>LR812543.1:28021841-29221841 GCA_903798195.1 Danio kyathit
TGCATGAAAACAGGTCGCACGGTAAAAATGTATGCACTAGCACAATGCTTTCAAAAACATATTTAGGTCGCATAAAATATCAGGCGCAAGTGTGACCAAAACGGTCGAGCTCTAGCATCTTTACTTGTTGTTATGTCCTCATAATAATAATAAAATAAGGAAGTTATCATTAATCACAATAAATTACAGTGAACTCCAAACGAACTCTCGTCTCGTCTCCGCCACCAGCTGTGGGGAAAAGCCTTTATGACACAGATCACTCCGCCTGATCATGCCAGAGTCCCGCGGAAAAAAAGTGATTGACAGGTGGTAATTTGTGTATAACTTTATTTATTTATGGTTTGGTTATGGGTAAAGCAAAGACCATGTGGGTCAGGTAGTGAAAACGATAGGCTACAATTATTAAATTCGTTATGAATTAATTGATATTTAACAACAAAGACCCCCACGACGACGATACCATCGTCCATCGCCGATGTTCACATCAGACATCGTACGATGCCAAATTTGTCAACATCGCCCAACCCTAACCGGGTGCCACTCCTTTCAGCTAAAAACAGAAAACTGAGGCTACAATTCACACAGGCTCACCAAAATTGGACAATAGAAAATTGGAAAAACGTTGCCTGGTCTGATGAGTCTCGATTTCTGCTGTGACATTCAGATGGTAGGGTCAGAATTGGCCGTCAACACATGTTGTATCAATGGTTCAGGCTGGTGGCTGGTGGAATTCACACAGAATTCACAGAAATTCCCATTTTACTGCACTTGCGAAAATTCTGACAGTAAGATCATATTATACATTTGTATTATTTAAATATAATCCCTGCAATTGGTCTCCCGCACATTACTTGGTAAATCATTATTAAAGTCAAAGTAAATAATGACAAAGTCATAATTAAACATAAAAAAGCTACAGGTTTGTCTAAAGATAAAAAACATTTTTCTTCAACTGTATTAAAGTTTTGAGAAACCGATAGGATAGAGGTGTTAGCAAGGTGAGATTTCCTTAAGAAGGAAAAAAAACATAAAGAGGAAAAAATGAAGAGGTGGTAGTGGCAGACAATCATATGTCAAATGGAGGGAAGTGAGAGTGTGTATGTTTACTTGATGACACTTGATGACCCAGTCACCACTGTTCCCATACGCTGAGCCTGTGGTAGGCGTGCTATAATTCACTCTGGATAAATATAGTGTTGAATAAACAATAACCAGAAATGTTTAGGTGGGGGCTTGATGAGATTCTGCATTTAAAAATAACTCCTCTTTTAGTTAGTAAAGTAAGTCTAAAGAAAAATGTTATGAAAGCCAGGGAAATATAAGAACATACTCAGGGACTTTAGAAATCATTTGAAAGGAAACAATAGTCTAATCTAATTTAAACAACACCAGACCACTGAAATGAAATAACTAATTGGTAAGCAGTTCATTCAAAATGAGCAAACTGCGGTTCAATCATTGCCTTAGTATGCCTTAAACAAGTAGCCACTGATGCGTTTCCTCTGGTTAAAATATCAAGAACAGAGGTTAGCAGCAGAAGTCTGCCTGGAGTCAGTGGAGGTGTTGAAAAGCAGCAGGTTAGAGTCCACCTGGCACACAGCCTGAATCTCAACAGCCAAAACACACAGTCGCAACCACAGAGAGAGAGAAATTTGGAAAAGACCCCATGCAATGTTTCACTTCCCCACCGCTCCCTGAGAGTGAACAATAACTTCACCATCCATCCCTTTCTTCCTTCACAGCTCTGTTTATCTCTCTCTCTCTTTCTCTCCATCTGTAATGCGGCATGCCAGCAGTGTGGATGAGAGGGACACTACTGGAAATCAACCAACTGAGAAAGAAATCAAAGGCTTTTAACTTGTTACTGTCATAATGAAAAAGCTTTTTGTGAGATTTGGGTGAAAATTAAATAAAGGATGCAAAATGAATAGCAGAATTCTGAATACTCTTACTCATACACTTCCCAGGATTTTTTATGTATAAGTATTATATTTGTCAAAAGGGATTTCTGCAAAAATATTAAGCAGCTGAACTAGTTTCTACATTGATAGTATTTCTTGGGCACTAAATCAACATGTGTAGGATCATGTGACACTGGAGACTGGAAAACAGCAGATCATTTCAGCCTTTTTGTCATCACAGGTATGATTTTAAATTGCAAATACTATTTCACACAATTGCAGTTTTACTGTATTTTTTGAATCAAATATAGCATTGGCGAGCATGATACTTTCTTCAAAAACATTAAAATATATTACAAACCCCAAAGTGTTATATTGTAATTTATGCCAGTAATTATTTTGTGTGTCGTGATTTGTGTGCCATCCAGGGAGTTTGAGCTCTTCTGTGTGAGCTGATTTGACTCCATTTCAGAGCACTGGCTCTGAACATATGATTGTGTATGTGAATGTGTGTGTGACTATGTGGGTTTTTACATTTCATAGCACTAAATGACCTCCATCAGACTGATGAGTTAACCGTGCAAATCCATTTATGCAGAGCATCAAACTCCACTGCAGGCAACACACCCACACCCAATAGAAATAAGACATATCAGGTGAATTCTTTCTGCTTTTTTCTTTGAAATAGTCCCTTTTAGCACTTCAAAGATGTGACCACAAAGAACAATATCCTCACCAAGAACATCGCAGTGCTGAGTTGGTACGAGATATGCAAAGAAAAAGAACCAAAAAATATACTTTCCCTTCCTTTCCTTTCCAAACCAACACTTATTTTTTTTATTAAAGTGATAGTAAAAGACTTCTTTCAAAAACATGAACAAAATCACATTAACATAGAACTAACTGTAACTGTTACTGTAACTCCTATCACTCTGAAATGGAACTGTGCCATTTCATCAGCCCCATCATCATGACTGTTAAGAGTTTCATCAGATGTCATCATCATGCTGCCACCGAGAATGGAACAATTTTCACAAAAATGTATAGTTTGAAACATTTGATTTTGCTAGTTTCTAGAGTAAAAAACTTAAATTTGAAAGGCACATATATGGTCTATTAATAATGAATAAACAGCAGATAACAGCATTAACTTTCTGGTATATTTTTCAAGCAAGTGCTTCTCGTGAATCTGAAAATCCGTCAAGTGCAACAGATGCAATTAAGACTCTTCTTTTTTTCTTACTCATACAACTTTCCAGATAGCCTTTTGAAACTGTATTAATTACATCAGGGATTACACTAGGGTGCAGTTCCTTCTTCATGCAGCTGCAACTGCACAGATTTAAGCTCCTTTACCCATGATTCTCAGCAACCACTGATATCCGTGCCATCCAGAAATTCTGCTATGGTATTGCACACAGAAAAGGCAAAGTGACATCACTGAGGTCATGCTACATTACACAGTTTTCCCCGCTTGGAATCCCTAAACACACTTAAAAGTGGGACTCCTACGGTTATTGACACAGCTGCAGGAAGAAATTCTGACTAGATAACTAATTCTGTGTTTAAATTATAGAGTGTTTTTGTTTTATCACCCATAAGTTCTGCAGCTACAATTGGCGTCCACGCTACTCTGGCGTATTCGATCACACAACAGTGTTTTGAAAATGATGAAGTCCCAGTTTTAGTTCGAAAACTCCAGGGGTGCATTTCAGCGTAGATGGACCCGAAGCAAAGGTGTTTTTTTTTTTCAAAAAGGATACTTTCTACAAGACTCACTAATTGGCTTTCTAGACTATTTTGTATTGTTCCCTGATTCGTCAAACCCTCTCATTTGACCATTAAGAAACAATGGAAGATGACAAAAAGGGAAAAACACTTGTACTGTACATGCATACATAGTGTGTGTGAACAGTGATTTGACTGATTCAGGGCCCAGAAAAAATATACACACAAATTATTTCTCAGGCTCTTGGTTATCAAAACCTACATTTGATAATGACCTTGATGTACTGCAAAGATTTGAATTCAGTTGCACCTTCCTTTATTCTCTCCTTAATGGTGAATGGCAAAAACATGTTTATTAACTAAACTAGTTTCAGAGCAAATAAGAATAAAAGAAAACTGGAAGAACATCAAACAACTTATCAGGGAAGCAAAGATTAATGTGTTTGCAACACAAATACTAAATATTTAGCCACAGTTCATTAAGATAGCTAAAATATATCCTGTATATAATCAAATAATAATCAATTTAACCTGCATTAATTCTTAGTCATTATGATGGACATCATTTCACTAAATGTTGCCTCTGATTACTTTAGCCACAACCACATATTCAACAGCACCAATAAATATCTCTAATTAAGTTGTGAATGAAAGTTTGTGACATTCACACACAGTAAAATAAACAATCTGTTGAGTTTCACTCCTCAAAAGTGTGATTTCAAACAGAAATTAAGAACTTTATTAAGACTTTAGAAACACATTAAAAACACCCTTTTATTTACAAAGCACCACAGCCTCAGATTTTACTCTTACAGTGGCTACATCTGCAGAAACAAGCTCATAGTAAAATCACAGACATACAATAAACAAGGCTGGGAAATCAGCCAACGCTTAGAAAAAGTAAAAAGATTTGACAGAAAAGGTGAGGAGTGACACTGCTCAAGCTGGAAATCGCATTCTCAGTGCTAAAACAGCAGCTGAAGATATTATATGTCATGTTTAAATACAAATTTCATAGCAGGTCTAGATAAAACTCAATAGATCACATGGAAATATGAAACTCCCCTCTGAGGTATCTATTATGTCATGAAGTAAGCCTGAACAAGACAGTAGTGAAAAGTGGCTCCAGCTGAGGGTCTCTTGGGTTTTGAAGGTCACCATGCGAACGGACCCTGAGGATGCCCAGTAACAAGCACATCACAGACAGGAGACTGTTAGCATGGACAGGGACCGCTGAGCCAACGGCACACACTGACCTAAATCATGGGAAACACACTTATGGATGCTATACTGGGACATCCCAGGGGGGCACCACACTTCAGCACAATACAAAAGTAAAGCTCTGACGATAAAACAATATATTTGCCATAATTCTTCAGAATTTGACAATTCTATAGAGATCAGCAATTTAAACAGAACATTTTTTTCCTAAAATATGTCATATCTAAAGCAACTCTTAAGGTTCACTTTTTGTAGAATTAAAATACATAACTTTTGTTACAAATAAGGTTAAAGTTTTGATGTAGGGCTGCACAATATATTCAGCATTGATATCGCAATGTGCGAGTCTGCAATAGTCACATTGCAGGCATCTGCAATGTAGTTGGGATTATAGTTGACCAGACATTACAGTTACAACAACCAAATTTCACTTTAGAGTGAAAGTTTATTATTTGCATGTATTTTTTGGTCTGGCTGTAAGAATTTGAAGCAAACTTGAGCCATTTGGGAACAATTTTAATATTAATTGAACATTATTACTTACTACATTATTACAACAATTACTTATTCAATTAAAACGACACAGTGTTATATATTATTATTATTATTATTATTTATTATACAGTGATTATTTAATTTTTGCTTCTGAATATGTTTGACCCCAGAAAATAATAAATGATTGTTTATTTGCATCTTTTGTTTGTTGTACTTAACTATGCTTGTCATTTTTAGTGATATTTTATGCAGATAAGCTCCCCTACACAATCACCACAGTTAATCTAAAATTATGAATTCTTTACAACCTATTCAAGTCATCCGGTGAAATTGCATTTAATCCCAATATACAGTTGAAGTCAGAATTATTAGCCCCCCTGTGAATTTTTTTTTTTTTTTAAATATTTCCCAAATGATGTTTAACAGAGCAAGGAAATTTTCACAGTATGTCTGATAATATTTTTTCTTCAGGAGAAAGTCTTATTTGTTTTATTTCGGCTAGAATAAAAGCAGTTTAAATTTTTTAAACCATTTTAGGGTCAAAATTATTAGCCCCTTTAAGCTAATTTCTTTTCCGATAGTCTACAGAACAAACCATCATTATACAATAACTTGCCTAATTACCCTAGCCTGCCTAGTTAACCTAAATGCCTTTAAATGTCACTTTAAGCTGTATAGAAGTGTCTTGAAAAATATCTAGTAAAATATTATTTACTGTCATCATGGCAAAGATAAAATAAATCATCCGTTATTAGATTTGAGTTTAAAACTATTATGTTTAGAAATGTGTTGAAAAATATTCTCTCCGTTAAACAGAAATTGGGGAAAAAAATAAACAGGGGGTTAATAATTAGGGAGCTAATAATTCAGACTTCAACTGTATATCGCAGATTGCAATGTCAGCTTTACAATATCATGCAGCCCTATTTTGATGTATAATTTTGGGCTCATTATGGACATCAAATGTTCAGAATTATTTACAAATTTACAGTTAAAGTAACAAGGTCACTAAAATGAGTAAAGGTGTAAAGAAAATAACATTACTAGAGTATAATACTGATACAATATTTATATGTGATTGAAAGAAGGGCATTTGTTGACATGAGGCTTGCTTCACCATATGCAGTCCTATAGTAAATGTTACTCGCAGCTGTTGGGCATGGTATATGCAGCTATGGATTGTGAGACATCTGATCAGAGTTACAGAGTTATTTTAAAGTATTAACAGGTGCTCATGCACCATTTTGGTCGAGCGCGCACACACACATGAATGGCCACATTGCATAATAATATCTGAATTTAAATAATAGCAATTTACCAAAAAAAAAAAAAAAAGAATTCAAATCATTGTTAAACATCACAATTTTGCTTCTGTGCAACTTCCACCAACTGTCACACATGTTTACAAGGGACTCCCTTTATGGAGGATGACATAGAATATGGTTAGCAAATGCAGCACTGAAAGTTGAATTGTGTATTCTCTTGTGAACGCTCACACACTTAATAAAGTTTTAATTATGGATACCTTTCTTAGAAAACCACAATGATTCATATACACCTATGATGCCTTGAGGGTGAGTAAATTGTGGGCTATTATTTGTTTTTTGAGTGAATTAACCCTTAAGGATATGTTTGTCAACGCATCACAAGTGTAACATCAGTTGTGAGAGAGGTGTAAAACATTTAGAGCTTGTCTACGGTTGACCACTTTCAAGGGCAATCTATTTGAATGCATTACATCTGTGGCTGAATAAAAAGCTCATGTGGTTGAATGTGTTCAAAGAGCCATTAAAGACATGTCTAATTGAGAGTAAGAGTGGAAAATAATGAGTTACATACTGTATTTCATGCATTGCAAAGTCCTACCATCTGAAATGGCTATAAAGTGATTTTATGATGACAGCCACTGATGATAGATTTAAATTAGTTAAAGATTTAATTACAATTCAGCTGATTTATACCAATAGAAAATACAACTTCTGCTGAAAAAGTTCCAACAGAATAACCAACAGAGCCATGTAAAATATATGCTGAATTCAAGGTCACTCCAAGGGCAGCATTTCCCAGGGGTCTGTGTCTTCTGATTACTCAAAAAAGGAAGAAAAAAAAACTCCCTTAACAAAATAATCATTGTGGTGATAAGGTGAGACTGAGGACGTTCTTTCTCATTCCTGTATAATAACCTTTTATGATAGCACTGAGGTCACCGATCACTCACCGAGTCTGCTTAGGATTTATGCAAGTATGTGTTTCACTCAGCAGAATAAACCTCTTTCTAATACAAGGGTCCATTTGGTAGGGAAAAGCATCATGGCTATTTATTGCTCCCTGAAGGGCTCTCATAGCATAAGGCAAAGGATTATGGCCCAGCATGCTCAAAGACAACAATCTATGGCCTCTCAAAGGATCTGTTACAGAGAATATATGAATATGGTATACAATTTAACTGCTGGAGGCTATTTGTAGACACATAACTGTAGTTTGCTGCCAGAAGAGCAAGTACAGATGTAAAACAGCATCATTCATATTAAAATAAACAGAGCGGTTTGATCCTGTAACCCAATTAATTAATTATAAGGGAACAATAGTATACTACATAACTATCAGGGAACAAAGTGTATTGAATAGTATAATGATAGTATAAAATTAAAAGTGCTGATACACTGAGAAAATGATTGAGCGCAAACATAATTATGAAATCAGACAAAACACATATAATCACTATAATTATTCTAAAAGTCTTGTTTTAACAGAGTAAAGCATCCATACTTAATTTCATAAACATGGGGTCTTTATTAATGTGCAAATAAGTACACATCCTACTAAATCTATTCATCTTCATAATGTACTTAAGATATTTAATCATAATATTTAAGCATGCCATGTTTCATACAAAGTTATGATTGCTAGTTTGTTAATGTTGCATTCAGATGAGATTATGGCCACTGTATGAAATTGGCAAAATACCCAAAATATATGCAAACTTTCATATAATCATTCTCCACAGCCACACAAATCACACAAAGATTAAATTAACGTTTAATACAGGGTTTGTTATTATGAATACATGCTTGCACCTGTAATGATGTCATTTCACAAATCAATCCAAGAGAAGTCATCAGCGGATAATCATAGTGACATAGATACGATGTATCCGTCTTTCGGATGAGACATTAAACCCAGGTCCTGACTCTCTGTGGTCATTAAAAATCCCAGGATGTCCTTCGAAAAAGAGTAGGGGTTTAACCCCAGCATCCTGGCCAAATCTGCCCACTGGCCTCTGTCCATCATGGCCTCCTAACCATCCCTATATCATAATTGTGTAAAGCGATTTGAGTGCCCAGAAAAGCGCTATATAAGAGTAAGGAATTATTATTATTATTATTATTATTATTATTCAGTGATTTATCCTACCATATTAACTACTTTTAAATGTAAAATGATGATAAATTATCGTGGTTAATAAACAAGTCATACAAATCTAGCATTATATAGTATACACTGATATTGTATTAAAAAATCTAATATTGCAATATTCACAGTTTCACAAGATAGTTTAAATAACACTATTTGACGGTTTTCTGGAGTCTAACAGTATTCAGGTACAGAAATTGAATAATCACGAAGCAAAAAATATTTTTCTCACTTTGCTTAGTCTCATTTCTAGTCCAAATATCTTAAAAATTCCAAGATCAAGTAAAAATTGTTTTGGTTTCAACTTCAGAAGAAATAAGTCACTATTAAGAGTTTTTCCTCAAAACAAATCAAATTATCTGCCAGTGAGGAAAGTAAAATAACCTTTTTTTTGCTCCGAAATGTAGATATTTGAACTAGAAACAAGACATTTCTTTACATAAATTGTATAAATTGCATATAAGTACAGTAATTAAAAACAATTCTGTAGTTCCTGATTAATAATTCAGACTCAAAATTGCATATCTTGCAATGTGACTATTGTGGATTTGCACATTGCAATATCACTGCTGAAACGATACATTGTGCAGGCCTAGTATACACAATATAATAGAGAAATATTTTTTAAAGAAAAAGAAGAATTTTTTTAAGGAATATAACATTCGCTAGATAAATCTCTGATTTCTTGACTGGGATTATTTAAATTACCCTTCGAGATGCACTGAAACTGCAATTTGAAACTTTGAACCACTGAGCACCATATCCACTATATGGAGAAAAGTCCTGTAATATTTTCCTTTAATTTCCTTTTGATCGAAGAACAATTTACATTTACATCTGTTTTATTAAAATCTATTTGACAGAGAGGAACCGGAAAAGAACACTTGCTCCAGCAGCCTTCATGTAAACCTCCCAATATAAAAAACATCACATGAAAAACCTATATTTGTCAAGCAATTTCATGGGATCCTGCAACCGAGACAATAAAAAAGCATTACAAAACTTGGATCTTATAAGGTCATGACCCCATTACCTATGATTCCAAAAGACACTCCTCCCCCAACTCTTCAAAAACCAAACCAACAATCCCTGCTACCAGAAATCATTTCCAAAGTGACAGGTATCTCAAAAGCCTTTTGAGGAGATAAGAAAGAAATTCCATCACATTCCTGATTGTGGAAAACATATGTGTGTGTGTGTGTGTGTGTGTGTGAGAGAGAGGGAGAGAGAGGGAGAGAAAGTGATAAAATATGTATGTCTTTGCTCAGTGGCAGTGTGGCGTTCTCCATGGCTGACTTTAATTACAGATAGAGGGATAATCCAGCTATAGTGACTAGAAACCCACTTGGAAAAGCCACAGTCACACACATGCACAACCTTTAAACGCATGCACACAATCCCCCACACACCCACACAAACACAACAGGCTAGAAATATGATTGATGATGTGTCACAGAACAGTAATGGACATGCAGGAAAGGAAGTCCTACGGTGGCCCATCGGGCGGCAAAACAAGGAATGAAATCTCTTGAGCTAATTCACCCAGTCAGGAGTCAACATTAGTGCGCGTCCCTGTGTGTGTGTGTTCCTGTATTAGACTAATTGATGAAAAATAGATGGACTTGTTCTTTTTGAGAATATTTCATACCGAGCCCTTGAGCTACTCAGTGGCCCAGAAATTCTAATTAATAAAGATTCCCTCACTCTCTCGCTCCCTCTCAGTCACTATCAGTGATTCCTTTTTTCTTCTCTACTAACACCGTTTCCAATTTAATTAAAAACGGAGAGAAAAATGGCTTAATCTGAAATTGGGGAGAAAATATGTAATGAAGGTGAATATTCTCTTTTACACACACATAAACGTACACGAGCAAAGTGATACAACTCTTGAGTTTGACCTACGACCTTTTAATTTGATATGAAATCAATCCACTGATATCCCATGGGTTTAGAATAGGAAGAGAATTAGAGGGGGAGAGACACACAGGCAGTGCCCCCTGTTGCCATGGTGATGAATAAGCATTGTGGGATTTTGTTAAAAGCTGAAATTATTGAATCAAATGGTGATACCTGCAGTTCTCAGATCATTTACAAACAAGGTAGAAATAATTTTAACAGAAAAAGCATATGATAGTTTACACTGGATCGGGATCAAATAGCAATACTGGTATGTGCACACAAATATCCAGCTTGTGAAAAAAAGACGGCATTATCTGTACTTTGGGTATTTAGGAAAATGGGCTGAGATTACTTGCTTGATGAGGCTGTTAGTCACAACTACTTTAGCTCTCAATGAATTATGAGTTTGCCATTTTTGTGATTGGGACAGTAATAGCCTGTTTCCACTAAATGGTAAAATTCCACTGAGTGTGTTTCCACTGCCAAAAGGGTACCAATGGTGGGTGTGGTGTAGTTGTGGTCATTCACATATCATATGAGAAGCACTTCTCACAAAACAGAGGCTTTATACACATAAATACTTGTGTATAAATGTTCCTTACTAACTTTTTATGAAAATAATTTGATTATAACTGCAGATCAACGATCAGTGCAAAATAGCCCTCTGTAACGTCTACAATTATATAAAATAAATAAATGCAATATATATGAACGCATACAGACCCTTACAGTCTCAGATATGCTACCAATTACAGAAAACTACACACAGCATACATTTAGTCCTTATTTGTATCAAAACAACATACAACAACGCACATATAGCCCACACAATCAGTGCAAACCTCTCATCTGTATGTTTAATCTTCACCAGCACATGTAACCTCTTGTTTTGTTAGAAAGTAATTCCGTCATTCCGAGTTCAAAATGGTCCAGAAGGTGATGATAATAGTTAAACATGGCAGTTTGTTCATGTTTTAGGTTGCTGAAAGAATCATTTTGCTCCTTTGTTTTTTTCCAGCTTTTCCGTTTTTACGTGCGTCGCTCTCGTGTTTGTCCGTTTCTGAAAGGATCGGATGTCAGGAGCAGTTCAATAATCACGCGCACGTTATTATCATCAGCTCAAGAAGTTCATTATCAATTTGTATAGAAGTGTACGCGATCTCTCTGGGGGAGAAAGTGAAACGCTCGCACTTTAGATACAACGGGGCACAGGTGGTAGATTCTGCTTCTTCTTCTTGGCTTTGTGACTGTTCATCAAGATGACAGCATGTTTGTTTAAGCTCGGGTCGACCATGGGGGGTTATTATATGTATATATTATTACAGTGTAATGCTCAGCTGTGTATTTAAAAATGGTAATGCCCTTTGTTTTCATTCTCCTGCTTGGTGCATGCGCTGTCACTGTAACCATATGTGATCTGCTGCATGTCTTGCTCCGCTTTTTTGCCAGTGAAAACGGCCATAAAGCGTACCGAAACCGTAGCGTAACCACTCACTTTGTTTCTCTCAAACAAAGAAAAAAAACTAAGAAGTATTCAAGAGTGAATATAAATAAGCACCCTAAGGACCTAAGAGATGATTGAGATTGGCAACAATTATGACAAAATCATGCAAACAAAAAATAAGCTGATGTGTTTTTGTGAAAATGAAGGGTCCCATTTTGACTCCTGGAGGGGAAATCATGCTGCAGGTGTTTGTTCCAACCTGGCTGTTTAAAGATTTCGAATTGAATCTGAAGAAAGCCAGCTGGAAGGCAAGGCCAAGCAGCACAATGACTAATCCTAACACTTGACTTTGGCAAAGGAAAAGACAAGATGTCTTTTTTTTTAGAATGGATATCAATGAAGAGGCTTCACTGTGCTGAATAAACTGCTTTTCTGCAGGTTTTCGTTCATTGCTATGATCAAACAGTTATGGGCTGTCGTACAACTCTGACAGAAAGTCAAGTAGCTGTCAAGGCTTTAATGTGATTGGCACACTGATCCAAGTCAGCCTAATGCCTTCTCCCATTGATAGAAACATAGAGCCGTCCGATTCCCCTTAACAATCAGATATTTTCTGCTATTAATACATTGATTTAGCAGGTTGAAATGTATTTAATGACTAAACTCTACAAGAGTGGTGGCCCTCCAGGAACAGGTTTGGACACCCCTGTTGTAAGCAGTCATTCTGTGCATGAATGAACTAAAATAACTACCCGTCATTGCAGAGATATGTTTCCTAGCTTACAGGCATGTGAAGTTGTCATTGTAAAAGCAGAGCTATTGGTTTAAATAATGGATATTACTGAGGAGTACAAGGGTTGAAAAATACTAGCATGATACTTTCCAAAATACTATCCAAAAAAATGCCTGTACTGAGTGATTTTTTTCCCCTCTGTTAATATATATAAAAGCAACATGTTATAATGTTCTGTTTTTGGTGGCAAAATAGTCTCTTTTTGTGTAACTCCTGCTAAGTGTTGTATGCCAGCTCTAATGTTAGTTTTTTTTTTATCAATGGCAACGGATCCCATATCAGGTCTTTTGCATTCTCAAGTTCGTTATTTCAAATGGAAACATGTGGCAAGTGCATGCAAATACAAATCAACGTATTCAGGCCATCCATGCAGTGCAAAGTGCTCAACTTTTTATAGGTGCGCCTACAACACAGTGAATTAAAATCATCTCAACTTTCACAATAACCACATCATCAGCTTCAACCCTTTGGTAGGTATTTCAGTCCTTGACGGACCAATGACTGAATTTGCGGCAATATTTGCTGCTTCTTTGCGTTGATTTGCTGTAAGAAAAATATAAGTCTTTCTTTTTTCATAGCTTAAAGGTGCAGTATGTAAGTTTGACACCCAGTGTTTGTACTCGTGTATTGCACTCCTAGATCAAAATAAACGGCAAGCGTGGGATGCCATATTGAGTACAGGAGCGAGTGATTTAAACCTGGTTCTAAATAAAATCAACGACACGCGATAGAGGGAATATTTTCCATATTAAAGGAGTTTTAGTTCTAACCACACCTCGAATTGAGATATAGAAACGTTTCATTTTCTCACAGCTCAACATTTGAAACCTATGACAGTGCACCTAGGTAAGCCTCGGTGTTTTATTTAGTGCTAAATGCTAACAATGTGAAGTTTGAATGGATTCTAAACCTTACGGTTTCGTGAGTGAGTGCATATTCTGTGCTTCTGAATGGCTGTATTTACATTTCTGTCATGTTTCGTCTGGGTGCAAACAGCTAAACTGCTGTTTGCGTGTTGTTAGGACACGAGATTACAATGTAACACTGCTCACCTTAATGTTTACGTTCGGAATGTTTTATATCATTTGCTAAGTAATAAACCTCATGTGGAACTGAATCTGTCTCATTTCGACGTCTGATACTGTCCATTTCGGTCACGTCGCATGCTTTCAGAGCCTTTCTGAATGAATGAATGAAATACGCTGTTTTCCAACAAGGCAACCCAGGAGTGCTGAATTATAATTGGCTAAACTGGCATTCTGCAGGCTAAACAAAGACAAGCGTTCCGGCACGGAAAAAACCATTTTCAAAGCAGAATATCTGGACTTCAGCATTGTTTTTTTCAGTTAAACAAGTATTGTCACTTGGATGTTTCTTAAATACCTGCAAACATATTATGGTATTTTTATGCTTTAGAAGAGTCACAAACTTACATACAGCACCTTTAAAGCTGTTTGTCAACTTTAGAGCATGCCAAAAATGCACAAAGCCATAAACATAAGAATGCAAACAATGCATTATATTAACAGTATGTCAACAAAAAAATGCAACCAAATGCATAAATTATATGCAAGTAATGCATCTCTATGCTATTGTTTAAAGCATACTGTATGTTAAAAAAAAAACTCTTGTGTACATAGTATATCTGTATAAAATGTGTTTAAAAATGTATTTATTTATTAATTTTTTTACATATGTAGATAGGTAAATAAAAATACAAGGATTTGTGCAACATCCGTGAACCGTTTCTGCTCTGCTAGCCCATGCGCTGTGAAAGAGTCGTGACACCATGTCTGTGTTATGTGTTACCGCAAGAAGTCTTTAAGTAATTTTAATTTAAGAGTCTTTTTGAGTAATATTTGAAGGTAAATGCAACTTTGTATGTTTACTCGTATTTAACATGCGGTGTCTTCTTCATTCATTCATTCATTTTCTTTTCGGCTAAGTTCCTTTATTAATCTGGGGTCGCCACAGCGGAATGAAACACCAACTTGAAAACTTGAAACGCCAACGCCAACACTGGCTGCTGTTAGAAGCCTAGGTTGCCATTGAAACAGTCAGTGTCCTGAAATGCACATTTAAATGAGCAATATCACACACATAGCAGTGCGATGTAGCTGTACATCAGCACTGGTGGGAGGTGTGCGTTGCCTTAGTGTCCCACCAGTGACGATATACAGCCACATCGCACTGCTATGAGTGTGATATTGCGTTTATACAACAGTTCAACGGACTAATTGTGTATATAAAAAAGAAAATCAAACACGGAGAGTCTCAAAACCCTTTTGTATGAGGAACTACCCTAGACTTAGAAAGTCATTTACCTGTTTAATAATGATTTGATCAGCTGTAGTTTGAACTTACACTGTTTTTTACTTAGGGCTTATTATGCGGTCTCTGTCGCCATCTTGTGGATGAGCATTGTCAACTGTCTTTGCTCAATGACAGGCTAAAGGCCGCTGACGCGCTGTCTCTCAGAAATTATAAATATTTTCAAATAGGCACTATCCTTATAAATAAACTCTATAGTTGTAATCTAAACAACTACATTCTCGACTACAAAAGCCTCAAAAGCATTGCTGATGTTGTCCAACATCAGCAATATTTGTCAAACTGTAGAGTGTTCTCTGCTTGCTGCTGTATGTGGGTGGAGTAATACACAAGGGTGAAGGGTTAAGAGGCTAGACGAGTGCTGTTACTGGCAGAATATTGCACGGCTATCAGCCAATCAGATTTAAGAACCAGACAGAACTGTTGTATAAAATTGCATATACCATAAGCATTGGCTTTTTAACACTATTTGATCATAAGAAAAAGTCAGACTATGTTCTTGTTTTAAAATATCCTTTAATTGTGAGTTTGCAAAGTCTTAGATGAGTAAAAAGAAACATATTTTCAATTTTCGAATTCTTTAAAAGTAAGGGTGGTGTATGTGTTTTTCAATTCTGTGTCTTAATGTTATGTTGCTCTGTGTGATTTATCTCGAAGTGCTGGAAAATTCACTGATGCACAATATATTGTGGTCATGAAAAAACACACACGCCACAGCGGTGTTTGTCTATAATAAGAGCCAGCAGACAGCCTGTTCACTCTGTTCAGCGTGGCATATCGATCCGATTCTCCGCTGTGATAAACCGAACATGTGTCCCTGTAGAAAACTGTGGCATTGTTCAAGAATGAACACAACGCATGCACATTGCAGACTCACACTCACACTCACACACACACACACACACTCAGGGAAAAAAAGCAACAGATGCAGCGCTGCTCTTTGAATGAGAAACCAAGATATTTTTTCTTGACATCATGAACACATTTAAATGTTCATCCATTCAAAGGGCCATGCAGAGATTTAAACTGGCTTATACAAAAGACAGCACATATTCACTTGTCAATCCTCAGCTGGATCGTCTGCACTTGCAGTGATTGTTCATGTCTAAAGTATGACCTCAACAAGACCTCAACAACCCATCTCTTTTAGCCTGACAACTCACTCATGGACAGCCTCTATGAAGACATCTGTTAGGAGACGGCTAAATTAAACACAGTAGACTAGAAGAACTCTCACTGTCAGTTATTAGACTAATACACTATTTCACTGGATGATTTCATTGTAATGATGAGAAAAAAAAAAAGGTGGGAGTAAGTTTTTGCTCGCTTTACTTTATTCTTGAATAAATCCTGGCAATGCAAACTGTTTAAATTACACACACTATTTTCTTTCATAAACACACATGCATTATTAAATAAAGAAAAGCATGTGTACAGTACTGTATATCACCATTAATCTTCATCTATCAAGAAATCATTGGTTTCCTGCTGAATATAACATGTTTGTTGCCACAGCTCATTGGGCAATGAAGAAATAAATAATGATTTTCAGACATGCTAACGATGATAGATCTTTTCTCTTAAAACCTTCATAAATAATGCAATGCATGCAAAAAGACAGAACATTTAGTGGCTGTATGTCTTAAAGGATATGATGTTAGTACATTCACTATGATCCAAATACATAAAAGAAACCAGTAGTTTTATCCAGCAAAGACATGTTAGGTTGACAAAACATAAACACATTTCAAATAAACAATATTATATATATATATATATATATATATATATATATATATATATATATATATATATATATATATATATATATATATATACACCATTTTCTTCCATAAACACACATGCATTATTAAATAAAGAAAAGCATGTGTATAATACTGTATATCACCAGTACTGTATATATATATATATATATATATATATATATATATATATATATATATATATATATATATATATATATATATATATATATATATATATATATATATATATATATATGCTGCTTATATTATTATATATCTGCTTATATGCTTATATATGCTTATATTATTTTCAAAATCCTGAAAAAAAAACCTCAATAATAATAATTCCTTACATTTATATAGTGCTTTGATAAACACTAAAAATGCTTTACAGATTTGGGGGGAATCTCCTCAACCACTACAAGCTCATTTACAATAATAATATGAAATGTTACTTGTATATGTAGTAGTAATCTATTTTACAGTTGTATATAATCCCATATGCGGTCTATACTGTAGGAATGCACGATTAATCAAAAAAAAATTGCGATCTCGATTCGACCCTACACGCGATCTTAATTTAGATTTTCTATGATTCAGCCAATTCTATTTTCAAGGTCAGGAGAGAAGCGTAAAGGCAGATGCTCAAGTCTTCACAGTAACATGGACAGCTCCAAATGGCGCTAAAAGTGTCACATACTGTATTCATAAGGTTTAATTCACCCAAAAATGTAATTTCTGTCTTAATGTAATGATGTAGGGCAACCCAGTGGCGCAGTAGGTAGTGCTGTTGCCTCACAGCAAGAACGTCGCTGGGTCGCAGGTTCGAACCTCGGCTGGGCTGGGTCAGTTGGCGTTTCTGTGTGGAGTTTGCATGTTCTCCCTGGGTTCGCGTGGGTTTCCTCCGGGTGCTCCGGTTTCCCCCACAGTCCAAAGACATGCAGTACAGGTGAATTGGGTAAGCTAAATTGTCCATAGTGTATGAGTGTGAATGTGTGTGTGGAAGTTCCCAGAGATGGGTTGCGGCTGGAAGGGCATCCGCTGCGTAAAATCGTGCTGGATAAGTTGGCGGTTCATTCCGCTGTGGCGACCCCGCAAGGGACAAAGCCGACAAGAAAATGAATGAATGAATGAATGTAATGATGTAGTCGTGACCGCGAAATCACACGAGCTGACGTGTTGTCAGAGAACGCGTGCGTGCGTGCCTGCCTGTCTACTTTAGTGAACAGAACATGCATTGGGCTGTAAATAACAGGTAATAAATTTGTAAATAACGTTCAGATTGTTGCACAGAGCGATCGTTTGGGAGCCGCGCGGGAAGCATGATTTGCAAGTATATATTATTTTTTCTCAAAGTGACGGCAGCCATGACATGAGCACACTTGGCAGTGAAAGTGAAACCAAAGCGCGCACATCATTTACATGATCATATCGCATTTTAGAGTTATGATTAGGCCCAGACATTTTTTGCTATTTCTGCAGAGAATTTTGAAAAAAAAAACTGCGGATTTATGCGGATTGATTTTAGGAGTATCATAACTAAAAACTTAAAATATGAAATCACCAAATAATACATTTTTTACTTTTATTTAATGTTTACAATGTAAATCCAATTACATCCACTTATTTGGTAAACTAAGCAAGTCTTGCATATAATATCTCTACTAAAACACAGAACATATTCCTTTACAAACTGTATTGTAAATAAATCATATGAACATTTGAGTATTATTATTATTATTATTATTATTATTATTATTATATCACAATGATATTAGTGAAATGAATTTAAAAACTGAATAAATGTAAATGTACACACATTACACAAGTAAATACATAGACTCAATAATGGACTAAAAATCTGCGTAAATCTGTGGAATTTTGCGTGCACAGATTCTGTGTGGGCCAAGATATGATTCTGACAAGCATTTGATGTTTTTTCTTTCATAGTGAACGCAAAGTGCATGAAAATAAATGTTTACTGGTTTAGTAACTACTCTAGCCTCTATAATGTTGAATATAATGCAAAAGGGAATCTGATAATGACAAACGTCTCATTTTACCAGTGAAAAAAAGGGTCTAATAATGTTGTCAATGACAAGCACAAGCATATGTCTCAAACATAATAATTCAACATTCGAATTAAGAATAATTGTGTTCTGATGCCATCACTTTACTGTGAATTAACAAACAGGACATTTTTAAGACCACCTTCTGTTCAAGACCACCATTTAAAGTCCATACAAAATATACACCTACACATAAGCCTAATTTTATTATTGTTGTTTTACCATATGTTGGAGAAATAACAATAATAAAAGCCTACTCGTATTAACCTTTATTTTCCATTTACAGAATCAGGAAAAAATTGTGATCTTGATTTTAAGCAAAATAAATCGTGATTTTCATTTTAGCCATAATCGTGCAGCCCTACTATACTGTATATCTAACTAAATCTGTCAAACATGTTGTGTATCAGCCAGCAATAGACAATGATTTTTTTTTTATCCTCCTAAACAACTGCATTTTTTCCCCTTTTCTTTCTTTGAGCTTGATTTGTCAGTCATGGAAGCGACTTATTGACATTTCATCCAAATCTTGTTCCTTTCTCTATTTCCAAATTGCAGTGAGGTTCTTATTTCAGATTTGGCACCCTGTATGTGCCTGTTATTTGGTGCATGAAAAATCCTCCCAAAACTATTATCAAGCTTCAAGCCAAGACCGGTGATCTCTCCCTCCAGATAAAAACATCAATTTCCGTGAAGTGTTGGTAGATGTTACCAAATACCAATTTCATACTTCCATGTCTCTGTAAATTGTGGTTTTCCCACTAAATCGGATCCTCTCTCTACCTGTGCTTCAGAAGACAGAAGCTATTGGTCGCCTTCAAGCCCTGAAATAGAGCTTCCCAGAACAACACTAGAGACTGACTGCTAAAGACTGTCTCAACTTTAAGCCCAGTCTATCTAGACGGATTAAGTTGATGGTTTCTGCAGCTGCTGCCACAGAGGAGGAAGAAACGTCTTGAGGAGCAATGACAAGAAAGAGATGAAAAACAAAGGTAGAATAAACCTCAAACAAACAAACAAACAAACACAGAAATAAAAGCAGCAGAAACAGCAAAGCAGCGAAGCTAGAGAGTCTAAAAATACTGAAGTTGGAATATTTAATATATTAAAGTTTCTGCAGGTTTCACCAATAAAATGTCTTTTAAAAATAACTTTTTCGACATTTTTAAGACTAATATGAATGAAATTTAAGACCTGTATCAAAACTGTGGTTTCATTTGTAGTCATAATATAGCATACAAGTATATTTTAGCAAAAAAAAAAAAAAAATGCAATACCACTGAATTAAAAAAATTAATAAATATTGAAAGCACTGTTGAATATTTTTCAATAAGCAACTATATTTTTTATGTAGCAAAGAAAAAACTGCAATACCAATAAATAAAATTAAATATATATATATATATATATTGAAAGCACTGTTGAATATTTTTCAATAAGCAAGTATATTTTTTTATGTAGCAAGGGAAACAACTGCAATACCATTAAATAAAATGTAAAAATATATATATTGAAAGCACTGTTGGAATATTTTTCAATGAGCTATTCAATGAGCTATTATTTTCAATGAATATTTTTTCATTATTAGAAATAGGGATGTAACGATTGACCTGACTCACGATTCGATATGATTCATGATTCTAATCTCACGATTAACAATTCAATCGTTAATGATTTTCAAAATATAATATATATTCTGCCATAATAATAATACAAACTAAAGTAGACTCATTAATATAAACAAACTAAAACTGTGACTGTGCTGGGATTTTACATATTTGTAAAAAAGAAATATCAGCATATCTTTGTTTTCTCTCATAAGCTGAGGTCTTTGCACATTCACAATGTCCCCTGCTGATGAAAACTCTTTTACTGGGGACTGAGATAGCTGGTATGGAGAGGAAAACCTTTCCTAAACCAGAGAGCAGTATGTACAGAGGTGATCAACAGACCCTCTGCTCCAGCTGGCCACTGGCATAAAATACTGATCATAAATTCACTAATTATAAAGTAGGATAAAGACAGAAGTTGAACATGATTATGAAAGTGAATAATTAATATTACTTGTATAAATAATAAGTATCAGTGTGATGCACTTAAGAATATCGTAAACATTTATAAATATTCAATAATAATAAGCAAATTATCAAAATATGAATAAACTAATTTGAAAAGGAGAGGGTAAAAATAATCGGATACCTGGTTCTGTAACAGAACAACTTTCACTTTCAGTCTGAAAAAAATCTTCACACTTTCACAATGAAAACACTGAAGCACCGTGTGATCTCTATAGCTCTCATCAGAGCAAGCAGAGCTGAAAATCATCCGGTCTGCATGGTTTGGCTTATTAATAGTTTTTTTATGCGTATAGACGTCTGTGACAGTAGTTTTTCACTGTGCTGACGGTTTATTTGCATCATATTCGTTGTTCTGTTAGTGCAAGTAAACGTCTTTATGCAGTATTTGTACAGTTTGTGTTTTGTCTGGCACACTTCACCGATGTCATTTTACTGTGCCGCCCCACCTCTTGCTCGCCGCTGATGTGCAGGCAAAGCGAGTTTGCACTTGTAAACACAGCGCTCCCTCTGTTCAAAAAATGTATCGCGATTCATTCAACATTTCAACCGGTTTGAATCATCACATATTTGAATCGTTTTTCAAGCAACTCACGGTAAATCATTACATCCCTAATTAGAAATAATGCTACAGTACATACATTTAAAATGTACGTTTTTGAATTAAGACCTAGAACACAATACTTTTTATAAAATTTAAATTTTGAAATATTAGAATAATACCCAGTTTTGTCCTTTTATCAGTTCAAATTCATTTATTGTAAAGTAACTGTTCCCAGCTCTCCCATTAGACCATATAAGTGTTCTAAATGGTCCTCTATTAGCGGGTACTGGGTCTCATTAAGACATGTGAGATGACACATGAATGATGTGTCTTAAATTCCTCCCTGTGGAACTGCCACATCAAACATATGGCCAGTGAAGGATAGAACAGCTGTGAGTGTGTAAGTGCGCGTGTGTGTGTATACAGGGACATGCTGATACATGTAGAGTTAAAGACTGGGATCAGTGCAGCTCTATGTATGTGTATATGTGAGTGTGTGTGTGTATATGTGAGTGTGTATGTGTATATGTGAGTGAGTGTGTGTGTGTGTGTGAGAGAGAGAGAGAGAGAGAGAGAGAGAGAGAGAGAGAGAGAGAGAGAGAGAGAGAGAGAGAGAGAGAGAGAGAGAGAGAGAGAGAGAGAGAGAGAGACTAAGACTTTCATATTCACAATGTCTGAAAAATTATAAAAAGTTGATTTGCAAAAAAAGAAATCAATATTATGAAGATAAAATTGATGAAATTAAACGAATCAATAGACCAAAACCATTTTGGAATCTCTTTAAAAAATTTGAAAGACCCCAACCGGAAACATCACTGCAATGTGGCACGGTCTGGAAGAATTATTTTAAAAATTTATATCAAAAGCCAGAACTCAACCAGCCCCAAATTAAAACCAAGAGAAGACTAGACGATTTAAAGAAGACAATTAAAGATTACCAAAGCCCATTAGACACATTTATATCAACTACAGAAATATCAGAACACATTAAACATCTGAAACTGAAGAAGGCTTGTGGACAGGACAACATCAGTAATGAAATGCTAAAACTCAGCAGCCCTGACATAATTCAGGCTCTAGCCAAACTATTCAACCTGATCCTATCCTCTGGTGACATCCCTGAGACGTGGTCTGAAGGACTGATCACACCTATTTATAAAAACGGAGATAAATTCAACCCCAATAATTACCGTGGCATCTGTGTTGGCAACAACTTAGCAAAACTCTTTTGCAATATTATTAACAACCGGGTAGTGACATTCATCACAAAAAAGAACATCCTAAACAAATCACAAATTGGCTTTTTACCAAAACAACGGACATCTGACCATATCTACTCCCTTCATACGTTAATAAATAAAAACATAAAAGACAAACAAAGAAAAATTTTCTCTTGTTTTGTTGATTTTAAAAAAGCTTTCGATTCTATTTGGCATGACGGACTATTATATAAATTGTTGCAAATTGGCATTGGTGGAAAAGTATATAGCATTATAGAAGCCATGTATAAGAAAGTAAATGCGCTGTAAAAGTTGGAAATATGAGAACTGAGTTTGTCCAGCAGGGTCGAGGGGTGAGACAGGGATGCAGCCTGAGCCCAACCCTGTTTAACATCTACATTAATGATCTGGCAGACATTCTGGACGGCTCCGACTGCATCCCCGGCCTCACTCTGCTTGACTCTCAAGTAAAGTGCCTGCTGTATGCGGATGACCTGGTGCTGCTGTCTCCCACAGCAGAGGGTCTCCAACACAGCCTAACTCTACTGGAGCAGTACTGTGAGGAATGGGCACTGACGGTCAACCTGGACAAGACCAAAGTCATGGTGTTCCAGAAGAAGGCCAGATCTCAGGGACACAAATATCAGTTCACATACAGAGGAGAAACTCTAGAGCATTGTAGTAGTTACTCTTACCTGGGCATTCAGATCTCCGCCTCTGGGGGCTTCAGTCTTGCTGTCAAGACCCTGAGCGAGAGGGCTCGCAGAGCATTCTATTCTATAAAATCACGCTATTGGGCCAATTACAAATACCAACTAAAACATGGATTAAATTATATCACGCTATATCAAACCAATCTTACTATATGGGAGTGAAATTTGGGGACCTGTATTAAAATTTGAAAATTGGAATAAAAGTTTAATTGAACGAACACAATTAGAATTTGCTAAAAATATATTACATATCCACAGAAACACCTCTAACATTGCCTGCAGGCTGAACTGGGTTTATACCCGCTGAACTTGGAGATTCAGAAACGAGCTGTTCAGTTCTGGCTGCACCTGCATCAGTCTGACCCCCAGTCCTGTGCAATATAAAGCCTTCTGGCCAATGAAAATCCTACAGTGTCTCATCCTCTAAACACGTTTTGTATCTGAACTACTGAAGAAAACTCCAAACTGAACCCGTCCCCAAAGAAAACCTTCACAAACACATTGACAAAACATTAAAATATAATTATGATGAAAAACTAAAGACTGAATTCAACCTCCAAAATAAACTTCAATGTTATTCGGCCCTAAAACAGAACCACACAGATGGCAAATTATTTATCATTAAAACAATTCAAAGAAAAACACATTCTTTCTAAATATCGCCTCTGTGATCATGACCTAGAAATAGAAAAGGGCAGACATAAAAATCCTGGGCTCCTAAAGAACAGAGAATATGTAAACCGTGTGACATGAACCAAATAGAGGATGAGACGCACTTCCTTCTGTTCTGCCCCAAATACACCAAAACTAGAGAAACATTTTTCCCCCAATTTGAAACATTGACTAATTCATTTTTTAAATTAAATGACTCAGAAAAACTTTACCATGTACTCGGAGAGAATGATTTGACATGTAGACTAGCTGCAAAATATGTATACACCCTACACACCATAAGAAATGGTTAATGTAAATTCATGCGTCTTATTTAATAATCTAGACTTTTTATTTATTATTATTATTATAATTGTTTATATTTATCAATGTATTGTCTTTTTTTTTTTTTTTTTTTTTTTTGTCATTCATTTCTTATTTATTTTTATTATATTTGATGATTTTAATATATTACATATTTGATGTGCTTTGGCAACACTGTATTGAATGTCATGCCAATAAGCAACTTGAACTTGAACTTGAACTTGAGAGAGAGAGAGAGAGAGAGAGAGAGAGAGAGAGAGAGAGGAGAGAGGAGAGAGAGAGAGAGGAGAGAGAGAGAGAGAGAGGAGAGAGGCAGAGAGAGAGAGAGAGAGAGAGAGAGAGAGAGAGAGAGAGAGAGCAGATCAAGACACCAGCTTTAATTTGATTAGGAGAACAAAATGTTTAAAACCAAATGCGTTACCTAGGCTGCAGGTTAGAAATATGTTTTTATTTAAAGTATCTGCAATACACAATTTTATTTGACTAATTTAATACTGGAAGTAATTTCAGTACAGTGTAAGTTCCTTAACTAAACACCAGTTTTTTTGTTCTCTGCAACTTGGCATTTAGGAACTAAGAACTTGAAAGAAAAGTCTTTCTTTCCAAAAGGCACTACATTTAGTTTATTTATCTGCAACATTGTGTTATTTAATTACAGTTTTACTTTTGCACAATAAATGTTCTCAAAATGACATGCAACGTTTCTTTATTTCTTAAAAAAAATAGCAGTTTGGCTTTCCTAAGTGTCTCTGTAACCTGTTCTGAAATGGTTCTATTTATAATTATATATCGCAATATATATCGTTATCGCAAGAGGCTGCAATGTATATCGCAATATGGATTTTAGGCCATATCGCCCATCCCTAAATTTTTTTTTTTTGGGGGGGGCGCAACTTAATTGTTTTAAGTTCAATCCACTCAAATCTGAAAAAAACTATTCAGTTAACTTAACCGTTTTGTGTTGGGACAGCATGAAGAAATTGTGTGGAACCCACCACTCTTTATTTGAATTGGTCGATTTTAATCAAAACATAATTCACTCATTCTTTCATCATTTTCTACAGTTTGTTTGATATTAAAAGCTAGTTAATCTGAAAAGAATACATTTTAACGACACCATTGTCATAATTTCCGCTTGGAATGTTGTGATTAATGTAGATGAATTACAGACGGTCTTTGAATCTGTTGTGGTCTTTGGCTTGTGGCCATATAGCATCACACACTCTCTGTTCTGGATGGCTACGGTGCGCTGGGTTTGAATATTTCTGCCTGAGCTCACCAATTATATGAGTGGAGAAAAGACCACATTGGTGGCGCTGACTGGGCGTGAATGGGACTCAGAGTTTGCAGAGCTGTGCTGAAAAGAGAAAGAAAACCGGTAAGCAGAGAGAATACAGACTCTGTGTGGTGCATCGGTGAATGAGGCCACAGTTTGGTTGCCATAGATTCAACCCTGAGTTTTGTGATTGACCGTATACATAAACAAAACAAAAACAACTTTCTGAGAGATGCTTCTCTCCGTTCACACATTTATTACTTTTATGACAAAACTTGGTAAGGGTTAATATTTGTTTAAACATGCAAAATTAGGTGGTCATAAATGTGCACATATAGAAATGCCAAATGGCATTAGAAGAAAAAATATTACTTGAATTAAATCACTTTTTTTTCTGAGCTGTATTTTCCAATACAAAAATAATCCTCTAGAGGGCACTATTTAAGTTGGCAAGACAATGCAAAATAATGTTTGCCCAATTTTAAGGTTGTCTGGGGGAAAAACTAAACAAAACAAATAAATAAAAATCGTAGAAAATTCGTAGCTATTATGAATTGTGGCTGGTTAGGGAAAGCTCATTTATCATTAATGGTGTGACTTATTTTTAAGTGGATAATCTGTATAATATGTGATTATTTATTCCAAACCAGTAAGACTTTTGTTCAAGATATATTATTTTGTTGTTGAAGACATTTCTAAGCATATCTGACAGATGTTTGTCTTTTCCACTGAAAGTCTGTTCACTCAAAATTCTAATGCGTCCCGCATGGAAAGTGATTTATAGTAAACGCTACAGTATTTTTGACTTTATTTTAAATTATACTTACATTATAATTATACTTTATATTTTAGAGTATTTTTGAACACTTTTCTAGCATTAACTATGCTAAACCGAAATAGTGATAAACTGAAATAAACTGTGATTAGAGAAGTATAACATAGCCTACACTAGATGTAGAATACTTAGTACAGTTTTTGGCTACTTTGTTTGTATTAACATAGTTGTTGTATTACCACAGAAACTATAGCATCATCACAACAGATTAATTCAAGTACTTTACAAAAATATGGTTCAAAGGAATAGGTATGGTATAGGATGAAAAGATTTAATTTTTGGCTTGATTTCTTTAGTAAAACATGATATGAAAACATTCTCTATGAACCCTGTAAGTATAATAGTTTATAAGAGTATACTTAGTGCACTATAATGTATGCATAATCCCTTAAAACGACTTTATATGTCCTATAATCTGATTAATAATCATAACAAGTAATCTTAGTGCATTATAATGGACGCATATTGCATTGATCTATGCATAACTGACTATATTATATATGTAATCCCTTTTTGGGGAAAGAATATTGTAACTTTATAGACATTGATTACCCCAGCTATATACACCACTTGACAAAAGTCTTGTCATTGATCTCTAGTTGTAAGAGTAACAAATAACTTCTAGTTGATCATTTGGAAAAGTGGCAGACGGTAGACTTTTCTGATGAATCATCTGTCGAACTGTATCCCAATCATCACAAATACTGCAAGAAGACCTATTGGAACCAACATGGACCCAAGATTCTCACAGAAATCAGTCAAGTTTGGTGAAGGAAAAATCATGGTTTGGGGTTACGTTCAGTATGGGGGTGTGCGAGAGATCTGCAGAGTGGATGGCAACATCAACAGTCTGAGGTATCAAGACATTTGTGCTGCCCATTACATTACAAACCACAGAAGAGAGCAAATTCTTCAGCAGAATGGCACTCCTCATACTTCAGTCTCCACATCAAAATTCCTGCAAGCAAAGAAGGTCAATGTGCTCCAGGATTTGCCCGCCCAGTCACCAAACATTATTGAGCATGTCTGGGGTAAAATGAACAAGGAGGTATTGAAGATGAATCCAAAGAATCTTGAACTCTGGGAGTCCTGCAAGAACACTTTCTTTGCCATTCAAGATGACTTTGTTAATAAGTAATTTGAGTCAATGTAGAAATGTATGGATGCAGTCCTCCATGCTCATGGGAGTCATACACAATATTAATTCTTTTTCCACTGCACCATGACTTTATATTCTTTACTGGACATTATATCAGTTAAGTGACAAGACTTTTGTCTAAGCAAAGTCAGACCTTACTGTCCTAATTAAATAATTAAAAATCAAGGCTTGATCATATTTTAATTTGGTAAAATCAGCGTAATCTAGAGGCCTTTGCCTTTCATAAAAGCCACTTCTGATACCAAGTGGTCAACTAGAAGTCAAGTTATTATTTGTTGTTCCTAAAACTTGAATAGGCGACAAGACTTTTGTCAGGCAGTGTATGATATATACAATATGTATATATATACATACAGTGCATCCGGAAAGTATTCATAGCATCAACTTCACTTAATTCATTTACTGTATTTCCTCAAAATTCTACACACAATACCCCATAATGACAATGTGAAAAGATTTTTTGAAATTGTTGCAAATTTATTCAAAATAAAAAACCTGAAAAATCACATGTACATAAGTATTCACAGCTTTTGCTCAATACTTTGTTGATGCACCTTTGGCAGCAATTACAGCCTCAAGTCTTTTTTAATATGATGCCACAAGCTTGGCACACCTGTCTTTGGGAATTTTTGCCCATTTTCAGATCTCTCCAGAGATGTTCAATAGGATTTAGGTCTGGGCTCTGGCTGGGCCACTCAAGGACATTCACCGAGTTGTTGTGAAGCCACTCCATTGATATTTTGGCGGTGTGCTTTGGATCATTGTCCTGCTGGAAGATGAACCGTCACCCCAGTCTGAGCTCAAGAGCACTCTAAAGCAGGTTTTCATTCAGGATGTCTCTGTACATTGCTGCATTCATCTTTCCCTCTATCCTGACTAGTCTTCCAGTTCCTGCTGCTAAAAAACATCCCCACAGCATGATGCTGCCACCACCATGCTTCACTGTAGGGATGGTATTAGCCTGGTGATGAGCGGTGCCTGGTTTTCTTCAAACGTAACGCCTGGCATTCACTCCAAAGAGTTCAATTTTAGTCTCATCAAACCAGAGAATTTTGTTTCTTGTGGTCTGAGAATCCTTCAGATGCCATTTGGCAAATTCCAGGCAGGGAATAGCTTCCGTCTGGCCACTCTACCATACAGGCCTGATTGGTGAATTGATGCACAGATGGTTGTCTTTCTATAAGGTTCTTCTCTCTCCACATAAGAACGCTGGTGCTCAGACAGAGTGACCATCGGGTTATTGATCATCTCCCTGACTATGGCCCTTCTGCGATCACTCAGCTTAGATGGCCGACCAGCTCTAGGAAGAGTCCTGGTGGTTCTAAACATCTTCCACTTATGGATGATGGAGGCCACTGTGCTCATTGGAACTTTCAGAGCAGCAGAAAACTTTCTGTAACCTTCCCAAGCCTTGTGCCTTGAGACAATCCTGTCTCGGAGGTCTACAAACAATTCCTTTGTCTTCATGCTTGGTTTGTGCTTTGACATGCACTGTCAACCCTGGGACCTTATATAGTGTAAGAAATCAATCTATGTTAAAAGATCAATTTAGGAATTATTAGCTCAGATCAATGACTCGGATCCTGAAGATTCGAATCATTGATTCGACTCAATTGAGTCAGATTGAATCAGATCAAAGATTCAAACTTGTCCCGCAAATGGAGACGTCACATTTATTCATTCTCGTCTATATTATTTTCGTGGCCAAGCGATAATAACATAACACGGAATAGGGTTAACTTTTAGCAAGGTAACACGGTCTATAGTTTGAGGCAGAGACTTATAAAGCACAGAAACAATAACACGGTTTTTTAAGGGAGAACAAGGATTTATTGAACTATACTATTCGACACACGAGGCTAACTACGTAGTAATCAAAACAACAAATAACAAACAAACAAATGCACACACACGTTCACACACACACACACACAGGCAGTTCAGAGAATGCAAAATGAATTGAACAAACAGTCCAGCCGATCTGTTTCGTACTAGATCTTGGAATCACCTGAGAAACCACAAAAGCAGAGGATTGACTTATCTTTAACTGCTTAAAAGCATATGCACCCGATCAGATAGACAAGACAGTTATTTGTGTTACTTGCGAATTTGTTGAAGTCTTTCTTGATTCGGATTTTCCCTCTCCGGGTTGGAGGAAACACGTGGCATAAGCGTGGCTTCTCTGTGACGTCGCTCGCTGGAACTCACTCTGGCGTGAGTTGTTGTCCTGGGTAACGGACTCCGTTGAGGCTGAGAGTCAGTTTAGCGGAAGTTTCAGCGGTTGCGAAACTTAGGATGTGGATGAAAGTTTGGGATGTTGGCCTAACCGCGTGGTGGCGATTAGGGGCGGAGAACAACAGCGGTTGATACCAGCTTGATGTTAAAAGGCTGCGCGCATGGTTGACATAGCACGGAGGCTTTATAGGCTGGCTCTGAGCCATCCCTCTTGATCCTGTCGTCCAATGAACGGCAAGATGAAGGGCGGGGCCACGCCCCGTCCCAACGTAGGCAAGTTTACTAATTAACCAACTGCAAGAAACTACACGTGGTAAAATTTCTGGTAAGATTGTAACTATCTGACATCAAACATTACAACATGGATATAGTTCGTATCACAAAATTCTCATTTACAGCAATGTATTGCAAATAACGAGCGGTTTTGTTTGAATACAAACATAAAGCATTTCAGACACATACAGATCATTTTAGACTGTTATAATGGTAAAAATCACATTATGAACCTGGTTGGTTGGAAATAAACACAGCACCTCAATACCTGTAAATGTCGTTCAAAATATCAAATTTTGCCTTGGTTATAACATTTATACGAATCGTTTTCTTCAAGTCTGCTTCATTTCTTTTGTCTCTGAATTCTGTCCATCTCATGGTCCGACCGCATGGTCGTCCACGTGAGGGTCCTCCAAGGGTCTCGTGATAAGAGAATTTGAAGGGGTCTTTGTCTCGTTGGTTAACGATTAACCAAAATTAGCTGCAGCATCTGTCCGAGTTAGGCTTGAGTCTTGGGGAAAACAGTCGGATAACTGTTATGCAGATTGTACAAGCCCTGGAGCAAATAAAGCAATTTGCGCTCGAAATTCCAAAGCCGGATTCGAACTGGTTTTGACCAGCGAGTCTCTACAATAGACAGGTGTATGCCTTTTCAAATCATGTCCAATCAACTGAATTGACCACAGGTGAACTCCAATTAAGCTGCTGAAACATCTCAAGAATGATCAGCGGACTCAGAATGTACCGGAGCTCAATTTAGAGCTTCACGGCAAAGGCTGTGAATACTTATGTACATGTGATTTTTCAGGTTTTTTATTTTGAATAAATTTGCAACAATTTCAAAAATCTTTTTTCACATTGTCATTATGGGGTATTGTGTGTAGAATTTTGAGGAAATAAATGAATTTAATCCATTTTGGAATAAGGCTGTAACATAAAAAAAAGTGGAAAAGTGAAGCGCTATGAATACTTTCTGGATGCACTGTATATATATTTGAATCACACCTTTTAAATAAATATGCTTTTCCCCAATAAAATATCTTCTTTTGTGTTTAAATAAGGAATGAAACAGACTTTGGGCAAAGCAAAACATTCCGCAGTCAAATGCCAAGATGTTGCTAGTTTTACTCTGACTTTTAGGTTACAGGCCAACCATTCTGAATCACTTCAGTCACATAACACAGCTTTACATTCCCTACATTCGCTTTCACACACGCTCTTAAGTGCTTTTCTGCTTGTAAATAGGCTCTGTGACTTCAACTGGAGAGCTGCTTTCCAATGCATCCTTGAGGCTGCATGCATTTTATTGCCTTTATTCCTATACATAAGGAAACAGAGATCAGTTCTCTATAGTGGAATAACAGTAAAAGGATGGAGGGCTTTAATTAGTGAGGTGGCTTTTGATTCGTGCCACAGAATGGCTGGTGCAAATGCACAGGGCAAGAAGATTAGGCGGTTCGCTAGGTGACGTACGCCCAGCTTCTTTTTTGCCTACTGGAAACCCGGTCATTGAGACTGAGGAGCCTTGGGGTGTTAAGCTGCCGGGGTGCCAAAGGGGCTGTTGTATGGGGTGACAATAGGGTTCTCTGGGCCCAGACAGAGGATGTGATAGGGGAGCTAATGCATCCTCTTGGAGAAAGGCTTGTGTGCAAGACGAGAGAAGTGAGGGAGTCTATTTAGCATGTGCAACATTCAACCTCAGTGCATACTGGGTAATGATGTAGTGATGTAATGCAATAACTTTATATTTTGAATGGGCAAAATGTGAACAGAAAACGATGTGTAATATTTCAGTAAACAGTTGAAATGATCTTTTGAATTAACTGAAATTTAAACAAGATGTGCTTGCATTGAATCAACATTATTCATTCATTTTCTTTCGGCTTAGTCTCTTTATTCTTCAGGGGTCGCCACAGCAGAATAAACCACCAACTTATCCAACATATGCTTTACACAGCGGATGCCCTTACAGTTGCAACCCAGTACTGGGAAACACCCATACACATCCATTCACACACATACACTATGGCCAATTTAGTTTATTCAATTCACCTGTGTGGCATGTCCTTGGACTGTGGGGGATACCGGAGCACCCAGAGGAAACCCATGTGGACCAGACAATCAGAATCCCTACAAAATGCCACTCCATTTGGGCTTGGCCTGATTTTGGTCAAAAAACACAGGGTACACGGGGAGAACATGCGAAGTCCACACAGAAATGCCAACTGACCAAGCCGGGACTCAAACCAGCGACCTTTTTACTGTGAGGCGACAGTGCTGACCACTGAGCCACCGTGATGCCCTTGAATCAACGTTATGCAAAGCCTATTCAAGCCAAGTGAAGTCACTTTTATTTATAGCACTTTATAAAGTGTGGCTTGTCAAAGTTGTTTATATAGATGAAGAGGATAAAATGTCAGCAATATTTCAGTTTGTTTGACATATCAGAGTAGTCGTAGAATGCTATAGATGTAGTTAAAAAAAAACTAATCAGTTCAGTTTCTGAATGTCAGTGTTAAAGGATGATCCACTGAAGAGAATATGCGTTGACCACAACCAAACAACCCAAAGGGAACAGTGGTAAGGATGCAAAACTTCATCATCAGAAATGGAGACAAACCTTGTGAGAAACCAGGCTCAGATGCACATTCATTGTTATTTGCCTAGAAAATTCAATTTGATAACGTCACATTAATGTGAAAAACAAGACGGTTTCTCATGGTCTACCAGTCCACTCTGACCTCAAAATATGAAGACCAGCCATGGCTGAATTGAACACTGCTATTTATTTCCTAACTAGACCACGTCTTATGGCCTGTTTCCACTTAGCGGTATGGTTTGGTACAGTGCAATATGCATTTATGTTCATTTCCACTGTCAGAAGTACCAAAACAGTGAACAGTACATTGACACTTTTATGAAACCTCTTAGTGAAGGTACCCATCACAACAATATGTCACCAAAACAATGAAGCTAGACTTGCTGCTGGAGAATTGTCACTATGTGCAACAAGCCAGATGAATGACAACACAAAAAAAAACATTTTTAAATGCACAGACAAGACACCATATTACAATGAGATTGTTGACCCAAGCTCAAACAAAGCTTGTGACAAAGATGCACATGCAAAGAAGCGAGAACATGATCTGTTGTATGTCCCCCATTGTTGCTTACAGGACCGTTCACTTACCACACATCCACATTTGAAATAATGCACTTGTGTGCACTAAAGATGTGATATGTGAATGGATTCTTTGAGCAAGAATGACATTGATTGCTTATTTCTGACATACACCACACCCAAGTAAGGATAATATTGCCAGTGAAAATACAAGGTGACCTATATCAAATCATACTGTACTGACACGTGGAAATAAGGCATTATTGTCTGGGTACATTATGCTGTGGTGGTCATGGAGGAGTGAAGATCATGAGAGCATGTGACAGACGAGTCTTCACATTGATTCTGAAGGGCCAGCCTGTACACCAGCCGGTGACCTCTCCCACCTGCAGTTTCTCCACGATGGACGTTCAGCGTTCTCCAGCCTCCAGCGCCTAGACTGCAGCTCTGCACAAGACGTTTGGCCATAGGAGAAATGGTCTTGCCAAACTGAGCCTGGTTTCTCTTGAGGTTTTTTTCCTTCACTTTCGTCAATTGGTGAAGTTTGTTCCTCGCCGCTGTCGCCACTGGCTTGCATGGTTCGGGACTTGTGGAGCTGCGCATCGATGGATTTGCTCTTCAGTGTTTGGACTTTCAGCAGTGAAAATTTAACCACACTAAACTGAACTAAACTTAAACTGAACTGGAATGACGCAGTTTCAATTTACTATAATTTTCTATGTTAAGCTGCTTTGACACAATCTACATTGTAAAAGTGCTATAGAAATAAAGATGAATTGAATTGAATCTAGTAAACAATCAGTTTTTTTTGTAATATGTGTGTGTGTTATGTGAGAGAAATGGACAGAAATAAAGATCTGAGCAACTCTGACAACATCACATTAAATGGAGTTAACTTGTTAACAAACGTTCAGGAGCGGGACCACGCCTTACTTTGCCTCCTTACCCAATCACCTACTCTCTTGAATTATTTAAGGCAGATCAGCCCTCTAGGACTGTTCACCTAGTTCTCTTAAACCCAGCTAGCAAAATTCATGTGGCTTAAATCCGGCCCACACCAGACACTTACATCCGGCCCACATACCGCATGGAATGATGGCACTTGGGTGGTCTGCTCCTGTTTGCCAGATCTGGGCCACAGTTAAGCCAAAGCAATACCACATATTAGCCAGAATTCAACCAAATGAACCAGAACTGACCTTATTCTGGGCCACAATTTGCTTTTATTCTGGCCCAGATCTGGCCTACACCTTACACTTGCTGGGTGTGGCAAAGTACAAAAATCCCAGCATGCATTGTAGCATAAATACATTCTATAGCTTATTGAAGCTACAGTTTTCATTATTTGCTTTTGATTCTGCTGTTTATGTTGACGTTGTTGATTTTGTCACTTTTAGTATCCTTTTTGTGATGTCTGTGAGTTTTGTTCATTTTGTTCATTGTCACCCTTGTTGAGGTTCATACGCTGATTATTGATGTCTCTGTGAGCAGAAGCTGAACCATATAATTTTTTTAGCTTATAAACATTCATAATTATGTGGCATGTGCAAGCATGTTATTACGTTATTTCTAATAATGGATTAAACATTGGTTAACATCAGTGAATTATATTATGTCATCACAGGTTGTGCCTCACTTAATTTGATTGTTTTTTTTTGTTTTTTGTTTTTTAACTTGGCTTGTTTGCTGTAAATGAATAAACTTTTCAAGCAAAGTTCTTAAAGTTACAGCAGCCCAAAAGAAAATTTAAATTAAGAGGTTCAGGGCTAAGAGCCCAACTAAAGCAAACACTTTTCTCTATGATGGTGACTTTAGTCTATGTGGTCCCCATATGTTTTAAGATAACTGGGCCACATTTGCCATATCTTCTCTGGGCCGCTTTAGGCTCACAGCCACATTAGCCATAGCTTACTGTGCCGAATATTCACCAAAAGTGGCCCACATACGTTTTAAGATAACTGGGCCACCTTTTCCATATCTTCTCTGGGCCACTATAGGCTAAGGCTGCATTAGCCAGAGTTTACTGTGCCGAATATCTGCCAAAAGTGGCCCACATGTTTTAAAATAACTGGGCCACATTTGCCATATTTTCTCTGGGCCACATTAGACTCACAGCCGCAATAGCCAGAGCTTACTGTGCCAAATATTTGTTAAAAGTGGCACACATACGTCTTAAGATAACTGGGCCACATTTGCACTTACACGTTTGAGCCACTTTAGGTTTAGACCCAAATTACTCTTAAATGACTATGCCACATTTTTGCCAACTGTGGCCCACATTTGTCCTCCAACATTCATTCATTCATTTTCTTGTCAGCTTTGTCCCTTGCGGGGTCGCCACAGCAGAATGAACCGCCAACTTATCCAGCACGATTTTACGCAGCGGATGCCCTTCCAGCCGCAACCCATCTCTGGGAACTTCCACACACACATTCACACTCATACACTATGGACAATTTAGCTTACCCAATTCACCTGTACTGCATGTCTTTGGACTGTGGGGGAAACCGGAGCACCCGGAGGAAACCCACGCGAACGCAGGGAGAACATGCAAACTCCACACAGAAACGCCAACTGACCCAGCCCAGCCGAGGTTCGAACCTGCGACCCAGCGACGTTCTTGCTGTGAGGCAACAGCACTACCTACTGCACCACTGCGTTGCCTTGTCCTCCAACATTTGGGCCAAATTTATTATTTTCCACATGGGCCACATTAGGCTCACATTCAGATTACATTTTGTCATAAGTGCCAAATCTTGGCCTTAAATGGCCCATATATGAATTTGAATCTTTGGCCCTCCTTTGCCATTGTACAGGTGGGCCACTTCAGGCTCACATTCATTTAGTCTGGGCCGAAGGAAGACCACCAGTGCCGCATAACTGCCTAAAGTGGCGCACATTTGTATGCTATCTGGGAACCCACCCTCTCTCCATTTCCTTGTTCCCCATTAACAAGCCTTATAACCAGTGGTGTAGTCCTAAAAAAAAAAAGTGGTGTACTATTACCCACGCAACCCAAATATTAAAAGTAGGCAAAGAAATGACGAAAATAAATAAATAAATAAATAATATATATATATATATATATATATATATATATATATATATATTATTATTATTTTTATTTTATTTATTTATTTTTTTAACATAAGTTACCTGTAACTATTGAAAGAAAAAACAAATACTATGGAAGTTAATGATTACAGGTTTCCAGCTTTCTTCAAAATATCTTCTTTTATGTTAAACAAAATTAAAAAAATACAAACCGGTTCGGAACAAGTAAATGATGACAATTTTACTTTTTTTGTATCCATTAAAAAAGGAAAAATATTTAAACAAATTTGTTCATTTTAAAGCGAGATGCTAATAGCCTAATCCTATTCAATGATTTATGCTTAGCTATTAGTGCCCCCAGCAGACCCGGAGATTGGCTGAATATATTAAGCTGTGGTAAAACCTGGGTAAAAGCCAACTGTTTAACTCTAAAGGGACTTGTAAAATCAACCTATAATTAATATAACTATATATATATATATATATATATATATATATATATATATATATATATATATATATATATATATATATATATATATATATATATATATATATATATATATATATATATATATTTATTTTTTTTTTTTTTTTTTTTTTTATCAGGAAAATAAAAAGTTTTTTCTTCAAAAACTCAAATACTAGCCTATACTCAAGTATTTTTTCCATGTTTTAAATAGAACTGCCACTTTTATAATTTAAAATGGCATAAATTCAAACATATTAAAAAATGTACAGGCTAATTTACATATTTCACTATCATGATATGTCATAATAGGAAATAATTTTTAACAAGATACAATACAATGTTTCACTCTGATATGCAGTTAAAATGAGTACATTCACTGAGTGGTTCTGTCACTGTGTTTAATCCTGTGCATGAATGTATGATATATATAATGCCACATGCACTGTAATGCGTTTTATAATCAATTGATAAATGTTCGTTAAGAGTTGCATTTTCGCTGGAGGAAACAGCTGTGATGATGAGGGAAGCGCCAAGGAAACAGTAGATGGGGAAACCCGATTGGTACATGTGATACAAGTGTTTCTATAGCAAAGAACTGTGAATATGCAGATATTATAACAATCTATAGATAAACGCACCTTCTGCTCTCACTCTGCAAAGCTGTGGTTTGCTGATTAAACGTAAAACGGAGAAGCGGAAGTCTGCCGCCATTTTCCTATCAAATTTAAAGGGGACTAAGGTGATCATTTATAGTGTACAGTTCATGAAGAAATCGCAAAACATTTCGAGGGACAGAACAGAAATATAGGGGGCTAAAGCGATGCCCATGCTTTTTTTAAAAATAATTTTACCTCAGTGTTTCAGCGAGACATCATTTAGTTGACTTGTCGTCGTTATCGAAAAACTCCCGAAATTCTTACAGCTGCTGCGGTCGTCAGGGGGCGGGAAATGCCGCAAATTAAACAAAAATCCACTGATTGCAACAAATAAGATGCAAGTAAAAAAAAAACTTTTGGTATATAGTTATAGGGGACGCGAATACACGTAAATTATGGAAGTCTAATCAGAAAAACAAGTGAGTATACCGAGGGTATATGCAATTATTGATCCTCAGAAGTCATAATACCCAAACAGCTCATGGAAAAAAGTAGGCATACTGAGTATACGTGCGTATAGCCCCGACTACACCACTGCTTATAACCCTTTCTTCTCTGTGGAATGAGGTGGGGGTCCTAATCACTCTACCAAAACATTACAGAGATAGTATTCCCCACTCTGAGTCTCTGGGCATCATCGTCAGATGCCTGATCAACCTACCTACTCTATTATTCTCTTACTTTTCTTCATCTCTTTTTTCCAGTATACCATCCATTTACATCTCTACAATTGAGACTGGTTCAAAGTGTGGCGTGGTCCATGCTGGTAAAATCATGTCAATCATTATGCTTATATACAAAGCAAATTTGTTGAAAATGAACCAAGGCTGTTGACAATTAACAAACTGCTGACAGGTTAAGTACCCAAGGCTAATTGATGCATGAGGGCATCAAAGAGTTTCCCGTCAGGTCCCCGTCAAAAGGTGGCCCATATTTTATAGGAGGAATGTTTCACAACATACTGAGTATTACACTCTGCTGCATCTTGGCTTGTGTAGCTGCAGTCCAGTTAGATGAATGATGAACACTGTCCACCACCAAAAGTGCCAAAAATAGGCATGCGAGTGTCAAAATTCGACCTTGCACAAGAAGAATGTATCCTGGGCAGATGATTCCAATTTTCTTTTATATCACCTTTCTTTAACATTCATTTACCTGAGAAAGTAGGGAGAGACGCTTTGGGAATTGCTCTGCTGGAATCCCTGGGTAAAGCCATTCATAAAGTTAACACAACTGAGAACAGAACTCCTACTTGATTGTAGTCCATACCTCAGCAGACTGGTGTTCTTTTTTCAGCGCACAGAGGACCAACAGCAAATTAGGTGTCAAATCACAAGTCATTTTGTTCTATTCCATTAAAGTAGGAAAGCCCAATTCTGCTCCTGGAGAGCCAATGCCCAGGTGATTTTAGCTCCATCATACTTTATCTTTCATCTTTATTTCTATAGCGCGTTTACAATGTAGATTGTGTCAAAGCAGCTTTACATAGAAGTTCAAGTAAATTGAAATTGAAACGGTGTCAGTCCCATTTTCAGAGTTAAAGTTCAATTTAGTTCAGTCCAATGTGGGTTAATTTTCATTGAGCAAATCCATCGATGGTCAGCTCCACAAATCCCAAACCAAGCAAGCCAGTGGCGACAAACTTGCTTTGAAGTTTCTTGTGCAATGATGCCCAAACTAAATTCTGCAGAATTTAGCTGCAACTAGACACACCTGAATCAGCTAATCAAGCTCCTACTACATATACTAGAAACTTCCTGGCAGGTGTGTTGAAGTAAGTTGGAGCTAAACTTTGCACGACACCGGCCCTCCAGGACAAAGTTTGGGCACCCCTATTCTAGAATCTAAAGATCTTTATTAGCTCTTTCAGAAGTGTTGATTGGACCCAAACTGTGCAGGACAGTGGCTTTACAGAAACAAGTTTGGTCAAAGGTTGGGGAATAAAGTAGGCAAGCAATTTCACACTCTCATAAAAAAAGTCACAAACAAGCGGACACTGGGGCGGTACCTTTTCAAAAGGTACACATTTGCACTTAAAGGGTCACAAAATCCCAAAACACATTTTTTTTAGCTGTTGACAGTCATATCTGTGTCCCACGCTGCCATAAACACTATTAGGACACATATTTCTGTATAAATTGAAAATTGGTTGTTTTTGCATTATTTTGAGCAAATTCTTTCTTCCAGTTTGAAACGAATTTTTTAAGCTGCTTCACGGCGATTAGATACTTGCGTGTAATTCAGCGTGGAGAGTGGCTGTCTGTACCTGCGAGTACATCGTGACGTCTCTGAGTGTGCGACATTAATTCATGAGAAAGACTTTGTTCAAACCAATCAGCGAGCTCTATTGTGTATGCGGTGCAACTTCATTAATATGCATGATAGCTTCGAAAACTGTTTACCTGTTACAGTGTTCAGATGACAGAGAGACGCCATGTTGTGTTGCCAAACAAGTGAAAGAACGAGAATTTGGACAGAAATGCGTTTGTTAGGAACATTTTTTACCCGAGAGCTTTTCGCATCTGGAAATTATGAAATCCGGATTTGCTGCTTGTCTCCTTTTAAAAAAAGACACAGTTTCAGTGTGATTGTCCTGTCTCTACAGATTTGGTAAGTGTGTGTGAGAGCAGTGCCCTTTGTTTGTTCATTCAGATGGCAAAGTTACTTCGTATAGTCAGCAGTACTCTTTCAGTTGTTAAAGACATACAATAGTCAAAATGATTTAGTTACTAAGTTTACAGTATGTTAATATCACTGCAATATTATAATACAATATAATAGACTGAAAGATCCGCTGTAAATGCTGCTCTCCGAGTGTAAACATGTAAACACCACAATCAAACTTTTACTGTCGTGCAGGATTTTCGCCGCAGTTTGTGACAGGATTGTCTATACACACACGGCTTTCTGATGCTACCTACCGAGTGCATCTAAGTTTCCGAGAAATGCGGTGGATTTTTTTCTCCCATTCGCCGTGCGGTATCAAACATTCCATTAAAACTCCACTTTCCAGCAGTTCCTCGCTTTCAATATCTAGTTTGTCATGGACGACATGCAGGAAATGTCCCTGAATAAAAAGTGCCAAACTGCAGTTAAAGTCAACAAATAATTTGATTACTGATGTCCATGTAAATAGTCACTCTCTTTCTCCGCTGCGTCTGCGTGCCCAAACGGAAACTCCCATATTTGCAAATCCTTCCCTCTTTCCCTCCCCGACACTCCCACCTAAACAGAGCTGGACACACCCACTTTCCTGACTTTTTCCAAACTAGAGGTGTAAAAACACCCTGCTGAGACAGGGGGGTTTCATGGCCCTTTAAAGGTTCCATATTGATATCTTAAAGGTACTGTACATAAACAGTACAATAGTATACCTTTTAAAATTTCTAGGTCTACCATCAAGGTGATATTATGGACTCTTAAAGTACAAATTGAAACCTTTTTAAAGAGTACTATCACAGTAACAGTTTGTGTGTCTTTTTTGAGTACAAGTAACTTGATTTCCGTAGAGGGGAAGAGCACAATTTCTACATTTGGGTTTCTACCAAGGGGGGGCTCAACATTGCCTGTGGTTTCAGAATTCGTACAAGTTGCCACTCCATTTGGGCTTGGCCTGATTTAGTATCTTTTTCATCAACATAGCTTAAAGTATACCAATGAGCCAAAACATCATGACCATTTTGAATCAAATGAACAAAAATCTAGTTCAGGGATGTCAAACTCAATTCCTGGAGGGCCGCAGCCCTGCACAGTTTAGTTCCAACCCTGCTTCAACACACTTACTGGTAGGTTTCAAACAAGCCTGAAGGACTCAATTAGTTTGACCAGGTGTGTTTAATTAGGGTTGGAACTAAACTGTGCAGGGCTGCGGCCCTCCAGGAATGGAGTTTGACATCCCTGATCTAGTTTAATATAGTACAGGGGTGGGCAAACTCAGTCCTGGAGGGCCGGTGTCCTGCACAGTTTAGCTCCAACTCTAATCAAACACACCTGCTTATAGATTTCTATTGATCTTGAAGACACTGATTAACATGTTCAGGTGTGTTTGATTAGTGTTGGAGTTAAAGTCTGCAGGACACCAGCCCTTCAGGACTGAGTTTGCTCACCCCTGATATAGTATAACAATAAGTTTACCCTTTCATATGAAACTTTATTAAACGTAACCTTCTTTGACATGAAAATCTCTGGTTTATGACTACTGTTCAGTCTATCAAGGTCAGAAGTATGCAAACTAGAGAGGTGCTTTATAGTGGAAACTGAAGTTGGGATTCTTATCAGAAGCAACAAAGACACGCTTCATGTTTAATAATGCTGCTTGCTTAAAAAAAATCTATAATTGTATAATGTGCTAAAAGATTTGACTTGACTTTTCACCTTGATGGATGCTCATCGCTCTTAAGGCCACAGATGTTTTTATAATCTTCAGCTCTGCCTCTGGTCCCTTGACTGAACTTGGAATCTGCCAAGGTTTTCTCTTCATTTCCATCAGCTGGTGGAGTTTTGGTTCTTGCCACTGCCACCTCTGGTTTCCTTGGTTGGGGTTTAAAAGTAATCTACAAGTACTCAAAATACATTACCTAAAATCAGGGTTGGAGAAAGTTGCTTTTGAAAGTAATGCGTTACAATATTGAGTTACTCCCCCAAAAAAGTAACTAGTTGCATTACTTAGTTACTTTTTTTCTTCCTGATCTCACACTACCCTAATTCAAGGGCAATGTGAGAGGGAGTTTTTTTCGCCTCTCTCTCCCCAAATGTATCTTACTTCCTTTTTCTAAATGCTACCTCCTGTTGACCTCTCTTCCCCTGAAAATGTGATGTTCGTGTATTGAAACTGAAATTGATTGAAATTGAATTATGCTACTTTTAAATAACTTTTGCGTTACTGTTTTTTTTTTTTCTTGGCCGAGACTTGATCTCTTTCAGAACTTGCTGGGTTTTCTCTTCCTTTTGATGTGATTATTTGATTTAAATATTGTTTACTTTGTTATTGATTGTTCCCTAACATTATACTGCTCCAAAATATTTGTAACTGTGATCCGATTATAAAACAATTCACTTCGTATGTTCTGGTTCTTTTTAGTGCACACATGCAGATTACAGATTACAGCTATGAGATTTAGGGATGCATTAGGAGGTCTTGCAAAATGCTAACGGTCCACCCTGCAAATTGCCATCCAAATCCATGCCTCTTCCAACGCCCACTAGAAAACATCACTACAATACATCACCTAATATTCACCAGAGATAAAGCTTAGTACAGATAATAATTAAAATACCAAATAAAAAAAAAAGGAAGGTTGTTGATGTTTGCCCAATATTCTCTGTCTGAACTGCATCTGTGAATGTGATGATGATGATGTACACCTTTAAGTTATCCAGTTACCTACTTTAACAGGCAGGTCGAAAGTTGCGAAAGTTGCGCAGAATATTAAATTACATATAAATACATTTGGACCATTTAATGATAGCTATCAGGATGTGAAGAGACTTTCAACTAGCATAACACAAATAGTTTCTGAAGACAATCTTTAAACCTTTTATCTTTAACCCAGGCTTATTTACAGAAAGTATGAAGCTAAAATTATTCATATATAGTTTTAAATATCATTCTAATTATAAAAGAATGGCTTTGTAAAGCCAACATATATATTCACAGTACAGTTGAAACCAGAAGTTTACATACACTCTAAAAACATAACCATTTTTTTTTTTTAAATGTCTGATGGTAAATCATACTAAGCGTTTACTATTTTAGGTCCGTTAGGATTACCTAAATCATTTACATTTGCTAAATGCCAGAATAATGAGATAATTTTTTAAAGATAATTTTTTATTAATTTCTAGACAGTCAAAAGTTTATATACATTTCCTTGTTATTTTTTTAGCTTTGCTTTTAAACTGTGTAACTTTCGTCAAAATGTTTTGAGTATCCCTCCACAAGCTTCTCACAATAGTTTGCAGGAATTTTGGCCCATTCCTCCTGACAGAATTGGTGAGTCAGATTTGTAGGCTGTCTTGCTCGCACAAGCTTTTTCAACTCTGCCCACAAATTTTCTATAGGATTGAGTGCAGGTTTTTGTGATGGCCACTTCAAAACATTCACTCTGTTGTCCTTAAAGCACATTTTAGCAAATTTGGCAGTATGCTTAGGGTCATGGTCTGTTTGAAAGTTTTAATTTCCTGGCTGATGTCTTGAGATGTTGCTTCAGCATTTCTACATAATGTTCTTTCATCATGATGCCATCTATGCTGTGAAGAGGACCAGTCCCTCCTGCAAAACAGCCCCACAACATGATGCTGCCGCCCCCATACTTCACCGTTGGGATGGTGTCATTAAGTTTGTAAGCTTTCCCCTTTGTCCTCTAAATGTTACACTGGTTATTATGGCCAAACAGTTCAATCTTAGTTCCATCAGACCACAGGACATGTCTCCAAAAAATATTATTTTTCCCAGTGTAATTTAGCAAATTGTAATCTGGCTTTATTTTGTTGATTCTGGCTTGTTGATTTTCCCATGTAATCACACAAGGAAGCAGTGTGTTTGAGGTTATACTTAAATCTTATTCTACAGTTGCCTCCAATTAACTCAAATGTTGTAAATTAGCCAATCAGAAACTTCCGAAACCTTGACACCATCATCTGAGCTTTTTCAGAGGCATAATAATCTTATGTAAACTTGACTTTCAAGAAATGTTATAACAATTTCTCAAAAAATATCTCTCTCTTTATTATGCTATTAAGCATAACAGAAACAAATTTTAACTAACTTACCTAAAAGAGAAAAAGTTTCGTCACATTAACATCTGACTTTTTTTTATGGTTATGTGCCTTTTTATACAGTGTAGCCTATGTAAACTTCTGGTTTCAACTGTACTTTATGTAGCTTGGAACTTTTAAAAAGTAGTCTATACAAATACAGATCTTCATTGTCTATTGATGTTAGATGCTAATGTAGTTATCTTTCTCAGTATGAACGGTCCTGGTTGTTAACATCCTTTCCCTCATCACCACAACATATTTCAGTTTTACTTCACGTGCACGTTTCGGACCACAGGTTTTACTTACAATAAAACTTCACCCATCTCTAAGCAAGCAAGTGTGGGTTAGTTAGTGCATATGCTGATGCTGATTGTGAAGAGGAATGCCATTGAATTTGAACCTTTTTTTTTTTCACGCGCAAGCCTCTTTTGTGCGCTAGCTAAAGAAATCCATTGTGCAGCTGGACACCCTGAGAAAGAGGGAGCTCAGAGCCGTTGTCTGCAGATGCTTCTGCTTGGCCTCAGGGAGCTGAAAGGGGTGAATAGCTTCGGAAACAGCCATACCCAGGCAAAACAATACTGCTGGGAAGCTTTGAAGATTAAGAAATTAGGGATGGGGAGGCTGGGGCATAATTACAAACGCCATTCCATTGTATTGGATATGCATATGTTTGCATGCAAGTACATTTGAGAACTTTTCTTGTGAACTCCAGGCTCTTGCAAAGTTTAGCCAATTTTTGTACAGTGCATAATGGACTGGATATTCTAAAGCACTCCAACTTGGATTGTTGATAAGGTTCAATTGCGAAACTCTTCTGATTCGCCAATCAAAAGGAACGCAACAACTGGCCTTTACCTCACAGTTCTCCTGTTGCTAGGAAACCTTCGAGCACCGCTTGAGGTTCTTTTCTTTTTAAGGTCTACTCCACTCGCCACATTTTCCTTTAATTGAAGACAGCTTACATATGAGAGGAAAACAATTAGCGCTTTGAATACTTTGTTTGCTGTTTGTCAGGGTCGCACTGTTCACCGCCTCGCCTGCCTGGTGGCTCTGTTGTGATATAAGAAGAAAGTCAACATCTCATTTGAGCTGCTAAGTGCGTTTAATTGAAGGACTTACACGCTCACGGTGTGTCACATCTGTAAGAGCTGTAGATGTAAACTTTCTCAGGGATGAACAACAGCCTTGTTTTCTCATTCAAATAGCTTTGTAGGCTTTTGATGGATATTCAGCGCTGTCTTCTGTTCAGTTAGCTGCCGTTCTAGCCTAGGCAGCACAAAATAGCCACTTAATGGGAATAAATTGAAGGAATTTTGCCCCTGCGGGACTATTTTACTGCAAATACCAGTTTCTCAATGGATTTTTTTTTGTAGTAATTTCGGTACAGATTATTTCTTTTTGTTACCCCCTCTAGTTCAAAGGCCTAACTTACATATAAAAGAAGATGACAGGCAAAAGGTGTTTAAAGGGAAATTAATGTGTTTTTTTAACAACGGTTTTCATTTCAGCTGATTTGAACGTTATCACTCGATTGAATGGCCGTTATCAGTGGTTATCAGCTGATATATATGGGCCAGTAGGGGCCTTCTGCGCCTATTGGTAGGCTCAGAAGACTGTTATCATCCCTGAACACAGTTAATCAGCTATAGATCACATACGGTTGCGGCGGTAAGTTAACAAGAATTATATTATTTATTAAATTTCCCATTAATTGTATTTTATTAACATATACCCCTACCTCAACCCTAAACCCAACTGTCATAGTAATATAAAACCTGATCTGAATCTAGAGTCTTCTCTATTAGTATAGCTGATTAACCATGTGGATGGATGATAACAGCTCTTTGAGCCTACCAGTAGGCGCAGAAGGCTCCTACTGGCCCATATCTATCAGCTGATAACCACTGATAATGCCCATTCAATAGACTGATAACATTCGAAGCAAGTGTTCAATTAACACATTTGCCAAATTTAGCTTCATGAGCTGAGAAGGCCAAAATAATTAAACAAAACTAATTTGCCTGATTCTCAAAAGGAAAAGTGAAAAGAAAATACACTTCCTTCCCTAACTCCCTGTTCAAAAAATTGGCTAAATAATGGCATCGATCTGCCCACTCTCTCAGAAATAAAGGTACAAGAAATTTACTATCATTCAGGTGAAAGCTCTCAAACCTTTATTTCTGAGAGTGTACATTCCCAAATTACTATATATTAGCATACAATTTCTAACAGGGAAAATTCATAAATAAAAGTCTAAGGTCAAAAGGTAAAATAACTACCTAGAATGCAGCTAACACACACACTAGTCAATCTCTAACAGGATATCTTTAAAGTACACACAAAGATTTTCTCAATCGTACTACCACAGGGTACAACTTGCTACCAGAGTCAACTGAGCAAAATACACAGCGAGTGAACGCAAGGCTGAAGTAGATAATGATGAAAGAGGCTTTTATATGAAGTCAGGAGTTAGCTGACCAGGCAGGGCGTGAATTAATTAGACACACAAAACACTTTCAAAACAAAGGACACACAAGATTAGATAAAAAGTGACATAACGTACCAAACTCGGTCCTGGAGGTCTGCTGTCCTGCAAAGTGTGGCTCCAACTTTAGCTTCAACACACTGGCCTGAAAGTTTCTAGCATACATAGAAAGAGCTTGATTAGCTGATTCAGGTGTGTTTAATTGGGGTTGGAACTAAAATAGGTAGGACACAGGCCCTCCAGTTTGGGCCCCCCTGATCTATACTGAAACTTTTTATGCAGTATAATGTTTTTGCTGTCTATAAACTCTGAAGAGAAAATAATCAATAGGACAACAATTATTTTTTTCGGCTTGCAAACAATTTTTGCAAAAAAAAATAAAATAAAAATGTTTCTCTTGCACTAAGACGTTCCAAAAATCATGGTGATGAATGTTGATAGGTTTACATAAATAGCAGCCACTGCACCACCCATTATTTTTAATCAAAAGAGACAGGGTGGGGCTATCAATCCATGTCTGCCCTGCTTCTGTTCCTTCGCCAGTCTTCCTCCATTTACACCCATCTTCCAATGATCCTATCGGTTCCCAATAAATGAAATCATGCACTGCCCTACGTTTGTTTTTTCATTTCAGGACCATTTCAATTGGATGTATGTCAATTGTGTATTACATGTATTACATTCTTACATTGTAAAAAGTTCTGTAAATTAGTAGTGTTCTGTATTTTGTGATTCATGTTTTTAGTTTTAATTTAGTTTATTTATGCATTGAAATTGCATTATGGGACCTTGATCTTTTTTCCAACAACTTCTAACCTTGAAAAGAGTGAAAAAAGTTGACATTTATTGAAATTTTTAATAGATGAAAGTGATATATCGTCTGGGTTGGTGTTGTAAATAACGGTACAAAAAGATAATAATAAACCGCCAGTACGTTTTTTTTGTTATTTTACAGACTTATTTCTCTATATATTGTTTCTTATACATTATAATAATTCAATAAATTTATGTCAATAAAAGTCACTTTGTTAAACTGTAGACTTGAATTTGTAACATCAAAAGTCGACAGAGCAAAGATCAACATTCCATAATGCAATTCACAACCGTAAATAAATGGAAAACCCTTGTTAATGACAAAACACAGAAACTGTTAATTAACAGACATTTTTTTACAGTGTAACTTCTGTTTCATGCCAACATTAAATGGCTACTTGCCAAAAAAAACGAACAATTAGACACAAAAGATTGACAAAAGATGGCGCCAAACAGTCAAAAACAGTAGGCGTGTCAAATAAGCATACCAATTTGTATATGAATACATTAACTAATGGAATATGAATCATAGAACCTGGATGAGCCTGTGTTATTAGTTTCAGCCGTTGATGTCTGTGAATAAAATACCTTGGAATGTAGCGATTGACCAATCAGAATGAAGTATTCCAGACAGAAAGCCTTGTAGTAATGTTTTATCACACACAGTTAAATTAAAGGTTCTGTACTCATGTAATCACATCTGTGGTGTTAAGTGAAATTTTATTGACTTATCATGTGAAAAGAAGGTTGCTAATAAATAAAATCCCATTTGAATTTCACTCTAATAGTGTAGGTAATGCTAATTGTATTGTTCCACCTTTATTTAAAGTGCTTTACAAAGTACATATTGTCAAAGCAGCTCTGCATGGATGAATTCACAAACAGTAATAAAAACAAATCAGGTAGGATGTTTTATTATTGTTAAACAATGAATGTTGGTTTTGTTCTAGCTAGTTCAATGATGATTCAGTGATATTCAATGATATTCAGAATGTCATTGTGGATGGATAAGCTCTACTTATCCCAACTTAGCAACCCAAAGGTGACAGGGGCAAAATAGAAAACTCCACCAATGAACAGAAATGGAGAAAAAAAAACCTTGTGAGAAAGCGAGCTCAGTTGGGGGGGTTGGGGGGGCTCGGGCCAAATGAATGAGCAGATGTGCAGAAGTGGACAGCTGGCTTATCTGTGACCTTGAACTGGTGCAATGACTCCTTGGATCCTATAGGGATGTGTTGTAATCATTCTCAAAAATGGAGAGAAAATATTTTTAAAAAATAAGAACCTTGCACCTCTATGGCTTCCAAAAACTTGTCGAAAAACATGTCAAAAATGCTAATCGATTTGATGTCAAAATGTTGACGTCTATTTGACATACACACATAGATGTCTTTTTGACCACCAATATAATGACACAAAATTGTTTTAATAATGTAAGAGAAGTCTTATTTATCTGAAATTTTCAATTCCAAATTTCCAAATTTGTTTTCCTACAATCCATGTAAATTAACTTGATCAAATTGCCATCTAACATTTCCATCAAAAAACACATCAAAAATCAGTCAGTCCTGTAACGGATTTTTAAATGTGACACCAAATTTAGATTTCATTTTGACATTAAGTTAGTTTACATGCATTGAAGGGAAAGAATACCCACTGTAAATTTTAAATGTTTAAATGATGCAATCACATGAATAAAACTTTTATTTTATCATAATACTTTTTATGTCTTTATTTTGGTGGTTAAAAGACATCAATTTGTGGATGTCACATGAATGTCAAGGTTTTGACATCAAATTGATTTGCATTTTTAAGTGTATTTTGCTGTCGTTTTGACATCAAGGGTTTTTCTTTTTTGCCAGCTCTTTCAGCACTTCAGTTTTTAATACATGAACCAAGCAACTGAATGAAAAAACTAAATGAAAGTTTTGAATGGTTTCTTGTGGGTTATATAAAACGTTTTTATTAACTTAACTCTTATGTACTGTTGGGGATGTTTTCATCCACTCTGGGGTGATTTTAAGTCTTAATGTGGCCATAACTTTTTCTGTGTTTCAGCTAGAAGAATGCTTTTTGGTGACAAACCTTATTTTGACACATATTTTAAGAAAATGCTTTAAAATTTTTAAAGCACTCAACGATACACTCACTCTGGGCAAATGCTATGTTAGGGATGAAAACATCCACTAAATTAAACTGCTGTAAAAATGCATCAGATATATATATATATATATATATATATATATATATATATATATATATATATATATATATATTTATATATTATATAATTTTTTTTTTTTTTTGCATAAATCTGTTAATCAACCTCAGTCCTGATCAAAACATTGTTTAGAAAATTACAAGATTTTAACTCTTTAATTGCCAAATTCATGAAAGATGCCACTTATTTGGTGAAAAAAAAACACACAAAATGACGTATTTTCTATATAAAAAATAATTGTGGACTGGATTGTTAAAAATCTTTTATAGCAGTCTTTGAAGCAACATTGCCTTTGATGCATTGTTTTTAATTATTTAAAAAAAAATCTCTCTAATTTCTGTTGGTGGCTGTTTTTGTCCATTGAATTCCATTATAACCACAATTTTGTGATTGCAAATTCATGACACCGTATAATCATGTATATTTGATTGTTGTTGGTTTTATTTGGGTACAATTTGTAATTTTTACTGTTGATCATCAGTTGGCTCCATTAAGCCTTTAGATAGGCCTGTGCAAAAAAAGCTTAGTTTCTGGATTTTATATGGAGTATAACAGCAAATTAAAGTGTGTAGGTGTGTCTGTGTGTAACCACGGAAGTGACATGACAACAAAGGTGCGGATCCAAATGCAGGTTTTACTAAGGGATGGTCAGGCAAGTAATGATCAATACAGGAGCAAACAGATTTATGAAGAAAATCCAGAAACGTAGGTAATATAGAAGGCAGATGGTCACAAGGCTGGCAGCAGACAGGGAGAAACAGATAATCAAGGCGAGGGTCCAAACACGGCAAGAACAAGACAAGGTAACGCTTGGAATTGTGACTGTGAGAAGACAACACGACTCGGCAACTGGAGTGAGTGTGTGTGCTGTTTATGTACTGTGTGTAATCAGTTCTTGAGCGGCTTCAGCTGTGGGATGTAATCAGTGATGATATGGAACCGGTTGTGTGTGATGTGAGAGTAGAGCATGTTTGGAGATGTAGTCCATTAGGTGGCAGATTTGTAGTCCATTAGTGAATGTGCATGTTAACCAGCGATCTATGGGGAGAAGATCGCTAGTGATCGTGACACTGTGAGTGTGTGAAAGTGACCTTTACGCACTTACCTTGATGTGTCTGAGAAAATCAAAATATGCATCTCGGCTGTCAGAACTACATGGAGTAAACAAAAACAAAGACTGTGTATTTATGCACTATCAAATGTGGTTATAATGGAAGTCAAAGGGGCCAAAACAGCCACCAACAGTAAATTAGGGAGAAAAAATTAAAATCTACCAATGCATCAAAGCCAATGTTGTTACTAATCGTTCACATGTCCAAGACAGTGGTAAAAGGTAAAAAAAAACAATTGCTTTTTATATTGAAAATATGTCGAATCCTGTAATTTTCTAATAAATTTTGTAGTTTTGATCAGGACTGTGGTTGATTAACAGATTTTGGCAAAAAAAATTATGTATTTTTACAGCAGTTTAATTCAGTGGATGTTTTCATCCCTAACATAACAAACGGGTAGTAAATTTGAACAGTGAACAAGGGTTACATTTAAAATTAGTTCATGCTGTAAATATTGCTCGGTTTCTTGCATAGACTGCTATACAGGTATTTATTTTGTTGTTCTCTAATATGATTCTTTTGACTCTCAAAGGTAACCTTATTATTATTGCACCTAATAAACCATAAGCAGTGCAAGTAAAGAGTGAGAAACTGCCACGGCGAGTGAGAGGCATAAAGACAGCAGTGACAGAGAGAGACAGATAAAAGCGAGGTAGGCATGGAGTCAAAGTGTCTGCGCCTCGCATCGCCTTTCTTTCGTCCCCATATTGGTGAGGTTGTGTGTGAGTGTGTATGTGTTGTCTGTCCCCCATCAGGAGGCTGAGACGTGAGTCTGGGTTTGGCTGCGCCACTGAAGCTCAGATGAAAGGCACTCACTGCTCCCTCTTCTCTTTTCTCTCACAGGGCTCCAGGAACCTGATGTCATTTGGAAGCACTTTGATTTAAAGCCTCTGTTCGAGCCTGTGAAGGAGCGTTTTGTTCTGTTTCTGGTATGTAGAGAGCTCCACACTGCAGTGGACGCAACTCCGGACCTGAAGAAAATGAGTTTGGGAAATGGGGCTTACTCTTGTACACACTGGCCTTGTTGCATTCTGGTTCACACAATGACAGTTAATCTTCATAAAGTGTGAATGGTAACCATGGGTCTGCAAACTGACAATGGCTCTCTGGGATTTCCAGTGCTGATGCTGCATCAAGACCTTAGAAAACATTGGCACTGGATTAGCGCCCAAGCAATTTCCAAATTACTGTGCGGGACCGCAATGGCGTTTTAAAGGGAAACCGTGGTCTGTGGTGACGGAAAGCTTAACGACGGCATCCAAAACATATCAGGCATTGTGGCTTTTGAAGAGTTTGGTACAACCCCTATACAGAGCTTCCTAATCAGCCACTTTCCCAGCATTCAACCTCACTTTGGCTTAGTGACAAAACACTGTTGCCCTTTATATCGCGCCATTGCGCAAGTTCTATTAGCATTTGGACTGACTCTAGTTATTGACATTGTAAATGCCATGAGAGTAAGGAGGGTCAACACATCATGCTTGCAGTTTAGGGAATCAGGAATCATTGATTGATCTCCCATACCCCATACCCCTCTAAAATAAAATGTACAGTCAACAAAAACAAATAAGCACTTTTTTATTATCCATTAAATTTGGTTGCTAACACATACAAGCAAACAATTAAAGAAATCCCATATAAATTGAACTAAGTGCACCTGAAGGATATACAATAGTCAGCATTTGAAGTGGGTCAAATCCAGTGTTGGAAAGAGTACTGAAAAATCATACTCAAGTAAAAGTACCATTACTTGCCTAAAAATGTAGTGCAAGTAGAGTAAAAGTATCTGTTGTAAATATTACTCAAAGTAGGAGTAAAAAATAGCCCCTTTAAAAGTACTCAAGAGTAGTGAGTATATTTTGTCAAAAGCTGATATGTTTACATGTAATTTGTGCATGTGTGTGTAAACGTAACATTCTGTAGTGCATTTAGTTATTGCCCAGAAGACACACAACATCATGAGACGTTAATATTAGGTTAGATTTAGGTTGTAATGTCAGGTGACCAAAATTAATTGTCAAGCCAGCAGCTAATGACAACGTTATTTGATGTCTAATAATGACGTCAAATGACGTTGATATTTGGGTGATTTTAGGTTGTTAGAAAGTGACCAAAATCCAACGTCGAGCCAACATCTTAAACCAACGTCATGTATGACGTCAAATACTGACATTTATTCATCAGGTACGGCAACCAAAATCCAACGTCTGATAGATGTCATAGGGGTAGCGTTCACACAATGTCAAGCTGTAACATCATTAGACGTTGATATTTGATTGGTTTTAGGTTGGACATTGGATATTGATGTTGGCCTGACGTTGAGTTCTGACGTCAACCTGATTTTCATTTCCAAACAAAATGCAAAGTCCCCATGATGTTAGGGTTCAACGTCAATCAGACGTCATGTTGACGTCCTGTGCCTGCTGAGTGTTTAAAGCCATTTTGGTCATCATACAGTAAACATCTGTCATGTTCTCATCAGTGATATGCAGTTAAACAGTCTCTGGGTCAATGTGCGTAAAGATTTTAAACATCTTCGTGGACACTTTTAATACTTCCAAACAGTTTGCTGCAATTATAAAGTGCACACGTCTTGAGGTAGTTCATTATGATGCGATTTAGCTTCTACGGTATGTGCGATTTGATTGGACAGGAATCTCAGGACTGATTTTTCTAATTCCCATGGACAAGAAATAATAAAGTAGTGACTGCAGGTTGAAGAAAAGTAGTGGAGTAAAAGTACTGATACCGCACTAAAAATGTACTCAAGGAGAAGTAAAAGTACACATTATTAAAACTACTCAGTAAATTACAATTTCTGAGAAAAACTACTCAATTACAGTAATTTGAGTATTTGTAATTAGTTACTTTACACCACTGGTCAAATTCTTTCTTTAAAGACGATTGAACAACACCCATATCATATTTAAAAATGTTGAGGTCCTCATACAGAGGCTTTATATGAAATAAAAAAAGCTCTCTAATCTCTTTCTGGCTTTTCATAAACTTCATCAGGCATTAAAGGAGTTTTTAGAGCTGTTAACTGAGTTGATAGAGATTTGCAAAATCATTGAATAGAAAATATTTACAATTTTGATCAACATGTATTTGAATGATGTATGTGAAACATATTTCATATTGAGTTCTTATTCATTTTCATTTGTTTCATTACAATGAAATATTAGTTTAATGATTTTTTATTGATGTAAAGATAAAAAAAACAAAAAAACAGAAGGTGTATTCGCAGTCGCTTTGGATAAAAGTGTCTGCTAAATGTAAGAGTGTCAATAATAAGGGTTCCATCAATTGATGGACTTTTGGTTCCTTGCCACTGTCGCATCTGTCTTGCTTGGTTGGGGTTTGTGGACCTGCTCTCTAGTAGATTGGCCTTCATCAGGGACCTTTGTATTAAACTGAACTAAATTAAACTTAAAGGTCACCTATGATGAAAATCATCTTTTGGAAGCTGTTTGGACAGAACTGTGTGTAAGTATAGTGTGTCCACAGTCATATTGGAGCAATATAAACACAATAAATCTCTTTTTTTTTAATTTCCTGAGGCCCACCGCAACGTAGGAGTGTGATTTCCCCACCCACCAAACTGATTGACAGACGCGTATTAACATGTCTCCGTAGTAATGCGTATAATCATATCAACAGGACAGGACGTGCGCAAAGTAACTGAGATTGAAAGATCTGTTCAGCTCGGTGTGATCATCAATCATCATCAAATGTAATTAAGAATGAGTTTTACAAACTTAAAACATTTTTAAAACAGTGCATGTTTGTGATAAATACAGTAAAATTGCTTTGTAATTCACCACCACAACTGCATAGTGTCAGTACAATTATAAAAGAAGGCACGACACTTCAATCCCGGTGTGTGGACTTCAATCAGGTTTATTTTGTACATTAACATAACAGATGTCCATACAGCAGTGGAATAATAACGTGTATCCTGTCACATTTGCCATGAAAAAAAGTGCAAAGCTAAACGTGTGTGTGTGCTGTATTTGTGTGTGTGTGTGTTCGCGTGCACGCGTGTGAACTTTAGGATGACATTGTGTGTGACTCATTGTTGCAGAAATGTTTGAATGAACTCCACAACAAATATATCAAATAACAGTTGGGAAAGTTCTGACTGTAGTAAGGCAGATCTGCTTCATTCTTGTCTGTCACTGTGCTGTTTATCTACATGAAGGCTACGGCTCTGACACGCATGTGGGAATGGTAGGCGGGGAGAACTAGCTCAGTTGCATTAAGGCACAGACAACAAAAACAGCTACAAAGTCTTGACAGCTCAAATTTCCCAGATTTTAAAAGGTATAATTAATAATTTGGTAGGTATTGGTAGGACACAAAAGACTTATATTAATCTTGAAAAAGGGTGAACTGAATCAGTTTTAATTTAATTAGAACTACAGCAACATTTAGCACTCTCCTGCCTGCCTGATTTGCTAGAATGTTCCATTCTCTGAAATAATGTTATGGCTTTTTATTCCCTTTTTTCCATTTATGTTATTTATGTTGGGCAGCCGTGTTGCATCTATGATTCTATGTTGGGCAGCCATGGTCTTATGATTATAAAGTTGGACTTGTCAGCGGAAAGTTGCAGGTTTGAGTCCCGGTATTGGCAGGGATTGTAGAGAGTCAATAACCAGTGTGTGCATTTGGATGCATTAAATGCAGAAATTCTTAGTAAGGGTCACCATACTTGGCTACATCACAACTTTCACATGTTCATAAGCTGCCTTGACAATCTACACTCAATGCCCACTTAATTAGGTACACCTGTCCAACTGCTCGCTTTTGCAAATTTCTAATCAGCCAATCACATGGCAATAACTCAATCCATTTAAGCATGTAGACATGGTCAAGACGATCTGCTGCAGTTCAAACCGAGCTTTAGATTGGGGAAGAAAGGTGATTTAAGTGACTTTGAATGTGGCATGGTTGTTGGTGCCAGACGGGCTGTTCTGAGTATTTCAGAAACTACTGATCTACTGGGATTTTCACGCTCAACCATCTCTAGGGTTTACAGAGAATGGTCCATAAGAGAGAAAACATCCAGTGAGTGGCAGTTCTGTGGGTGCAAATGTCTTGTTGATGCCAGAGGAGGATGGCCGGAGAATGATTCGAGCTGATAGAAAGGCAACAGTAACTCAAATAACCACTTGTTACAACCGAGGTATGCAAAAGAGCATCTCTGAACACACAACACCTTGAGGCAGATGGGCTACAGCAGCAGAAGACCACACCGGGAGCCACTCCTGTCATCTAAGAACAGGAAACTGAGGCTACAACTCGCATGGGCTCACCAAAATTGGACAATAGAAGGTTGGAAAAACGTTGCCTGGTCTAAAAAGTCTTGACGGATTAAATGCTGCAACATTCAGATGGTAGGATCAGAGTTTGGTGTCTACAACATGAAAGCATGGATCCATCCTGCCTTGTATCAACGGTTCAGGCTGATGGTGGTGGTGTAATGGTGTGGGAGATATTTTCTTGGCACACTTTAAGCCCATTAGTACCATTAGAGCATATTGTCAATGCCGCAACCTACCTGAGTATTGTTGCTGACCATGTCCATCCCTTTATGACCACAGTGTACCCATCTTCTGATGGCTACTTCCAGCAGGATAATGCGCTATGTCAAGTGCAAATCAGCTCAGACTGGTTTCTTGAACATGACAATGAGTTCACTGTACTCAAATGACCCTCACAGTCACCAGCTCTCAATCCAATAGAGCACCTTTGTTAGAAATTAGAAAAAGTTAAATAATAAATATATTAACCTTGAATACATGTGACCCTGCCACAATTTAAAATGTACCCCCAAGTCATGCAAGCCTAGAACCAGGCCTGCTTTGGCATATGATTTCAGCGCTTAAATTTCCTCTTTACACAACAGTCTATTAGGACACATGCTATAATGACAGCATCCTTCTATGCCAAAAGAGTGTGTGTCCCCTTAAGATGTTTGTAGGTTATTCAGAAACACGACACTTCACTTCACAGACCAGTGAACGTTGCACATCATTCAGGAAGATGCCAAGATTCAACAGATGGTGCCACCAAATCAGGATACCAAAAGAGGAAAGAAAAGCACAAAGGGGAGGAGAGAGCGAGGCGGGGAAGACAGTCACCGAAAAAATAAGATAAATAAAAATTGATTGTTGCTGTTTTAGGTAAAATAAAATAGAACTTCTCTCGGTTCTTACCCCAGCATTTATCCACTAGAAATTGGAACAATAGATTTTGCAGTGAGAAAAACGGCACTTACTGGGGAATAATCCATCTTATCTGACATTAGGAAAGTTTCATTTTTGTCTGTTAATGAGAGACAATCATGTACATAGTCCTGTCTAAACATGGACAGCATCTGAAAACGTTAAAAAAAGTTAAATAACACTCTGGCAAATTTTGCTGCTGGTGGCCTTGCATGGGTTTAATAACTTGTACTGTCTACAATTATTTGTATGGAGTTATAAATGCATAATTTCAGTTAATTTAATAAACTGTTTGAATGTACTTCGCAATAAATATGCAAGTCCAATGTTTATTAGGCAAAAAGATGAGATAATTGGGGTATAGGACTTGGGAAACAAAAAAATTTGCTTGTAATGTCTTGCAGAATCGATGAAAATGTGAATATATATATATTTTTAATTAGAGAGATCGTACAAAATGTATGTTATTTTTAATTTATTATTGTCCATCCAGATTTTCACACCAAGGACAATTGAAGACTCAAACACAACTATTTAAGTTGTCAGTGATGCTCCAGAAGGAACCATTGGATGCATTAAGAGCCGAGGGGTGATACTTTTTAAACAGGAAGTTTTTTTTTATTGGTATTGTTTTGTTGAAATATCTTCCCCATTTAGTACTGTCTGTCGGTACTTGCATGTTTCGGGGAACACAAATCAAGTACAATTTTTCATGATTTTCACATTCCAAAGTTTAATACATTGTGATTTGTACTGGAGCATCGGTGAGCATTTGAACCATTTTTAATTGTTAAGAAAGTTTTTAATCCGTCAATTGTCCACAGTGTGAAAAGATGGATCTCACCGTCATACAGTTACTGAATGGGTTCAGATATGCAAACAATGCTGAAGAATCTACAGGAAGAAAAGCAGCAGTTTAACTTTTCAGAACAAACAACTGAATCATGACCAACCATCACAAAGCCACACTTTTGCTGCTTTTTCTAACTATTTATTCTGTATGAGATGAACCAACACAATTTTAATGTTTTATTTTTCAGGGAGAGCTTAATTGTTTTATGTTCAATCCACTTACGTTTGCAAAAAGGATTTAGTTTACTTAACCAGTTTGTGTTGGGACAACATGAAGAACTTGTTTGGAACCCAGCATTTCAAGCCAAAGTCAAAGTCAGCTTCATTATCAATTCAACCACATGTACAGGACATACTGAGAATCGAAATTCCGTTACTCTCAGACCCTATAGGTGCCTAACATATAATATTAATACAAAAAGTAGAATTTTTAGAAAGAATTTACAATAAATACAATTATATAAAATGTAATCTAAAAAAAAATATATACATTAAAAATATACATAAAATGTAATCTAAAAAACTATATACATTAAAAATATACATAAAATGTAATCTAAAAAACTATATACATTAAAAATATACATAAAATGTAATCTAAAAAACTATATACATTAAAAATATACATAAAATGTAATTAAAAATATACATAAAAAATAAAAATTTGTAAGCAATACAATTACAGTTATGGGCATATGGCAATAAATGCAAACCAGAGTTGCGCAGATGTAAAACAGTATATGGTGCAAAAAGGCTTGTAAACATGATAGTTATGATAAAGTGACATTGTCATAGTGTATAGGGAGGTAGTATGAAGTGACATTTGTTACAGTGCACAGTATTAAAAACCAAGGGTTCACAAACTTTTTCAGGGGTATATTTTAATCATTTTAGCAATTTTTTTGTCTTGTAAACTATGTAAATATCGTATATCTAAAATTTAATACTCAAGACAGTACTAAATATCAAAATAACATGCACTTTGTACACTGAAAAAAATGATTCAAAGATGATTCCTTGGATTTACAAATTTTTTTAAAGTTAAGTGGTTGTAAACAATTTATTTGGGCTGAATTTAAACAAAAAAATTAAGTTGAACATTACAAAATTTAATTTGCTTGTTTAAATTTAACACGTATAAATTGTTTACAACCACTTAACTTAAAAAAAAAAATAGGTAAATCCAAGGTATTGTCTTCGAATATTTTTTTTCAGTATATGAACTCTTATTGTATTAAAACCTATTTTATACAGTCATTGATTAAAACTGTTTGACAGATTCTGCAAGGGATACGCAAAGTTTCAAGCAGCACTGTATAAAGCTGCAAATGTGAGACAAAAAGTTGCGTTGTACAAGATATAAGTCATACTTTGAGAAAAAATACCTCGCTGGCATGAATACTGTGAATTAAACCTTGGGCACTGTTCAAATTCACTACTCTTTTGTCATGGGACGAAAACATGCACTGAATTAAACTGCCTTAAAAATGCATCAGATAATTTTTTTTTTTTTCAAATATTTTGCATAAATCTGTTAAATCAACCTCAGTCCTGATCAAAACTACTAAATTGTTTAGAAAAGTTCAGGGTTTTAACTCTTTAATTGCCAAATTCATAAATGATATCACTGATTTGGTGGAAAAAACACACAAAATGACGTAGTTTCAATATAAAAAGTAATTGTAGACTGGATTTTTTTTACCTTTTATCACTGTCTTGGACATGTGAACGATTAGTAACAACATTGGCTTTGATGCATTGGTAGATTATCTTTTTTTACTCTAATTTACTGTTGGTGGCTGTTTTTGCCCCATTATATTTATGCACCATCAAATGTGGTTATAATGGAAGTCAAAGTCTTTGTTTTTGTTTACTCCATGTAGTTCTGACAGCCGAGATGCATATTTAGATTTTCTCAGACATATCAAGGTAAGTGCATAAAGGTCACTCTCACACACTCACAGACAAATACACACACTGTAATTTGCTGTTATACTCCATATAAAATACAGAAACTTAGCTTTTTTTGCACAGGCCTATCTAAAGGCTTAATGGTGCCAACTGATGATCAACAGTAAAAATGTCAAATTTGACCTCTTCCCAACAGGAAGAACCACCAACAATCAAAAATGCATGATTATATGGTGTCATGGTTTTGTAATAAAAAATGTGGTTATAATGGAAGTCAATGAGGCAAAAACAGCCACCAACAGTAAATTAGGGGAAAAAATGTAAATTATTCAAAAACAAGACTGTGATAAAAGGTAAAAAAATCCAGTCCACAATTACTATTTATATTGAAAACATGTCATTTTGGGTGTTATGTTCACCAAATCAGTAACATCATTTATGAATTTGTCAATTAAAGAGTTAAAATCCTGTACTTTTCTAAGCAATTTAGAAGTTTTGATCAGGACTAAGGTTGATTAACAGATTTATGCAAACAAATGTGAAAAAAAAATATTTGATGCATTTTTACAGCAGTTTCATTCAGCGGATGTTTTCATCCCAAACATAACAAAGGGGTAGTAAATTTGCCAAGGGTGTATCGTTAAGTTTTTTTTTTTAAATATCAAAGCATTTTTTTAAAAAAATATGTGTGAAAATAAGATTAGTCACCAAAAATCATTCTGCTAGCTGAAACAGTTATGGCCAAATTAAGACTCAAAATCACCCAGAGTGGATGAAAACATCCCCAACAGTACATATGAGTTAAGCTCTCGTTACACATACAGAACTCCACCAAAACTGACAATTCACTTTAAATGATCTTTTTGCTTCCAGGGATGTTTGCAAAGTTGTGGACTACGGAGGACTAACCTCTTTGGAATGTGAAATCCTGTTTTTTTTTGGAGAAACATTAAGGCATGTTTAGACATATTGATATTTGCCTAACAGCAATTTACTGGACAACTCATGCCACAGAAATAGTTTTCATCTGAATTCAAGAACAAAAAGTAAACAGAAAACCAACTCATTATTTGTGCTACGTGTTAAACTGATGATTCATTATGCGTCATTTTGTATTATTTTTTGATATCATTTATTTACAGCATCTTTGTACTTTAATCTTAACAGCTTTAACACCTTTTAATTTGATTATTTATTATTCTCAGGATAGGTAAAGTACAGTAAGTCAAGTCTGCCCTATATTATATGCATTTAAAAAATGACTTACAACTTAATCAGAAGACATCTTTGTGGTCAAAGCCAGTATTTGTAATCAGTTACATTTCTTTTAATTGGTTGCATTTTAGAACACCAAACAAAATTGAAAAGGCAAAAATCCTCAACAGATGAAGTAGAAAAATACAATATTCAATGTTTCAGTTAAATGTGTAGTCTGAGCTTCTCATCTTCATCTTCAGTTGCATCTACATTTGATCACAGTGTCTCATATGGAAAAGTCTTGTCTAATTCTGTTGCCGTCATCTTGATTGGTCTTAGAAGTTAGAATTCTCCCAAAATGCCAGAGGTTCTCTTCTGAACTGTAGTAAACTCAACCAAGATGACTGACATTCATTTAAGGTTAGGTGAGGAACCACCCATACATAACACACACACGCAATTCCATGTAATAACAGGCAGATTATCATTCAATCCTCCTTTTCATGGGCAGCCATATGCAGTATAACTAACAATTACTGTACATCTCTGTCCATAGAAGGCTAAACACAAAAACAGACTACTATAAGATTGACATTTTCCAAATATGTTACAATTCCCAGAGACATTTGTTCATCTTAGAAATGCAAGGTAATGTATTTTAGATGATAAGTCAAGAAGAGGAACTAAAAACTTTCAATGTGACTTCAGTGGTGCAAATATAATCAAACAAAACTCCACTTTTGTGCATCAAAAAAACTCAGTGATTTTGTTCACCTTTACTTTCTCTTGCGTGACAAGTCGGGGTACGCATTTACTGTGGGCAATACGACACACTGCCATTAGTGCAAAATAGAAGCATTGTGGTGCCCATAGTAACAGAACATTGCCCGTCTGACACAGACCACATGAAACGGGCTATCTCTCACAAATACACAAATGTATTATAAAATCAAAGATATTGAAGTGTAAATATTTTGTAAATCAAAGATATTCAAAATCAAAAATAATGTGTAAAGCAAAGAATAATGTACTTCCTGTTAATATTCAAAAATGGTTTATAAATGGAAAAGAGAGCTATTTTTAGGAGTGTAACTTCGAACATCCTTATGTTATGAGTGAAATTGTGGAACAGACTAGAGCTCAAGCAATGTCCAAGTATAATCCGGTTCAAAAAGCAGTATAAACATTTGATTCTCAGATTGTACAGTATTGTTCAAAATAATAGCAGTACAACATGACTAACCAGAATAATCCAGGTTTTTAGTATATTTTTTTATTGATACATGGCAAACAAGTTACCAGTAGGTGCAGTAGATTCTCAGAAAGCAAACAAGACCCAGCATTCATGATATGCACGCTCTTAAAGGGCCATGAAACCCCCTGTCTCAGCAGGGTGTTTTCACACCTCTAGTTTGAAAAAAGTCAGGAAAAGTGGGCGTGTCCAGCTCTGTTTAGGTGGGAGTGTCAGGGGAGGGAAAGAGGGAAGGATATGCAAATATGGGAGTTTCTGTTTGGGCACGCAGATGCAGGGGAGAAAGACAGTAACTGTGTTTACATGGCCATCAGTAATCGAACTACTTGCCAAATTATTAATTTGTCGACTTTAACTGCAGTTTGGCATTTTCACTTTTTATTCAGGAACATTTCCTGCATGTCGCCCGTGACAAACGAGATATTGAAAGCGAGATATTGAAAGCGAGTTACCTGTAAGTACTATGACAGTTAGAAGACATCTGCCAAATCCCCTGCAAAATCCCTCTGTTAAAAAAAGGCATGTGCAGAAGAGTTTACAATTTGCCAAAGAACACATCAACTGGCCTAAAGAGAAATGGAGGAATATTTTGTAGACTGATGAGAGTAAAATTGTTCTTTTTAGGTCAAAGAGCCACAGACAGTTTCTGAGAAGACCCCCAAACTCTGAATTTAAGCCACAGTACACAGTGAAGTGAACAGTGATGCAAGCATCATGATATGGGCATGTTTCTCCAACTATGGTGTTGGGCCTATTTATCGCATACCAGGGATCGTGGATCAATTTGCATATGTCAAAATACTTGAAGAGGTCGTGTTGCCTTATGCTGAGGAGGACATGCCCTTGAAATGGTTGTTTCAACAGGACAATGACCCCAAACACACTAGTAAACGAGCAAAGTCTTGGTTCCAAACCAACAAAATTAATGTTATGGAGTGGCCAGCCCAATCTCTGGACCTTAACCCAATCAAGAACTTGCGAGGTGACATTAAAAATGCTGTTTCTGTAGCAAAACCAAGAAATGTAAATAAATTGTTGTTATAGAATCATGGAGTAGAAAAACAGCCGAAAGGTGCCACAAGTTGGTTGACTCCATGCCAAACAGATTATAAAAAACTGTGATCATACAACTAAATATTAGCTGAGTGATACATATGATTGTTAAATCCTAGAAACAAAAACGTTTGTACAAAATAGTTTTGATTTTGTGCAGTCAACGGCAGACACTGCTATTTTTTTTTTAACACACCCCTTTCAACTACTTGCCCAATTGCACAGCCTTAAGAGCGTGCATATCACGGATGCTGGGTCTTGTTTGTTTTTTGAGAATCTACTGCACCTACTGGTAACTTGTTTGCCATGTATCTATAAAAAATATACTAAAAACCTGGATTATTCTGGTTAGTCATGTTGTAATGCTATTATTTTGAACAATACTTTACTTGGAAGAAGAAAATATTTGACTGGTGTTCCCACTCAGTAGTACAGTATGGTACAGGTCAGTACGGGTCAGTACGGGTCATCTTTATCAGGTTTGCGTTTCCATTACTAAAAGGGTACCATTGGTGGGCATGATACTGTATATGACAGAATGTTTCAGTCGACGTCATTCTCGCTCAAGAAAATGTCTACAGTAAAGCTGTATACAGGTCATTCACATATCATAAGAGAAGCACTTCTCACAAAACAGATGCTTTATACCCATAAATACTTGTGTATAAATGTTCATTACTAACCTTTCTATGGCCATGATTTGATTATAACTGCAGATCAATGATAGGGCGAAATAGCCTACTGTAACGTCTGCAATTATATGAAATAAATAAATAAATGCAACATATATGAACACATACAGCCCCTTACAGTCTCCGATATGTTACCAATTACAGAAAAACTACACACAGCATACATTTAGTCCTTATTTGGGTTCAAAAACAACACGCAACATATAGCCCAGTCAGTGCAAACCTCTCATATGTATCTTTAATCTTCGCCAGCACAGGTATTTTTTTGTTAGAAATTAATTCTATCATTTCGAGTTCATAATGGTCAGTTTGTTCATGTTTTAGGTTGCTGAAAGAATCCTTTGCTCCTTTGTTTTTTCCGGCCTCTTCTTTGTTTTTTCATGCTTCACTCTTGCATTTGTTCATTTCTGACAGGATCGGATGTCAGTACTCATTATTGATTACTTCAATAATCATGCGCACGTTATTATCCTCAGCTCAAAAAGTTTGTTATTTCAAATATAGACACGTGGCGAGCGCAAGAGAGAAAGCGATACCGCTTGCGCTTTAGACAGTCTTGTAAAAAACTATGGGGCACAGGGCAGATTCTACTCTTCTTCTTGGCTTTGTGGCTGTTCATCAAGACGACGACAAGGTTTGTTTGAGCTCGGGTCAACCATGGCTCGTTATTATACAGTATGTTATTACGGTAAAATGTGGCTGTGTATTTAAAACATGGTGGTTCTTTTGTTTTCATTCTGGCTTGTTGCATAAGCGAGTGACATATCTCTGTAAACCAATAGCATTCAGCTGCGCATCTAGCTCTGCCGTTTGGTACCCTTTTGCTGTTTATTTAGTTATAGATGTGTGAAAAGAGATGACAGGATCATGGAGTTATTTTGATGATTATTGTTATGGATTATCATTTATTGTTTGGATTGTTACTTAGTAAATGTTGAGTGGGGAAGGGATGAGCATATGCTTCTTCCTATTTCTTTTCAGACTTGTAAAAATTAAAACTGTAAAAAATGCAGGGTTCCATACACTTCATTCAGGTTGTCTCAACACAAATCGATTAAGTAAACTTAACAAATTTGAGTGGATTGAACATAAAACAATTAAGATGTCCCAAATAATTCTCAAGAATTGTGTTGTTTAATCTCATTTTACATAATTAGTTTGAACAAGCAGCAAAATATTTTTTCAGTGTGTATTGTGTTGTATTATTTTGCTTTGTTTATTAATATTATAATAGTTATTTTTTACATGTTTGAAAAAAGTCTGAAGTCAAGGGCATGCCGCAAGTTAACAAAGATGTTTATTACAGTTTTTAGCACACAAAAAAAGTTCTTGGAGATTTGTATGATTACAGTTGACACATAGAATGTTTTTGGTTTCTTTTCTGGATTTTTCTGGACTGGAACATCTCAGGATCATTGAGGGTCAGAGAGCTCTCTGATTTCATCTAAACTATCTACATATGTGTTCCGAAGGTCTCAGTTGATTGTAAAGACATGAGGGCAACCCAGGCTCATTCTGATTACGTACTGCTATATACATTTCTGGAGAGAGCAAACTACATCCCAGGAGCTACTTTTTTTTGCAGTTTTTGTTTTTGTGAATCCACCAGAGGCCGCTGTGTATGCTTTTTCAGACCTCAAGTTTCTCTCGCGGGTGACATTCACACTTGCTGTTCTCGTGAAGATCCACCAGAGGCCGCTGTCAACTGACTGATTTACTGACTGACCAACTAACTGATCAACCCCACCCTCCCCTTTCCCTAAACCCAACCAATAGTGTTCTAAAAAGCACTGAGTTCATTTTATGAGTGAACCAACCCTTTTTAGAGTAAATAACTTTAAAAAGTACATAAATTAAAAAGGTCATCTAAGGGTGTTCATTTAATTTCATTTATTTTTTACTGAATTCATTTTTAGCTTTCATAAAAAGTTGTACACACTCACACACACACACACACACTCACACACACATACAAAACAATGGCTTCTCCATGGATGTAAACACCATTTTAGCGGGCCCCCTTGAAACATGCAGTTTTACAACCGAAGAACAGACTCTGCATAAATTAAAGATAATCCTTGGTAAATTATGTTAATGTATTCGCATGGTCTCTGCGTGCGTAACATGGGTAGTATATTACTAGTTTTAGGACCCTATTTTTTGTATTGAGATCAACCCTCAACCACACACAGCCCTTATAATCAATGTAACAAACACAACCTCCATTTTCAAACTATGCAGTCATCGAAAAATACAAAGTTACATTTTTCCTGATATTTTTTCTCCATTTTTTTGGACGCCTATCTTAGTTCGTTTGATCAGTGTCTGTTTGAACAGTCTTGTGCCTAATGAGTTGTGCTTATTATACTCAGCCAAGTTACTTCAGTGATAAGCTTCTTCTTAAGAGTTTTGGCCTGCTGTCACAAGCCATGGTGCTTGAACATACTGGAAATAGCATATTTAGCACGTTTATTGTCATTCAAAAATAGCCAAATAACCAGCTTTATGCCAAGAAATGAATATGTATGAATACAACAGAGCCATCTGTGTCTTAAATGATCATAAATATGATTTCTGGCAAGTAAAAAGCACACTGTAAAAAAATGCTGGGATCCACACAATCAATTTGTGTTGGGACAACATGACGGAATTAAGTTAACTTATTAGTTTTTATAAAATTCAAGTGGATTGAACATAAAACAATTAAGTTGTCCCCTTAAAAACTCAATAATTGTGTTGTTTCAGCTCATTTAAAATAACTAGTTTGAACAAACAGCAAATGTCATGTTATTAGTGTGTAGGAAACAGTTATTTTACAAAAGATAATAAAGTTACAAACACTCTGTACACTTTACTCACCTTTTAACTAGTTTCTGCTAGTCAATGTGATGACTCACTGCTTTTGAATCAAATGTTCTGTTCTTACCAACAAAACAAGGCTGATCCCCGAGGGGTGCATAATACATGTTATTCAAGCAGTTACACCTTTCACCAATGCTCTTTATCAAAAACAAATATGCACAAGATCTTTTGAAATCAGATAATCGTGCTTCCTATAATCTATTTGCTTTGGATATGTCTTAGAATGCTGTGCAAGAGTATTTCTTTGAGGAATGTTTTCAAACCAGGGCAGGAATATGTGTATCCCAGGGGGTAAACTAGCATAAAAGGGTGTAAATATGCATATAATATCCTGTTTTCAGGGTCAGCGGTGATGATTAACTTCTGTTTTACTCAACAACTGCTCAATCCCTCAAGTCAAGAGGTTATGGATACTTGCAAAAACCATTTATTCATTCATTTACCCTCTATTAAAAAAAAAGAAAAAGAAAAAAAACGGGGTGAAAAAAAGGGGAAAAGCCTGTTTTAGCTCATTACAAAATGTTTAGGTACATGAATGAATGAAGTTTGCCATAGATAGATAGATAGATAGATAGATAGATAGATAGATAGATAGATAGATAGATAAAGCATGTTCTTAAGATAAAGGGTTGATGACCTTGATCTGTAATAAAAAAGTAGCTACAGTATTAAGTAATAAAATAGGGAAAATTGAATTGTATCATGGTTTCTTTTTGAATTGTATCATGGTTTACAAAAATAAATAAAATACATAAAATATAATATTATTTTAATAATAATAAATAACAATAATAATTAATACAACAAATCAATAGAAATGTAATTAAACTAAATAAAATAATAATAAAAAATAAAGTGAGTTGTGTGTAATAAATGTTATTGTTAATTTCAATAATGTAAATTTATTATTATTATTATTATTATTATTTATTTATTTATTTATTTATTTATTTATTTATTTATTTATTTATTTATTTTCAAAATCACTGCTTATTGTATTTGATCAAATAAATACAGCCAACAATCAATACCAATATTCTGGATTCTGTTCATTAGGATTTTCGTTAATTTAGTAAAAAAAAAAAATATATATATAGGTAATTTAATTATATAGGCTATATTGAACATTAAAACTGCCCTTTTTTTTTTGAACAGAAATCAGCTCACATTACTCCTTTTTTTGTGCCCATCGCGTTCAAAATCAGATAAATATGAGGAATGCAGATTGAAAGTTGCAGCGTATTTTCAATCACTGAGTGGGATCCTAAAGCGGAATGATTACAGAACCCTTCGAGTTAGAAGGAAAAACTCAAAGTCTGGTAATTTAATGATGTTTCAGACCTGCTTTCATTCAGATCTAATTTCATTCATGGAGGTTAATCAAATTTACTGTCCAATTTTTTTTGTCTGAAATGTAAGTTATTTAAGAACTGGACCACAATATCGAGCACCTGCTGTCAAATCACCAGTTTCCCAAGGTAAACATTAGGTTTTATTAGATGGTGTTGATATCAAAGATAGAAAATGTAATAATACATTTCTTAGAAATGTGATTCATTATCCTGCAACTTTTAGACACAAGTACTTTTGGAATAACCAATTTGAGAATATCAATTGGAACTTGATCTGAACTTATAAAGTTAAAGTATATCCAACCAACCAGATATAAAGTTGTTTTTTTTGAATCTTGTGTTTTTTTGCGGAATGGATGTTCAGACTGTTATGCATTTGTTTTTTGATTGTATGCATGTTAAATATTTCTGGTTTGATGTTGAATGTCTATTTAATATACTGAGTGGTCATAGAATTAATATAAAGAAAAGAGATGTCATATTTAACGTAGATAAAAAAGATAAGAATCTCCTGTTTATGTTAAATCTTTTGATATTATTAGGCAAGTTTCATATACACAAGTGTAAATTGCCAGAGAGGAAGCCTAACATCTTCCATTTCAAGGCTGATTTAAAGATTTATTTTGAAACTCATAAAGGACTTTTAAGTCGTAAAGCAAGCAGAACTGTGAATATACTCCAAAAACTAAACTCCTCTTCTCTATGGCAATTGTTCCGCTCTTGTTCTTTATTTGCTTTTTTCTCTCCTTCTTTCTTTCTTTTGGTTATTTTGCTTACAGATTTTATGCTAAAATGTGAATATCCTGTTGTAAGATTTGTTATGCATTTGATTGGAAATGTTCAGCAAATACAATAAATAAATAAAAAAACATGATGATTACTGATGATTATTTATTGAGATTGTGTTCCAATTACTTGTAACATGATATCACATATATTTCAATACCTAATACAGTGCTGTTTTTTTCAATTGATTATAAATAATTAATTGCTTGTTTTCAATATCCAAATGTACATCAAACATTATAGCCTGTGGGTGTAATTATTTATTGAAAGGAATGACTGATTACAGTCTTATTTGTGTTCCTTCATAGCCTAATGCGTTATACAGGGTCTCGTCGAAAGTGTTACCAAACTTTTTCTGTGTGTGTGTGTGTGTGTGTGTGGTGGTCTGTGGGCGGGGCGCGCACTTCCAGCCGAACTCACTGTGCGCGAAGCGATGCGTTTCATCCGGACGCGCTCACATCCATGCGGCGGAGAGCGGAGTGGATCTGACCGATGAAGGGGGCATATCCTCCCGTTACCCAACCAATGTGATACCCTCCGGCACTCCGGGAGAGGAGTTCCTCTGTCGTCGCGCTCGTCTTTACCTCGTTTAATCTTTCCAGCATCATTTCTCCTTATTTTGAGAATAATGGAAGCGCTTGCGACGAGATGCGCACTCTTTCTTGCGCAGATCGCACTCTTCAGTAACACAGGTATGTAAAGCTTCAAGGATTTCTGTGTTACTTAATATTGTTTTAATTGATTCTTCGTTTGTGGTATTGCGAATGGTTATTTGTGTATAATGCTCTGAAAGTGCTGAGTGTTTGTTCACCAAGCGTATTTCGCTTGAACTTGACGTTCAAACTTTGAACATGGTTTATTTCTTAAAGCTAACCGTCATTTATTACAAAGTTGACAAAGCTGTTATTTTAAAATGAGCCACGTTTTGGCAATTAAGTTATTGTTATTTTTTATTTTCTACTGAATTGTATCCAATAATGAATGAGAGTAAACGTGCTTTATAATTACAGCTTCAGTTAATAACCTAATCAAGTGTTGTAATTATTAAAATGATAAACTTTTGAATGACTGCTGTTTTTTGTTTTTGTGATTTGTCACAACTAGCTACAGTTCATGTACGGTTTCAGTTTCTTTAAATGTAATCACAGATGAACAAAATCAAGCTTAAACTCACATTGCATATTCCAACGATGAACATCTTTGTCATGTTTGGTTAAAAAGTACTCTGGAAGATTGTGTACCTGATTTCAGGAGTCATATCACAGTCTTCTAGAAAAAGCGGCATGTTGTATTTTACACGAATCTCTGCCATTTCATGGGTGCTGTCATGGTGCATAAAGATATTATGGAATTTGCCAAGTTACTACCACCACTAATAACAACCATCAATGTAAAAACCACACACTGGTGAAATTAGTTAGTAAACTTCAGCGTGAACTTGTCAACAATTGGTAAACCTCATTCATCCAGGCCAATAGGTGTCAGTAAAGTCCAAATCTAGCAACACTACTGAGACTTAAAATTTGATATTGTACATTTCCTAATTATTGTAAACTATGTAAATAATATATAGAGAGAAAATGGACTGTATTTAGGGTTTTACAAACAACTTATTTCTACCTTTGAAGAGCACTTCTAGAAGGGGAGGACATTTTAGAGTGTCTAAAACTAGCAGCAATAGAATTATAAAGTATCATGACTTAAGTAAGTTTGTAATACTACTACTATGTCTGCTACTACTATTACTAAATATTTATTTGTATTTGCAACAACTGCTGAATGTGAACAAAAAACTTTTTTTCATAATAGAACCGTATTTGTCAATGTTTTGTTTGTAGTAATGCCCTACAACCTTCAAAAGAACTTGTTTCAAGGGCTCTCCTCTTTGAAGGGATCATGGTAGGCCTATAAGAATGCTAACATCCAACTAATGCTTCCAATGCTAACTTGAAATTCATTTTAGTGTTTACTAATTTAGATTTTAGCACACAAATTGGTTCTAAGTTAACATATGCCAGCATTGTTCAAATCGCCTCTATGCACAGTTCGGTAGAAAGTGACAAATGCTTATACAAACCCAGAATCCTAGGCTCATTATTTTGTCTGCTTCTATTCTGAAGTGCCAAGAAGGCGACTGATATGCCTGGATTAATCTTTTGGATGCTGCCTGAGACAAAGCCCCTAAAAGCTAGCCAAAGCCATTTTACTTAGGCCATGGAAAAAGCCCTTTTGTAAGTCAGCTAGTGAACCGGGATAGCAAGTTGGTACCTGCTGAAAAAAGGGCTCAGCTGCTCCCTCGTCCCTATACTTTTCTTCTTTTCAGTTTGGTGCTCTAAATGATGCCACGATGAAATGTGTGGCACAAAGGAAGGGCTGAATCTTTAGGATGCAAGCTAGTGAATGAAATTTCTCTCTCTCACCATCTGTCTTCCCAAGTGCTGTACTAGAGCTAGCAAGTTTTTTTTTTATCTTCTACACTTTTTTGGCACTGCTCTGTTTTTCCACTGAAAAAGTCCCTGTGTTGTTTGTCGGGTCTTGGGTTTGTGACAGATGGTAGTTGTGGACTGTAAAGCCGTCAGCCCAGGGTTCATGCGTCCCCTCCCCTGCCACATGCCTCATGTGTGTCCACCTGTGAGGGACGTGTGGCAGTGTGTGTCCCTACATGCTCCAATTAGTGTCCAAGCCGAACAACATTTTGGGCTTGGAGGTGAAATGTGTCACTTTTCAATGTTAAAATACACCGTGCTCTCCATGACCGAACCAGGATATGCAGCGGGGAGAAAAGAAATGTTGTACCCATTGGGATTTATTTGGATTGTGAAATATGGTTGTTGGATACTAAAATAATAAATAATAATAAAATAATAATTTGCGAAAATAGCACATAGCCAATTGACTACATTATTCAACAGATGGGCCTTAGTGATGTCAGCAGTAAAGAAAGTTGTTTTGTCTCACTCTTCTACTCTGTATTTGCACCATTTTAAATGGACTTTTAGTCTAATGTTCATTCATAATTTTGGTGACTGTCTGCATGTTCACCACACCAATCATTGGTGACTGTTTTATGAGTGAGTCATTGAACCAATCAATTGGTTCAAAACCAATTTATTCAGGAACAAAACAAATGGGTAAAACACATAAACATTCATGCTGTGCTAATATATTAAAGACTGAAACAAGTGAACCTATTTATGAGTTTGACAGAGAATGATTTACTCATGATTTATTAAAAAACACTGAATCTGATACTAGCTGATATTCCGCAATATCTGAAACCAACAGTCTGTTTTTAATAACATCTTTTAAAACAATATGAATCACAGAATTTTGAAAGATGAAAGTAAAAACTTGTTTCAGAATTAAAAAAACAACAACTAATAGGCTAGTAGGAGTAGGCTATCATTCACTGGCTAAAAACAAAAGTATATTGCTTAATTATGAATAGTGTTAAAAGTTTTAATGATGTTTGGTAGTTTATAATCTGCCCATGTTACCCTGCTGGTCCTACACCACGCTACTCGCTTCGATTTGGGATCAAACCGGTGACTCTCTGCATGGGAGTTGGTTGCTCTAAGAAGGAGGCGAAAGACCATGGCCCCTAGCATCTGTCGCTAAAGCACCTTTTTAGGTTCAGAGGAGTGAGGTTTACCTGCATAGCACTTTACTAGCTGGCCTCTGTTACACTCGCCCCCCTAAACCTCACTCCCATATGGGTCACGGCACCAATGTAACTCACCCGGTCCTATACCACCCAACTTGCTCCGAGCTGGGATTGAACCGGCGACTCTCCGCATGGGAGTCGGTTGCTCTAAGAAAAAGGCTAAAGACCATGGCCCCTAGCATCTGTCGCTAGAGCACCTTTTCGGGTTCAGAAGAGTGAGGTTTGCCTGCACAGTACTTTACTAGCTGGCCTCTGTTACACCCACCCTCTAAACCTCACTCCAATCCGGGTCACGGCACCAATGTAACCCCGCCAGTCCTACACCACCCAACGTTCTCTGAGCTGGGATCGAACCGGTGACTCTACGCATGGGAGTCGGTTGCTCTAACAAGGAAACTAAAGACCATGGCCCCTGGCATCTGTTGCAAGTGCACATTTTCGGGTTCAGAGGAGTGAGGTTTACCTGCACAGCACTTTACTAGCTGGCCTCTGTTACACCCACCCCTCTAAACCTCACTTTCCATCTGGGTAATGGCACCAATGTACCCCTGCTGGTCCTACACCATCCAACTTGCTCCGAGCTGGGATCGAACCGGTGACTTTCCGCATGGGAGTCGGTTGCTCTAACGAGGCTAAAGACTATGGCCCCTAGCATCTGTTGCTAGAGCACCTTTTCAGGTTCAGAGAAGTGAGGCTGACCTCTGTTACATCCAGAAAATAGACTGTTTTTTTAACAGCCAATATGGATTATTGCTTTCATTAGCCAATACTGATAATTAGTGCATCTCACTCACACATTCACTTTCCTTCGGCTTAGTGCCTCATTTATTAGGGGTCGGCACATTAATGCACTTCCAGCCACAACCCAGCACTGAGAGTACACTAACTTCTGAACCCCCATACACTCTCTAATTCACACACACACACACACACACACACACACACACACACACACACACACACACACACACACACACACACACACACACACACACACACACACACACACACACACACACACACACACACACACACACACACACACACACACACACACACACACACACACTACGGCCAATTCACCTATACTGCATGTCTTTGAACTAAGGGGGAACTGGAGCACCTGGAGAAAACCCATGAATGAATATGTGGAGATCATACAAACTCCACACAGAAATGCCACCTGGTTCAGCCGAGACTCAAACCAGTGACCTTTTTGTTGTGAGGCGACAGTGCTAACCACTGAGCCACCATGCCACCTCTTGAGATTAAATAACTATCCATATTTTGTCTAAAATGCAAATGAATCAGAACTAACCTGTTACGTAACCTATTAAGCAATCGACACATTACTTTCTTTACAAATATCCCCTTTAAACTGATGCAGTTCTTTTGTTTTCTTAAAAATATCCGTTGATGACCAGCGTTTTTTTTGTTTTTTTTTTGGTTTGTGTTGTTTTTTTCTTTTTGCTCTTTGGTGGGGTACTTGGGCCAGCTTGGCATCAAGACCCCCTGTCCGAATCAGCTTGTGAAAATGGGAGCAGACCTTCCCTCCACGACAGTGGGGGCATTTGATGAACAGATTATTCGGTATTAGGCTCAAGCACATTCACTCAGGCATGCGGAGGGGAATCACTGAGCCTCCGAGTCCTGTCTTTTCTATCGTTCCTGAGACAGTGGAGAGGCAGAGGCTGAATGGACCGGGGCGGTGGATGGAATAGTTTTAAAGGTTTTTTTTGGGGGGGTGGCAAGCCAAATCTCTGCAGCGTCCTGCCCATGGCCTTGAGCCAGTTCCTCTTAGTGAATTATGCTGTCAGCTGCTCGATTTGTTTTGTGCCTGGCTGGCAAGAGGCGGCCGGTACTCGTGGACATGCAACAACCTAGGGTGTCTGGACTGAGAGGGGGGTCTTATTGTATGTGGCATGTGTGACATTCAGGAGGGCCCCTGATTTGTCCCAGTGGTGGTGCTCCCATGTCACAAAGGATGGATGAGCGAGTTGGGGGACTTTTGTGTGTCTGTGTGGGAGAGATGGCTTAACTTGAACTGAGTGTCAGAGGCTTTCCTCTTTGCACTCTTTTATTGCAAACACCTATTGAGTGCACTGCTGACTGTATTTATAGCGTTATAAAAGGATAGTTTGTCCAAAACCCAAAATGAAACTGACTCATTTTGATGTTCTTCTAAATCTGCATTACTTTCTTTTATGTAGACACCAGCCTGATCTCAAGAGAAAATATAATAGTTTTCAATAGTTTTAACCCAATCTTATGGAATGTAACAATTTCATGTATTATTACGATTTAATTTGTACAAAAACATGCAATTGTTAAGAGAAAACCCAACCCCTAGCCCTACCCCTCATTGGAGGATGGGAAAAATTGTACTAAATGTATGAAGGAGATTGTACAAATGAATACAAATTAGCTACTGAATCAAAAAGTAGCAAATTGCCCAGATATTACCTTGGAATATTATGTATTGATGGAAAGTGGCTAATTCATACAAATTCATATGATTTCATTAGTATCAAAATATTAAGGTTAAGGTTATGTGCCTTAACTACACCCTTAAACTTAGCCCTTATTGGGAAATTCAAGAGTTCACACTTAGCTGATGAGTGATTATAAAGCGAGTTTGGCATGCTGTCCAGGGAGAGAGCCCTGAGCTCATAAGATCCTTGAGCCCGGGGCTCCCTCCCGTTTGCAGGGTGAGAGGGGAGTTTGAGCTCAGGTAGGTCTCGGAACTCTTTGTTAAGAGCTGATGGCAGATTATAATTGCTATGTAGAGAATATTTGGGGGATTATATGAGGATTAATTCCAGTACCTTGTTGAATCTATGCCACAAAGGATTAAGGCAGTTCTTAAGGCAAAAGGGGACCAACCCGGTACTAGTAAGGTGTACCTAATAAAGTGGCCAATGAGTGTAGAGTCTTAAAGGAGGCGGGACATGTAAGAGACTAGAAAGCATTTGATTGGTCAGAATATGTGATGAGAAACTGAACATTTGGGCAGAAGTGACAATCTATATGCTTTGGATGTTTATTTTTTTTAAACGTGAATTTTGACACTGAGCACACTAGCCTTATAGATATCTTTAAAAGTAACATAATGATACTAATATCTAAAAAGCTTGATTTTGATTTCACTGGGACTTCAAGTCCATCCATTGAAAGCCTGTCTCTCCCTCTCATTCTCTCGGGAATCTCAGCATCTTCATCTCGGTGCGTGAAGATTGACAGGCTCTGCTGGGGCCCCAATGGCTCTCTGCCGGTTGGGTCAGTATCCCTGACTTGCCACTTAATTAATGACAGCAGACTAGGGTTTGCTGTCATGCTACTGAAAGAGCTGCTCCCGTCTGGCATTGGAGGAAACAAGAGCAGGTCTGTTGAGTGCTAGCTTAAGATGCTTTGAGATCCCTTCCTGTTCTTTTCCAGGCTAGAGGTGTGTGGTCTAGATCTCTGCTCTCTTTCAATAGACCTGGGGGAGGACACTGACTACAAATCAATGTAAAGTTTGGACACTATGATATAGTTGCTTAGTCTCTGAGGTCATTGTGAGCACCCAAAGAGAGGACAATCAAAGCAGCTTGTGTTTTCTACTTAAGCCACTTATGTTCTAAAGTAGTTCTGATGCTGCTTGTACAGAATGGAAGCCAGTCGAAGATGAATAATTCATAGAATGTATAGGACTACAAAAGGTTGCATCGCTTACTATCCTGAGGGCACTGGTTACACTATACCTCATGTGGTATCTTCTGACAAAGCTGAAAACACTCTAGTCAGGTCTATCTATCTATCTATCTATCTATCTATCTATCTATCTATCTATCTATCTATCTATCTATCTATCTATCTATCTATCTGTCTGTCTGTCTGTCTGTCTGTCTGTCTGTCTGTCTGTCTGTCTGTCTGTCTGTCTGTCTGTCTGTCTGTCTATCTATCTATCTATCTCATTCCAATCCAACCATCCATTAGTCTCTCCATCTCTTTTTCTACCTCTCTTTCTCTGTTCATTCATCCATCCGTTTATCCATCCATCCATCCATCCATCCATCCATCCATCCATCCATCCATCCATCCATCCATCAGTCTCTCCATGAGTCTTTCCATCTCTCTCTCTTTTTCTCTCTGTCCATTCATCTGTTCATTCATCCATCCATTTGTTCATCCATCCATCCATTAGTCTGTCTGTCTCCATTCCTCCATCTATCTATTTCTGTCTGACTCTCCATCCATCCATCCATCCATCCATCCATCCATCCATCCATCCATTAGTCTCTCAAATCTTTCCATCCCTCTCTCTTTGTCTCTCTCTGTCCATTCCTCTGTTGATTCATCTATCAGTTTGTTCATCCATTCATCCATCTATCCATCCATCCATCAGTCTGTCTGTCTCCATTCTTCCATCTATCTCTGTCTGACTCTCCACCCATCCACCCACCCATGCATCCATCTGTCTGTCTTCATCAATCCATCCATTAGTCTGTCTCTGCATTATCTATCTATCTATCTATCTATCTATCTATCTATCTATCTATCTATCTATCTATCTATCTATCTATCTATCTATCTATCTATCTATCTATCTATCTATCTATCTAATTCCAATCCATCCATCTCTTTTTCTACCTCTCTTTCTCTGTCCATTTATCCATCCATCCATTCATCCATCCATCCATCCATCCATCCATCCATCCATCCATCCATCCATCCATCCATCCATCCATTATTCTGTCTGTCTCCATTCCTCCATCCGTTTGTTCATCTATGACCATCCATCCATCCATCCATCCATCCATCCATCCATCCATCCATCCATCCATCCATCCATCCATCCATCCATCCATCCATCCATCCATCCCCCCAGGAGTCTTTCTATCCTTCTCTCTTTTTCTCTCTCTCTGTCCATTCATCCATCTGTTTGTTCATCCATCCATCAATTCATTAGTCTGTCTGTCTCCATTCCTCCATCTATCTATCTCTGTCTGACTCTCCATCCCTCCACCCACCCATCCATCCATATTTGTCTAGATTCATCCATCTGTCCATTAATATCCATTCATTAGTCGGTCTCTCCATTATCTATTTATTTATGACCATCCATCCATCCATCCGTCTGTCCGTCTCATTCCATCCATCCATCCATCCATCCACCCATCCATCCATCCATCCATCAGTCTCTCTATGAGTCTTTCCATCTCTCTCTCATTTTCTCTCTCTGTCCATTCATCTGTTCATTCATCCATCCATTTGTTCATCCATCCATCCATCCATCCATCCATCTGTCCGTATGTCTCATTCCATCCATCCATCCATCCATCCATCCATCCATCCATCCATCCATCCATCCATCCATCCATCCATCCATCCATCCATCCATCCATCAGTCTCTCTATGAGTCTTTCCATCTCTCTCTCATTTTCTCTCTCTGTCCATTCATCTGTTCATTCATCCATCCATTTGTTCATCCATCCATCCATCCATCCATCCATCCATCCATCCATCCATCCATCCATCCATCCATCTGTCCGTATGTCTCATTCCATCCATCCATCCATCCATCCATCCATCCATCCATCCATCCATCCATCCATCCATCCATCCATCCATCCATCCATCCATCCATCCATCCATCATACATCCATCCATCTCCCCAGGAGTCTTTCCATTCTTCTCTCTTTTTCTCTCTCTCTGTCCATACATCTTTTCATTCATCCATGTTTGTTCATCCATCCATCCATTCATTAGTCTGTCTCCATTCCTCCATCTATCTATATTTGTCTGACTCGACATCCCTCCACCCATCCATCCATCTTTGTCTCGATTCATCCATCTGTCCATTAATAGCCATCCATTAGTCGGTCTCTCCATTATCTATTTATTTATGACCATCCATCCATCCATCCATCCGTCTGTCCGTCTCATTCCATCCGTCCGTCCGTCCGTCCGTCCGTCCGTCCGTCCGTCCGTCCGTCCGTCTCTGCATCAATCTCTCCAACTCTTTCTCTTTCTCTCTCTGTTTGTCCATCTGTCCATCTCCATTTATCCATCCTTCCGTTTGTTCATCTATCTCAATACCTGAACTTTGGTTACCCAAAGCACAACTGCGGTATTTTTCAGCACACTGCTGATGAGTCTTTAAGCTCTGATGAAAAGGTTGGTTGATTGCTGGAAACTAAACTGATTACAATGAAATCTATACACTGTTGGCGACCGAATGGACATGTTGACTCTGGTACCAGCAGGCCAGTTTTGATCATATAAACAGGCTGTTCTGATCACATAAACACCAAAGGTTTCCTCTTTTCAGTGTCAGATGACACACATCCACATCTGGGTAAGAAGGAAACAGCTGGTGGATGAGCTGTGGGTGGTTCGTTGATCTCCCCCAGATGAGACTCAATTGGGACAAAGACCAGGACAAGAGCTTATCTCACAATCAAAGCTCTTAAAAGATTTGCAAGGGTATTTGACAGTGATGTGTTACTTTTCTTGTATGATTCATCAAGGTCTGCAATTTTGGATATTTTTAAAGGAATAATTCACATAGAAATAAAAAATGATCACTGTTTAATCATATGTTGTTCAATTAGCAAAAATTATTAAAAATATATAATGTATTAAAATTATTTTAATAAATACAATATATGGATCAAATTAGAATAATTACTATGATGTTTTATTTTTTTTGAGAGAGAGAAGTAATAAAATACGGTAATATAAGTAATATTATAAATGTATTTCATGTATAACATTGAATTTGAATGATAGTGTTTGTATCAGAATTTAATATCTATAAATAAAATAACTACTCTACAATTTTTCTAAATTCACGCAGGAGGATATGTGTCAAAAATAATAAATGGTCAAATCACTGCCCAAATACACGCCTCATTAGTCAGGCAATGACTCCATAGACATCTACTAGACAGTTTTCATATAAACGTTAAAGTGCCACTCAAGGACACTGCAGCAGCTGACAGTCCTCTGGATACCCTCAGTCTTCCCCCATCTGAGAATCCATGGCCTTTTCAATTAGGATACCACTCCAAATAGCTACTCGCATGGGTCCTTAAGGCCATCAAAGAAATAATAGGAGATCTTAATTAGGGCTGATTCTCTTTAATCCAGTTCACCGCGCCTGGACTGTAATGTCCCATTGAGACTCGGTGCAGGTGAAAGAACAATTCAAAATTCCTCCCTTTTCATCAAAGCTGCTGTAATGCTTGTGAAAGTGTACTAGGTTGATTGGGGAAATCTGGGTTTAAATTAGAGGAGAAGAACCATTAGAGATTTCTTGGAAGTCTCCAGCCAATTATCTGTAAGGTTCTGTTTCCACCTGGTTTGTTTTTAGTGTTTGGATTACAAGTGGTCTGTTGAGACACGTTTCTGACCCTGAATCACAATATGTTGCAGGGATATACTGTATACAGTATTTGACAACAACCAAAATTACATTGTATGGGTTAAATTGATCAATTTTTAATTAATGCCAAATATCATTCAGATATTAAGTAAAGATCATGTTTTATAGAGACATTTTGTAAATTTTTCACTCTAATTATATCAAAATTATTTTTGATTTGTGACTTGCTAAGTACTTAATTTGGACTAAATTCTCAATATTTTGATTTAAAAAAAAAACTCAGATTCTAGAATTTCAAATACACTAAACAAAAAAATAAACGCAACACTTTAAACACACATGAGCTAAATTCAAAGGTCAAACCATTTTTTATGTACACAAAAGGCCTATATTTAACTACCTACCATATTGAAGATGTAACAAGTTAATCTGTTATTTGCGAGGCTTTCATGCAGGGAAATCTCCTCAGGTCTTTGGATAATTATACATTTGCACTTTTTTTTTTTATTGGAAATAACATCATTCGGGAATCGTTGGCATACTCTTTTCAACATACTACCATTTGGGACAATTTATTCTATTTTTGAATATGATTTAGGATGGATAGTATGCAAATTGGGACACAGTAGCTGTTTCTCAATTCCAAGAATGCAGAGAATGGACTTGTGTTCTTTCAGAGATCGATCTTGCCAGGTTACCTCAGAAGAACGAACTTGAGAGACCGCCAGAACAGAGAACGCATGCTCTGAGAAATGAGATGCTGCGTTCTTCCTGATGGTCACATTACCTACACGCATTTTTAACAGAAATTATTTAAACATTACAGCATTCATACAACGATTTATTGTTGTCCCCCTTTTCAATATAAATATGCACTAAAGCCTTACAAATATAGTTGCTCAATACAAAAAAACAAATTTTAATGCAAATTTCAGCAAATAAACACCCTTAAGGCTCGTACACACTGGGATGTTTTTCATTTGCGTTTATCCTCAGCGTTTTTTAAGACGTTTTTCTGCATTCAAACCCAATCGATTTTCACTGGCGTCGAGCAGAAGAATACGCAAAATAACTCTTTAACGTTAGATCGCGCTTAATGAAAAACAAAGACCCCGCTACACAACTTTAAGCTTCTGACACCTGCTTGTAACAGAAGAGAGAAAGTTGAAATGCTTGTTTTTAAAGTTACTGGCAATTCAAACAAGCATGCATGGTTCAAGTAGCAGCTCCAGCTCTTGCACGTCAAAACAAAAAAACGAGCATGAGATGTTTCTCTTTAAAAATGATCACATTGGCGCCCTTTATTTAGTCACGAGACGTTAAACATCGATGGGAAACTTGAGCAAAAAGGGTCCCGGTGTGAACGAGACTTTAGTGCATTTATTAACATTTTCATTGTTTATTTTCACCATCTCATTTAGGGAAACTCCTGAAATAAATAAGTTAAATATCTGAACTTTAATATTAAACCGGTATAAAATGCTGTTCTTCCCACCTGCTTTTTTCAGAATCAGCCGCAATAACTCGAATGAGTTTTGTGCTCAAGTCTGCATCGACGCATGCTTGATATCAAGAATGCATTTTCTGTACTTGCGGTCTTGCGTTTTGGAACGGAACTTTGGTAGTTGATAATGATGTTACATGAGAAAACAAGAAAGCTGAAGAAAGCTTATTGAGAAACGGCCAGTGTAAGTCTGTGTTAAGCTGCGGTCACACTGCACTTTTTTCCCCATAGACTTGTGAATAGACACGTGACATAGACACGTGAATGCGTCAGACCGGAAACGCAAGCTCGTGCGAGAAGTTTTGCAGTTTGCTGCGTTGAACAGTTCAAGCTTAGTGAACTCTGACCTGCGAAATCGCATCACATGATTGCGTGAGACCAATCAAAGATCAAAACATGACCTCTCCCTTCTGAAAAATCCAGCTTAAACCAGCCTAAGATGGTAGGCTGGTTTTAGCTGGTCGACCAGCCTGGTTTTAGAGGGGTTTTGGCCATTTCCAGGCTAGTTTCCAGCCATTTCCAGCCTGGTCTTAGCTGGCCAGGCTGGGAGTTGACCAGCTAAAACCAGCTTGACCAGCCAAAACCAGTCATGTCCAGCTTAAACCAGGCTGGTCAAGCTGGTTTTAGCTGGTTTAAGCTGGTCATTTTCCAGCCTGACCTGCTAAGACCAGGCTGGAAATGGCTGGAAACCAGCCTGGAAATGGGGCAAAACCCCTCTTAAACTAGGCTGGTCGACCAGCTAAAACCAGCCAACCAGCTTAGGATGGTTTAAGCTGTTTTTTCAGCAGGGCTCTGTACAGAGATTTAAAACATGAACCAATCACTCGCTTTTATTAAATGTATAATCATCTTGTTTAATCCCACCCCTTTTCGCAGTGACGTACAACAGAATTTCGCACGCACAAACTCAAGTGCAGGGGTGTCCAAACTCGGTTCTGGACGGCCGGTGTCCTAGATATACTAGAAACTTCCTGGCAGGTGTGTTGAAGCAATTTGGAGCTAAACTCAGCAGTTTGGACACCCCTGCTCTAGTGTGACCGCAGCATCAGTGAGCTCTTCTCCTTTGCCAAATAAAGCCGTGGTCACACTGGACATTTCCCTCCATAGACTTCCATTCATACGCACGCGAATGCGTCAGACCGGAAACGCAAGGTCATGCGTCAGATTTCGCAGGTTGCTGCAGTGCAAAGTTCAAACTTGGTGAACTCTGACCTGCGAAATCGCATCACTTGACTGCGTGAGACCAATCCAGGATCAAAACATGACCTCTCTGAACAGAAATTTAAAACATGGAGCAATTGCTCGCTTTTTTAATGTCTAATCATCTTGTTTAATCCCGCCTCTTTTCGCAGCGCCATACGACAGAATTTTGCAAGCTCAAACTCTAGTGTGACTGCGGCTTCATGCATCCACCTCACAGGTGTGGCATATCAAGATGCTGATTAGCATTTGCTTCATGCAGTGCAACACATCTCTCCACATATCATGCAGTCATTCAGGGTGTTGATTGTGACCTGTGAATTGTTGGTCCGCTCCTCTTCAAAGTAAAGTTGCTGGATAGGATATTGGCTGGAACTGGAACACGCTGTCATATACGCTGATCCAGAGCATTTTAAACATGCTCAATGGGTGATATTTTTAGTGAGTATGCTGGCCATGCAAGAACTGTGATGTTTTCAGCTGCTAGGAATTGTGTACAGATCCTTACAACATTGGGCTGTGCATTATCATGCTGCAATATGGTCCAACAAAATAGGCCTCAAGATCTCATTGTGGTATCTCTGTGCATTCAAGATGCCCTCAGTAACAAGCAGCTGTGTTCATTGTCTATAACATATGCCTGCCCAAACCATAACCCTAACGACATTGTGAGTCACTCAATTCATGTTGAGTGAATTCAGTTCAATTCAATTTAATGTTGGCATCAGCAAGGAGGTGGATGGATTATCTTGACAAAGAAGTGCTCACTAACAAAGATTAGACAAATGTGTGAACAATATTAGAAAGAAATAGGTCTTTAGTGTACATAGAAAAAGTTTTAGATCTTTGAATCTAAAAACAATAGGAGCAAAAACCAAATGGTTGCGCTAATATTTTTGTTGAGTGTACAGTAGTTGTGATCCCTTCCAAATACATTTAGAATAATTATGAAAACACTATAGTCTTTAAATCAATGGAAGTAGTAGAAACAGAAATAGTATCAATTGAATACTATAATAGACCATGACTGAGTTTGTGATATAAATTATGGCGTACAGTAACAAATTACAAATACTCAAATCACTGTAATTTAGTAGTTTTCTCAGGAGATACTTTACTCAGTAGTTTAAGAATTGAAGAATTTATTTAGGGTGCTTTCACACCTGTGAATCGATTCAGTTGTTCCGAAACAGGGATTAAAATTGTTACATTGTTGCTCTTTGTTGTTGGCGCGGTTCGCTTTCACACGGCAAAGTTTCTGAACGGACCAAAAGAGCTAAAACAAGTCACGTGTGAGTAAACTCTCCTCACATTTGTCAGAGTTTCACGGTTTATTTTGCAGAGTCCCTCTCAGCTGTCGGGGGTGGTTTAGTGGTGTTTGACAGCGTGCGCGCGACATGTCTGAAAAGCGAGGAGGGATGCATGCGGTGGGGAGGGGTGATGAGAAGGGTGCGCGACGTATTTTGAGGACCGGGAGGAAGACGCGCGATTTCCGGGAGATTATCACTCGTTTGCGGGCATCCGGGAGTCTCTGTGCATTTGCGGGAGACTCCCGGAACTTCCGGGAGACTTCGGATGTCTGGAATGACTCATAATCTACTCATAATTCTCTCTTCATATAGCTGTATGCCTATTACATGTCCATAAAACACTGTGATATAACCGGGCTCGGATCGTATCGCTTTCTCACTACAATCGATCCGCTCCAGGGTTCGTTTCAATCGAGCCGAGATCACCTCATTCAGGCGGTCTCGGAGCGATTGCTTTGGCGCGATTCCGAGCGCGATTGCCCTGTTCACATATGCCAAACGAACCGCGCTAACTGGGCAAACGCGCCAGGTTCCGGAACAAAAGTCTAGATGTGAAAGCACCCTTAGTCTACTTTGTCTACGCTTACCTGAGTAAATTTTTTGTGCTGTATCAGTACTTTTACTGCCTTTTTTTCAACCTGCAGTCATCACTTTTTATGTTTATTTTTTCTTGTCTAAGTAGGATAATCAGTCCTGGCATTCTCATCCAATCAAATTGCACATAGAAAACCACATCACATATACAGACAGACCCCAAGACAAGTACGCTTTATGAATGCAGCAAACATGTACTTTACTGTACAGAAGCATTAAAAGTGTTCAAGAACATTCCAAATCATCACATGCTACTCGTAGCTTGTTAGTCAGGGTTCAAAGTATATAACCCAAGCGGTAATATGTCACTACTAACTAGATTTTTGCCTTTTAGGTTACATCGATTTCGTTCCCCATGTAATCATGAGCATTAATTGCATTTTTTTCTGTTGACTTATTATACTTTAGGTACAATATGCATACAATAATATTTATAGTTCATGAATGGCAAATAATTTGGTAACACTTTACAATAACAGTACATGAATAATGATGTATTAATGTGCAAACTAAACATTACTTTATTATGAATTAATGATGAGTTAAGGTATGCACTCATCATGAACTAACTTGAACTACAACATGAGTCACATGAGTTCATGTGTGAATAATGGCTACCTTAATTACTTGTTAGTACATGTTGTTAATTAATGTATTAGTTAACATTTAAGTTTAAGCTAATTGTAACCAACATGAACTCATGAGCTGTTAATGTATGATTATGTCATGACTTTACTTGGAGGGGCACATCATCATTGACTCATCCTTAACTACTCATGAACTCCTGCTCATGCTGATGTTGACAGAACACTTTTCTATTGTTATTCAGTGTAAACGAACTAGTTGGACGTGCATAAGGAGTTCATGAGTAGTTAAGAATGGGTTAATGATGATGTGCCCCTTCAAGTAAAGTCACAACATAATTATATATTAACATATCATGAGTTCATGATGGTTAAATTAAGCATAAACTAATGTGGTAATTAATATATTAATTAACAAACAATCATGTACTAACAAGTAATTAAGGTAGCCGAAATTCACACATGAACTCATGTGACTCATGTTGTAGGTAAAGTTAGTTCATGATTAGTGCATACATTAACTCATCATCAATTCATAATAAAGTAATGTTTAGTTTACATATTAATACATTATTCATGTACTGTTATTATAAAGTGTTACCAATAATTTAACTTAAATGGCACTGATGTAAGCTACATTTTTAATTTGCAGAGTATAGTGGAAAGTGGAAACATTTTGACAGCAAAATGCTCACTACTCGGTACTCTTTGAGTACGTCTTACATAATTACATTATTACTTGTACATAACAAAAAATTTTTTTGTCAAGTAATGGTATTTTTGAGTATGATTTTTAAGTACTTTTTTTAGTAACCACTGTGTATAAATGCAAGTGTGGGTCACATTTCTACTTGGTATAAACGTGTGTTCAAATACATCTCTTGTGGCTAATTGTGTTCGGATTTTATAGAGACTTTTCCCTCTTATTTTGTAAAGCTCTACATCACTTGTGTGAGTGCTCTCGAGACACACAAGTGCTTTCGAATAACTGAATATTGAATGGTTTATTAGCAAGAGAGAATGCAAGTGAGGGAAAAGGATGTGAATGGCAGCTATTTGATTTAGATTGTATTCCAGGTTTTGGTACAGTATGAATAGCTTGTTTTGGTGAGCTTTAACACAACATGACCCAGGAGTTGTACACTTGACGTGGGCTGTTAAGTTTAAGACAGCAGAGCAAAACAGGTAATCTAATCATCAAACATGCAAAAGCTCAGTTAAAGAAGGAACTTTGTGAAGTGGCTTTGATGCATTTTGGTTGACGTTGATGAAGTTTTAGGGCTGTTAAATTGTAAAACCTGCACAATGGGCTATATGCACACAGGATTTTAATTTCGGGCCAGGCAGCCCAAGGGCTTCCGGTGAACCGTCTTTCCATTACAAAATTGTTACGTTTAAGATTTGATTTCTTTGAAAATTAGTGATCTTCACTGTCTGTTAGATATATGATATGAAGTGGGGGATCAGACAAGAAGCACTGCATTAAATTCCATTTCGCCCCGTAATGTCTTTAAAATATGACAGTTTATTTTACCCCAGTACTTTCAATGGAATTTCTGCGCTAGCCTGTTGCTACTGATGGCGCTAGTGGTTACAACGGTCTTTTATCTTCGTTTTACGCTTGAACCACTATATGAATGCCTAAGTCTATTTAACTGAATGTATTGTATTTGCATTACAACATCGATGCTGTAAAAACAACCTTGTGAATTTGAAAATAGTCACATTAAGCTTTCACCGGAAGTTTATCATTGGCTTTAAACCTCTAGCTGTGTATAGAGCCCATTTCACACCGCAAAAATGATTTGCAAAGTTATAAATAAAACAAAAATGATTGAAGTATGTTTAATAAGATTTTATTACTAGAAAATTTCATGTTTAATTTAACGTGCTCTTTCTTTTTCTAATGTTTAAATCTACGACAAATTTTTCTTAAATGTAAAGAATGACATTCATTTGTGTGGTAATAAACATGTCACAAATTATATTGTAATAAACTGAACACAGTATATTCCTTTAAATGATTTAGACAGCTATGCAAAATATGTAATTATTTTGGCTAGTCAAAAATCTTTATAAATACAAATTTAAGTACTGACTTAATTTTCAGTGGTCAACTTTCTATCACTAAGTATCACTTTATGCAATACATATTTAAACAACCAAGTAATAAAATCAGTTTGATGTTGATTTAGTTCAGTTCAATGTTGTAGGTTTTGAATCAACTACTGTATAAGGCAGCTTTACTGACTCCAACAAAAAGCTAAAGACAAAAGTGGCAAAAAACCTGATAAATGTCAATCTTCTTGTATAAATGTCAATCTAAGAGAATTAATATCTCATTTTCTAGTTCATATTAGCTGGGTTTATATCTTAACATGAAGCAAGTCTGTTCAAATTTTGCAAAAAAGAAAAAATCCCAAATGCAAATTAACTGTTAGAGCAGCTGACTGTAGTATTGGTAACTAACCAACAAGCATAATAGTCACATTGGTGTAGTGTTTGCTATGTCAGTTTGTTCAAATGTTTTTTTTTCTCTTCAATATTAGCATTAATTCATTTTCGTTAAGTCCAAAACCCCCTCAAGTAAGCATAAAAACGCTTCATTTTTGTCAATGAAGTGATATTTGTCATTCAACATTTCCATCATTTCTCATGAAATACTTCAAAATGCGCATTAAAACCCAGCTATTGTATCCTGGTAGTTTAAATGTAATTTCCTTTTTGTCTAGACTTGCTCATACCAAATCAGAAACTCCTTATGTTGCGAATGAATCCGCTGAGCATGTGGCTGTCTGGCTAAAATTATTTATCTCAGATGTAGGACGCTCTTTTGTTATTGAGAGAATGGCTGTGTATACAAAAATGCTCATTTTTGTTGATCATTTTTCAGGAAGTTGTTCTTGTTTGGGTTTTATGCTGACATTTTCTTGACAGCATCTCAGAAACACAGCACAAGTCAGTTAGCTTTAATTACATACAGGACATTTAACATCATTTATTAGACCCCAAATTTATATTAGATTCAAAATTTGAACCTAAAAACCCCCATAAATACATAAAAAAATATTACATAAAGTTGAAGACAAAATATTTTACGTTTAATAAAGCAAGGAAGAATTTTCACAGTATTTCCTATTAAAAAATGCTAATAATAATAATAATAATAATAATAAAAAATTCTTTCAGAAGAAGCCACTGTTGTACAATGACTTTCCTAATTAACCTAATTCGCCTAGTTAATTAACCTATAGTTAAGCCTTTAAATTGCACTTTAAGCTAAATAATATCTTGCAAAATAACTAGTAAAATATTATTTATGCTGTATTATGGCAAAGACAAAATAAATAAGCTATTATAAATTAGTTATTAAAACTAGTAATGTGTTGATAAAATGTTATTTTTATTAAACAGCACTTAGGAAATATTTGAAAAAAAAAAAGAATATAAAATTTCAATGTTCTCATATTTTTTTCAGGCTTTTGTCCACTTGCATTATTGATTTAAGAAGTTTTAATGATAAAAAAAGGATACTTGGTTTAAAGAAGAGGTTGAATTGAGCGAAATGACATACAGAAAACAAAAGTCATTTGGAATGAATCATTTTCATTCTACTTTTGTTCTCTCAGTTCTCGCTCACACTCGATTGGTTTCTTTCTTGCCATTAAGTTTTGTCTATACAACTTTTATGACTGTGTTAGACAGCATCCCCTCCATCAAAGCTCTCTTACCCTATAAACAAAAGGCTCAGATGGACTCTGTATTTAAACCACAGCCAGTCCAACTGTAAATGTTTACTATTGTTGTACTTCGAGGGCAGTTATGCTGAGAATCGAATGCCACACTTCACTTTGCACATTTAGGCTCAGAATGTTCTTATAGGAACTTGAACAGCTTACTCAAAGACAAGCATTACACTAGCAACTTCAGTCATACTGTAGAGAAATGGACTGAAACTGTGTTTGGTTTGGGTGTGAGTTGGCCAGAGGTCCATTTGTTTTCTTGTAGTAGTAAGAAAACGTTTCCTGCATGCTGATTGGTTAAAACAGCTCTTTGGCCAGGATACTCTGTCTAAATGTGGACTGTATAGTTTTCTTAAAGGGATAGAGACCCAAAAATGAAGATTCTATTTGAATTGGAGTTTAAAAATTACCAGGTTAATTAACTTATTGTAATGAATATTGGTCAGTCATACATATATACATTACATATATATAGCAATTCCAGCGTTATGGATGTGACTTTTGCAGTAAAAACTCAAAACATAAATTCACACATAAAGTATATGCTAACATTATATTGAAACATCTGTTTATATTTTCCAAAACAACTGACCACAGAGTTTTGGAAGCAGAAAAATATCAATCTGTAAACATTTTTTATACTTTAAATGAGGATAATAAACATTGCGTTATGGATGTGACAAAAAAAGTCTGTGAGTTTACAGTATACGACATACTTTGCAGAAATTCTGTCAATTAAACTGCACAACCCGAAAGAAACAATGCTCATCAAACAGATATGAGTCGGCTCACTATAGAACAAAAATGATTGATTTTATTTTATTTGACATTTTTGCATGTATGAGGAAAAAGTGTCGTTATGGACGTGACATCTTTCCGTTATGGATGTGACAGCTGTGAAATTGCCACTTGTGTGATTTTGGTAAAGTAAATATAATAGTTTGAAACATTGACAGATACATTTATAAGTATTGGTAAAGTACTGTAAAATACTTGCTTACCCAAAAAAACCTGAAACGGTTTCCGTATTTTGGTGAAAACGTAATTTTCTTCATGGCAAGGTTGACATTTGCATGGAATTGCTCTCTCTCTCTCTCTCTCTCTCTCTCTCTCTCTCTCTCTCTCTCTCTCTCTCTCTCTCTCTCGTCTCTCTCTCTCTCTCTCTCTTCTCTCTCTCTCTCCTCTCTCTCTCTCTCTCTCTCTCTCTCTCTCTCTCTCTCTCTCTCTCTCTCTCTCTCTCTCTCTCTCTCTCTCTCTCTCTCTCTCTCTATATATATATACATATATATATATAAACAATTTGCACATAAAAGTTTAAAGGAATAGTTAAAGGAATGGAAATTACCCCATTGTCCTCAAGCCATCCTAGATGTAATTTTCAAAATAAAATATTATTTAATTAATGTAACTTGCTAAGTGTTTAATAACAATCACAGTCTGACCAGGAAGTTTAAAATCTATCATTTTTCAGGGTCTTATATTAACCAACAAAGCACAAACAAAACATCATCACTGTGCCCAAACTCGCTTACCTGTTTCCCTCACTACTTCAAGTGGACTATATTAGTGGACCAATGTAGGAATTAGTAAATGAGGAAATGGCGGTGATTTCGGATACAGCACTAGAGTTAATAGTTGAGTTTTTCAATTTTTGAATCCATTCAGCCAATCTCTGCATTTGGCTGAAACACTTAACATAGCTTAATCTTTAAATCATTAAATTAAGCATTAAATCATTGAGTCGGATTAGACCATTAACATCTTTCTTTAAAAATTCCAAAAGTTTAGATAATCTTCTGTAGTAACATGGACGTAGTTGCTATTTTCTAGATCAATATGGCTATACTCTCATTCAGGCATAATAATCAAGGAACTTTGCTGCCGTTACATGACTGCAGCAGGTGCAATCATATTCAACAGTAATAATTGCACCTGCAGCAGTCAGAATAGCAACTTTTCATTTACCATTAGTAGGCCCACACGGAATCTGCGCGCGCAGAATTCCACAGATTTTCTGCAGAATTCTGCAGATTTTTAGCCCATCATTTATTCTGTTTATTTACTTGAGTAAATGTGTGTAAATCTAAATTTATTCAGTTTTTTAATTAATTACAGTAATATTATTGACTAATATGTAAATGTTCATTTGATTTATGTACAATGCAGTTTGTACAGTAATATTTTCTGTCTATTAGTAGATATATTATATGAGAGACTTGCTTTGTTTACCAAATAAAGTGAATCTAATTGGATTTGCATTTTAAACATTAAATAAAAGTCAAAAAGGTATTATTTTTTATTTCACATATTAAGGTTTTAGTTATGAGACTCCCAAAATAATTCAGCAGAAATCCGCAGATTTTTGCCTAAAATTCTCCGCAGAAATTGCAAAAAAAACATCCGCAGATTCCGTCTGGCCCTAACCATTAGTTCTACTATACAATATAACTTCGGAAGAGTCAAGCTTTAAATAGGAAAATGATAAAATCTTTCAAAAAAAAAAAAATGGTCTAATCCCATTCAATGATTTATGCTAAGCTAAGCTAAAAGTGCACAGACCAGTCCTTTTTGTAATTGGGGTTGTATAATCCTGGAATAAATAAAACTGGAATGAAATATTTATTAGTAGACCTAAAAAACCTCTAACTGTTTCATAATGATCAACAAAAATCATGGCCACCAAATTGAAGGGTCATTCCAAATCGAAGTGATCAAAACTTTCCCCTTTCGAAGGACCCTTTGGAGTGAAGGATCTTGAAAAGTACAACTGAGGGACACTTCAGGAAATTATCCTTTTATGGCCCGTTTCCACTGAGTGGTACGGTACGGTTCGGCTCGGTATGCTTTTATGGCCGTTTCCACTGTCAAAGGGTACCTAAAAGCAAACCGAATCGTACCACTTTTTGGTTACCCATTGCAAAGGGTACCTAGCACGAAAAAAGGGCATCAAAAGGTGGAGCTAGACATGCAGCTGAATGCTGTTGGTTTACAGAGATATGTCACTCGCAGAAGCAGGAGAATGAAAACAAAGGAATCGCCATTTTTAAAAACACAGCAGAGACTGTGTCCTGTTGTTGTTTTACGAGCCCATCTAAAAGTGCGAGCGGTTTCACTTTCTCCAGAGAGCTCGCCATACGTCTATATTTGAAATAAACTTCTTGAGCTCATATTAATAACGTGCGCATAATTATTGAAGTGCTTCTGATATCAGATCCTTTCAGAAAGGGACAAACGTGAGAGTGAAGCATGAAAAAACAAAGGAGAAGCCGGAAAAAAACTGCAACCTAAAACATGAACAAATTGCAATGTTTAACTATTACCATCACCTTTTGGACTATTATGAACTCGGAACGATGGAATTACTTTCTAACAGAGGTTACATGTGCTGGTAAAGATTAAAGACACATATGAGAGGTTTGCACTGACTGTGGGCTATATTGCGTGTTGTTTTTGAACTCAAATAAGGCCTAAATGTATGCTGTGTGTAGTTTTTCTGTAATTGGTAGCATATCGGAGACTGTAAGGGTCTGTATGTGTTCATACAGTATATGCTGCATTTATTTTATATAATTGCAGACGTTACAGTAGGCTATTTCGCACATCATTGATCTGCAGTTATAATCAAATCCTGTTCATAGAAAAGTTAGTAATGAACATTTATACACAAGTATTTGTGGGTATAAAGCATCTGTTTTGTGAGAAATGCTTCTCATATGATATGTGAACAACTCGGCTTTACTGTGACATTTTCTCGAGTGAAAATGACGTCATCTGAAACTTTCTGTCACTTTCTACACCACGCCCACCAAAAGGGTACCCTTTTGACAATGGAAATGCAAGCCTGATAAAGGAATCGTACCGACACGGTACTGCACCTCTCAGTGGAAACTCAATTCAATTCAATTCAATTCAGAAGGGCTCATCCTTATGCTCTAATGCCTTCAGAGGGACCCTCGGAAGGCATTAGGGCACAGAGATGAGCCCTTCAGAATGGAATCCACCTCCAATGTCTTGTCTTTGATGAACTCAGTCGCCATTAGTCTTATCGGGTAACACAGCAGGATTGATTCTGGAATGCACTGGAGCGAGATTACAGTACAATTAAAAGCACATCCTCTACCCACACACACTTCAGAAGCATCATGTCACACACTCAAAGAGAGATTCTGTGATCATCTGCTCACTCTGACAACTAGCACCTTATAAAGAGAAAAAGAGATTGCACTGTATAACACACAATACCTCTCTTAATATAGACCATTTTCTGCATTATTATTTATAAATACGAGTCTAACTTATGTTATACCTATATTGGCAAAAATGTACCTCGTATTGAACTTTTTCTATGTATTTTGAAAGGATAAAAAAAGAGGGAAACAATTTGAAGTGTTTTTTATAAAATAGCTTTTATTCTAAGCATGATTCTATCCCTCCATCAATGACTGCTCACAAATGCGTTTTGTTATTATAAGAATTTATTAAGTAAGCTAACAGATTAGCATAACATTGGCGGTTTAAGAAGTGTTCCTACAAGCTTTTTTATTGTTATGCTACTGTATGTCTTTAGATTGCTAAATAAAATGTAAAAAAAAAAGGAATGTATATTTAGATGATTTTTGGCTTTGTCTGAGTAGTATGCTAGCATTTGAAGAGCTTTTTGAAAGCTTTTTGTAAAATAGCAATGGCTGATCACAAATGTGTTTTGTTATTATAATAACTTATTTAGCAAGCTAACATCCTAGCTAGTGTTGGCTGTTTAAGAAAAACTCCTCCGCACTAAATAAAAGATAAAAAACTTATGAAAAGGAATGTATATTTGAATGAGTTTTAGCTTTGTATGAGAAATCAGCTATATCATGCTATTCCCTATCATCAAAAACACACAGAACATAGACCAAATATATAATAATCAATATAGTCAGTGGATACGTTTTTCTTTTTTTCTTTTTTTTAAGTTTTCAGTGTTTTATGGATAATGATTGAATTCTGACCTACATTCCCGTGTTGGGCTATTTAAACAGATATGTGATCCTCAAAGATGACCTATTTTTTAAATGCAGTATGGCAAATTTTGATGGACGGTGACAAGTTTGCATCACAGCACCAATAAATGGATGATAATGAAAGACATAGGGCCCTATATCATACATCCAGCACAATAAGACGCAAGATGTTTTTGGCATGATTTGCTATTTTCATTCCAGCACAATCCTAATTTTCACGTTTTGCGCCACGTTGTTTAAATAGCAAATGCATTTGCGCCACTTTGTGGACTCATGAGTGTTTCAGTTTGAAAAGGAGGTGTGTTAAGGCGCATTGTTGGCGGGTTGCTATTTTGAGGAACTGAAATAGACTGCGCCATTGACCAACTGAAAGCTGGTCTAAAGTCCAGCACAGAGCACGTTAGTTATGCACCTATGCAGGTCCAAAACGCATTGCTTAAGACACACAGGATGTACAGCAATACACAAATTTCTTTACATATGAAAAAAAACAAAGGATTAAAATGTTACATTAAGTATTATTTTCTACATAAATATAAAAACCACTGCCTCCATGTCTATGCCTCCATGCCTTTTTTTGACAATTCGCTTTTGTGTAATGTTATTATTATTAGCAGTATTATTTATTATATGCATATTTACATTTGTTTTTAATGAAATCAAGTTTAGTTTTGTTCACCTGTCGGGTTTTAGAGATGATTGCTTCACAATATGGGGCATAAAAATAAAACATGCGTTTGGATATAACTTTGGATAGTTTTTTTGACCACACTTCATTATTATTGTTCATTTATTAATTTGCTGGAAATTAGAACTGAATTTAGAAATAGTTATGAAACAAATCTTTGCGTTCAAACAAAATTAAATATGTAGGCTAATGAATGTCTTCAGTGAAGTGCGTACGACATCGTTTCCTTATCCACTAAAGTAAAGGAGTAAAGAGTAAAATTAAAGAGAAAGTAAAGAGGCTGAATGGAGGAGGCTCATTCTTTATCCTCGCGCTGCAGATGGTCTGTTTAACTGTTTTCTCGCTAGTGAAGCGTTCAGTTTTTCCACTTAACATTTGCCATGTAAATAGCAAATGCGCCATGGCGCAACACAACTGACTCTTAAAGGGAATGGGAGATAAGACTGATTGGTTTAATGCACGTTATGCTCAAAACACACCCATAACTCATTAAGAGAATAAGCACAACCCTGTTAGACCATATTTTTTCATCCTTAAAATAGCAAAAGTGGATTCAGACATTTTTTCCCACATTGCCTACTGGGCGCATTCACGCATTGACAATGATATAAACCATTATAGGGTTGATCAATTTTATATGTGTTTTAACATCTTGTTTTATTATTATTATTTAAGAGACAGATCAGTACAAACTATTTTATACTATTTAAAAGGCAAACCCCCCTCACATCATGTTTTGATGTCTGTCAGGGGAGATCAAGTGTTAATTTGGAGGCTCAAATCCACCCTGTAATTTGCACCCTGTAGTAATTAATATTGCTATACACTGTAAAAATTATATGATCAATTAGTCATGACAGCATACGTTTTTAGTTCATTGTAACTTATTAAACTAAGTTAATCGTGTTCTAATTGAATTTTACAAGTTACACAAGCTGTTTTAAGTCAGTTTAACATAAGTTCAACGGATTCATAAAGTTAATTTGATTCAGCTTAAAAATTTAAGGCTACCAGTATTTTTTATAGTGTAGATTTATGCTGTAAATATCTTGTGCTGGTAAATTGTGTGTGTGTGTTATGGAAAACTTGATGAAGGGCTGTTAAATGATGACAAAATAATGCACACCCAAAGAAAGTGACTGGATGTGGTTACACCTCAGGTGTACATTATTTTCTTAAAGAGTCAATTATTGAGATTACAGAATGGTTACCACACCAAAAGACATTTTTCATGTTGAATTTCACGAATTTCCATTTGTCAAGCTTTAGTCCTCAAACTTTCGCCTTATACAGGATTACTTTCTTATTCCTCTGATCCAAAGCCTTTCGTTTATTTTGATTTGATTTTTGACGTTTGTTGGCTGTGAAATCAGTTGGCGTATTAATAAAGAGTCATCTAGAAATACTTTAACTGTGTGTTTATCTGAAAATATCCACCCGCTTCGAATGTTATCACTTGATTGAACAGACTTCTGAGACTACCAGTAGGCGTTAGCTGATAACCACTGATAACGCCTACTGGTAGTCTCAGAAGTCTGTTATCATACATCCACATAGTTGGGTTGGGTTTAGGGTTGACTGTTGGGTTTAGGGTTGAGGTAGGGGTAGACGTTAATAAAATACCATTAATGGGAAATTTAATAAATAATATAAATTATTCTCATTAACTTCCAGCTGCAGCCGTATGTGATCTATAGCTGATTAACCATGTGGATGGATGATAAATGCCTTCTGAGCCTACCAAAAGGTGCAGAAGGCCTCTACTGGCCCATATCTATCAGCTGTTAACCACTGATAATGCCCATTTAATTGAGTGATAACATTTTAGCCAATCAAAATCAAGCATTCAGGAACCCAGTAATAAAGTCTGTGTCAGAAAGCTTAGGCAGCTGACTTGTTCATTCCGTGATTCTGGAGGGAGTATTTTTGCAGAAAGGCACAAATTTTAGATGATTTCAGACAGACTTTCGAAACAGCGTAACAATTTAATTATGTAGATATAGCTTTGGTGATAACTAGGGAAATATTTACTTACTACTTATACTAACTTCTCACTAGAAATGCCATCAAAATGTTAGTCAAAAATGTACATTTACACACAAGGACCACCAGTCCAAACGTGGAAGCACGTGGTCAGACTTTGATTGAAAATAACCAAAACAAACCTTTTTTTGTGTCTGAATTAACTTGCATGAATTCACATTAAGACATATTGAAGATGGTTTAAATTAAGACTAACAATATGTGCTAGCAAAATAAACATTATAATTTTTAATTTCACATGGATTTTATAGCCTTCAGCCACATTATATACAGTATATAATAAAGTGTTTTATTCTGTCATCTAACTTCAAAAAGAAGGTTTTAACAATATCACCCCTTTGATTCATGGTTCTCACCTCATGCTGTGCGGTTCCAGTCTTGAGTGCTGCTCTCTTCCATCTCATCTTTCGAGATGACTCTTTCGCTTGGACTTCTGTGTGGTTGTACAACTTTAATTTCACTAATGACAGCTGAGGTTTGAAGTGTCCTCCTCTGGCACATGTCTTCAAGGAGTGGTTGTGTTCTCTCGTTCCTAATGCATTAGAGTGGTCAGGAACAAAGGGTTACCTTCCTTACATTATCCTCTTGATGCCTCTCTGTTTCTAGCCTGGGCTTCTGTCCCTCATGTCAGTCCTTTTATATATATTTTGCAAACACTCTTCAGTGTAAGCTAGTATTGAGCCAAGGTGTATTGCTGGCTTGCGCTCTCCATTTACTCAATGTATGTTGTTAAATTACTGAACGAGATATTCAGAACCTTGTTCTGAACAAAATTGAAGTGCTAAAATGAAAAATATTGATATTTTTAGGATGTACTATCCTTTTAAGGCATAGTTCTCAAACTCAATTCATGGAGGGCTGCAGCTCTGCACAGTTTTGCTCCAACTTTAATCAGAAACACCTGATCAACTAATCAAGGTGTTCAAAACTACACTTGACCGCCTTGATTAATTAGATCAGCTGTGTTTAAATAGACTTGGGGTAAAACTGTGCAGAGCTGCAGTCCTCCATGAATTGAGCTTGTGAGCAATGTTTTACAGTTTTTTTACAGTTGCTTTGCAACAAATTTCAGAACCCTGATGTCAATTTTCAAAACTCTAGACACAAAACTCTAAACAGTCACTACTTTTAATCAGTGATATAAAGTAACTAATTACAAATACTCAAATTATTGTAATCGAGTAGTTTTTCTAAGGAATTGTAATTTACTAAATAGTTTTAAAAATGTGTACTTTTACTTTCCCTTGAGTACATTTTTAGTGCTGTATCAGTAATTTTACTCCACTACTTTCCTTCAACCTGCAGTCACTAATTTATGTTTAAAACAATATATGTTTAATATTGCAAAAATCACTTGTTTACATTTTTTCAACGATATACAGTTGAAGTCAGAATTAATAGCCCCCCTGTTTATTTTTTTCCCCAATTTCTGTTTAACAAAGAGATTTTTTCAACACATTTCTAAACATAGTTTTAATAACTCGTTTCTAATAATGATTTATTTTATCTTTGCCATGATGACAGGAAAAATATTTGACTAGATATTTTTCAAGATACAGCTTATACAGCTTAAAGTGACATTTAAAGGCTTAACTAGGTTAATTAGGTTAACTAGGCAGGTTAGGGTAATTAGGCAAGTTATTGTATAACGATGGTTTGTTCTGTAGACTAGTGAAAAAAATAAATAGCTTAAAGGGGCTAATAACTTTGACCTTAAAATGGTTTTTAAAAAATTTAAAACTGCTTTTGTTCTAGCCAAATTAAACAAATAAGACTTTCTCCAGAAGAAAAAAATATTATTAGACATACTGTGAAAAATTCCTTGCTCTGTTAAACATCATCTGGGAAATATTTAAAAAAGAAAAAAAAATCAAAGTGGGGCTAATAATTCTGACTTCAACTGTATATACAGTATATGATATGGTATATGATATGGTGATGTGTGTGGGTTTGTTTGTGTGTGTGTGTGTGTGTGTGTGTGTGTGTGTGTGTGTGTGGGTGTGTTCAAACAGCCATATATGGACACCTACATAAAATATAGGTCTTACTGTATACATGTTGGTTGAATATATAACATAATGTGTAATTATAATAGTTGAAAAAACTAAATTGCAATTTTTGTGAAATCCATATGGACTAGGATGTCACAAGTCATTTGCGCATATTTCCATATGTCAGATTTCTATTTTGAGATCTGTGTTTCCATTAGCCTGGTGTTGTGTATTTGCCCACAGGTTCTCCTCCATATCACAGTGATGTTTTCATTAGTCAAAAATCTTGAGAATGTGACTCCAGACCTGACATTAGTTTTGCTGTTATGCTCTGATTGGGCTTTCTAGCATACAGTAATGTAAAATATAAAAACATTGTCTGTAAAAGTGGTACATAGAACATAGAAACCAAATATATGGAATAAGGATAAAATCTAAAGATAATGTAGTAAAGTTGGGTCATCTTCTGTGGTGGTAACTGATGTCATTTGATCTATCCTGAAACTTTCATCATCTAAATATGTAATATTGTACAGGAATATTGCAACAGTAAACCTATTATTTTGAGAGCTTGTATCAGTTGATTGTTACATCATGTTAATTAAATGAATACACAGTTATTTCAAATGTAATGTGTAAGTTGGATGTTAACCTAATATGTTTAGCATATTCATAACCACGTTCGTGTTTTACCGTCATGCTTAAAAAAAATAAAAACCGCTAAATTTTGCTATCTATAATCCATAATCATATCTCATAAGCAATCTTACAACATTCTGACAGTCAATGACACTCGAATTCCCTGTCAGAAAATACTAGTGGCTGGGAATGTACTTTTTACAATGTCTGCTATAATGCTAATGTTGTTTTTGGTGTGTTTACATGAATATGAATATGGCCACTGTGTAAATGCACAGTATAGTTACGATCTTATTGCCACATTATATCGTCGTTATGATAACATAATATATATCTATATATATATATATATATATATATATATATATATATATATATATATATATATATATATATATATATATATATATATATATATAACAGAACAGATGTTTATACAGCAGTGAATATTAACGTGTATCCTGTAGGGGTATCAAAATTAATTGTTTCTTCAGTGCACCGCGACGCAGACAATTCGGTATCAGTTCAGTAATAGATCATAACCAGTTATTACGTACTGACATAATTTATGCTATATTGCAGTAGCTTACTATGGCGAGGGAGGTGAGCGCGAGTAATTAAAACACTCCAACTATTTAAAAACGCAGAAACTGTGCACAATTCACTGTGTGTGCCTTTGCTGGACAGTCTTGGATCAGCTTTGATTGCCTCTGCCCTTTATCAGTGTCACTCATCGGTGAACAGCGCTAGAGCGTTAAAGTCAATCGCAGCCCTTTCTTTTGAGTGCATGACCAATCATAGGGGTGTAAGAACTCGCTCGACAAGGCTCAAAGCGAGCGGGACATTTACATTTGTTTATTTGCTATAAATGCTCATGTTGTTCTGTGCCTGTTCTTGAGTTTTTAAAGGTACAGTTCATATATCTGAAAGCTTGTATTAAAGGACAAAATTGTATTACAAATAATATAGAAATATGAATATATTTAGAAATGATTACACAAGAATTCTTGTGCTGTGAAGTAAAATATTAAAGTGTGTATGGAAAGCATCGTCAATGCACTGTGATGCACTGAGATATCGAATTGAACAGAATCAATGGCATGATAATCATAACCAAACCGAACCGAACCATGAGACCAGTGTAGGTTTACACCTCTAGTATCCTGTCACATTTGCCGTGCAAAAACAGTGCAAAGCTAAACATGTGTGTGCGCACGTGCATGCTTTATAACGACATTGTGTGTGACTCATCATCGCAGAAAGACTTGAATTAACTCAACAAATATATCATGTAACAGTTGGGAAAGTTTTTACTGTAGTAAGGGAGATCTGCTTCATTCTTGTCTGTCACTGTGATGTTTATCTATGTGATTTCTGTGGCTCTGACACGCACGTGGGAACGCTAGGTAGGAAGAACCAGCTCATTTGCATTAAAGGCAACAGAAACAGCTACATTGTCTTAACAGCTCAAATTTTCCATGTTTGAAAAGGTATAATAAATGGTCTGATGGGTATTTTGAGTTGAAACTTTACAGACACATTCTGGAGACACAAAAGACATTTATTAAATCTCGAAAAAGGGGTAAAATAGGTACCATAGGAGCATATCATAGCAGTGTAGCATATTTATGAATGGAGACAAAGGACCGCTGATGCTAATGTTTAATTGTTTTTAAATTAAATTAGTCTAAGTAATAAAGTATACCATCAAAGACAGTTTTACAACTTGCGAGAACATTCAGACAGTGCTCAGTTTGGATTTCATGAAGAATAATGACAGCAAAGCTTTACTACAGAGTAAACAAACCTCCTTGTCACATTGTCTAGAATGCAACAGGTCTTCATTCACTCTCTGTTACACCATGTACCTGGAAATTAAGCCCACGTGTAAAGCTGTTGGCTCAGAAGAGAGCTGTTGATTGGGTGAAAGGGAATATGGGTTCTCTCAGACAAAAGCAATCAGGCAGGCAGCAAGGCGTTATATTGTGTAAACCTGCAGTCGGGCTGTGGCTCTCACGGCTGAGCCACTGATCTCATTGTAGCGTTTGTATTGATATGGTGAATGGGGCAGACCATGAGAAAAGACACGACGCAATGGAGCGGGAGGAAGCGAGTGAATGGCTGCTGACTTCATTCCTTTTTCATAATTTATTTTCCTTTGTTATTCTCACCTGTGTGGTTTCCAGTGGCTCAGGTTTCAGAATGGTTAGTGATGCAGTTAGTGCTGGGCCAAATACAAACGCGCGTTATAATGCTGTAGCTCTTATCTTGTAGTTCTGCTTATTGTGGTCTTGCTTTTAATAAGTAGCTGCTATTTTACAAGTTGCTTCTTTTAACTACACCATTTTTATCCCTCTGTGTAAATGTAATACTAATGTCTGTTACAATGTCTGTCACTTATAGAGATAATGTGTGTGTGGGTGTGTGTATAGAGTATGTACTAGGCTTAACACGATAACTTACTTACCAACCTAACAGCTTAGTGGTTAGAAGTTGGCGTTTCTGTGTGGAGTTTGCATGTTCTCCTCATGTTGGCATGGGGTTCCTCCGGGTGCTCCGGTTTCCCCCACAGTCCAAACATATGCACTATAGATGAATTGCCGTAGTGTATCTGTGTGTAAATGTGAGAGTGTATGGGTGTTTCCCATCACTGGGTTCCGACTGAAAGGGCATTTGCTGCGTAAAAAAAATATGCCGGAATAGTTGGTGGTTCATCACGCTGTGGTGACCCTGATAAATAAGGGACTAATCCGAAAACAAATGAATGACTGAATGCTATGCTAAGTTGTTAGCTTGCTACGGACTAACAAAAAACACATTTTATTTAATTTTATGATTTTTGTGGAGGTTTTATTTAGCAATATGCTAACTAAAAACCACTGAACATGGACAAAATCAATTAGTATACTAAAATAGCACGACTCCAATTCATCTAGCGTACATCTGCATTTAGACTGATAAACATTTTAAATACATATTACAAACGTTTATTTAACATAAGTCAGAGTCCATCGCTCTAAAACATTTCTTTCAGATGTACAGTAAACATCAAGAGATGGCACAGTGGCTAGCAATGTCACCTTACAGAAAGAAAGTTGCTCGTTGAGTCCCGACTGGGCCAGATAGCATTTCTGTGTGGAGTATGCATGTTCTCCTTGTTCGTGTGAGTTAACTCTGGGATCCCCCACAGTCCAATGACATGTGGTATAGGTGAATTGGATAAACTAAATTGTCTGAAGTGTATAAATGTATGTGTGTGTTTGTGTGAACGAGAAAGTGTGTTTCCTAGCACTTGGGGTTAACAAGTTAGTGTACTAGTGCTGGGTTGTGGTTGGAAGAGCACCCATGGGACAGCATAAAACCTATAACCTGTGAGTAATTGGTGGTTCATTCCTCTGTGGTGACCCCTGATAAATCAAGGACTAAGTCAAAGGAAAGTGAGTGAGTAAAACTTCAAATAAATGTCTCCATAATTTATATAATTCTTATATTTGTGCATTTTCAGATTGTTTATGAGAATTACATTTTTTGTGTGTCTTTCTTCTGCTGATTTAGTTCAAAACTTTAGTAACAAAACATTTAGTACAAAAACTCCTACAAAAAGGAAAATATTTAAAGAGTAACAGCTTTGCTAAATTTAAAATGGCAAACTAGCATGCTATCCCTGCTGCAAAAAACAGCTTAAACCAGCCTAAGCTGATTGGCTGGTTTTAGCTGGTCAACCAGCCTGGTTTTAGAGGGGTTTTGACCATTTCTAGGCTGGTTTCCAACCATTTCCAGGCTGGTCTTAGCTGCTCAGGCTGGAAAATGACCACCTTAAACCAGCTAAAACCAGCTTGACCAGCCTGGTTTAAGCTGGACATAGCTGGTTTTGGCTGGTCAAGCTGGTTTTAGCTGGTCAACTCCTAGCCTGACCAGCTAAGACCAGGCTGGAAATGGCTGGAAACTAGCCTGGAAATGGCCAATACCCCTTTAAAACCAGGCTGGTTGGCCAGCTAAAACCAGCCAACCATCTTAGACTGGTTTAAGCTGGATTTTACAGCAGGGATCATTTGTGCTATTATTTCTTTAATATTGTTAGCAGGATGTAAAGTGTAAAGTGAAGCGGACAAGATGAAAGATGATCAAAGATGGTCAGGCAAGCAATGGTCAACACAGGGGCAAGCAGATGTACACAGGAAATCCAGAGTTGTAGTCAAATAACAGGCGAGTGGTCAATACAGGCAGGCAGCAGACAGCATAAACAAAAAACAAAGCGAGGGTCAAAAAAACTGCAAGGCAAGGGAAAGGCGTCATAATGTTCACAGTGACAGTATAACAAGACTCAGCACAGATGTCTGTGTGTGTGCTGTATTTAAAGTCCTTGTAATCAGTCTTTGACAATCTAGGTTTTTGCAATCAGTCAGGATCAGGAACCGGTGTGAATGTGTGTGGTGCATGACTGGAACTTGTAGTCCATATACCACCGGATTTGTAGTCCTTATAGTGATCCGCATTTATAACAGTGATCTGCAAGCATAGATTGCTGGTGGTTGTGACATAAAGTTAGCAAGCTAACAAATTAGCATAGCACTAACTGGTTAATAAGTAAAGTGTTAAATACTATTCCAGATTCAATGCTTTTCTAAATAAGTTAACACTATTAGCTTGCTAGCTGTATGCAATGTGTAATCAGTAATGTTTGTGTTTGAAGTTGATAATATAATATTAATAAAATGAAATGTAACATAAGAGTACATAAGATTACTTAAGGAGAGTATTTGACAGCCCACATGCTTTAAAAAGGACACTTTCAACTGTCTGAATACATTACATCCAGTTTACTTTTAACTCAAGTAAGCCTATGCTCTTTTATTTTAGCAGAAACTGTGATTACCATGGTTGTTTTTGTAATGTTAATCTAAGGAAACAAAATCCACACTGTCGTCATATTCCCAGAGCATACAAAATTAGCTCAGAAAAGCAAAACACTGCACGAGCTATAATTAGCATGTATTACTAGTAGTGGCGCTCTGATCCACTGTAAAAGTGTGTAGACACTTGTATGGCCTAACAGGTGCATAGGAAAGTTTTGAAAGAACCGCAACCAGTGTGCAGACAGACAGACAAAAGCTAACAGAAAGATCAGCCAAGACTGTACTTCTGTTGCTCATGAATAGGCAGACAGCTTCCCTCGGCAAACCAGTTCAGTGTAGAGTATCCTAGATGAAGGTGTAAAGGTGTTTCATGTCAAAGCCATTGTTGCTGGTATTGTGGCCTTTCTCTCAAGGGACAGGGCCCTCTTTAGGGAGGTTTCTTTTATCTTTTGAAAGCATTAACATACTAAGGTTTGGCAGGAGTCAGCTGGAACCAAAAAAAAAAAAAAAAAATCGATGCTGGCTTAAAAGGAATTAAGGAATTGTGTGGTTCAAGTTAGTTTAGCTTGTTGACAGGTAGTGTCTTTTAAAGTGTGTTTTCTAGGAGGCCATTTTTGCTCATCATTCTCCCAAAAATAATCTGCAATAGGATATAATGTATTGCAATTCTACAGAGATTTATATCATACTCACTGTCAAAGAAAGACATTTGTATATTTCACCATATTTACCAGTGCATAACATAATTAAAAGATTTTAGTAATCTGGAGGAATTTTAGTGCATAAAATTTAAGCCTAAGCTGAACAACCGTGATCTCCACTGCATCAAGAATCATCATTTATCTATAAACGATATCACCACATGGGCGCAGGACGTAGTTACATCCACAAATGCGAGTTAAAACTACATTGTGCCAAAAGGAAACCCTATGTTAACAGTGTCCAGAAGTCCCGCTGACTTCTCTGGGCTCAAAGGCATCTGAGATGGACCGTCACACAGTGGAAATGTGTACTGTTGTCAAATAAATCAATATTTTTTTGAAGAAAAGAAATGGATCATCCAGATTGTTACCAGAAACAAGTCCAAAAGCCAGTGTCTGTAATGGTATGGGGTTGTGTCAGTGCCTTTGGCAAAGGTAACATGCACTTCTGTGAAAGCACCATTAATGCTGAAAAGTGCATAGAGATTTTAAAGCACAATATGCTGCCTTTTTTTCCAGGGATGCCCCCACGCATATTTCAACAAGACAATTCAAAAGTCCTGGCTGGGGAGGAAGAGGATACAGGTACTTGACTGGCCTGTCTGCAGTCCTGACCTGTCTCCAATAGAGAATGTGTGGTGCATTTTGAAGTGCAAAATGCGACAATGAAGACGCTGTACTGTTGCCCACCTTAAGACTTGTTTGCAGGAAGAATGGGACAAAATTACATCTGAAACACTTCATCACTTGGTGTCTTAAGTCCCTAAACATCCCTAAACATTTAAGTGTTGTGAAAAAGAATGGCAACATTACAAAATGGTAAATGCTTTACTGTTCCAACTTTATTTGAAATGTGTTGCAATAACAAAATTTGGAATATGTGTTTATTTTGAAAAAAATATATATATATATAAATAAAAATGATGAGGAACACATTACATATTGTTTGTTGTAATGAAATACAAATCTAAGTAAATTTAGAAATCCCTTCTTTATTTTGTTATTTGCGTTTTCCATACTGTCTCAACTTTTTCAGATTTGGGGTTGTGTATAAAAATTCATCAAACAAAGGAAACTTCGCTAATTAAGAAATGGCCTTTTAACCAAGAATGCCTTTTATAGACCTTTTTCTTGGCTGCTGCATGGAGGGCGCCATAGTGACCAGCGTCTTCAGGTAGAATGTTTAGAACTTCCGTTTACAGCGTTTACAACTGGTAATTTGCTCTCCAAATATGTTTTTGTGACACACAACTTTGAAAGATGTGTGTTAAAGCTGTTATAATCTGTTAGATGTGGTTCAAACGCACGAGAAAAACGTTCTCCTAGTTCTTAAATACAATTCCTGTCAGAAATACAATGTGTGTGTGTCAGCTGTTAGCTCTGTGGCTCTTCAATACACACACACATGCAATACTTCACTGCATTATAGAGCAAATCAGATTACTGGCATGAAACTTAACATGTAAGTCATGCAATTTACAAAAATGACCAATAAAAGTCTGTTATTGATACACTGCTGGCTGATTTGCATGTTCATTCTAATTGGGAGCCGTTTGTGTTTCATTTAGTGTGTTGTGTAGTATTTACCACGGTATGTGTTTTTCTTTTATTTCAAAATGTCACTTTATTTTTACTTTGTCACAGTTATTAAGTCAGTGTGTTAGTGAGACAGTACAGGCTACGTGTGCGTGTCAAACATTTTGGTGAACTATATTTGCTTAGGTTGGTTATATATTCGAAAAAAGAGAGAAACTGTTGACTTCAGAGATGACGAGGCTTCATTTAAACGGCAGAAGATGCCGTCTGACGAGGGGAAAATGCCACACAGCAGTTGTGTTCCATCCTATTAGATCACATTTTTTAAATGATCAGTCCAGCAGGTGATGCTGATCGACAACAGTATTAGTTCAAAGATGATAAAAGCAGGTAAAATAGATTAAAACTATCATTTCAAAGCTTTTTAAATGTGACTGTTTACACGCGTCAGCTGCCGACCAGAAGTTCTTAGCATTCTTCTTGCGCATACACGCAAAGCATAATGGGTAATTTTGCGGTCTAAGAAAAAGGTCATATTGACTGAAAAAAAAAAAAACATTTAGAATGACTCTTTAATGGCATCAGAAGAGTTTCTTTTTTTTCTTAAATCACTCAGAAAAGGGTCTACTTTTTTGGTTTAGTTAGTTGAATGCACATTCTAAAATAGACTCTAACTTTAACCAAAAAAGGCAATATCTTCATCTCTTTTATAGTTAACTACTTTCCTACCATGTCCTGTTTGTACGATTTATTCTATTTTTGGTTCTGGTGAGTCAGTGGTGAGACTGAAACACAGATTGAGTTATAGACATTTATGGATCAAAGGTCCGACCCACATGCAATAGGCATGCAGGCTAATTATGTGCTAATTAGAGCATTGACAGAAGGCTTTTGATGATTATATTCCTCTCTCAGTGCATCTGCTTCCCTGTTTATTTACTAAAAGTCAGTTTTTGAGGATTAATGGACCACTGTAGTTCATCCCAATTTCAAAGTTCATGTTGTTTCAAAGCGACTTCATAAGAACACAAGAGGAGACACTCCAACAAAAGAGTCATATTGATTTGGAATTAAATTATGGTAAATAATGAATCAGCTATTTTCATAAATTAACAGACAAGTAAATTTAAAGGTGACATCAGATGAAATTTTATTGTATTTATTAAGGTTTTCGCTACCTCTGCCAGCTGAGAGTTTGTTATAAACCAGTGCTGCCCAGAATCAGCCCTTCAAATTTGTCCTTCCAATTTTCCCTCCAACCCTAATTAAACACACCTGAACAAGCTAATTTAATTCTTACTAGGGTACTAGAAACTTCCTGGCAGGTGTGTTAAAGCTAGTTGGAGCTAAACTTTGCAGGACACCGGCCATCCAGGACTGAGTTTGGGCACCTCTTTTATAAACAGTGAGTGTGTAAATAAGTGCCATAATTTCATGCCCATTGTGACGTATCTAGCTACTGTAGTTCTTTTTAATGTGCCAACCTCTAAACAAACTATAGATTCCACTAGGGATGCACAAATATATCGTTTCAGCATCTAATGGTGACATCGCAGGATCTGCAATGTTGAGTTGATATTATAGTTTTCCAGGAACCACAGTTGCAAAGTGTAACCATAATAGAAAAAAAGTATCACTTGCAAGTGATTTTAAGGCCTGTGATTGTGTGAGCATTTTAGGAGAATTCAAAGCATTCAGGCACAGTACATTTTAATGTTTGTAATAAAGGTTACATTCAAAGAATAATTAGTATGATGAAGACTATACAGTGCTATTTTACATTTTATTATTCAATTTCTCCAGCTGTATACTATTAAGACTCCAGAGAAAATTGTAAATCACTGTTTTTTACTAGTATCTTTGATCCATTGTATTTATCAATGCTTAAAATTTGTTAGAAAATTCACAAAAATGATTCAGTCCCCTCCAGAATCATCCCAATCAAACTAAATTAATGAATTATTCTCAAATAGAGCTATTTAAGTCATTTATATTGTAATATATATTGCAGAAAAATCAGTTATGTTACAGCCTTATTTCAAAATGGATTAAATTCATTTATTTCCTCAAAATGCTACACACAATACCCCATAATGACAATGTGAAAAAATATTTTTTTAAATTGTTGTAAATTTATTAAAAATAAACCTGAAAAATCACATGTACATAAGTATTCACAGTCTTTGCTCAATACTTTGTTGATGCACCTTTGGCAGCAATTACAGCCACAAGTCTTTTTGAATATAATGCCACAAGCTTGGCGCACCTGTCTTTGGGAATTTTTGCCCATTCCTTTTTGCAGCACCTCTCAAGCTCCATCAGGTTGGGTGGGAAGCGACGGTGTACAGCAATTTTCAGATCTCTCCAGATATGTTCAATAGGATTTAGGTCTGGACTCTGGCTGGGCCACTCAAGGACATTCACAGAGTTGTTATGAAGCCACTCCATTGATATTTTGACAGTGTGCTTTTGGTAATTGTCTTGCTGGAAGATGAACAGTCACCCCAGTCTGAGGTTAAGAGCACTCTGAAGCAGGTTTTCATTCAGGATGTCTCTGTACATTGCTGCATTCATCTTTCCCTCTATCCTGATTAGTCTTCCAGTTCCTGCTGCTGAAAAACATCCCCACAGCATGATGCTGCCACCACCATGCTTCACTGTTGGGATGGTATTAGCCTAGTGATGAGCGGTGGTTTTCTCCAAACGTAACGCATGACATTCACTGCAAAGAGTTCAATTTTAGTCTCATCAAACCAGAGAATTTTGTTTCTTATGGTCTGAGAGTCCTTCAGACGCCTTTTGGCAAATTCCAGGCGAGGAGTGGCTTCTGTCTGGCCACTCTACCATGTAAGCCTGATTGGTGGATTGCTGCACAGATGGTTGTCCTTCTGTCAGGTTCTCCTCTCTCCACAGAAGAACGCTGGAGCTCAGACAGAGTGACCATCGGGTTATTGATCATCTCCCTCACTAAGGCTCTTCTCCCCTGGCCAGCTCTAGGAAGAGTCCTGGTGGTTCCAAATATCTTCCACTTTTGGATGATGGAGGCCACTGAGCTCAGTGAAACTTTCAGAGCAGCAGAAATTTTTCTGTAACCTTCCCCAGCCTTGTGCCTCGACACAATTCTGTCTCGGAGGTCTACAGACAATTCCTTTGTCTTAATGCTTGGTTTGTGCTTTGACATGCACTGTCAACCCTAGGACCTTATATAGACAGGTGTATGCCTTTTCAAATCATGTCCAATCAACTGAATTTACCACAGGTGAACTCCAATTAATGCCTAGTTCACACTACAGGATTTTAAACATCGGCAGATCGCTGTGCAGTTCACACTACATGGCTTGATTTTGTGTCTTTTAATCACTGCGGTGTTCACACTACGCGACACTTCGTAAATGATCCACAAGAGGGGGGTCACACACTACATGATCTGACAACAACTTGTTTGCCAACAGTTTAGTCAAGCTACCAAACAACAGCCAATGAAATTTTAAGGGAGGAGTCATCAGAAAAAGCTGAACACTATTGGCTGCTTGTGTGCTGATTACATCTCTGACAGCGTTTCAAGCTTTCAAGGGAGCATTTAAAAACATCATCAGTCAGCTGATGCATCAGCGGATCAATCACTCATCTGCAAAGTTCAAGTAGAAAGATACACAGAGAGTTTTTAATTTTTGTAATTTTATAACTCTTTGAAATAAAACTAACATATCTATAACACCTTGACGTTTTCTAAATAGCTGTGTATTTCTTTCTAACATTGTTATTTTTTTAATTACAAAACAGTAAAGAACTGAGCATTTCTACCTTTAATTACCATATTGGTCAAAACAACTGCATGCATATCTGCTACTTTTCGCTGTGACTTTATATATGCATGTATTTTTTTACCTAGCAACTTCCTGCTAAAATAAACAAAACTTTCTGATAGCAAAAACATAAATTTACTTGAGATATATCTTTCAAAACAGCATATTCTGTGCCGCGAAATAGCTCCTGTTTGAAAGTGAAATTGAAAGCGAGGCTCAGACCTTTGCATGTTCTAGTATCTTAACTACATATTTATAGGCTGTATTACCAAAAAAGATAATATTTTTAGGGTAATGCTGTCATAAAACATGATGACAGACATTCAAAGCTTAATTTTAATATCGCAATAGATAATTTAAATTAATTTAAATTAATTGTAATTTGAATGTAAATATGATGTGAGAACGATCAGAATGACCAGTATGGTAATTCTAATAGTTACAGAATTCTAGTTCCACTGTTAATATAGCCTACTCTCATGTCTGTGTTAACACAGAATGAAGCGAGTGCATGGATGCCCATTTTGGCCAATCACAGACGTTTCTGTTCATCTCCTGAACACACAGCCATTCAGCTCATGCTGATATGCTCTCTCATTGCCTGCAGTTGTCACTAAATCTGACCACACGTGGGGTCGAGTCGGCCGACTGCTCTGGAATATTTAGCATGCTAAATATTGGATTTTCGTCTGCGAGGTGTCGGCGACGCTTCAGCGAGCCTCTTTGACGCATTGTTCAGTTGTTCACACATAAAGACTGCCGAGCGCCGTGCACCCGCAGATTTTTACCCGATCACAGCCCGATCTGTTGGCGAGCTCGTTAACTTCCAAATCGGGCTCAAATCAGCCTTAAAATCCTGTAGTGTGAATTAGGCATAAGCTGCTTAAACATCTAAAAAATGATCAGTGAAAACAGAATGTACCTGAGCTCAATTTAGAGCTTCACGGCAAAGGCTGTAAATACTTATGTACTTGTTATTTTTTAGGTTTTTTATTTTTAATAAATCTTTTTTCACATTGTCATTATGGGGTATTGTGTGTAGAATCTTGAAGAAATAAATGAATTTAATAAATTTTGGAATAAGGCTGTAACATAAAAAAATGTGGAAAAAGTGAAGCTATGAATACTTTCCGGATGCACTGTATTTGAATGGAATGTCCCAGAAGGAGTGGACAACAACTTACGTGTGTGTACAAAACATTGTTTGCACTGCTTTACGAAGGCAATACGAAGCTTTAAATTTGCATTTAAATGATGTAGCTGTACCTTGAATTTGTCTGAAAGAAATAAGTAATTTATATGCATAATACATTTTTGTTTATAAAGGCTATTATTAGCAAATGCTAACTGGACGGCTTTTGAAATCTTGGGCAATACGAAGTTGGACTCACGTCAGATTTGCATTTCAGCTGTACCCAGAATTTGTCTGTTGGATGTTATTGTCTTTTCCATTTAAAAAAAATCTTAGGAGTAATAATAGTAGTTTTGGATATATTGCTAATGCCAAATGTTTGTCGTTAAAACAAACAACATAAAAATAAGTCCTACAGTGGCGATTTCTACAATACTTTATTGGCTGTTTCAAATGCCAGTAGTTGATCAGTAGGTCCACTATATAGTTAATGAAGAGGAAAGATGTTAGCCTTAAGATGTCACAACATCTGAAACACGAATATTTAATAATCAAAAACTCCTAGATACAGTTTTTTTACATGGAGTATTGAAAAGTTCACTAGCAAAAAAACATTTCTAAAAGATTTTGTTAACAAATTTTTTTAAATTCACTTTTTACTTAACACCCTTTTAAAATATTGAGAGGTTAAATAATCATTGTACAGAGATGATGGCAATTTTACTGGCCACATTTGCTATCAAACATTGTTTACTTCACTAAGTGAGTTTAATAGGGAAGGGATTGATCGAATAGGTCTAATGGATGGAAGATTTGCAAAAAAAAGTCATGCTTCTTTGTAAAAGTATTTTGTATTATTTTTAAAATACAAAATACTGTATTTTATTTCGATACATTTGTGGCTGCTGTATTTTTTTTGTTTATTTTGATACACCTGAAATTAAGATATTTAGTATTTTATTTTAAAATGCATTTCAATGTATTTTTGCCCATCCCTGTACGTATATAATCATTCAAAATATTAAACTGTGGAACTGAAGGAATCCTTTAGTATTTTGACAAGGATTGATTTGCTGTATTGTCTTAGCATTTGTTTGTCGGGCATATTGTTTCCAAGTAAAAAAAAAAAGATTAAATTAAATAACCATAGCTTAGAGATCAGCAGGAGGCCTGCCGTTTTGTAAGAGCAAAGCGATTTTTAAGGAAGATTTTTGGGGATGAACTTTTACTGCATGACCTTAAAGTTCTGGGTGATGACTTTCTAACAATAAAAGAGATCTTTTTTAAAAGTCGCTTGAATGAAACCACCAGGCAAAAGACTAAACAAAGAGAATAATGAGGCTGACTTTCTATTCAGCTCCTCCTGAAGTCACTTTCTCAATGACTTCCATATTGTGTTCACAATCACATTTTATAATTGCTTTCATAAAATGATTATACCTTTTGATTTTGGCAGTGTCACTAGCCTAACAGGAATCGGTGGCAGATTACAACTTAACCATGTGGTTTTAAAATATTTATACTGGATAAGATCCAAAGATAAAATTCACAAGTGTGCACTTCACTGTCTGTGGTAGAGCCAACGTTTGACAGCAGGTCACAGCAGGTCATGACATGATTTAGCTTCTGTGAGAGGAATTTTAAAGATTTTTGCGAAGCAATCTTTTTGTTTAATAGTTGATTTATGTGATTTAGATTTCAATATAAACATGAAACGTTTTAAAATCTGATTATTCATAAGTTTTGAAGTATATTTTATAGGGGTAGTTCACACAAAAATAAAAACTCTCTCATTTTCTCAGCCACAACTTGTTCCAAACTTTTCTTTATTCTTTATTTAAGATATTTTGAATAATACCGGGAACTAATAGCCTTTGACTTCTGATTGCTACCAGTTTGCAGCATTCTTCCAAACATCTTATTTTGTTATCAACACAAAAAAGCTCATAAAGGTTTGGAACCACTTGAGAGTGAATCAATTGAGAGCAAACTTGCATCTGTAGGTGAATTATCCCTTTAGTGGAGTTTGAACTTGTCAGTTTCACCTTGGCTTAAAATAATTAGTTAATTCTATTATTTAACAAACAAAATAAATAAAGCATTTTGGTTAATTAATTAAATAAATCAATTACAATAATGAATTTATCATTTATTTATACAAAAATTTGTAATTTTAGCTGAATGTATACATTTATTTATTTATTTGGGTGGCACAGAGGCTCAGTGGGTAGCACTGTCGCCTCACAGCAAGATGGTTGCTGGTTAGAGTCCCGGATGGGCCAGTTGGCATTTCTGTGTTAAGTTTGCATGTTCTTCCCTTGTTCGCATGTCCGGTTTCCGCTACAGTTCAAAAACATGCCGTATAGGTGAATTGGATTAACTAAATTGTCCATAGTGTATGTGTGTGTCTGAATAAGTGTGTATGTTCATGGGTGTTTCCCAGTGCTGGGTTGCAGCTGGAAGGGCATCCGCCTCGTAAAACATATGCTGGAATAGTTTGCAGTTCTACTGTGGCGACTCCTGATAAATAAGGGACTAAGCCGAAGGAAAATGAATGAATTAATTTATTAAATAAGTTCACAGAGTGCATCAGCTAATTTTATTCTAATTGATCAATCCCAGCCTTCCAAAGTGTTATGTAACAAATAACGTAGACCCTGCTAGTTTTTATTGGAGAACTAACACCCAACTGACCAGATGTATTATCTTATGTATTATCTCGATCATTACATAACAATGTCCCACATACAGTATGTAACTAATTGGACATAAAATATTGAGTGTAAAACCGTTAGGGATACAGTATAGTCAAGGCACCGTTTAAACAGATTTTCAATCATAAAAAGGACCAGAGATGTTCATTTAGGATGAAAATGTTTAAATGTTATTACTCATTAAAGTGTACAAAACAGTCACCTCACAAACATTAGCACAGCATACTTAAATCCATCTAAATGGAAAAGATTGTCTCTGTGATATCAGGCTGACATAGTTACATTATTGAACACAAAATATTGATTTGAGTTTTCAGATCCAACGCTTCTGCAAAATAACCAGCAAGCATATAGCACTGATTTTAGTTATCCAAACAAGCCAGTGTTCTCACTTTATACTGTTATTAATTAATGTTATTAAACTTGATTCTGGGTGGTGCGGTGGCTCAGTGGTTAGCACTGTTGCCTCACAGCAAGAAGGTTGCTGGTTCAAGTCCTGACTGGGCCAGTTGGCATTTCTGTGTGGAGTTTGCATGTTCTCCCTGTGTTGGTGTGGGTTTTCTCCGGGTGCTCGGGTTTCCCCCACAGTCCAAAGACATGTGGTACAGGTGAATTGAATAAACTAAATTGGCTGTAGAGGATGAATGTGAGAGTCTATGGCTGTTTCCCAGTACTAGGTTGCGGCTGGAAAGGCATCCGCTGTGTAAAACATATGCTGGAATGTTATAGTTGGCGGTTCATTCCACTGGGGCGACTCCTGGTAAATAAGGAACTAAGCCGAAGGAAAATGAATGAATGAATGAATGAAACTTGATTCTGATTGGTCAGTGGCACCATTTAATGGTTTATAACTCAACGATAACAACCAGTAGAGCAACAACACAGGCTTATCCAGGTGATTGCAGGTATTTGTATAAGTAGCTTACATTTACTTTTGGTAAGCTAATAAAATTAAAGCATCTTATATTTTTCCATGTAGTTGTAGAAAATTAATCTGACATCAATATTAATAGCAGTGTAAAGCTGAAGTCACACTAGAGTTTGAGCCTGCGAAATTCTGTCGTACGGCGCTGCGAAAAGTGGCGGGATTAAACAAGATGATTAGACATTAAAAAAAGCGAGCGATTGCTCCATGTTTTAAATTTCTGTTCAGAGAGGTCATGTTTTGATCCTGGATTGATCTCACGCAGTCAAGTGATGCGATTTCGCAGGTCAGAGTTCACCAAGCTTGAACTTTGCTCTGCAGCAACCTGCGAAACTCGACGCATGACCCTACGTTTCCACTCTGACGCATTCGCGTGCGTATGAATGGAAGTCTATGGGGAGGAAAGTCCAGTGTGACCGCGGCTTAACTTGACAGTATTGCTTGATTCATCTCCTTGCAAGCCTGATTGTTTTGCAAATTTTGTAATGGGTATAAGTGTCACATCCCCGGCTCGTTCCTGCTCACCCAATCAACAATCACCATCTCAAACCACCTCCATCCAATCCTGTGAACTCTCGCCAGCCTTCTAATGGTTTGCACCTGTTCCCCCTCATCAAGGACAATACATAAGCTCACCTCATCCCTTCATTCCTCGGCTGGTATTGAAGTCAGATGGTTGTCCTCTTTCGCGCTGCTTCGGCCTCTCCTCTTCTTTCATGGAAGTTCCTAATGAGTCTTTAAGTCCTTCATACTGCTAAAGGGGAGTGATATTGCTTATCTGATATTCACTAGAAGATCTGTACTCACATGAACTGTGTGCTTGTATCCTCACCAACGGATGATCGTTTACATGCTTCCTGATCCTTCTCGCTGTGCATAAGTAGTGCTTACACTTGTGTTGTGTTTACCAGAAGACCTACGATCTACTAGATGAACTGTGTCCATATGCTCATCTACTGTGTCTTCAGCGAGCGACCTATGAGTGAGCTTTATAACATCCACTGTTGACACTCGCAGTGCTGTGTGAAGCTCACAAGAGCACCCGTATCAGCCTAATATACTCCCTGTGTGATTCTTGACTTTACGTTGAATAAATACTGTGAAAAGATGACCATCTCTGTCTTCCTTGTCTATCAGCTTGACGATAAGAAAGTAAACTGTTAAATCTTCCATCAATACTTCACCCTTGTGGTAAAATGTGTGTTAAAATCATATGACTATACTAGATCTTGCGTTTGTCTAGTTAAAACTTGCCACTGTTTAGCAATGTGAAAGTGTTACTTTCAGTAAAATAAGTACATATTTATACTCAAATCAATAGTTTGTGGCCAATTACTTGTGTTTATGTTTTTCTTATCGCAAAGTAAAAACTTTCTGGTTGACTTAAAATACAATTCACTCTGTCAGGTTATAATCTATGATAATCACTTACTGGATGTACCTTATGGCTTACATAACACAACTTGTCATGCTCGTACTGACCAATCAAAATTGTCTCATGCTACTGTTTTTGAATGTTTGGTGCTAGGGCTCTGCAATTAATCAAAATCGAATCACAATTGCGTTTTAAAACATTGCGATTAGTTAATCGCAAGAGGCTGTGATATGAAATGTCTATGTATTATATAACTTCCCCCACCCAAAGCAAATGTGTGACTGCCGTCTGTGTGTGACAGGAAATTGAGTGAGCACACTTTTGTTCTGCCCAATCAGAATTGCTTAACCAAACTATGCGGAAAGCCCGCAATAAAACAAACAAACAGGAAAGTGTGGACAAGTGGGATGATGGCATCTGATGCTTCAGAAGCATTAATAGAAAAATTCATATCAAAGAAAAACAGCATGTTGATAATATGGAAAATTTTGATTTCAAAGTCACAGACACCAAACAAAAACTGATGATTTCGCAGAAAAAAACAACAACCAGCACCTAAAAAAGCACCACAGGCAGCAATATGAGGAGTGTCTTGCTAAAAAGTCAACAAAGTATTGCCAGTGACAATCTAGTAGCTAGCAACAGCAAAGCACAATTTCAGAGTTGTTTGCAGCTGTTACACAAAAAAAATCACAAAGGCACCAGGAAATAACTAACGCTGCAACTCACTACTGTTTGCTCTAGAGAAAAATGAGTGTTTAATTTCTGAATATTTATAAACCAATTTGAATAAATTTTAAAGTTTGTTAATATCGTTTCAGTTTCTTTTTTTTAACAAACACTCACTGCAGTTTAGCAGTAAGAACCTACGATACAGAATATTGAGCTGAAGCTAGACTATAAAATTAAATTGCAAATCAAATCGAAATCGCACAATCTGTTAAAAAAAAAAAGCAATTAGATATTTTTTCCAAATCGCACAGCCTTTGGTGCCATCTTGTGACTGAATAATACATAGGTTAGTGTATGCTCCATTCACCAGTCTTCTTTTTTCTGTCTAAATATATTTTGTGGCAAGTAGACTTGGGATAAAGTAGAATAAAGTACATTCAGGTGGTTGCTAATGCCCTTCAGTGTTATGCTGCATTCACACCAGATGCGGATGAAATGATTTACATGTTAAGTCAATGCAAAGACTCGAATAGAAATCCTGCGGTGCATTTCGTGTGAATGAGATGGCGCGATTGACGCGTTTTGCGCGAATGGCTTATTTTGCGTAAATTGCTCGAGTTGAAAAAATCTGAACTTCAGCAGACATTCGTGCCACGTTAACCAATCAGGAGCTTTCTCTTGTAGGGCGTGATTATGACATAGTGCCAATTGTTGGTGTCCTGAGGGAATATCCTTCTGCCAACACTGGACAACAGTTCATCAAACTGGGCTCAGCTCAGTTGGAAGCACCGCTAAAAGCCTCCATCATCCAGGTATAGTTTCTGGAGGAGTTAATAAACTCACAGAGCTGGGTGCACCTCAGAAAGGATCTATTGGACTCAGACATGGCACCGAACGAATATACGCTGTTTTTCAGCCTTCCTAAATCACATAAACACAGCTATTCTCTCAATAAAATCCATTTTAGCTATTCAGCAACGAAGCTAGAGTCATCGGGCCGACAGAAGTCCTGCCCATGACACGAATCTGCATCTATTGTGAAGTGAATTTAACGCGTAAATGAAGCAAGTAAACTCAAAATGTTTATATGTCTATTTACATGCAAATAGCTTAATTTACAGTATTTGCACGTTCCGTGTCTGGTGTGAACACAGCATTATGTTGAACCCTAAACAGGCTTTATTCTGTGATAACAACCATCTGGATTTATTTGACCCCTTACATTAACATTGTTCAATATTTTACCAGAATTTTCTCATAAATATGAAACAAATTCTCAACTATCATGAAATGTGAACTATATTCATTTAATGTGATGATTCGACATAAAGATATTGTAACAACAAACAACATGATTTCTGCAAAGAAAACATGCTTTGAAATAATCTGTATAATGAAAAGCACTACACTACTTGGACTTTGGATTTATCTTTTTTAAAACCTTATTTTTTTATTGATGCTATTTATTATTATTAGGAAAATATTTCGAAAATCCAAAACAAACGTTTAACTATTTCTATTCAGTTTTAAACATTTATATTAAGAGGACATTCTCATTTGCCTGTTTTAATGGAATGACCTGACTTTTTTTTTCTTTTTTCCACAGGTTTATCAGAAGCATATGGATATAGATCACAGAAGAAACTCTCAGAGAATGTAGAGTGGTCATATGCTGGTGAGTTTTGCTTTCTAAATGTCCTCACATTGTGTTTATTATCAGTCCCTAGTGATTATATCAGGGATTAGACTATAAACGGACAGACAGAATTTCTAAAGATGCACATTTTAAACTGAAGCACCAATGGCATCCTTCCCTCGTGCCAGCTCAGGTTTAGGGATCATCTTTGTCTAAGCATGCAGGGCTTAGCAGGACAGATTAAACTCATCCGTATCTCCTAACTAGGCTTTCAGCATTAATATGGCCTGAATTAAAGGCTCTGTCTGATCTCGCCCAGACAGTGCACGTCAAAGTTTAAAGGGTGTGTTAATGGAATCATGTAAAAGACATTGTGGTGTTGTTCAAACCTTCTGAAGGATGAAAGATTATTTTTATATTTGCCTGAATTTATTGGAACAAATATATGTCAGCTCATGTGTTTTTCAAAATGTGCTGTTTGAAAGTCTGGTCATGAAAGACAAATGATACATTTTTAGGGTTCAGCCAGCTATATCTCAAAAGAAAATGTACACTTATTAATATACATTTGCGGTTTGCTCAAACTACTTATTTAAAATGAGCTGAAACAACACAAATCTTGAAGGTTTTTTTGGGGGCAACTTAAATGCTTTGTGTTCAATCCACTTAAATTTGTAAAAACTGATTAAAAACTGAAGGAATTAAGTTAACTTTATTCTTTCATGTTGTCCCAACATAAATTGATTGTGGAAGCCAGCATTTTTTACAGTGAAACTATTTTATTGTCAGAAATCTGGCTAATTTGTACAAATTCATATGATTTCAGTCATATGAAAATTTATGATTTTTAAAAGGAGGCATGTTTTCTACTCCTCATTGGGGGATGAGCAAATTATACTAAAATGTATTATGCAAAAAGAATTAAAAGTGAAAACTGTGCATGGACCATCACATAAGCGTCAAAAGCTAAGTGTGGATTTGGCTTTATAGATTTAATATTTACTTTATCATTTACATTTACATGGCAACATTTTTTAAAATTATAACTATTTATGCTTTTGTACAACAAAGCTGATGTGGGAGTTTCAAAGTGCAAATATTTTAACCCTTTGATGCATATAATCACACCAGTGTGATTAGAACAGTTAGTGTGTAATGTGATCAGCTGTTAAATTCAAATCTGCTTTCCAGCAATGGCTTGCACTGTGCTAGAGAAAGATGCATCTGGCGCTTGTCAAGAATCACAATTTATTAGTGTTTTCAACTAAATAATGTTTATTTTATTAGATTTCACATAAGTACTTAGTACACATAAGTACTAGGGATGCCGTAATACTCCGTAATACAACCTCCAAAGTTCAACACACATGTAGATATTCAGCATTTTTTTGGTTTTGCGTTATGATTAAAAAAAAGGTTTTTTTTGTCTTTCCCCATTACTTTAATTACTCTCTGAACTGGCTCTCTGCATGTTAGAGTGCATGTCTATCTGCTAAAACAGATGTCTCTGAATGAGTGAGTTTTAGCTATTTGTAAATTAAGTTAGCATTCAGAAAAAAAAAAAAACATCAGCGAAGAAACTCAACACAGAGGAACATAAAAGCCTACTGCCAGCTAGCGTTTCGGAATTGTTTTTGCAGAGCAACACAAGCAGCATGCAGAAGTATAAATGCACACCAATGCGCAAGGCATGGGTCACGCCAATCACTCGACGCAGAAGTATAAACCTGGCTTTAAACTGTCAATTGCTTTCATGTATTTCTGGAGAAGTTGAGGAATTAACATGCTGTAAATGCAGCAGCTTTAAGCTCTCCACAGAAGCACAGAATAACATGGCAGCATCCATCACAGATCAAATAACATGATCATTATTAAGCTGTTTAAACTACACAAAAACATGTTCTTACACATATTTGAGAATTGGAATATCTGATATTTCAAACATAATAAGTAGGTTTGTCCATATTTGCATAAAAGCCGAAAAAATAAACGATATTTGCTAAAATCAGTGCTCTTTCGTGTTGTCATGGGAACTTCATGTGTTTACTTTAACTCAATGTGTTGACTCTCATGTGGGGGGGTTATTGAGAATATGTAAAATGTACATGTGAAAGGAATAAAACAGCGCCATTTTCGAAATAGGCCTGTTCGAGTACTATATATAAAAAACAGTAGTAGACTACTCATTAGTGTCTAGTTTAGTTAATTTTGTCCATCACCTGCGTTTATATGCTGTATTAATTTCATTCCTTCATGTTGTCCCAACATAAATCGATTGTGCGCTACAGGGCGGTATAACGCTGTTCCTATTCGCGCTTACCAGTTGACCGATTATCTCCATGTGGACAGCTTTTCCGCTGTTTCCAGTCTGTCCAGTAGCTCGCTGCGTAAGCCAGAGGATTTGAAACGTAGAGTGGGATTCGAAGATCTCAAAAAGCGTACATAGCAGCCTCTGGCAGATTCGCAAAAACTGCAAAAAACGTAGCTCCTGGGATGTAGTTGGTGCTCTCCAGAAATGTATATAGGGGTACGTAATCAGAATGAGCCTGGGTTAGTCAAAAGCTAAGTATGGGTTTGGCTTTATGGATTAAATGTTTACTTTAGGGCCATTTACATGGCAACATTTGAAACAATTTATGCGTTTTGTACAACAAAGCTGTTGTGAGAGTTTCAAAGTGCAAGTATTTTAACCCTTTGTTGTATACAATCACACCAGTGTGATTAGAACATTTAGTGCATAACATGATCAGCTGCTAAATTCAAATCTGCTTTCCAGCAATTTCTTGCACTAAGCGTATGTGCTGTAATCACATAATTTGAGCGTTAACAAAATGTTAAAATGGCAACATGTAGATGTCCATGACATAGGACTTGAAATTAGGCATTTTTATGGCAACCCTGCCAATGGGTAGTATGTAGATGTGGCATTCTGGCTTTTTTTATTGTAAAGCCAAGCTCCATAACATTGTAGACTTCTAGCAATGCATTGTATTTCATGTCAGTGGCATGACCATTTGTAACAGGCAGTAAGTAGCATTTTATTAGCTTAGTTTGGGTAAATGCTCTGAGAAAAGTGTTTTGCAACATAAAGAGTGTTTCCTAACAACATATGATTAATTTTATTTATTTATTTTTCTTCAAAAAAATCTTGGTTTTTATTTTATGGCTCCTTGATATTCAAGAAGAAAGGCAGAATCAAATCAAACAATATTCTGTATCTCTCATCTTTTCATCTCCAGCTCTTTTCCATTTCTGGCACAATGGAGAATTCCCCTGCTTCACTTTTGTTATTGAAAGTAGGCCAGATTTGATTTTCTCCTTACTGTAGTGCACTTTTGATATTCAGCGTCTGATCTCTATGCTTTTCTGATCATTACTTTGGAGAATATTTCAGAAAGCCTGCTGAACCTTCTGACGGGGGCTCTGCGTTTCAGAGCAAAGGTGTTTAGTCTAGGAAAAATCATCTATTGAGTTGGGAAAACAAATCATGAGTTTATCCGTCGTCTCAAACCCCTCGTTTTTGACCCGTCACAACAAAGCAGATCTGGGTGTCACTGGAGGTTGGCACAACAAAGGGGCATTATAGCAGGCTGCAGGCAGGCGGTCTGTCATGCAGATGGGACATTGTTCAACAGCATTACCCAGAATACCATGACCCCTCCTCTTCATTGACCCCTTTTTTATACCGTTCATGGGCTCAAGCGATACTGAAACAGGAATAATCAATCCCTATAACTTAAAAAGCAGAACCTATTTTTTATGCCAAGCAAAGTTATAGACATCTGGATAACTAAGTGTGGATATCTATTTACTATTCTAAAACATTTTAAATATATTAATTGAAGAAAATGTGATGTTTTTGCTATAATGCTATAATCAGCTTATGCTGGGTAATGAAAATTCTCAGAAAACAATATAGCTTTAGTTCTAGTAAATGTTATTAATCATATAATTTGACATTTTGACTGTGAATTAAAAAAAAAAACAGTATTTCCACCTCAGGCATACCATAGACTACGTTTCCATCCACCTATTTTTATGAGCATTTTGGATATGCGCATAAAACATAGGTTGATGGAATGCCAAGATGCGCATCAATTTTGAAAATTCGCATAAACATATTTGCATAACTGAGTAGGATAAACTTTTTATTCGAAAAGAAAAGATGTGCATAAAGTACGATGGAAACACTTTTACCGAACAAATTTTGGTATGCGCATTAAAAAAAGTCATGTGATTCTGTTATAAAAGATCATGTGATGATAAAAATTTGTGAATGGACAAACCAGCAGGCTGAGCATATTGTAAAACATCTGAAATGTTGTTTTGGTCATTCTAAAACGCCTTAACCTTAACTGTTGTGAACTGATCCTCTGTAGAATTAACACACGTCCATCTTTATGTGAAGACTATACTTTTATTAACAGCACTTGTTAACCGGAACATGCTATATCATACAACCTCGTGGTGCGTTCCTCATGCATAACTAATGAGGAGTGCGTTCTTAAAGGAGCCAACACATTAAAGTGCAACACTTTATAAACACATAAATCACTTTGTAGTTATAAGACAGATCATCTATCACAATGATCTACATCCCCTTTCTTTAGATGAAACATCTTATGAAATAAAGAAAACTTATATAACAATAAACAAATTTGCTGTATGACTTTAACTCAGTCATGAATGAAAATACAGATAGTCATAATAACAACTAGGTGACTAATGCAGAAAAAACTCTATATAATATCAGGGCTTTCTATTTTTTTTTTTCAAGTGTTAGAAAAACAAAATCAACAAAATGTAATATTGTCAGCATAACAACAACTATAGTTAACACATTCGGGATATATTCAAAACAACAACCTAAGTGCCACAGAGTCTACCATTAGTAGAACTCACTGGTTATATCTAGGGTTTGGCTTACAAATACGACCTGAACGTGTACTATAAGTTGTACTACCAACTTTGGTAGGGGATTGTACTGTGTGCTTTGGCAAGTCAGCACCTGTGGATTTTGTTTGTGGAAAGTGTGTTAGTGGTTCAGGGGGAACACTGTCCTGTGTGTGTGCAATTGTTTTGTCAATGTCACTGTCATCAGGGTCAAACCTTGAAGGAGCAGGCTCAGCGACCGGAAGAATGTGGCGTCTGTTCCTTCTATATGTTCTTCCATTGTATTGAATGGTGTAGGAGCGTGGCTCCTTGTTTACTTCCTTCACTGTGCCCAGGCGGTCATAACCCTTTGGGGTTTGCATTCTGACGACTTGTCCCTCTGCAAGTGGTTGCAGTGGTGAACTTGAGATGTCGTAGTATCGCTTTTGGGCCATCCTCTTTTGAAAGAGTTGTGCCGCGATTTGCTCGGCATGTTTGGGAGCTGGCTCTAAAAGCTTAGAGTTAACGGGTATGGCTGACCGTGTCTGTCGTGACAGTAGGCGTTGCGCAGATGAGCCTAACGTCTGGTCACGGGGAGTGTTTCTCAGATTTAGGAGGTTGAGGAATACGTCCGTCCCATCCCTGTGGGATTTCTCCATCAACTGTTTGGCACTGCGTACTGCTCTTTCTGCCAAGCCATTTGACTGCGGGTATTCTGGACTGCTGGTGACGTGTATAAAGTCCCACTGTTTAGCAAAGTCTCTGAATTGTTGACTTGTGTACTGTCTGGCATTGTCAGAAATGAGTGTGTGCGGTGTGCCATGCACAGAGAAATGTCGCTTTAGTTTCCTGATCACAGCTGAGGATGTTGTATCACGGAGCAGGTCAATCTCATACCAACCTGAGTATGAGTCCACAAGCACCATGTAGTTCTGACTACGCCACTCGAACATGTCTGTTGCCACAGTAGACCAGGGCAAGTCTGGAACTGGGTATGGTTTAAGTGGTTCTTTTTGTTGATGTGGCTTTGTACTATTGCAAACTGAGCATCCAAGAAGTTCTGCCGTGATATCAGCTGTCATTGTTGGCCAGAAAATTATACTTCTTGCTCTGTGCTTGGTGGCATCCAATCCAGGATGTCCTCTGTGGACTATTTTGATGTATTCCTTCTGTAATGAGCGAGGAATGACTGTTTTGTGACCTTTCATCACTATTCCATTTTCCACGACTAGTTCATCTCTGTAGGGAAAGTATGGATGCAAATCGGGAGACAAGGTATGTTTTTTATTTTGCCAACCTTGTTGGATCATCATGCTGAGAGTCTGTAACACCTTATCCTCTGCTGTTTCCTTTTTCAGCTCCTCCAGTCGTGCAGTGGAGATGTAACTGACAGACATGACCTCAAATGTGTCACTTTCAGCATCTGGAAGGACTTTTGTGTTTGGAGCTCGGGATAGTGTGTCTGCAAGATACATGTGTTTGCCCTTCTTGTACACCAGAGTGATGTCGAAGCACTGTAACCTGAGCATCATTCTCTGTAGTCTTGCAGGGGCAGTGTGAATGGGTTTCTTTAGAATGGTCACCAGGGGCTGGTGGTCCGTTTCAATAATCACAGATTTTCCATACACATAATCCCTGAATTTGGTGCAGGCGAATACAACAGCTAGCAGCTCCTTTTCGATCTGTGCGTATCGCGTTTCTGTGTCAGTGAGTGTGCGAGATGCATACGCGACTGGTCTGCCATCCTGCATACATGCAGCACCAAGTCCAAAACATGAGGCATCACAGGTTAATGTGACTGGTTTCTTCACATCATAGTATGACAAGACAGGTGGGGTTGTCAAACAGGATTTGAGGGTATCAAATGCTTCTTGGTGTTGATGATACCAGCACCATGCAGTGTCTTTGTGCGTCAACTTCCTTAAAGGTGCAGCAACATCACTTAAATTCGGAATGAATTTCCCTAGGTAATTTGCCATGCCAAGGAAGCGCTGCAACGCTGGAACATTTTTTGGAGCCGGCATCTCAAAAATTGCTTTTGTTTTCGAGGGATCAGCCTTCAAGCCTTCACTAGTAAAGATGTGGCCTACATAACTGACTCGGTCCAGACGGAACTTACATTTTGCAGGGTTTAGTTTGAGTTTGACATCACGTGCACGATTCAATACTCTTTTCAGATTAGCATCATGTTCAGCAGCATCACGGCCTCCGATGATGATGTCATCGACGATGATAGAACAGGGGTAGCCAGAGAACATCTGCTCCATTGAGCGCTGGAACACTTCGCTTGCGGAGTTTATGCCAAAAGGCATACGAAGAAACCTGTAGCGCCCAAATGGCGTGCTGAATGTAGTCATCATAGAAGACCTGCGGTCTAGACGTATCTGCCAAAAAGAGTTCTTTGCGTCCAGCACAGAAAACACGGTTGCTCCCGACATCTGGGATGCTACTTCCTCTACACTGCGCATCGGGTGATGAGGTCTTTTTATGGCAGTATTGAGATCTTTAGGATTTATACACAGTCTGATTTCTTGTTTGTCTTTTTTATGTGTCACGACCATGGATGAAACCCAGTCTGTCGGCTCAGAGACTGGTGTTATGACACCCAAACTTTGCATGCGGTCTAGCTCTGCTTTAACACGGTCCTGCATTGCCAGCGGAATTCGATGTGCAAGGCGAACTACTGGGTGCACGCTTGGGTCAATTGTCATGGAGTATGTGATTGGGAGTTCTCCAAGTTCGTCAGTAAACAAGTCTTTGTATTCTTTGAGGATTTGTTCCGTGGACTTTTCTACACTGACCAGATGAACATGTGGGCTCATCGTGATAATCCCTAAATCCAGGCATGCACGAAATCCTAACAGTGGTTGTACATCTTGATCTACCAAGAAAAACGGAAGTGAGTGACTTTGTTCTTTTAAATTACACAGCAGTGTAACTAAGCCTTTTGTTTCAATTTTACTCCCACCATAAGCCACAAGGTTAGGTGTGTTTTCTTGCTCCACTGGTTGCATATTAGTAGCAATTCGCTTGAATGTTGTTTGTGACATGACGTTGCATTTTGCCCCAGTGTCGACTTTCACCTCTATTGGAGTTTTGTTAATGTGCAAGGTTACAAATCCTTCTTCCTGCTCGGCCATGAAAGAGTTAACAGTGTCAACACACTTATCTAATTCAATACCATCAACATAAAAAGTGTCATCAAATGCAGGGGGCTTCTCTATTTCAAGCTCATGCACTGCCTTTTTGTAGTTTGCTTTCTTTGGTACATACTGGCAACGTTGTCTGCAACATTTTTTGAAATGATTCATTTTCTTGCAGTTGTGGCATAACTGTCCAAAAGCCGGACATTTTTCTTTCTTTGCCAAATGGCTGTTTCCACAGTTTTTACAGTTGTTTATAATCAGTGAATCGTTCTGTTCTGTTTGAGGCTTTCGTCCTGTGTATTGGCGCCTCCTGGTGGAAACTGGACGTACTGCATCCACGTTAGTGGGCGTCTGTGGCATCGCCAATGTTTTGTTACTTTCTTCAGTCATTTCGTATATGCGACATATGGAGATGGCTTTGATCAATGTTAGATCACTGTCTCTTAACAGTGCTTTCCTTAAGCCTTTACTTTTGATGCCACAAACTATCCTGTCACAGATTAGCTCGTCTGTCAAATCACCAAATTGGCATGCTTTTGCTTTGATCCTCAGATCGCTAATAAATGACTCAATAGTCTCACCTTGTTTCTGGTTTCTAGAGTGAAACTTGTGTCTCTCCAAAGTTTTGTTTTGCTGTGGGTTGCAAATTTCACGAAACTTCCTTTTCAGGCATTCGGGATCCTCCTTTGATTCAGCGGGAGTTAAAACAGCGCCATTATCACCCGGAGCACGCACCTCCGCTGCGTAGACGAATGAACGCTCACGTTCTATGGCCTCCGGTCCTGCGAGATTGAGGAGGATATAGGCCCTTGTCTTGGCAGGCTTATCGTGGTATGCTGCTGCGATGAAAATGTCATATTCCTGCTCGAAGATTCGCCAGTTGTCAGCAACATTTCCTTCGAAAGAGAGCGGATCGGGTCTCCGAAAGCAATCCGCCATAATCACACTATGCGGCTTTGATAAAGGGAGGAAAAAAAAAACTTTGAGCAGTCGCTGCTTTCCATCAAAATAGTTTAAACTCAGGCGAGAAATCCGTGCCGCTTTCTGACACCATGTTGTGAACTGATCCTCTGTAGAATTAACACACGTCCATCTTTATGTGAAGACTATACTTTTATTAACAGCACTTGTTAACCGGAACATGCTATATCATACAACCTCGTGGTGCGTTCCTCATGCATAACTAATGAGGAGTGCGTTCTTAAAGGAGCCAACACATTAAAGTGCAACACTTTATAAACACATAAATCACTTTGTAGTTATAAGACAGATCATCTATCACAATGATCTACATTAACCATCAGTATTAGTGTTATTATATTATTAATTAAAGTTAATTAGCATTTTTGGATGGAAACATAGCTAGTGATTGACCACAATCAGATCACCAAAATTACCAATTAGTACCAAAAAGTACCAAAAAAAAAAGAGTACCAATAGTAATTTAGGCCCAATCCCAATTCTACCCCTTAGCCCCATCCTTTACCTCTACCCCTCGTTTTGCGCATTCACGTGAAGGTGTCCCAATTCTCTTTAGCTTGAAGGTGTAGGGCTAAGGGGAAGGGATAGATAGCTCTTCGAATGAAGATTTTTCAGGACCACACTTGAAACCAAGGTGTAAGAAAATTTCCCAGAATACACCAGCCACAACAGCAGGATAGTTCCACCTGGAAGTAAGGAGATCCACAAATATTTTTTTTGTCATTATTGTGAATTTTTACAACAAACAAGCACGTTTTCGTATTTTACCGTCTTGCTTTAAAAAAAAACCGCTAAAATAAAAACCGCTAAATTTCGCAATCTATAATTTCAGATGATTTCAGATGAATGAATGGAATTAAAATGGTATAACAATTACCTTTTCAATTCAATTTACCTTTATTTGTATAGCGTTTATACAATGTAGATTGTGTCAAAGCAGCTTCACATTCAAGATTATAGTAAATTGAAACAGTGTCAGTTCGATTTTCAGAGTTTAAGTTCAGTTCAGTTTAGGTCAGTTCAGTGTGGGTTAATAATCACTACTGAGAGTCCAAACACTGAAGAGCAATTCCATCTATGCGCAGCTCTACAGATCCTGAACCATGCAAGCCAGTGGCGACAGCGGCGAGGAAAAAACTTTACCAATTGGCGAAGATTTTAAAAAGGGAAGAATTTAAAAAACCTTGAGAGAAACCAGGCTCAGTTGGGCACGACCATTTCTCCTATAGCCAAATGTCTTGTGCAGACCTGCAGTCTAGCCGCCGGAAGCTGGAGAATACTGGACCTCAGCGAAGACTCGTCTGTTCTTGGAGCATCACAGTAATCAGTCTCATGCTCTCCACTCCTCCATGACCACCACAGCAGCTGCTCAGGATGCGGCCTGGTCCAGGATTACGAAAACCTCAGGATCATCTCGTCGCTGGTCTTGGATCGCATCAGTGGCGCTGCATAGTCTGAGGGTCTCGGGATGAATACCCCCAGGTGGAAATAGAGAATAAAGAGAATAATTAGCGTAGCTGCTGTTCATAGTGTATATAAACGAGATGCAAAAACCTGCGTGAGGCACACTCATTCGTGATACCGCTAAGTGATGCACTGAGTGTATGCTTTGCTAAAAAGATTAAAAGGTTTTTAATCTAGTTTTGAATTGTGAGAGTGTGTCTGAGCCTCGGACATTATCAGGAAGGCTATTCCAGAGTTTAGGAGCCAAAAATGAGAAGGCTTGACCTCCTTTACTCGACTTTGCTATTCTAGGTACTACCAGAAGCCCTGAGTTTTGAGATCTTAAAGAGCGGGTTGGATTGTAGCGAGACAGGAGGTTGGTTAGATAAACAGGAGCTAGATTATTTAAAGCTTTATAGGTAAGGAGCAATATTTTATATTCAATACGAAACTTAACAGGCAGCCAGTGTAAGGAGGATAAAATTGGGGTGATATGATCATATTTTCTAGACCTGGTAAGAACTCTGGCGGCTGCATTTTGTACTAGCTGAAGTTTGTTAATAGAGGATGCTGGGCAACCAGCGAACAGAGCATTACAGTAGTCCAGCCTAGAAGTCATAAAAGTGTGAACTAGCTTTTCTGCATCTGATATGGATAGCACACTTCGTAACTTAGCAATATTTCTCAGATGAAAGAAGGCAGTTTTTGTGACATAGGATATATGATTTTTAAAAGTTAAAGTGCTGTCTAATATGACACCCAGATCTTTTATAGTAGAGCTAACGCTAACTTTGTATTCCTCTAATTGCAGGTCGAGTTGTGAGATGTGCTGTGTACAGGATTTAAGTAATAATTCTGTTTTGTCTGAGTTTAAGAGAAGAAACTTGTTGGTCATCCAGTCTTTAACATCTTTAATACACTCAGTTAGCTTAGACAGTTCAGACATCTCATCAGGTTTAGTTGAAATATATAATTGAGTATCATCTGCATAGCAGTGAAAGCTGATCCCATGTCTTCTAATAATGTCTCCCAGGGGTAGCATCCATAACAATAACTCCTGTATAGCAGTCCTACAACATTCTGACACTTGATGAATATCCTGTCAGAAAAGTCTAGTGGCTGGGAATGAGCTTTTTACAGTGTCTGCTATAATGCTAATGTTGTTTTTGGTGTGTTTACATAGATGAATATGGCCACGGTGTAAATGTACAGTACAGTTGCAATGTTATTGCCACATTAAATCGTTATGATAACATAATATATGCCTTCAGTGATTTCCTGAAGATGAATACCAAAAAATAACACAACTGGAGTAACTACAGCAGTTGCGATCGTCTGATCTCATATGAAGCAAGAGATCGTGATGACATATGATGACGTGTGCAGGTGCTGTAGTGCTGTCCCAATTCTTAGGGGTAAATTTTGAAGCCCTTCCCCTTCACACTCCGTTTAAGGGCCAAGGGGAAGGGGAAGTGGTAGGGGTACAAAAATAGAATTGGGATTGAGCCTTAGTGTTAACTCTGCCACAGCCATATCACCCTGCAGACGGTTACTCACTGAAGCTAAAGAGGCCTGAGCCTGGTCAGTACCTGGATGGGATACCAAATGGGAAAACTAGGTTGCTGTTGGAGGTGGTGTTAGTGAGGCCAGCAGGGGGTTCTCAACTCGCGGGCTGAGTCCTAATGCCCCAGTAAAGTGAAGGGGACACTATACTGTTAATGAGCACTGTCTTTCAGATGAGACATTAAACCAAGGTCCTGACTCTCTATGGTCATTTAAAATGGCACTTCTTGTAAAAGAGGCCAAAATCCTGGCCAAATTCCAACCATCAGCACTTACCGATCATGGCCTCCCAATCAACCCAATACACAAATTAGCTCTATCACTGTCTCTCCACTCCACCCATAGCTGGTGTGTAGTGAGCGTACTGATGCCATTGTCCTGTGGCTGCCATCACATCATCCAACTGGATGCTGCACACTGGTGGTGGTGTGGAGGAACCCCCCTCATGATTGTGAAGCACTTTGAGTGTATGGCCTTACACAATGCGGTATATAAATATACATTACATACATTACAAAATGAACAGTATTTCAACACTGTCACAGTTTATATGAAATATATACTTCATTTGAATTTAATATATTTGGGTAAAAAAATAAAATAAAATCATACCTGAGCAATGCATGCTCTTTTCTCTATACAAGTGGCATCTTGAAATTGTTACCAATGAAGCCTTTTAAACAAAGTATTAAATACATTTTAGTAGTTCAGTACTTTCTGCTTGTGTCATTCCAATTATTACACATAACTAATGTTTCTGATTTGTTTTGTTTTGCTTTATTATAATATATTACTTGTTTTTTTTTTATATTATAACATACAAATTTTATGTATGTTTGAATTTTTACATAAAATTGGGTCAATTGTTACACCTTATTATTTGTCAATTTATTCCTAGGGATGTGCAGGTCTAGTCAAATAATTGACTAAATAGTACTTACTAGTCTATTAGTCGACATTGAAACCAATATTTGATTACACAAGATAAAAAATTTAACTTTGTCAAAACACTGTCATTTTAAATCTAAATAAAAAAAGTAAAGTTAAAATAATGTGCTTGAAATTATACATGATTTTTAAAGAGAATCTGCGCGGAAACTACGTTTTTACCTTAGACCTCACATGCATTTTTTTTTTTGTGACAGTTTTGGTGGAAGTTTGGAAAGTTACTATGGGAAAGACAAGTAGTTCTTCTGGAAAGAGATGTCTGTTCCTCTAAACAAAGACATGTTTTGATTTTTAAATCTCTGTTGACTTGTTTGTCGTCTCTCTGTGCTTGTCAAGAATAATTGTTAAATGCCTCGGGTCCTGTCTTTCACCAGATCATGTAACATGATAATTTCACTAAACAAAAGTGCATGGTCTGAGCAATTCAATTCAATTCAATTCAATTCAATTCATCTTTATTTCTATAGCGCTTTTACAATGTAGATTGTGTCAAAGCAGCTTTACAAAGAAAATTGTAGTGAATTGAAACCGTGTCAGTCCAGTTTTCAGTGTTTAAGTTCAGTTTAGTTCAGTTCAGTGTGGTTTAATTTTCACTGCTGAAAGTCCAAACACTGAAGAGCAAATCCATCGATGCGCAGCTCTACAAGTCCAGAACCATGCAAGCCAGTGGCGACAGCGGCGAGGAACAAACTTCACCAATTGACAAAAGTGAAGTATAAAAAACCTTAAGGGAAACCAGGCTCAGTTCGGCATGACCATTTCTCCTATGGCCAAACGTCTTGTGCAGAGTTGCAGTCTAGGCACCGGAGGCTGAAGAACGCTGGACGCCCATCGTTGAAAAACTGCAGGTGGGAGAGTTTACCGGCTGTTGTACAGGCTGGCCCTTTAGGATCAATGCGAGGACTCGTCTGTCACTGGAGTCTTACAGGAATCAGTCTCATGCTCTTCACTCCTCCATGACCACCACAGCAGCTGCTCAGGATACAAATTGGTCCAGAATTATGGAAACCTCTGGAATAATAAAGAAAAAGACTAACGTAAGCGCAGATGGCGTTCAAATTATAATGTCTTTTGGGAAGTGTTCCGGGCTCTGGTTGTCCTAAATAATGCAGACTAACAATCCTTTAAATGATTTCAACAGCATTTGTGTTTTATGTGTATGCTAATGCAAAGAGATGTGTCTTTAATCTAGTTTTAAACTGACAGAGTGTGTTTGCTTCCCGAACTGTGCTAGGAAGGCTGTTCCAGAGTTTAGGTGCCAGATATGAGAAAGATCTACCGCCTACAGTTGATTTTGATATTCTGGGAATAATCAATTGTCCAGAATTAATTGAGCGTAGAGGACGTGAGGGGCTATAATACACCAGGATCTCCCTCAAAAAGTGGGGAGCTAAGCCATTCAGGGCTTTGTAGGTAGTCAATAAAATTTACGATATTTAATAGGGAGCCAATGCGATGATGAAAGAACTGGAGTAATATGATCATATTTCTTTGTTCTAAAAAGCACTCTAGCAGCTGCATTTTGAACCAGCTGAAGTTCAATTGCTTGTGTTGAATCTGTAAAATAATGAAAATTGGGAAGAGAGATACAGACACAGATGGCAATTAGAGATGCATTTAACTGAACTACCATTGTATAATGCATCATTTGAGAAATGAACAATGTCATAACAAATGTTTTCCAAAACAATCTGTCTCAGATCCATAATTGGAACCATGTAATAATGTAAATAATGTCTGTAATTACATTCTAAATGGGGTGGAGCAATGCTATCTCACGCCAATTTGTAACTGTTTTATTTAGTTGCTAATTCGTATACAATACGAAATACGTCCCGGGAGTTACATATTTTTGCAGTTTTTGTTTGTCGCAAATCCGCGAGAGGCCACTGCGTGCGCTTTTTCGTATCTCAAATGTCTTTCACGAGTGCGGTTCGCGCCCGCTCTGTTCTTGCGTAAACCCACCAGAGGCTGCTGTCAACGACCGTTCGTCTGACTGTCTGACTGAATGATTGACTGGGCAACCGGCCAATCAACTGACCCACCCTCCTCCTTCCCTAAACCCAACCAATTTTACTGATTGACTCGCCCACCCACATACTTCCCTAAACTCAAGCAATGGTTTACAAAAGCCGTCCAGAAAAAGAAAAGCCCTCGTCTGATTTTTACCACGTTTTTTTAGACTTTACCACATTCTCAGCCAATTGTTCACTCGTTCATTTTATTTTTTCGCATTCTGTTTTTGTCTTACCTGATTTCTGGAATCGCTCTTCCCCGGTTGCCGTCATCGTGGTCAACTCCACTCTGCGTCTCAAGTCCGCCGATGTACACGATGAGCTAACGGGACAAACTGGTTGTGGCAGGAAATGCCTCCACATGGAGGTAAACGATCGGCCAGGAAGCGCCAAAAGGAACGGCGTCATAACGGCCCGTAGCGTTCGCTTAAAAATGAAACGCAACCATACGTACCTCCGGCTACATAATTCTCGGTCTCCAGAAACGTCCACGGGACTACGTTTTCAAAATGAGCCTGTGTTGCAATTCTTTTACCAATTTTGCTGAATTTTTCCATGTTCTATAACATGTAGGCTAATCTCACATATATAAATCAGATATATGGTCAAATGATGATGTCAAAACTACTTTCATTTATTTGTTGCCTATAATTACATTTCGATTCAAAAGTTTGCATTATTGTCATTAAGTAGGCTATTGTTTTTTTTTTTTTGGCGGCATTGTGACTCAGTGGTTAGCACTGTCACTTCACAGGTCGCTGGTTCGGTTTCCCCCACATGCGGTATAGGTGAATTGAATAAAATAAATTGGCCATTGTGTATGAGTGTGAGAGTGTATAGGTGTTTCTCAGTACTGGGTTGCGGCTGGAAGGGCATCCGCTCCTTAAAACATGTGCTGGAATAGTTGGTGGTGATAAATAAGGGACTAAGCCGAAGGAAAATGACTAAATGAATAAATGACTTTGACACTCAAACCTCTGCAGAAATGTTGAATGTTGCCTGTCATATACAGTACAGATATGTTTCTTATGTTTCTCTACTTTGAAAGCAAATTACATGTGAAAGTCTTTTTGTTATTATTTAAAGTGGATGTTGGAATGTTTAATAAGTCGGTATAGAAGCTAACCCTAGCCCTATTATAACTTACTTGAATAAATAAAACATACTTTTGAAAACCCAGCGTTTAGTTGATTATGATAAGTGCACTGTAAAAAATGCTGGGTTCTACACAATCGAATTTTTATTTTTGGGTGAACTATCCCTTTAAAGCCACTTTACATAGAAACAAGAATAAAAGCCATATCAATGTTCCATATGCAGAAAGTAGAGTAGCAGTAGAGTCATTCACTAAGAGGACAAAAAGTGACTGTGGTAATATAAGAGGAGTGCAGACATTAAACTGGTATTTTCCTCTGATTTACTCTTGCTGCAGCTTGTCAGGAGTCCAATTATCCCTGATCACTGGAGCCAGAATGAAGAGTGACAGGTCACAACACAATCAGATCTGCACAAAATCTACTATTACTCTATTGAATTTAATAATAGTCATAAAAATAGGACATTTTTTGCATTGTTAAACTTGATTTTCATTATCGTACTTGGTAGAAGAATTCATTCATTCATTTATTGGCTTATTTATATATATATATATATATATATATATATATATATATATATATATATATATATATATATATATATATATATATATATTGGTTGGTTGATTGTTTGTTTTGCTGTTATTTCATTAGATTTTTTTTACATATTTGACTTGTTCAATTAAATTAGATTTATCATTATCAGTGTTTGATAGAAAATGGCATATTACAAAACTAAGGGCTATATTTTAACGATCTAGGTGCAAAGTCTAAAGCGCATGGCGCAAAAGCATTAAGGGCATGTCCGAATCCACTTTTGATATTTTAAGGACGGAAAAATACGGTCTGCGCCCCAGCGCATGGTCTAACAGGGTTGTGCTTATTGTCTTAGTGAGTTATGGGTGTGTTTTGAGCATAACGTGCATTTAACCAATCAGAGTCTCGTCTCACATTCCCTTTAAGAGTCAGTTGTGTTGCATTTGCTATTTACATGGCGGACTTTGTAAGTGAAAAAACTGAATGCTTCACTAGCGAGAAAACAGTTAAACTGACCATCTGCAGTGCAAGGATAAAGAATAAACCTTCTCCATTCTGCCTCTTTCTCTTCACTTTACTTTTATTCTTTACTCCTTTACTTTTGTGGATAAGGAAACTGTGTTGTACATCCGTTAGCCTTCATATTGGAAGTGGTGTTAGAGAGGCCAACAGGGGACGCTCAACCTGTGGTCTGTGTGAGTCCTAATGCCCCAGTAAAAGTGAAGGGGACACTACACTGTCAGTGGGCGCCGTCTTTCGGATGAGACGTTAAACCGAGTTCCTGACTCTCTGTGGTCATTAAAAATCCCATGGCACTTCTCGTAAAGAGTAAGGGTGTAACCCTGGTGTCCTGGCCAATGTCCCTCAATCGGCACCCGGGTTGCCTTGTTGGAAAACAGCGTTATTCATTCATTCATTCAGAAAGGCTCTGAAAGCATGCGTTCGTGACCGTGATAGACAGTATCAGACGTCAAAATAAGACCGATTCAGTTCCACATGAGGTTATTAATTAGCAAATGATATAAACATTACGAGCGTAAACATTAGGTGAGCAGGTTACATTGTAACTGCGTGTCCTAACAACACACTTTGTGACGAGATACGCCGTAATGAGCGGTTTGGCTGTTTGCACCAGACGAAACAAGACAGAAATGTAAATACAGCCATTCAGAAGCATAGAATAAGCACTCACTCGCGAAATGGTAAGGATTAGAATCTATTCAAACCAAGTGTGCCGCACGCCTGCTTTTGAGTGAAGGTCTCAGCCGTTAGATCGCCCACTGGGGGCTGGCTGCAGTACAAGTCATAAAGCCCGCCTCCTCCGTGTTAATGAAGGAGACATGAGACCAAATAAAAAAATTAATTACACTTGCAGTAAAATGTTCTGAAAGATGGCTCTGGTCAATTAAGGCACTGGTTATCGTGCTGATATAGCTGCAGACCTTCATTTTTGTAAAGAGTATGTTTTGAGCAGTAATTTAAAGCTGGGCGTGTCATCGTGATTGACAGCTGTGATTGACAGTTTCTCAAAGCAGACGTCGGAGCTTCAGCAGGAGACTGAAGTGTTATTATTCCATTTCTGTGTTATTTTACCATGATAAAATGAGTTGCTCAGCAGTAAACTATAGTTTCTGACATACAGGATCTGGTGGAACACTGTTTATTCGGTAAGGTCAGGGCTTTATCAGTGTACTGATACACGCCTAACACCCAGATAGCAAAATTCACTCTCGCCTGCCGGAGACTTACCCCTCGGCCCGACTCCTTTTGCTGTACCTACTCGTGCACATTACTTGCGGGCCGATCTGGCTTGGATGCGGCAGCGTCGGCTCATTAACGGCCGCCGCATATGGCCCGATTGACTCGGGCAGTAAGTCCATAGGCATCCGGCCCAAGTGAATCAGGCCAGATGCGGCGGCCGTTGCCGTATCGGCCCCCGAGTAATGTGCGCTGCGGCCCGGAGCTGAAGCGATTAAATCTTTGTTATATAAAAGCTCACCTTTGTTAACGTTATTACAACATTTGTGTTGATAAAACAGCAAACGCAGGCTCCTATGTAAACACAAAGTGTACATTAGCGAGCCTTTGTTATAGTGCAGACACCGGCGGTCAAGTGAGAAGTTCGGGGGGCGTGGTTGATTTGATGTACAAGCGTTTGGTTGGAAGCTTGGTTCCGCAGCTCCTCCTCTGGCTCCACCAGGCAGTCCTTCTGCGCATGCCCAGGCTCCAATTTCAGCAGTCTTTTGCGACAGTTTGTGCCCGTCACGAGGCGTTTTTTTCCTTCACAGCGTTTAATGGAAAATGGCGATGTCGCGTCGTCCATATTTTATACAGTCATTGATTCAAACTCACATGTTAGCATTTAGCACTGAATAAAGCACACAAGATTTACCTGAGGTGATCACTGTCATAGGTTTCACATGTTGAGCTGTGAGAAATAGAAGCCGTTTCTAATATATCAATTCGAGGTGTTGGTTAGAACCAAAACTCCTTTTAATATGGAAAATATTCCCTCTGTCGCGTGTCGTTGCTTTTATTTAGAACACAGTTTTAAATCACTCGCGCCTGTACTCAATCTGGCATCCCGCGTTTGCGTCTATTTTGATCCAGGAGTGCAATACCTTGTTCAACCACTGGGCGTCAAGCATACATACTGCACCTTTAACTACTACTACTGCTGCTGTTACTACTTCTACTACTACTACTACTACTACTACTACGACTACTACTATTAAATAAAATTGTGTATTTGTTATTCTATCATTTAAATTCTTTAAACAATAATAAACAATAAAAGGATCTGCATTTTTACAATCCTAAGTCACTTTTTCTTTTTAAATGTGCTACATAGTTACTTTTTAAGGAAATTAATGTGAAAGTGTGTTTTATTTTTAAAATATAGGCTTAAGAATATAATTTACCTAACACTGCTTAAAACACTCTATTTTACACCGTATGCCTATTTCTTTACACATATATTTTGTCTGTTGTACTGTATTTGATTCAACAGTCCTGTATTCCACTGTACAGCAGTGTTTATGACTCAGCTGGGGGTGTAATGCAGCTATTGACATGCAAATGTAAATGACCTAGAACTGCTGGTGACCTGGTTCATTCTTTTTGTTTTTGCGCCGTTGGGTCCTCCAGAGAGAAAGAGAGAGAAAGAGAGGACTCGGATTAACCCACCAGCAAACCACTACATGCATATCTAATGATCCACCTGTGTGTCTCTAAATGTGTGTGTGTGTGTGTGTTTGTACTGAGGCATGTGTTTTAAATGCTTCAGTACAAAGATCATCCTCTGACATTTGTAAAGATTTACAAGGTTTATTTATCCAATTAAACTCTTGTTTCCCACAGGAACTCTAAACCAAAATAACTGGGCAAAGAAATACCCATCGTGCAACAATGCCAAACAGTCCCCAATAAACGTTGAAGAGAGCCTGGCACAGGTCAAAATTCAGTTCCAGAAGTTGAGATTAGAGGGATGGCTAGAAAAGACATCAGATTCAACTACGGTAAAGAATGATGGAAAAACAGGTAAGACAAACTGTATTTAACTGTATGCTATTTAAATAATATTCCAAAAATATTAACAGACAGAACTATAGAAAATGTCTTTCTTGAAATAGAATATATAAATAAATAAAAACCTTTCCTATTTTCCCATAGGCTACTTTTTATATCTAGCATACTTTGTAATGATGATCAAATAAACATACACCTTTACTAAAGTGATGATATTAATTAATAATATTATTAAGCTGACGCTTTTGTTTTAATCAGAAAATAAGATAAGCTAATAATGGGTTAACAATGAGGGTGGGGCTATACAATAGGAGAGCACATGACACAAAGAGACAACACAAGCCATGTGCTCATGTAAAACGCGACTAGACCATGCAGCCAATGAGAGAGCTCATTAACTGCGTGTTCACATGAAACACAACACTAAAGCATGCGGCCACGATGTAAACCCCGAACCACATGCTTTGACAACACCAACACAAACAGAACGTAAGACACAAGCACACGATAAATGAAAACACTTACAACTCGAGAAAACTTGAGCCGAGCACAACTTAAAAGACATGACAGGACTAGTTTCTGGACTTTACCACCAAAACAAGAATTAACAAGACTGAAGTGGCAGAATCCTGACACTTTTTTTGATGCACTGCCCTTTGCAAATAAACATAACACTATTAAGACTAATAATTATCTTAACCAGAAAGCGTAACTAAACAGTGCATAGATGTTTGCTTACATAGCTCTACATAACAGGACTGAAATCAGAGTGGCATGTTTTCCCATACATTTTCAGAAAAAGGCTTTCCAAAACAAAGTTATTGGGTTTTTCTTTTTCATTTTTGTCTGGGTTGATAGATACACTGTGAACGCGATTATAGCACTTAAACACAGAACAAGTTTGATTTTAATGATATGACCCATTTATGTCCCACTATGTACTTACATTTAAATGAATCATTTGGTACATCCCACTTATTAGGCACATTTGTACATCATATTTTAAACAATACCTGAATGTTATTACATATGGAACTAATACTGTAATTACATAATTACATTGTTGATTCATATCTTAAGCCTACTCAAATCACCAAACTGTCTATGTATCTTTTATTAGCACATGAAATATAATATTAACATCATTGCATTTTTTGTAGTGTGTGTCCATTGTAGTAGCTTGTCGTGAATAGACATAATTTTCTGTAATTTATGGTTGTCTTCCAGTGGCCATCGATGTGGGAGGAGAGTTTTATGTGAGTGGAGGGGGGCTCAGGTCCAAGTTTAAGGTGGGACGCATCAGTTTCCACTGGGGTCTATGCAACGCCTCATCTGATGGATCAGAGCATGGCCTCAATGGAGAAAAATACCCATTGGAGGTATTTTTACTTTCATTTGAAACATGCTAATTAAAAAGAAATTCTTTCAATTTTATATTAATAATTGAAAATGTGTTATATTTTGTATTCATTAGTTATATATGACATTATATTTTATTAAAAATAATTTTTATTTTGCTTATTTATGAAGTCTCTTATATACTGTAAGCTGGGCTGTATTCATTTATTTATTGCTTGTTTTGTTTTAATCTGTGTATTTGTATTATACTCAGTTTATTTTTGCAACATTTATTTATACAAAATATTAATATTATATTGTTACTTGAATAAGCTGTCTAGTTTTTTATTCATTAATTTATATATTATTTGTTTCTATTGTTTTTTTTAAATTTTATTTCTTTTAAAATATTCGTTTTGTTTGTATCTTTTTTTAGAATAATAACTGGGTGCACATGATTCGTCACTTTAAATGTACAAATTAGTTTGCATTGTTTATAATACACATGGAGATTTGTTTAATTTTACTCCATCTATTTTAATAATAATCATATTATTGAATTATTTTTATTGATTTAAATGTAATAGTTAAATTGAATGTGATAATGCAAGGCTATATAAAAATCCAGTGTTTAATTAAATTAAATTAAACTAAAAGTAAATTAAATAAAATTAAATAAAATTAAACTAAAAGTTAAATAAAATAAATAAATAATATGGCTGACTGAGCATTATTGATTTATATATATATATAAATATATATATATATATATATATATATATATATATATATATATATATACAGTCCCTTACAAAAGTCTTGTCGCTTGTGTACAAATTGACCTGAAGTGCTCCTGAAATATATTTCTAATCAAGATTTTTTTTTTTTTACAAGAAATGGCTTATTTTATTCCCAACAGCTTTTGTAATAATGTTTCAGTGCAAAACGAAACTTTCAAAAAGTATTGTAATATTCCCAGCTTAGTAAAGCCCATTGAATCAATTTTTGAAAAGACACAAGTGTTGTCGCCTTGTCATATGAGCTTCACCTGTGACTAATAATGGATCAATTAGGTCTCAGGTGTGTATAAAAAGAACCCCAGTACACTAGACCTTCACATCAACTTCAACTAGACCTCTGCAAACATGCCTAAGATTCACCCTGAGACTAAAGTGTTGATTATCAAAAATCTGAAGACCAGATCCACTGCTGATGTGGCAGACACCTTCAATGTGTCTCAGCGTCAAGTACAGAGGATAAAAAAAAGATTTGAAGAGACTGGAAACGTTTTTGACAAGCCCAGGTCAGGCAGACCCCGTAAGACAACTGCTCGAGAGGACCGTTTGTTGGCTCGAAAATCCAAGGCCAACCCATTTTCCACTGCAGCAGAGCTCCACAAGACCTGGTCACCTGAAGTTCCTGTGTCAACCAGAACAGTTTGTCGGATTCTGTCTCGAAATGGCCTCCATGGCCGAATCAGTGCCCAGAAGCCAGCACTAAACAAAAGACAGTTAAAAAAACGTGTGGCATCAATAAATTGTATGAATCCTTGCCAAACCGCATGGATGCAGTCCTTAAAGCCTATGGAAGTCATACAAGATATTAAATTTGGATATCACAGCACCACTACTTAATTTGCTGACTTATTTTTTTGTAATTGCTGTAAATTTGTTCAATTTCTGTACAGGCGACAAAACTTTTGACTTGCCAAAATTTGACCTTTCTGTCTTGATTAAATGATAAATCTTTTTTCAGTGAACCTAATTTATTTCAGTGCATTAAACATCATTTGGGAGGGTTTTAGCTTTTCATATGAGCTATTTCTAACATCAATTGATTAATTAAAAGTCAGGTTAATAGCAGGTGTTTCTACAAAATAGATAAGCGACAAGACTTTTGTCAGGGACTATATATATATATATATATATATATATATATATATATATATATATATATATATATATATATATATATATATATATATATATTGATCAGCTGTTGTTCCTTGCACAGATGCAGATATACTGTTATGAGGCAGATGTTTTCAGTGACCTTGATGAGGCCTTTAGAGAAGGAGGAAAGATTACAGCATTAGCTGTGCTGTTTGAGGTGAGTATGACATATATCATGAGTATATATTATATTCAGCTGTAAAGTCTTTAAAATGCACTTTAAGCTGAACTAGTATCTTCTAGTATCCTGCAAAATAACTAGTAAAATATTATGTAATGTCACAATGGCAAAGACAATAATAGTTAGGGGAACATAGTTTTTAAAACTTTTATGTTTAAAAAATATATTTAGAAGAAAAACCTCTCTCCATTAAGCAGCACTTGGGAAATTTTTTTAAAAGAATTTTAATTTAACATGAGGACTTATCATTTTGCCTACAACTGTACAGTATATGTTAAAGGTCCCATGAAGGTCCCGTGAAGTGCTTTGAAATGCATGTGAAGTGCATTTTTTTGTTGTTGTTTGACGTAATCTCAACTGAAAAATGAAGAGAGGGTGGGACAGAGTAGCTCCATCTCTATCAACAACAGCCAATAGTATTTGTTTGAGAGTGTTTGAGCTCAAGCGCATCAATTGAAAAGCAAATTAGAAGCATCTTGAAGGGGGCTGGGCATGTCTGATACTAGAGAGCATTTGATTGGTCAAGATTTGATGAGAAACCAAAGTACAAGGTAATGTGAAAAAAAATGTTGATCCATTTAGGTGAAGGTGACAAACTGCCAACCTTGGATGTTTATATCAGGTTTATATCTTCTAAAGCAACCTTTGTGACTTTTTCTGGAGCATACTATAGATATCCTTTAAACTAACATACTGATTCTAATGTCTAAAAAACTTAATTTTAATTTCACTGGACCTTTAATACGTTAATTAGTAATAATTTTATAATAATTTTACTGAAAACAAAACAAAAAATTATTAAGAGTTTTACATTTTACATTGTGGTTTTGTTGCTGTTTTTGTTGTGGTCCAGCCTAATTATTTGTTACTGTATATTAAACATCCTCACTCCACTCTGAAATAATAGTTTTAGACAGGCTTTAACACTCTTCAAAGCCTCACCCCGCCCAACATTTAGCCTGAGGTACTGAACAGTTTCAGAAATCTTCATCTTCACACGGATGTTTTGATGGACTTCTAGAATGTAAGAATGTCGCTAAACCTCAGAATATGGTGGCTTTTCCCTGAGGATATTCTGGAACATTTCACGAGCAATAACATAAGGTTGTGTCCTTAAATATTGTGTTGTTTTTTCAGTTTCATGCTGCGCGTTTTGAGCATAAAGCTTGTATGAACCTGTCTTGTTTTGAATGCACATATATGTGGTTAGATGCGAGGCAGCAAAATCAGATTTTTTTTTTGTCAAAAAAAAAAAATCTTGAATCAAATCTGAGAAGGGAAAAAAAAAGAGAAATACCTAATAAGAACACAGTTTGGGTGTCCACATTCTTTTGGTCACAAAGAAGGTTAAATGGCCAATTATTATGTTGCTTTATAATGAAAGGCATTATAATTAGTGTTTTATTTTGTAATTATACTATACACTCAGAAATAAAGGTACAAAATCTGTCACTGGAGGAGTACCTTTTTAAAAGGTGTACTTTAAGGCTGCACATTAGTACCTTTAGGTTACACTTTTGTACCTTTTATGGTAGTATGAGGTTTTTTGGTATTAACATGTACCTTTAAAGCTTTAAGACACCCTGGAGTACTTTTTTATTTATTTTTTTAACAGATTTGTGTATGTTGAGCAACATTTAAGACGACGTTAGCACCTGCTGTTTTGAGCTTTTGTCAGCTAATTTTAATCTTCCGGGTTTAAAATAATTTTTGGGGTGGAATCAAAATCTGTGATGTAGCGCGAATCTGCTAGTTGAGTGGTGACACGTTGGTTTCTCATTATTATTCATAGCGGGGTTTTCTTATCCTTTGAGAAGACCCTGCTTCCTAATTATTCATGAGAGCACATGCTTTCCGAAGTCAATGCAGACCTGCCAAGCTCTGAGACCCAATGACTGGGTGAGACCGCATCTGCACAGCACGGGTCGTATGTGTTTGTTTCCATGATCCACTGGGCTTGTTGCATAGTTTTCCCCGCAATTCTGTCAGGCCCGATACAGCAAAGCTGTTGGTTTGCAGCAAGCATTTTTGTCGGAAGAGCTGTATGAAAATTGGAGAATAGCGGACTTTGTCTTTTATCAGTTGAGTTCGTTACCATTCAGACACATCACCTATATCCGTGCTGCTGTGTTCGCCTTAGATTACCGGCAGGGTTAATGGTTGGAATAAACAGGGCAAGAGACATGCTGCACTGCTATCCACTGTGTCTGCATTCAGATCCGGGGATTGAGGAGGAGAAAAGTTTATATAAACATGATTATCTTTATGATGATATAACATATTGTGGTTATGTGTATATGAAATTACGAATAATGTGTTGCAGGGCATTAAATTATGCATTCATTCATTTTCTTTTCGGCTTAGTCCCTTTATTAATCTGGGGTCGCCACAGCGGAATGAACCACCAACTTATCCAGCATATGTTTTACGCAGCAGATACCCTTCCAGCTGCAACCCATCACTGGAAAACACCCACATACACTCTCATTCACACGCATACACTATGGACAATTTAGCTTACCCAATTCACCTGAACCGCATGTCTTTGGACTTGTGGGGGAAACCGGAGCATCCAGAGGAAACCCACACGAACGCAGGGAGAACATGCAAACTCACACAGAAATGCCAACTAATCCAGCCGAGGCTCGAACCAGTGACCTTCTTGCTGTGAGGCAACAGCACTACCTATTGCACCACCGCGTTGCAGACATTAAATTACTTGCTGTTTATTTCTTTGCATTTTAACTGTCTAAACTATAAAATCATGCATCTCCTCACGGTTGTCTATTTTTGTGAGCCGACTGACAACAGTTGTTCACTCCGCTCTTTTTCCCCTGCTCTGCCGGCCACGCCCACTCCTCGCCCTGCTCCTCCCATGCCCTACTCAGAGCTTTTTTTTTTAAATTCTGAGCTAGACTTGAACCGAAACAAAAAAGTACCTTTTAAAAAGATACCATCCCAGAGTTTCTGAGAGTGTATAAATGTGTGCTATAACTTTACGTATATTAATATGCTTTTATATTTTATGATTTTTATTTTATTCTGCTCTGAATACTGGAAAAATGTAGACCTAAAGGATTTCTAGCCAGATCATACATGACTATTTATCTGATTTCTTTCCCCTTCACATTCTACAAATATTCTAAAAAAAATAACATGTAATTACTTCATTAGCTTTTTAATCATTTAACTGTCAAAATTGGTCAGTTGCTCTTTAACTAGTCAATCATGAATGTCAAAGTCAATGACTGGTAATACTGGCAATACTCCAGTTTAAACTCTACACACGAAAATGTGGATAAAAATACTCTTGAGATAACAAAATCTCATTCTTCTTATCATTGTGGATCTACTCATGAGCCATATATTTCCTTGATATCATAAAATGCGTTAGCCATTGATTATCTCTGACTATTATTGACACAATATCAGTAGTCCCTTTCACACATACAGACTTTTCTGGAAAATTACCAGTACATTGCTGTGAAGAGCTCATAAGTAAACAGGTTGTTTCTAGAAGGGAGACAGCTGCAGCTGGAAGTTAAAGAGAATTATTTATAAATGACCCATTAATTGTATTTTATTAACGTCTACTCCAACTCCAAGCCTATAGGGCCTAGTTCACTTCTGTTCACTCAGAGCAGGTATTTAGAAAATGTGGTTGTAAGTTCTGATTATTTACAGGTATTAATCTCGCTCCAGAATGTGGTTTTCACTCCTGTAAATAAGCATATAGTGTGAGAACCTAACTGTATTAAAGAGATAGTTTACCCCAAAACTCTCCATTTACAAAATTTCAATTGCCCTCAAGTAGATCCAAGGCTTTATGAGCTTATTTTTTCTGTTTTACACAAAATAAGACATGTTGATGTTGGTAATGGTAACAGTTGACATTTATAGTAATGCAATAGCATGTTCATGGCTATCAAATTCCAGGATAGTTTATCATGTATTGTTTTCTGTTATTATTTTTTAAACTGCTGCTAACTATTTCTCTTATTTTTGTTTAATGGTTCTCGCCACAGACAAGCACAGAGGATAATGACAACTATACAGCCATCATTGATGCAGTCAACAGTGTCAGTCGTTATGGTATGTACAGGCTTCATGTTTACAATAAAAATAAAAAGGTTAAAAAAAGGAATCTTTCAACCATCACGGTGTGTGTTATTTGTTCCCACAATGAAAACTACAGAAACGTGCCACTTTGATTATTAGACAAAAAATATTCAAATATAATTTTACTAAGATATATGATTGGAAAAAGTAATGTGACAGCTCAAATTTACTGTACATGACTGTACATACGTATTTATGAAAACAGTCTGCTTTAATGTTATAAAGATCCCATTGCATGTTGGCCGTACATCACCTTATTTTGATGTATTTATTTATTCATGGCCATATATGCAACAGCACCAAATGTAGTTTTGTACATTTAGAGTCTTTTCTGCATGTTTTTAAAGGTATTTAGCACAAAAACCTTTTAAGAACAATTCATTTGAAGGAAACACATTATGCTGGTGTATTCTCTAAAAGTATACTGGGAGGAAACTACAAGAAATGTATGGTAATAGCAAGACATCAGTTCAAAATGATATTTTCAAAGCTTGAACTCCATACATTTTCATTCATTTTACAAAAAGTAGTTTTAGGTTTGAATTTATCTGTCACAAAAACTACAAAATAACATTTACTGCATCTTCTAACCACACTCTAAAATCTGATTAAGATTCATTCAGGATTCTGTATCCCCAGAAAAAGGAAACATGTAGAGAGGAAATTGTAGTACACATAATATACACATATTTCACAAATGTACACTCAATTACATTTACAAAAAGATGTTGTTTTTGTCCTGTGAAAACATCTAAAGATTCCTAAATAAAGATAACATACATGCATAAGTAGTAAAGTGACTGGATTTATGATTCACCAATTATTTGCTGATGGCTTTAAAATAATTTTCAAAGGGGGAAGTAATATTTATACCACAGTAGTTGTGTTTCCATTCTAAAATGTATCAAATCTTTTCAAAGTTCACAAAAAATGTAAAAATTCCAGAAAAGTTGTTAGAGCCGCCGACTGCAGTATTGGTAACCAAGCAAAAGTAAACAAAGCAAACATAATGGATTTTATCCAGCAAATGTGTTTCCATCTCACATTATTTACATTACCCCCTTTTATACAAGTCCAAAACCACCTCAAGCAAGCAGTAAAGAAATATTTTTTTTTGTGATTGAATGGATTTTTATTTAAAATTTTGCATTTCCATCATTGGTTTGTCATGCAAAACTTCAGAATTAACACAGGGTGATGAAAACCCAGCTATTGACAGATGTTCTTTTTTTTTGTTCTTTTTTTTTGAGCACTAAGCAAGACTTAATTTCTTTGTTCAAGTAAATTGATCTTGATTTGATGTTCATATTTCTGCAGTGCACGCAAATGCATTCCTGCAATGGCTTATCAATTTAAAGTGATATAGCTCATCCAAAAAAAAAAAAATTCTCATAGCTGAATGAGTTTCATCTTTTTGTTGAATTCAAAAGATGATATTTTGAAGAACGTTGTCAACAAAACAGTTGATGGTTTCCACTGACCTCCATTGTATTTTTTATTCCCACTGTTTGGTTGCCAGCATTCTTCAAAACATCCTTTTTTTGTGTTCAAAAGAAGAAAGAAGCTCATACATGTTTGAAACAACTCGAGAGTGAGTAAATGGGGCAAATTTTCATTTTTAGGTGAACAATACCTGTAAGACTTGGTGGTGCTTTTCCCTTCCAGTTTGAGTTTTATATCATCCTCTATCATAATATCATTAACAATAGTCCAGGGAAAAGGTGAGAGGCAGATCCACAGGCTGTCACTTTATGTGAAATGAAATAAAAACAAAACAAAGGCTAGAACAAAAACCCACAGTACAAACACATTCACAAGAGAACAGACAGCAACCATATACAAACATTCAATGGCTAACAAACACAGACTGAAACACAGGGCTATATTTAGTGTGTGATAATGGGCAGCAGGTGTAGTGTAATAAAAGTTCATCAACATCAGTTGTGAGGTGCAGAAGATTATGGGATGTGTAGTCCCGTTGATTGTCAGATGTGAGGTGTGGCTAGTGACCATGACAATCATATAAGAAAAACATACACAAGTTTTTAAATTTTGTTTAAATATTTTATTCGACATTTTTTTGTATTTCAAGATTTATGGTGTTTAGCTCTTAACTATTTAAGTGACGTGACAGGACAGGTAAAAAAAAAAAAACTTGGCATATTTTATTTACATATGACTTAAAAGCATTTAAAAGCAGAACTCCTGACTTTATTTGTCACCCTCATCCATACAATTTTAATAAAATAGAATGCTTCCAAAAGTCAAAAAGCACCATAAAAGTTATCCATACAATTCACTTTATATTTAAAGTCTTCTGAAGTCACACTTAGCTTTGTATGAGAAAAAAGTTAAATTTCTTTCTCCATGAAGGTGAGTAAATAATAGAACAATTGATTTCCCAATTCATATTTCTTTTCTTTTTGATCAGGAAAGAGTGGTGCCATCTCTCCGTTCACTATGCAGGGTCTCTTACCCAGTTCCACAGAAAAGTACTTCATCTATAATGGCTCTCTGACAACCCCGCCCTGCTCGGAGACTGTAGAGTGGATCGTCTTCAAAAACACAGTGGCAATATCAGATGTTCAGGTCAGCTTCATTGACAGTTGTTTTTCCCCTCCTAGCTCATCAGGATTAGAAATTAATTGAGGCATGTTGAAACAAAGGCCACTAAAATAAAGGAAAAATACCCTACAAATTTAAGATAAGGTTTCAATAAAGCTAAACTATAAGGGCTGTTGCTAATAAAGTGTAATATGAATGCACATGTGTTAACTTTCTTTATTATATTTAGATCTGTGCACACCACATTGGGTTTCTTTTTACATGTTTTTTTTTTATCAGCCTGATAAATAATCACAAAAACATTTGTACACATACAGCGGGAAAATAAGTATTGAACACGTCGTGTTTTTTCCTGGGAAAAATATTTCTAAAGGAGCTGTTGACATGGAAGTGAACCAGATTTTAGTAAAAACCCAAACAATACAAACATAAAAATAAAACAAAACAAAACAAATCTGAAACATTTGTTATGTGTAACAATGGAATGACACAAGGAGAAAGTACAGAACTACTGAAATGTATTTGATAGTCTTTTTTTTGGTGATGTCAGCTTAAAGACGCATATGAAGAATGAATATATATATATATATACACACACACACACACACAGTTGAGGTCTGAATTATTCGCCCCCCCTTTTTTTTTTCCCCCAATTTCTGTTTAACAGAGAGATTTTCTCAACACATATCTAAACATAATAGTTTTAATAACTCATTTCTAATAACTGATTTCTTTTATCTTTGCATGATGACAGTAAATAATATTTTACTAGATATTTTTCAAGACGCTTCTATACAGCTTAAAGTGACATTTAAAGGCTTAACTAAGTTAATTAGGTCAACTAGGCAGGTTAGGGTAATTAGGCAAGTTATTGTATAACGATGGTTTGTTCTGTAGACTATCGAAAAAATTATTAGCTTAAAGGGGCTAATAATTTTGTCCTTAAAATGTTTTTAAAAAAATTTAAAACTGCTTTTATTCTAGCTGAAATAAAACTTTCTCCAGAAGAAAAAATATTATCAGACATACTGTGAAAATGTCCTTGCTCTGTTAAACATAATTTGGGAAATATTTAAAAAATTAAAAAAATTTAAAGGGGGGCTAATAATTCTGACTTTAACTATATATACGATAGATAGATAGATAGATAGATAGATAGATAGATAGATAGATAGATAGATAGATAGATAGATAGATAGATAGATAGATAGATAGATAGATAGATAGATAGATAGATAGATAGATAGATAGATAGATAGATAGATAGATAGATAGATAGATAGATAGAGTCACCTGCATTGCTCAGGTGTGATATATTTTCACAGACTTCTCACTGAATCTCTATGGTTCTGTGGGTCTCGTCTATCAAATCTGATCTTTATTTTGTATCTTCTATTGGATTGAAGTCAGGTGATTGGCTGGGCCATTCTACAGCTTGATTTTTTTTTTTCTCTGAAAGCATTTGAGAGGTTCATTGGATTTGTTTTGGATCATTGTCTTACTGAAATGTCCATCCTGGTTTCATCTTCATCATCCTGGTAATGTATATGTTGGACTGAAACCGCTAATATTCATTTACAATGAGAAAGGGCAAAGGGTTGAAGAATAACTACTGAGAGGTTTCAGCTGCAGTCTTGGCTTTAATTGGCTTTCTACACCTTCCTTTCTTCATGTGTTCAATACTTTTTCCCTGTGTCATTTCATTTTTATTGCATAAACTGTATGGATTTCTTTGGTTGCTATCAACATCCAACATCAAGTCAACAGCACCTTTAGTAACATGTTTTTTTGGTGACTTGTTCAATACATATTTTCCCCGCTGTATATTTAAGTTGAGTGCTCATGTACTCCCATGGGTCTCATTCATGACACGTTTCTAAATGTAGGTGTAAATTCTAAACAATTTGCATGTAAAACAGACCTTGCCAACAGTGTTAATTTCATCAATGAAAAACAAGGATGAAAAATGTTCTTTGCCATGAACATTGCAATGCAGCGGTTCAGTTGATTATAACAAAAAATAATAAGCTGGATAGTTTTTATCTTTTTGACTACATTGACTACATCTTTTTCCTTCAACAATATTGCATGCTAATGTAGTCACTGTTAGTAATGTCACCAAATTTTTTCATCTTGAAAAAACGGTTGTCATTGAACATTTTCTGCTCTTATTTTCATTGAGGGAATTACAGTTTTTCTTTATTGCTTTGATGCAGCCGTCAACTGAATCTCCACATTGTCAAAATGGTTAACACATAGGCCTAAAGGCTGATTTATACTTCTGCGTCAAACGGACGCGTATGCTACGGCGCAGCATACGCATGGACGCATAGCCCCTCGCCGTGGCCGTTGGCGACGTTGACGCGCACCTCTCAAAAAATGTAACGCGTACATGTAGCGCAAGCTCTGTGATTTGTTGGCTTGGCAGCGCTGACGAGTGTGGGCGGAGGTGAGAGCCGCGCGCCCGATGCAGCGAGTGTTTACAAGTGTGGAGTCCCATGAAAGGAGCTCCGGGTGGAGACTGTTGTTTTGTGTTTACCTTATGATTAAAGTTGTTGCACGTCCGCCGGTTCCCGCCTCAAAATGAGCGAATTTGAGCCTCTTGTACATTAAGGAGGTGTTCAGAAATAACAAAACACCAGCGAAGAAACTCGACACAGAGAAACAAACACCTCACTGCCAACTAGCGTTTCGGAAGTGAATTGCAGAGAAACAGAAACAGCGCGCAGAAGTATAAATGCATGGCTACGCGCGAGGCTTGCGTCATGAGTCACGCCAATCACTTGATGCAGAAGTTTAAACCAGGCTTAAGCAGTGGCACTCATGGTCAAAATAACACATTTTGTTTGCAAAAGGGTCTAACCATGTCAAAACATTTAAAATATGTAACACAATCAAATTTTGCTTTCAGATAACACAATTTGCAAACAAGTATATGAGCTCTTTCAATCAATCATTGCACAAGAATGAATCAGTGCACTATTGCTTGTCATCCTATTGCCAGTGCCATTTGTTGTCTTTCTTCATGGGTGGTGTCAAATTTGCCTTTTTGCAAAGAATTGGATCTAGAATAAGAAATGCTTTGATGCAATTTTTATTGAATTCATGACAATTATTTTTTTCAAACTGTTGCTGAAAACTGAAATACTGTAAACATTACAGATAATACAAGTAAAGCAAACTAGTAAAATCTATTGGAGTATAAGACATAGCCACTATTGACCTCCTCCATCTATGCTGGCCTCAATCTAACACAGACCTGGCACCTTTTTTATATAAGGTTTGCAGACTGATTGCTAATTGAAGATTTGTGTGAAGGAGCTTCAAAAATGTGCTTCAGTGATTTCATACTGATTTTGGTAGTTTCTAATAATTAGGAATAGATGGTTTATGTTTGGTTACCACATTTAAAACAAAAGAGTTTGGTCTGCTTGAATGACATCCATGTTAAAAAAAATGTGTCAATCCAATAAGAAAGGTTTTACACATGATAATGAAAACTAAGTGGATCCTAGTTTATTTAACCAGGTCAAAGCAATCAAGAAAAACTGTAACAAGGCTTCCTAAAACTCTCCTACAGATTCACAAAATGTTTTGTAAACATCAGATTTAATAGTTAAACAAGTATGTAAATGTTTAATTTCAGTCAATTAAAATTAGCGGTAATGCACACCCATTTACACTTGGCATAATCCCCACCATGTGTCCATGAGTGATGTGGTATATTCTAAGCTTTGGCTCCAGTATATTTCATAAATGCACAAAAGAGTTATGATAAATGAGTCAAATAATGATAAATGTCATACGCCTAACGATAAAAGTTGGTCTAACATGTGAGAATGCTTTTGGTGGCACAATATTTTCCGTCTGAGATGCTCTGGTTGCTACTGTATGATTTAATACACTGCTGTTACGTATTATGAGTATCTCATTTTTAAGAATATTACTAGATGTATAAGAATGCAGTAACTAGTACTACTTTTTATTGTTATTATGTTCTGTCATTGTAAAAGTACAGTAATGAGAATGACGAGTGCCATATTATCCAGAGTTAAAGAGTTAGCAACTCTTATAAAAAAAAAAAAAACCAACAAGATAGCAAACAAAGTTGTAACGTACTGTATTTGTCACGATCGGTGGGTGGGGAAAAGGATTGAGGACTCAAATGCAGGGAAAAATGGGTATTTATTAATAATAAAATAAAACAAACATTAAAATAAACTACCCCGAGGGGGAAAACATTAACAAAACATACAAATAAACTTAACTGGGCAGGCTGGCATGGAACAGGACAGGACAAGGCTACAAACAACAGGACAAGGAGAAAAGATGACGAACTGGCACAGGACAGCAGACATGAGGAGATTATATACAAGCGTAATTTAACACACAAACAGGTGAACATGATAAACTAATAATGGGTTAACAAGGAGGGTGGGGCTAGACAATAAACGGGAGAGGACATGACAAAGACAACAAGCCATGTGCTCACATAAAACAAGACTAGAACACGGAAGCACGCGGTGCATGTAAACATACACCACGTGCTAAACACAACACCAACAGACGACTGAACAGGGGACACGAGCACATGATAGATGTAAACATCTTACCGTACGCTCACACATAAGCACCGCGCATGCTTCATCTCAGCGCCAACAGAAACCAAAACCAACCAGACTGAGACGCTGAGAATGAAACAGCGCGATGCCGACAGAACAAAACAAACACGAGTACGAGCGTGCGCGTCACAAGCATGCGCAGGCCGTACACGTCCGCATCAAGCGGGAGCGCGCACGGTCCGCACGCACTCACGACAGCGCGCGCACACAGAGACAGAACACAAGTGCTCGACCCGAGAAAACTCGAGCCGAGCACAACAGAGCATGACAAGACAGAGCTAGTGTCTGGACTCTGCCACCAAAACAAGAGTTAACAAGACCAGACTGGCAGAACCCTGACAGTATTATTATGACAGTGCAATAATTCAGTGTAGTCAGTTTGCCAAAAAGAACAATTATTTTTCACAGCATTCACACATGGTAGGAAGCAAGTGTAAACTACATTTCTTTCGTACCAACTAACATTTGGAAAATGCAAGTTTACTTCAGAACAGCTTTATGAGTGAAATGCATTCTGCTCATGTTTTATGATTGCAGCTTCTGTGATTACAACTGTTACAACTAGATAGAATCGGAAGTCTACAGTAGTTTCCTGAAAGTCATATGTATTGGTTTAAACAACATCAATAATCATTATTACAATGTCAATAACAAATCAACAATGGGTATTTTTAGAAATGTATGTGTTAAATGCATTGACTTTTCACAATAAATGTTAAACCTGCCATCATCACTGTAAAAAATGCTGAGTTCCACACAATCGGTGAATCATTTATTTTTTTTTTTGAATGATTTACAGTACTAAAGAATAAAGCTTCAAAATGGAGACCATAATCACTATAAAAGTGTTGACATTTGCCCACAGCATTGTCTTGACATATGACTGAACTTCTCCTGCTAAATAAACCGAATACTTGTTTTCAAAACAAATTTTGAGGTGCTTATTCTATAATTAGTGCCTGTTGTATTGTAGCATGCTATATTTTCTCTAACTGAAAAACTTTCTGTGTATGTTTTGTAGCATCTTTGCTTTTAAAAATCATTTGGGAAGTAGTCTTGTCTTGTATTTTATTACCCCATAATTACCAGAAAAACTGCCACACAGAAATGATTGATGTCTTCCTTTGAGTCAGGTTAGAACTTTTTTAAAATTCTTTACTGTTTTGCAAGAAAGAAATTTGTTATTAATCCCAATTCAAGGTTAGAAAGATGGAAAATGCAAAACATCACCCGTGACAGAAATTCTGAAAAATAAATGTTAAAAAAATCATGTAAAGACATTTAAATGGTGTATTGAACAGTTTCCACTTTGCACTATAAGTAACTTATTTGTCATTTAAATGAATTTTAAAAAATGAATTGTGTTTATAAGTGCATTAAAGTTTTTACATATAATTTAAAAAGTCTTTAACGTTATATTAAAAAAAAATGTTAGTATATATATTTTAAACTTGGCATCAAGATGCAGTTGGACAGTGCCATGCAGGACTTTTATGATACTTTATAATGATTTTTGATGCAGAAAGCCTTGGTTTTGTTGGAATTTCATATTCTAGCAAATGTAAAGACAAAGTCAAAATTGACTTTGACAGACAAAGACTGCAGACAATATTACGGATAAATAATAAAAAAATACCTTTTAGTCTGGGTAACTTTTTACATTTATTTAAAGGTGCAGTATGTAAGTTTGACACCCAGCAATTGAACTAGGTATTTTATTCCTGGATCAAAACAAATGCTAACAATGTGAGTTTGAATGCAATTTTATAAGGACATTTATTGTCATATACCGAAAGCAGCAGCAGATAGTTCACCTTAGATCTTGAAAATAAAATAAACCGTGTGAAATTGAACTTTAGAACTGTGACTCAGTGCAATCCATTTAAAATGTTAAAGCGGTTTAATATGTATTAATTAGATTATAAACCTTTGTGAGTGAGTGCATATTCTGTGCTTCTGAATGGCTGTATTTAAATTTCTGTAGTGTTTCGTCTAGTGCAAACAGTGCTTATCACTGCAAATCTCGTCACTTAGCGTGTTGTCAGGACACGGGGTTACAATGTAACCTGCTCACTTAATGTTTACATTCGTAATATTTATATTATTTTCTAATTAATAACCTCATGTGGAACTATGAATCTGTGTCTCATTTCAAAGTCTTCTACTGTCCACTGAAGGTCACATTTCGGTCACTGATGCATGCTTTGAGAGCCTTTCTGAATGAATGAAATACGCTGTTTTCCACCAAGGCAACCTGGGGTGCTGAAATACGATTGGCTAAAGTGGCCAGTAGGCGGGTTAAAAGAACCAAAACAAAGACAGATGTTCCGGCACGTAACAGACATTTTCAAACAGAATATCTGACTTCAGCATTATTTATCAGGTAAACAAGAATGTTCACTTGACATGTTTCTTAAATATCTGCAAACATATTATGGTATTTTTATGTTTTAGAAGAGTCAAAAACTTACATACAGCACCTTTAAGCTTTTTAAAGGTAATTATTGGCAGCTAATGAACCTACATGTTGTTTTGGAAGACCAATACAGGATGTTTTCCTATCTGAAAAGTCCTTTAAACCCTGAGGCCATCTTTACCTAGACTGATATTGTGACTGTGGCTGCTATTTGTCATATGGCATCTGTTGTGCAACACATTCTATATGGCACAGACACTCAGGAACTGTAAACAGTTACAAAATGACACACACACCCAAACATGATGGTACAAATATCAATTAGCATTTCGAGTCTTGTTTTACTCTGTCAACAGATCCGCTGTATCTTCTTTACTTTTGATTTGATATGTACCTGCTTAGAAATTCAATAAATCATGTCCAACAATCAATACCATTAAGGAAGCCAGCTCCCTCTCTAAAGGAAAGTCGACAGCAGTTTTAATTATTGTGATATCGGATGCCGCACATAAAAAAAGCAAGCTGTCATTAGAAGAATTAAAGGGAGCAAGAGTAGGGTTACACATCACAGAAGACTGTAAATGCTTAAATACGGCCTTTGTGTTGTGTGTCATTCAGACTGGGGCTGTAGCCCTCAAGGGACTAGCAAGTCGATACAGGTTGCAGTTGAAACGCATGGTAAAAGCAGTTTTACCACAAGATAACAAACCCACGCCTGCTGACGTCACAATGGAAATGACATTGACTCACACACATTAAAGAGCAGCTTTGATGTCCGAACACAATGGTGGAAATCTTGCCTATGGGCAACACTGTGTTTGTATAAAGTTGAATACAAATCTTGTGTAACAGTTTGTATAGAGATAGTTATGTTTTATTAAGGCAAGTTTAGGATTTCTAATACTGTTACTTGTCAAAAAAAGTAATGCGAGTAAAAGTGTCTGTTCTAAATAATCAAAGTATGAGTAAATCATAGCTCAAGTATGCAAGAGTAGAGAATATTATCCAACCTTATACATTCCAAATTTTAAAAAGTAGCTTACAGTTTTTTAAAGTGTAAGTTCAATTATTTACATTTTACATTTAGTCATTTAGCAGATGCTTTTATCAGAAGTTGATTTAGCTTTTTTTTATATATATAATCAGACAAACAGGAAAACAGTAAAGGAATAAATGATAAATGCTATTGTTGATCAGTTAAGTGTTGACGAAACAGATTTGTCTTCAGATGTTTCCTAAAGATGGCCAGACACTCAGCTGTTTACATAGAGTCAGGCAAGTCATTCCTACGGGATTTTAAAAGGGAAGTTAAAGGTGAAAGTCCTTGTAATCGCTTTTGTGCCCTTATGAGATGTAACCACAAAGCAACGTTTGGTAGCTGAAGTCTGAAGTGAAGGATTGAGGTAAATGGGGATGCAGAGCCGTTGGTTGTTTAGTAGGCAAATGACAGTGCCTTGAATTTAATACGAGTGGCATTTGGCAGCTAGTTTAGACTGATAAATAAAGCTGCGACATGCTCTTTTTGGTTTGTTGAAGTCTACTCTCACTTCACATGCTGATATTAGGGCAGAGATCATCGGGTCATCAGGCTGGAATTAGAGCAATTACATAGCAATGGTAGGAAAAGTCATGTTTCTGAATGACAAACCCAAGCGATGTCATGTAGATGGAAAAGAGAAGTGGCCCTAGAATAGAACCCTGAGGCACCCCAGTAGCAAGATTTTGGAGTTCAGAACACTTCTCCTCTCCAAGACATCCTAAATGACCTACTTGAGAGTTAAGAGCTGAACCACTGGCGTGTGGTTCCTGATGTCCATTATATTGATGGTTGCCAAGAGAATTTGGTGGTTAACCATGTCAAAAGCAGCAGCAAAACATTTGCCATTCATGGACTAGCACACAGAAAGCAGGCTAATGCATTTATACACAAAGAAAAATCAGTGTAACCTAAACATCTTTAAAAAAGGGGCAAAAATCTAGTGATGATATTTTAACACTTTGGTTATGCACTTTGAACCCTGACTAACAAGTGGGAGTGTCCAGCAAGTTCATGCAGTACTGATCGAATACATGCAATTTGTGCATGTGTTTGAAAACGTAACATTCTGTAGTGCATTTAGCTATTGTTTAAGGCTATTTGGCAATTTCAGCCATCATGTTCCATCCTTCATCTTCTCATCAGTGAGATACAGTCTAAACAGTCTCTCACTCATTGTGTTTACCAATTTTGTGTTGTCTTAAGTACTTTTAATGCTTCCACACTGTACATATTTGCTGCCTTTATAACGCGTTTGTGCCACAGACTAATTTTTCTACTTGGCCATTCACTGTAGACAAGAAAAAAATAAACAATATAAAGTAGTGACTGTAGGTTGAAGGAAAATAGTAGAGTAAAAGTACTGATACAGCACTAAAAATGTACTCAAGTAAAAGTATTTTACTAGTAAACTACAATTCTTAAGAAAAAACTATTCAGTTTCAGTGATTTTGTGGTATACTACCAATACTTTTTTGTACCAGGTTCATACAAACCTGAACTTGTATTTTCCCAAACTCACTGAAACAGCTTTCTAGTTCCACTGTATGAAGAACTTTTGTGTATAGGAATGTCCCAATCAGGTTTTTTTTGCCCTAGAGTTCGAGTCATTTGATTTTAAATATCTACCGATACCGAAACCCAATCCGATACTTCTATAATGCATTAAAAAAACAAAGAAGGGCGAAGAAACAGATCCAGGATGTTTCTTATTTTTTATTTAATTCACCTTATTTTAAGATTCAACAACTCAGTTAACAAACAGAGCACTTCTGTGAAGTAGACAATCAAGTAATAAATAACATCAATTCTTCACTTTTGGACTTTAGTGCAACTGTAAATATATAAAAATCTAATGGACCCTTTTCACAAGCCTGTTATGAGGCGGTTAACTTTTTTTTTTTATAACATCATCGTGGAGTTATTCTTTTATTATTTGAGCAAATAAGATTTTAAAAAATTATTTAGTTATAAATACATAATTTTCCCAACTATGGCGACTTTCGCTACTGAGAAACCCGGAAATGTGAAAAGGGTCTATATAAAAACCAATCAGCTCCTCAATTTATTATACCTGGCAGGCAATCCCAAGTTTACGTATCTCACAGTTTGCTATGGCAATGTTTTCGTCATCAACTTTATAATACCTCCAGATATACTCACGCTTTCCGCTTCAAGCTGCTTCAATGTTCTACTTTATCCAATAGCGTCTCTGCAACAAAGTCATGTCATGCCGCAAGCATTGCTGTTTCTGTGTAAATATATTCGAGTCCTGATCAGGAGGTAACGTCCGATTCCGATTGAGTTATAAACTACATGATCGAACCCGATTTCTGATCACATGATCGGATCTGGACATCCCTATTTATGTATAATAATAAGCCTCCCAGTTTACTTGTTTTTGCCATCCTCACTTACATACCCACTAGTAAAAAGAATATATGAAAAAATTATATCTTTTATAGCGGAACGGTGGCTCAGTGGTTAGCACTGTCGCCTCACAGCAAGAAGGTCACTGGTTTGAGTCCCAGCTGAACCAGTTGGCATTTCTGTGTGGATTTTGCATGTTCTTCCTGTGTTGGCATGGGTTTTCCCCACAATCCAAAGACGTGCGCTATAAGTGAATTGAATAAACTAAATTTACAATAGTATATGAGTGTGAGAGTCTATGAGTGTTTCCCAGTACTGGGTTGCGGCTGGAAGGGCATCCGCAATAAAACATGTGGTTCCGCTGTGGCGACCCCTGATAAATAAGGGACTAAGCTGAAGGAAAATGAATGAATTAATCTTTTATTTGAATTTTAATTTTTTTATTTGAATGTACATGTCATATGCACAATATATAGTTTCACTATTACAAAAATACTATATAATCTGATAGACCTATAATCTTAGGTCTTACTCAAAAATACTAGCTTCTTTTCTGTTTCACCTTCAGAACACAATTCTGTTTCCTGGTTTGTTTTCTAATCTGAAACGCTGTTTGTGTCCACAGCTGGAGATGTTCTGTGAGGTGATGACCATGCAGCAGGTTGGATATGTCATGCTGATGGACTACCTGCAGAATAACTACAGAAATCAGCAGGAGCAATTCATGGGACAGGTCTTCTCGTCCTATACTGGCGTCGAGGAGGTCCACACTCCGAGTATGTACTACACTAACACACATTCGCACATAAACAAACTAGGGTAGCACGTGTCTGGAATCTTTCATTCTGAAGCTCTTAAAGCAGTCAGGCAGTTTGAGGGTCATGGATCTAATTAGCCTTTAATGCGAAGCTAATCCCAAACAACTGCTTCTCAATTAAATAAGGTTTCTATTTTTACATGACAAAGCCCTCCAGACATTTTCCTACTTTCTATTTATAAATATAGACAGACATTTGGCCCATTTTAGCCATATTCAGGGTTTTTATGGCCTTTTATGGGTGACTCCATATCATTTCATGGTTGTTTTATATGAATCATTACTAAAAAAAAAATACAAAACAACTGGCTGTAATTAATATTTACTGTAAAAAATGTTTATTTTAATATTTTAAATTGGACCAGTTGGCATTTCTGTGTGGAGTTTGCATGTTCTCCCCATGTTTACATGAGTTTTCTCCTGGTGCTCCAGTTTCCCCCACAGTCCAAAGACATGCACTGTAAGTGAATTGGATTAACTAAATTGGCCATAGTGTATGAGTGTGTGTGTGTGTGTGTGAATAAGAGAGTGTATGGGTGTTTCCCAGTACTGGGTGGCGGCTGAATGGGCATCTGTTGCGTAAAACATGCCAGAATAATTGGCGGTTCATTCCACTGTGGCGACCTCTGAAACAGAGACTAAGCCGAAGGAAAATTTATATTTTAAATTGTAAATATAAATAATCAGAGCATGTTTTTGTATTTCCACATAAACATTATGTTTAATTCAATGCTAGGATTTTATAAATGTAATTTCTAAGTGTGTAATTCCACCTCCAGGTTTTTGGAACCTAATTACTAAGCGAAAACTGAAATATCTTTTATATATTTATTTAAAAATATCTAAATATATTTCCCCTACACAGTAAACCCTAATAAGTTGAGACTACTCAAATGATTTGAGCAAAGTGATTCCCTCGGTTTGTTTGAGTATTGGTAAATCAACAACTCAATTAATTGAGTTGACCAAATGTGGTCTCTTCATTGAAATAACTAGAAATGTTTAAGTACAGATAACTTAAAATGGCTAATAGACTAAACTCTAAACTTCCAAATTTTTCAGCTTTTTATAGCTTTTTTACTTACTCCCAAGGCCATTTGTATCAAAGTTGATATTTAGCCGCACCATATTGGTGTTTCGTAACATTTCATTTTTACGAGGTGGGTCATTAGCCCAACGCTCAACCCCCAGCCTGGAGGACCGGGACATACACACATACGCTACGGACAGTTACCCAATTCACCTATAGGTCATGTCTTGGCAAAATCCACACAGAAATGCCAACTGACCTAGCTAGGACTCAAACCAGCAACCTTCTTGCTATGAGCTGATAGCGCTACCCACCGCACCACAGTGTCGCCCCTGCGTGTATATCAATTAAGAAAAATGTATATAAGCATTTAAATATCTACTTACTAATTTAACTTTTCTCTTTTGTCAGATGGGTTCAGGTAGTGCCTCTGTCCTGCAGCGCTTTAGCAAAATTCAGCATCACAAGCAAAATGAACACCTTGTGTCATATAACATATATCGACCAATCAGCGATGTTGTCAAGGCAGAATTTCAAGCACAGCCAATCATTTTAAACAGAGACATGGTGAATCATTTAAAGAAATTAAAAGGTTAAGTTCAGAGAACTTAAAACATAAATTAAAAGTTTTTTGCTGCCTAACACACTTGTTTAATATTTGATGCCAAAACGTGGTATTTTAAGTAATGTCAAGTTATACCTAACCTATAACCTAATGGCCTCTATTTTAACGATCTAGGTGCAAAGTCTAAAGCGCGTGCACAAAAGCATTAAGGGCATGTCCGAATCCACTTTTGCTAATTTAAGGACGAAAAAATACGCTCTGCACCGTGGCGCATGGTCTAACAGGGTTGTGCTTATTCTCTTAATAAGTTATAGGTGTGTTTTGAGAATAAACCAATCAGAGTCATATCTCCTATTCCCTTTAAGAGTCAGTTACGTCGCACCATGGCGCATTTGGTATTTACATGGCGGACTTTGTAAGTGTAAAAACTGAACGCTTCACTAGCGAGAAAACAGTTACAAACCATCTGCAGCGCTAATAAAAAATCAGCCTCCTTCAATCGGCCTCTACTTTCTCTTTCTCTCTTTCGTGGAGTAAGGCAACGGTGTTGTACACTCCACTGAAGACATCCATTAGTCTACATAATTAATTTAGTTTGTTAAGCGCAAAGATTTGTTTTAAAACTATTTCTAAATTCAATTTTAATTTTCAGCAAACGAATAAATGAACAATAACAAAGAAGTGTGGTCAAAAAAACTGTTATATCCAAACACATGTCCTATGCACCATATGGTCCATCACCAAACTGAAAAACTGGAAAAAACCTCGGAGATGAAGCCATGGAGGCAGTGGTTTTAATATTTATGTAAAAAGTAATAATTTTTGTTATATTTTATTCCTTTAATTCTCTTTTGGAAAACAGGAAAATTAGTGTTGCGTTGGTCTGAAAATAGCAAACACGTCTTGCGCCTTATTGCACTGGGTGTATGATAGGGCCCATATTTTTAGTAATGACAACAATGGGGTTTACAGTGTACTTATACAGTATATTTTTCTACTGTAAGGATTTTTAGACATTTTAAGCAAGAATTTAGACCCAAATATATGTTTAAATTTTTGGACATGAAAAGATAGATATTCTGAAAAGCAGTGTTGAAAATGCAAGTATGTTTCAATGGTTTAAAAAATAAATTTAGATTTGTACAGCGTTGAAAATATGTTCCCTAAAAAGTGTAAGATATTATACAGCGTTAATGTTTTTGATGAATTGTTATTATATTATTAGATTTTTTTTGTTTTGTTTTTTACAACAAAAATTTCTCAGGAATTTAAAAAAATAATACGGTCGAGTAATTTTTAAACTTTGCAAGGATTTTTTGATATTTTAACTGAAAAATTAGACTAAAAATCATAAATAGGCAGGCAGGTAGGTAGGTAGGTAGGTAGGTAGTAGGTAGGTAGGCAGACATTTGAAGTGGATCATCACTTTTCGTCAGAGCTGTTGAGCAATACCCATTCTTGTGTAAAGATAATTTTGGAAAATCTTTTTTTATCCACTTCAAATGTTGACTACTGTATATTGCATACATATTGATGTGTCATTTTTAATTCAGATGAAAAAGTATGTTGTTTTAAATGTTTATTTAAAAATAAGACTAACATAAGCATATCATTTTTCTGTAGAACACAAAGTTTATTAAAATATTAGGAGTGTTTTGTTATTACAAAATGTGTTATTTTTGTCATTCAAAAATCCTTTACTCAGTGCGACCTGTTCATTTCACAGCAGCGCTTTCAGATCTGAACTGGTGTGTGCTCAGACTTTCCGCTTTAGCAGATCGTTGGTGGAACATCGATGCCCCCATTTCAGAATCCTACGCTACAGGGCAAACTGGCATGTCTGGCATGTGGGAGTTGTTTTTACAGAGGCCATCAGCAATGGAAAATATCCCACTTGTGTCATTTCAAACATAGATACACTCCAACATGTGTCTTAGCTTAAACTGACTCCAATGGAAAGTCATTTTAAAATCAATGCTGCATTATTACTTTGTAAATACTCACAGATTACTTGTAAACCTCAGGAAAAAAAAAATTAATTGTGAGGGTGGAAATGTGTTTAAAAAGATTTCAGGGCCAAAGTTTACACTTATCAGTTTAAATTACTGATATTCTAATCTTCGGCTTTCTGTAAATCTATTGGTTTTAATATGTACGTTTCATTTGAACTAGCACAACAAGCAATTTTGTGTTTAAAAGATAACGAATAGAAGTCTAGTCTAAATTTAGGCTGTTGGTGAAGATCTAATAGATGTCTAACAATAGAACAAAACTAGACTAGTCATCAAGCACACTGATCAGACAGACTTCACATGTTTCTGTGTATTTGATACTTTGTTTGACTATTGACTACACAGACTAAATTTAGCCTTGTTTTAGCCGAGAGGTCTATGTTTAGACGTCTATTAGACATCTATTAGACTTCCATCAAACACAAAATGTGCTTCCTGGGAAGGGAACATGAAGTCAAAAGCAGCCAGTCAAAGCAGATTTACTGAACTCCATCACTGTGCTCGCAGTATTAACTATGTTTACTCTCATCAATCTTTCTGTCTTCGCATAAAATCTGTTTGGAGTTGCTAGGAAACTGTCTCTTTCTGTTTGCCCCCTCACAGACAGGTTGACTTCAGTTCAAACCTATAAATGCATCTGGATCATCAGGCCACATATTTACACTCCCTGATGGAATTATGCCAGCATTTGTTTGTTAGTTTATACTTTATTATCCCATTTTTGGGAAATTTGTCATCCATGGCATCCATTTGGACTAGGGGTGTAACGGATCACAGTCGATCTGTGATTTGAACAGATCACAACCCACAGTTCAGAACACACGTGGCCCGCGGAATACATTTTTTTACTGGTAGATGAATCGTGAATTTGTAACCATCGCTGAGAGATCAACTCTCGTCATTCAAATCACATGTATGAAAGCATTTAGGCTTTTCTGTAAAATATAATGGTGTCGGAAGAAGTTGTGGTAGGGCATTCAAGATGTGGGTTTCTTAGGTTAATAAGGTGTTTTCTGTCACTACTTGTTTAGCCTGCATCAATGCATTGTGAAAGCTGCACGATCATTAAAAGATCTGGATCTCAACACCCACGTAACATAAGTTATAAATGATGGTGATTTGCATATGTTTATTAATTCGTCCAATCACTGCATTCAAATCTAAAAATGCAAAAATCAAGAAAGAGATTGAATCTTTAGTCTTTTGAGTTGGTTATTAAATAACACAGAAGTACTGGGATAACAGTTTATAGTTTAGATAAAGCCACTGATGTTTATGATAAAGATTAAAATCACCGTCATGTGCATTTAACATGAAAGTTGTAGGCAGCAATTACATCATTTAACCAATAGGTGGCAACAACCAGGCATCAAATATATGCCACCGAATAATTCTTCAAAAATAATCCATTTAGCAATGAAGCATGACGTTTTATGAGTGAATAACTGAATCATTTATTGAAAATGAGACTAAAAGTAAATTTGGGTTGTACAAATTATAATGTTTATTGATTTATATTATTAGCGTTATCAGCAACAGTAATAGTAACAGTTAATTTTTCACAGTACTGAATATTTTACAATTTATTTTTATTTAACTGATTATTTCTTCATTTTATTTTTAATAAAATTACAGTTTCTAAGTTCTGTTTGTTAAAACCAAAAGCATCTTGCAGTACTGTTTTTGTATTAAATGGAAAGCAAATGACATTTGACTCCTCCCCTTTTTGGATGTTCTGTCAAATCTGTGACAAAAAAAAAACAATGTGATCCGAACCATGAGATTTGTGATCCGTTACACCACTTATTTGGACATCCATGGCATGGCCAGAAAACATATTACAACATGGTGTTTATACATATAAATTACCCTAAATAAATATGCCAACCCTTTAGGTCACACTTTATTTCGATGGTCCGTTTGTTGAATATAAGTTACATTGCATCTACATGTCAATTAATTCTCATTAGATTATAAGTAGCCTGTTAGGTTGGGGTTAGGGTTTGGGTTAGTGTAAGTTGACATGTACTTGCAAAGTTTCTTATAGTCAGTTAAATGTCTGTAGAAGGACTGTTAAATGTCAGTATCAACAGATATTAAGCAGACAGTCTACTAATACTCAAATGGACCATCAAAATAAAGTGTTACCACACTTTACCTTATATTCAACTCGTGTTAAACGTCATGTCAGACTTCTCTGTTAAGTAATTTAACAGCAGTCACCAACAAATGAGTTCTTACAGAATTTCGAATCAGTTTACACTTCAATATCCTTAATCGGCTGAGGGTCCTAATACTAAACTAATCCTGAGGGTAAAATGTAAAAATTCTCATGTAAATGTGTGTGTCATCAGAAATAAATTCCTTATCTTAATCCCTTATAAATGCCTTAGCATTCCTCTCAACCTTTTGACCAGTCAAGTTTTAATTTTGATTGAACACCATCATGCTGTTATAACGTATCTTACCATATCTTTGGTAAGTTTGTAATGGAGCTCAATGCCAAATCACACGTGGAACGAAGATAATGGATTAAAGACTGATTTTTTAAATAATTATTGTTTGTTGGTAATACAATTCATGGTTGGGTAACACTAATGTAGTGGACACTTTGCTTAATCTGTGGATGTTTTCTGCCCTCTTGTGTTAGCTGATGGGTGGTGGTCATAGACTAGAAATGATACACAATACATCACTATACCTTTATTGAGGAGCTCTAAATATTCAAAGCGCCCACAGAATTTCGCAGATGTTTTTAGGCCCTCAAGTGTTTTTTTTTTACTTGCTTTTTTGGAAAATATATATTTATTCCGTTCTTTATACTAATTTCTTTAATATGATTAAATAATATGATTTATGTAAAGTACAGTTTGTAATGTTTTTTGTTTTTCAGTAAGTTTATTATATGAGAGACTTGCATATTAAAGGTTAAATAAAAGTTCATATTTTTTAATTTCATGTAAAATTGTTGTTACTATACTTTCAACACACAAATCCACAGATTTTAAACAAAATTTTGCGCCGAAATAGCAAATAAATGAATAAACATTAATGTCCGCAGATTCTGTCTGGCTGTCTGCCTAAGTATAACTTAACCATATTAAACCAGCTTAATCTGATCCAATAAGCAGGGCCGGACAGATTCTGTGGACATTTTTGCTTTTTCTGTAGAGAATTATGTAAAAAGTCTGCGGATTTATACGGAATGTTTTTGGAAGTATCATAACTAAAAACTTAATATATGAAATAATAAAAATAATATACCTTTTTACCTTTTATTTAATGTTTACAATGCAAATCAAATTAGATCCACTTATTTGGTAAACAAAACAAGTGTTTTCATATAATATATCTAGTAAAAGACAGAAAATATTACTTTACAAACTGTATTGTAAATAAATCATATGAACATTTTAATATTAGTCAATAATATTGCTGAAATTAATTTAAAAACTGAATAAATATAAATGTACACACATTTACACAAGTAAATTAATAGACTAAATGATGGGTCAAAAACCTGCGGTATTTCTGCATAAGCCGATTCCATGTGAATCTACTAATAAGTCAGGGGTGTCCACACGGTCTTAAAGGGCCACTAATGTTTGACTTGTTTCAACACAACAGTTTAGTTTTTTTTAATAAGGGTTTAAATAAGGGTTTAATTAGACACCTCCTGCAGAAAGTGAACTCTTGGAAATGCTTAACCTGTGACAGTTTTGAAAAAGTTCATTTAAAAAAAGAAATAATTCATTTAACAAGGAGGCATTGCATTTATCAAAAGCGACAGTAAATACATTTATAATTCTTCAAATAAAAGCTGGTCATTTGTCAATCAAAGAATCCTTAAAAAATGTGTAATGATTTCCAGAAAAATATGAAACAGCAGCTGTTTCTGTCAGTATTTAAAAAGAGATTCTGATATTAAGGCTACATTTTCATGGCAATTATGCATTATAAAGTTTTATCTTTGCATTTTTTTTTTTAATTTTGTTCACAAGAATAGACATTGTCCTGTAATCCAGCTTGCACTTGCACATGCCTGTAGACTGAATACACAAAATGCATGTGCGAGACATCATCAAACATAGTGCATGAATGTTTTCAGTTATCTACAGTTACACACTTGTGATGAATACTTGTAACCGTATAGAAATATGCACCATAAAAAATTATTGCTACCTTATTTTTTGCATTTGAATAAGATTAACTTTTATAGTTTTCACAACTTGCCTCAATCACTGACAAAACATATTACATCAAACTTTGTATAACTTGGATAATGTATTTGAAACCTGATTGACTTTAGTAAAATAAGTTACAGTAACATAAAAACCCTTGTTGTCATGACTTTTTGGCCTATTTTTACAGTGTGGCAAAATATATCAAATCACATACAAGTTCATGTTTGAATATCACAGATATAAAATATCCCACATGTTCATTATACAACATGTATTTAAAATAAATACTTAATAATAATAATGAATAAATAGTTTACTTTTCAACTATTAGAATTGTAAATGTATGTGTATGTTAAATATAAATTAACTATAACTTTATATATTTATATGTGTGGAGTTTGCATGTTCTCCCTGTGTTCGCATGGGTTTCCTCCGGGTGCTCTGGTTTCCCCCACAGTCCAAATACATCCGCTATAGGTGAATTGGGTAAGCTAAAGTGGCCATAGTGTATGTGTGTGAATGAGAGTGTATGGGTGTTTCTCAGTGATAGGTTGCAGCTGGAAGGGCATTCGCTGCATAAAACATATGCTGAATAAGTTGGCGGCTCATTCAGCTGTGGGGACCCCTGATTAATAAAGGGACTAAGCTGACAATGAATGAATTAATGTATATGTGTGTGTTCATATATAGAATTTATCTATGGGGTGATACATAAGTATCGAGTGCTCGGGTACAGTATGAGTACTATGATATGTCACAATAAACCATGCTCTTTAACACCAAATGACAGGAAATGCTTCGATGGTGGGAAAGAGAGTTAAACAATCCACATATGCAACAGAAGACAAAAAGATGTAGCTTATAGCACCTCTTGTGGACATCTGAAAAGTGCAGAGTAATTTAGATTTTGTAGAAATGTAGATAGATTCCACAGATTTCCAATGAGCCTGTGAAACAGTAAACGGTTTCCTCTGCGTTGTGTACAGTATAGATCAGATCTGACGCCCAATCACGCCTTGGACAGATCACTTTATTCTGGTAAACAGAGTAAAAACACAGTCATCAGCTTCCGCAGTCTAATGCCGTCCATGACCACACTCTTGGCTGGCGCGAATAATAATGTAAACGTACAACACGAGTTCAGAAACACAGTAATAAATATTAAATCATGTACCTTGTAAACAGAGTAAAAACACAGTGATCGGTTTCCAAAGTCTAACATGTCGTCCTGCTATGATGGGTGCATATTAGCAATTATAAAGTTGTAGTCACAAAGAAAGGATACATTGTGAATAATAAAAACAAAGAGATCAACAAAAATATACATTTTACAGGAGCACTCACTCACCACCACTACTCTCTTGGCTGGCTCGAATAATAATGAGGGAACTAGTTTATAACATGCCACCAGCCAATGAATAGAGAGGGGGGTCATTCAGAATTAAAGGGCCATGTACATAAGAGAAAAGCAAGTGGAAGCATTTTTATAACCTGTTACACTTGGGGTGGAATTTTTGGTTCAAATGAATCTATAAGCATGCTCTAAGATACTTCTTTCTAAAACATAAAACAAACCAAAAAATTCCCCACAGTAGATATGTCATTTTATTAAGCCATCTTTTCATATGTTGACATAGTTTATGTTTGTAGTTTAGTTTAAGCAAATTAAGGTCCAAAGTGCATGATTTAACTTTGTTTGTGTGTGTTTGTTGTCATAGTTTGCAGCTCAGAGCCGGAGAATGTGCAAGCCAGCCCTCATAATTACACCAGTATGCTTGTGATCTGGGAGAGACCACGGGCTGTTTATGACTCCAGTATAGAGAGATACTCCGTCACCTACCGGCCGGCCCAGGGCGGTGATGAATCTGCTTTAGAGTACCTGACTGATGGAGATCAGGATGTGGTAATTCAACTTTTAGTCACAAACCTTTGATATCAATGAATGAATGCTTTGACAATCAGACCTCACCTCATATAACAGGTTGTAACTACACAGCTGAATGCTTCATTCTTATTGGCTGATGAGCGTGTGAGTTGTGCAATTATTTTCAGATAAATCAAAGTCCCTTTAAGGCAGGGTTGTGAAACTCAGTTCTTGGAGGGCCGCAGCAAAACACAGTTTAGTTCCAACCCTGCTTCAATACACTTACCTGGAGGTTTACGGGTGCTTTCACACTAGCACTTGGGTGACCAACCCTGTTCCTGGCGATCGACCTTCCTGCAGATTTCAGCTCCTACCCTCATCAAACACACCTGAACCAATTGATTAGAACGTGAGGAGCACTTGATAATTACAGGCAGGTGTGTTTGATATGGGCTGCAACTGAAAACTGCAGGAAGGTCGATCGCCAGGAATAGGGTTGAGCACCCCTGCACTAGCACTTCTGGTCCACACCCGGGTTCGTTTGACGTCAGAGTATGATACGTTTAGCTAGTTTGAACAATGTCTTCTGCACTCAGGTGCGCACCTATGAACCGTACCTGAATCCACCTGAAAGAGGTGGTCTGGGGTACGGGACGTGCAAATTTTGGTTCGGTTTACTTCTGATATGAATGCAATCGTACCAAATAACGGAAGTGAACAGCCAACTGTACAACGAACTTTAGTTTTCATGACGTTCATTCATGTGTGTATGAAGGTGTATCACCTACCTTGGCGACAATCAGGACTGACCCTGTGAAAACAGTGATAATGTCTGCTTGTCTTCACCAAAAATGACTTCTGCAGACATTGCGTGATTTTCTGAACGTTTTTAATGTTTTTTTTTTGCGGCAGATAGACTCAAGTGGCTGTCTGTATTTAGATTTTGGTAACAAAAGCAAAATATTCAGTAAAAGCAGAATGACCATGATATGCGGATGTCTCCATTTTGCCAAAACATGACGCAAGCATACCGGGGTTCAGAAGAAAAAAAAGACAGTGGCTGTTTCTCAATTCCAAGAATGCAGAGAACGAACTTGTGTTCTTGTGAAGACTTGTCTTGCCAGGTCACCTCGGAAGAATGAACTCGGGAGACCACGAGAACAGAGAAGGCGTCCTATGAGGAATGAGACGCTGTGTTCTTCCTGATGGTCACATGACCTTCACACTTTTTTAATGGAAAATATTTAAACATTACAGCACAATAAAAATAAAACAGATTTTAATTCGAATTTCAGCAAATAAACACCTTAAATGTGTTTATGCCTTTACTAAAATTTTCATGGTGATGTTTATATTCACCGTTTCATTTAGGGAAACTCCTGAGATAAATAAGTTATATCTCTGAACTTTAATAATAAACCTATATAAAATGCTGCGCTTCCCACCTCCAGTCGCAATGACTTGTGGGACTTCTAGAGCGAGTTTGATGTTCAAGTCTGCATCCATGCATCTTCGATATCAAGAACACATCTAGGAACTTTCACGCGTCCTCCGTTCTTGCAGTCTTGAGTATTGGAACTGAACTTTGACGGTTGATGATGACGTTACATGACACGAGGACACTTGATCGCTGAAGAACGCATATTGAGAAACCAATGTGAACACAAACCAGCCGAGAAGGTGGAAAGGAGGGACAATCGAGTCTGGGTTCGGTCCAGGCAGTTGAACCAGGTGTGAAAGCACCCTAAAACAAGCCTGAAGGACTCAATTAGTTTGATCAGGTGTGTTTAATTATGGCTCGTTTCCACTGAGTGGTACAGTACGGTACGGTTCGGGTCGGTACGGGTCACCTTTATCAGGCTTGCGTTTCCACTACAAAGGGTACCCTTTTGGTTGGCATGGTGTATGACAGAAAGTTTAAGTCGACGTCATTCTCGCTCGAATAAATGTCTACAGTAAAGCTGTACAGGTCGTTCACATTATATGAGAAGCTCTTCTCACAAAACAGATGCTTTAAACATATTAATACTTCTGTTTAAATGTTTATTAACATTTCTATGAACATGATTTGATTATAACTGCAGATCAATGACAGTGTGGCAGTGTTACAGCCTACTGTAAGGTCTGCAATTATATAAAATAAATAAATAAATGCAACATATATGAACACACACAGCCCCTTACAGTCTCCGATATGTTACCACTTAGAGAAAAACTACACACAGCATACATTTAGTCCTTATTTGAGTTCAAAATCAACATGCAACATATACAGTAGCCCACAGTCAGAGCAAACCTCTCATCTGTATCTTTAACCTTCACCAGCACATGTAGCCTCTGTTAGAGAGTAATTCCGTCATTCCGAGTTCATAATAGTCCAAAAGGCGATGATAAACATGGCAGTTTGTTCATGATTCAGGTTGCCGAAACAATTTGCTCCTGTGTTTTGTTAGGCTTCTCCTTTTTTGCTTCACTCTCGCGTTTGTCCATTTGTTTCTGAATGGATCAGATGTCGAAGACGCTTCAATAATCACACACACGTTATTATCATCAGCTTAAGAAGTTCGTTATATCAAATAAAGACACGATCGCGAGCTCCCTGGAGAAAGCGAAAACCACTCGCACTTTTAGATGGCCTCGTAAAACAACAACAGGACACGGCAGATTCTTGGCTTTGTGGCTGTTTAACAAGACAACGACAATGTTTGTTTTCAGCCCGGGTCATCCATGGATCATTCTCGGCTGTGTATTTAAAATACATGACGGTTCCTTTTGTTTTGATTCTGGCTAGCTCCACGAGATTGTGACGTATCTCTGTAAACCAATCAGCGTTCAGCTACGCGTGTAGCTCCACCTTTTGGCACCCTTTCTCGTCTTTGGTACCCTTTCGAAAGGGTGCCAAAAAGTGGTACGGTACGGTTCGGTTCGGTACGCTTTTGACAGTGGAAATGGCCATAAAAGCGTACCGTACTGTATCGTACCGTACCGTACCACTCAGTGGAAACGGGCCATTAGGGTTAATGTTAAGTGGTGCAGAGCTGTGGCAGAGCTCCAGGAACTCAGGACACATGTGCTTTAAGGCAAGTCATTTAACTTGATGGCCATCTTTGAAACCCCTCTTGGGCAGTTCCTATTTAATTGAATGGGGTAACAGTAAATTCTTCAAAACATACGATTAAATTTCAAATTTGGAATCACCAATAAAATTTGACAACAAATTTTAAATTTTATACAACAAAGTTTTACAAGACTTGTACCATATTTTACAACACCAATCCATCAATATATATACAATATATCACTTTAAACTATAAAAAATGTTAATAAAAGTAACTTTTTCAAACTTGTCAAAGTAAAAAGTTGTTAGAAGAAAGATTAAGGTCTTATTATGCAATTCAAAAGCCTAAATAAACATGGAAAAATAAAAACATGAATCACAAAATATGGAAAACTACTAATTTACAGATATTTTTTACAGTGTACAGCATCCATATTAACTGTAAAAAATTTCCCCATTCCAAACCATATAAGTGACATGTCTTTAGTAATAACACAAATCCAATCAAAACAAAACAAAAGGCTTTTGATGATGTGTAATGCTGGGTTCACACCAATGGTGGAATTAAGTATTTAGGCAAGTACCTTACATTAGTTTAAAGTTGTGTGAAAGCAATATTTACAATGTTTATTTTGCTAGCACGCATTGTTATTCTTTAGGTAAGTTAAGTAAATAAGCTGCTATGTGGTGTGCGGTCTGGCGCATGTGATGCTGTGTGGTGGTGGTGGATGAAGAGATTCCCCCCACCATCTGCAAAAGCACTTTGAGTACCTATTAAAGTATATATATATGTAAGGATTTATAAAAAAGTCAATGCGAAGTGTGGATAGAGGCAAATTAACATTGCTGGACATTGGTGGTGGAGAGGTGAGACCCCCATCTCATACTGTAATTGTGAAGTGCTTTGGATGTATGGCCATACAATTTAAATACGCTATATAATACACATTACTTACTTGTTACCTGCTGTGGCCACATCATCTACATTATTTTCTAATAATTCAGTGACCCGCTGTCAATTATTTTAACATGTGCCAGACATATACAGTTAAAGTCAGAATTATTAGCCTCCCTTTTAATTTTTTTTTCTTTTTTAAAATATTTCCCAATATTTGAGCATATATATGAGCATGGAAAGTTTTACAGTATGTCTGATAATATTCTTTCTTCTGGAGAAAGTCTTATTTGTTTTATTTTGGCTAGAATAAAACATTTTAGGGTAAAAATTATTAGCCCTTTTAAGCTAATTTCTTTTCCAATGGTCTACAGAACAAGCCATCGCTATACAATAACTTGCCTAGTTACCCTAACCTGCCTTATTAACCTAATTAACTTAGTTAAGCCTTTAAATGTCACTTTAAGCTGTATAGAAGTGTCTTGAAAAATATCTAGTAAAATATTATTTACTGTCATCATGGCAAAGACAAAATAAATCAGTTATTAGAAATGAGTTATTAAATTATTATGTTTAGAAATGTGTTGAAAAAAATCTTCTCTCCGTTAAACAGAAATTGGGGAAAAAATAAACAGGGGGGCTAATAATTCAGGGGGGCTAATAATTCTGACTTCAACTGTATGTATGTGAATTGACTTTTCAAAATAACAAAGTAAAAAAAAATATATTTTTTTATTCCACCAGGGGGCAATCATTCAAGACCTGGTGGCCAACACAAGTTATATGGTGCAGGTAGTTGCCGTGTGCACCAACGGTCTGTATGGCAGAGTGAGTGACCAGCTGACAGTGGACGTACCCCTGGATGATCCTGGTAAGACCAATCGCCCTCGTCGCCCTCGCATCCGTGGAGAATGAGTTTACAACACTCATACCCCACATTACTTAAAATGTTAGACTAATGCCAAATGCGTCAGAATATAGACTGATCCTTTGCAAACCAGTTACCTTGTTCAGAAAATAGTATAATGTCATGGAAGACATAAAGAGAAATGGACAGAATCCTTGAGTGGTTTAGCCAGAAACATACTTTACACAAGTGTGTGTTTATTTATACATACAGTAGATCCAAATGAATAATTGCAGTGGATGGTCGCGTGAACATACAGTTTGTATTAATGACAAGTTTTTGATTTCATCAATGTACTCGAGTTAGCATACAGTAGTTACAAACATAAAGCTCACATGCTTGTGTATAGTGTGTTCAGGCTGAAATCCAGTACTGTAATGAATAGTCTTAACACAAAATAATTCTATAACTTAAATGTAAAAAATAAAACATGATAATTTTATGTTTAAATTTATTTATTGAATGTTTATTTAACATGTAAAATTGAAGCTTCTGAATTTAGGTAGACTTTCTGTCTCTCTCAGTGTTTTTTTTATGTTTTACAGTATGTGTTTATGTGTCACATTGAAGTACATATTTTCCTATTTTTTCTGTCTGTCTGTGCATCTTATACTTTATTGTCACTATCTGCATTCTGAATTTCCTTCTATACACTATGATTTTTTTTTTCCTGTCTGTCATGGATATTCATGTTTCTCAGTGGTGCATTTTGTGTTCTTGGAATGTTGGGTCATTTGTATTTTGCTTACTAATTATTAATAAACTTGTTTATCTTCCTAAAAATTCCTGTCATCATATTTCAGTTGTCCATAGACAAATGTGTTGCCAACTGTCACACATTTCTTATGTCACAAGACATTTTTTTCATGATCATATGAAAATATGTGAAAGAGTTGAGTTACATCAGTAAAATGGGGCCAATCTATCTGAAAAAAATCATGCATCTTTTACCTTTTAATGTTTCCATGCTTCACAAATCGATATTGTCAACATATCACAAAATCTCTGGGGTCTTTTCCACCATTTTGTGTCATTGAGTTTGATCCCATGACAGGTAAGAGCCTGCGAGAGATTCTAAGCTCTCTCTATCCTTGTGTGCTGGGGGCATTTTTAATGCATGAAGGTGTTCAAACTTTCCTTTCCTGTGATGCAATGTGTGTGTGTTCAAAAGCTGACCCTCTGACCCACAGATTGCTCCTTTTTGAATGAAATAACTATCTAAACTACTGTTCTGTTTGGTGATCTGCCTGACCTTTCCTTCCTTCTTAATCTCAGTGGTAACAGAAAGTACCAAATGCCATAAACAAAAAGGCTTTGTGATTGCATAAATAGTGAAAACCAATTTGTGTGTTTGAGATGTGTTCCTCAAAGTTCCTTTGTCTGTTAAGGATGGAATTATAAACACTGATTTTCAAATCTGGGTTGGATTTTTTGTGTATGTTTTATATATATATATATATATATATATATATATATATATATATATATATATATATATATATATATATATATATATATATATATATATATATGTATATGTATATGTATGTGTGTGTGTGTGTGTGTGTGTGTGTGTGTGTGTGTGTGTGTGTATATGTTTTATGTGAAACACTGTTGTTCAAAATTAGTGTATTAATGATAAACAATATTGTGATACTATTAGATATGTTAACTAAGATTTATTACAAATGTTTAGTTTACTTTTAGTGTTGTTATGAACGTTGTGTTAGAGTAGCAAACATACAAAACCTACTTAACTCATTCTTCGATTTAACACATTTATGTTTGGTTTATTTACAGAAGCAGACAATGATTCTGAATCATTTGACTATGATGAAGAGGTAACTGTCAATACCACTTTATCTATACCCACATAGCAAAATATCTCTGGCCCAGCTCTGGCCCACACAATCAGCTTTTGCTTGGCCCACATGGAGTGAATTACGGTACATGAGTGGACCAAGTCTGGCTTCCAGACAAGGGCCAAACATGGACCATATCTGGGCCAAGTCTCAGCCAAGTTAATAACCCATCACTGAGCCTGAACTGGGCCAGATATGTTGGTGTGTCATGACTGCAATGAAATTGATAAATCTATTAATCATTGCACTTTTGGCGTGCTGTGGGCATGCTTTTTCTCGAAGTGACCTGATTGGTAGAATTTTTTTTCTTTATTTGAAAATAATATTTCCCAGTGATGGGTTGCAGCTGGAAGGGCATCCGCTGCGTAAAACATATGCTGGATAAGTTGCCGGTTCATTCCACTGTGGTGGCCCCGGATTAATAAAGGGACTAAGCCGAAAAGAAAATTAATGAATGAATGAAAATAATAAAAATGTATTTTAAATGTGGGTCAAGATAGGCCAAACTTACATGGCCCTTTTATCAATTTTTAACATCTGGGCCAAATACTACATTTTACATTTGGCCCAAGTATTGTGTGCCGCCTTAAAGACTTTGCCACCTCTGTCAAACCAGGGTCATGTTTGGCCCACATGTTGTATGCCAGTGCCGGATAAATGCCTGCTGTGCCAAATTTATGGCAAATCTGGGCCAGATTTCTTTGCTACCTGGGTAGTTAGTGATGATTATTTATTTGTTTTCTAAAACAGAACTAAACACATCTCTTTGTCTTTTTCTATTATTTCAGGAGAACTATCATATAAACCCATTTTTAATAAGAACGGAAACAGATAGGCTTCCATATCCCTTCCAAACCACCACAACCAGCCCAAGAGTTACTACAACAGAGCGTCCGATCCATCCAGTTGTTAAGACGACACAAATAGCTCATGAAAGAAGACTCCCAGTAGAAGAATCCCAGAAGACTCATGATAATATTTTTCCAGTGGTATACACTGATAAACCTACAGAGAGAAACACAGACCAACCTACAACCATGACCACCACATTTGTTGTAGATGTACACACCACAACACCAGATAGTTTTAGATTTGTTGCAGGGGTCTCTTCAGAATCTGATGTCCAAAGTAGTAGCTTCACAGATTCTCCAACAAGTGTCACCCCTGAAACAAGTGGAACCCTTGAAAGATTTGTTACATCAGCTCCGATAGACATTTTGGAGGTTGAGGATGTGACTGAACCGGTAACAATTGCAGACAGCTATGAGGAAAGTTCACAAACTGTAGCCCCACTGCTTGAAATCCCAGTGGACTCCACTTCCTCTACCTTCCCCTCAGAAGTCCCACTGCAGCCTACAACTGCTAGCTTGCCTTTTCCAACTACTGCCGCTTTCAGCACTGTTCTGTCGCAGACCACCCAGCCGGTGTTTAATGGTGAGAGCGCCCCATATGCCCCCTCTGTTTCTGACACTCTGTCCTTTGTGCATGCAAGTCCTGTGTCCCCCTATTCCTTAAGCAGTGTGTTGTCTGAGCCCATCCCTGACTGGGACATCCCGTACACTGTTACCATGCTGATGTCTGGTGGTGCGCAGTCTATCACCCCTTCCCCTTCCTACCCTACCCTATCCCTCAGTGGCTCTGTGTCTTATTTAGACATGGAGTCTGTCTCTAGTGGTGGTTGTATTGATGATGATGGTGATGATGCTGTTTTATCTGGGTCCGCCTCGGCTGACCCCCCATGTAGAACTACTTTACCTCTTCAAACATTATCAGAAGCGACTGCTTCTGTTCACCCAATGCAGCCAAGCTCTGAACCCAACCTTCTACATCCTTCTGAGCACTCCAGTACTATCTCTGTGCTGAGCACTCCTGCGTATCTCCAGCCTTCGGTTCCTGTCCCTAAAGACTACTCTGTGACGACAACAACCCTTGACACTGATGCTTCTCTCTCAGGTAGCAATGGAGAATTGAACCTGCTAACCAAGTGGGTAGATTCTTCTCTAGCAGCTGCTACTTTTAGTAGTGAAATCTCTTTGCATGCCTCTTCCAACTTCCTGCTGCCTTCCTCTGTTTCTGGACTGTCCCCTTGTAGTAGTCTCCTATCTAGTCCTGTAGAACTTAGTTTGTTTCTGTCCACCTCAAGTGCCAGTACTTCTCTGTGCAGTGACACAGACTTGGACCTCAGTGCTAAGGCACTCTTGCCTTCTCTTTCCATTTCTACCAAACCATCTAGTGACCTTAGCATGTCTGTTGCAGCCACCATCAGTAACATTGCACAAAGTGCAATTGGACAGTCCCTGGGAGCATCAGCTCCAATAAGGTCTTCAACAATTACTCCAACCTCTATACTAGAACTCAGATCCACACCTACTCCTGTGGAGCCCCCAACAATTGCACCAACCTCTACCCCAGACTCCATCACTGTAGTTGCTCCCGTGGTACCCCCAACCATTCCAGTTTCCTCTGCTCCAGAATCCAGCTCCATGCCTACACACTCTGCAGATGGGCAGCAGGAGAACAGTGCCTCAGGCTGGACTTTCGATTTAGACTGGGGCCAGAGCTCAGCATCAGGAGATGAGAGTATCGCAGCTCCATATATCACCACTGCCTCTCCTACTGAAGTATCTCCTGAGGAGACTGATGATGGGAATGAGGAGCACTCTTCCTCATTCTACTTTGAGGGTGAGAACGGGACAGAGAGTGAAGCTACCGACTTCAGAGTCACCCTGCAGCCCAGCCCGTCTTGGACTCTACGAGGAAGCGGGGAAGAGGAGAGTGGATCAGGTGAAAATCTCACAGATAACGAGACATCTTCAGACTTCAGTATTCCAGAGCGCACAGAGAGGGAATCAGAAGAGGAACCAGTGGAAGGTAAAGCTCCCGGTTACTGATGTCCATTCGTGAAGGTGCTTCTTGATTTAGATATGCTCAGTGAAGCTGAATTATCATCGAAGAGTCACAAAGTACATCAAAGCTCTTGGTTTAAGGATCCATCCTAATTCATCATAAAATTTGAATGCCATAACCCACCTTAAATGTCATCTAAGTAACTAAACATTCATCCAGAAAGTGCTCTGTAGAAGGTAGTGAGTTCACTTGGAAGGTAAGCGTTCACTACTAATTTACATACACAACTTTCTGACAATTTAAATATAAACATGCTAATGAAGAGCTATCATCTTAATTACACAAATCCCATCATTACAATGCATGTCTGATTTTAGTCCCATGTGATTCCTCTGTGTCCCGTGTTGTGTTGCATGTTGCTTGTTTTATTATTTGTTTCAAATGTGTATTAGCATGCTTACATACGTCATCAGAAACATGATATACATGTACATTCAGTCATCATCGCAGAGGTTTTCAGTTGGATCATCTTGTAGATTTATCTAGTGTTATATATAATATAGAATATCTGCATAGCAAATTTAATCACATAGAAGCTTAGCATGCAAGCTAATATTTGGAAGAGGCTAATTTAGCTTGATGATTCCTCCATGGGACAGTTTATGCATTTTACTGTTTGTCCAGCAGAGAGCAGCAAAACTCTTATATTTACACTCTAGTATGTGACAGCTGGCAGTGGCAGCATTTATTTTGGCTGGGAAACCGAGGTCATTTCAGACAGTCCTAGGCCAGGTCTTAATCTCTCAAACGTGTCTGTCTGCAATGAATCATGACCTTTGAACTTTTTTAGCTTCTTTGTGTGAAACGCATTTCTGATGGAATAGATTAAGTGGTGCTATGCCAATCCTTATGGTTAACATAGTGATTATAGGGTCTTTAAGAATCAAAGAGAAACTGAGTCAATATCCTGTGGGAACAGCTTGAACTCAATACCAAAGTACAAAAGGAGGTTTGGTTTAACAAACCTTTTGTTGTTTTATGCAGATTTTAAATTAAACATAGCACCTTTACCAAAATCCGCATTTTTATCAGCATTGATTGTGCCATTGTTATGTCTACATAAATAATTGTGACATTTTTGGACTTGTTATTTTATGGTTTTCTTGGGTTATTCCTTATTGTAAGGCCTACTGGTTTGCAAATGATGTCACCTTAATACTAGAGTAAGATCAATCTGGATTTATGCTACATTTAAGTTACAAGGTACATGAAGTGAGATAGTTCCACTTGAAACATTATATAAGGTGAGTTTACAGTATCTATGTTCCCATATAGAAATCTGATACATGGAAATATATGCAAATGACATACCGGTCAAAAGTTTGGGGTCAGTACGATTTTGAAATGTTTTAAAATAAGCTTATCCTGCTCACCAAGGCTGCATTTATTTAATCAAAAATACAGTGCAAACTGTAAAATTGTGAAATGTTCAAAAGTAGTTTATAATTTAATTGAATCATTTATTCCAGTGATTTCAAAGAAGAATTTTCAGCTTCAATACTCCTTCAGAAATCACTCTTTTATTTTTAATGGTGATAGTAATAAAAACAATAATGACCGGAGTAGGGCGACGCAGTGGCGCAGTAGGTAGTGCTGTTGCCTCACAGCAAGAAGGTTGCTGGTTCGAGCCTCGGCTGGGTCAGTTGGCGTTTCTGTGTGGAGTTTGCATGTTCTCCCTGTGTTCTCGTGGGTTTCCTCCGGGTGCTCCGGTTTCCCCCACAAGTCCAAAGACATGTGGTACAGGTGAATTGGGTAGGCTAAATTGTCCGTAGTGTATGAGCGTGAATGTGTGTGTGGATGTTTCCCAGAGATGGGTTGCGGCTGGAAGGGCATCCGCTGCGTAAAAACGTGTTGGATAAGTTGGCGGTTCATTCCGCTGTGGCGATCCCGGATTAATGAAGGGACTAAGCCGAAAAGAAAATGAATGAATGAATGACTGGAGTAATAATTTAATTTGAAACTACATACAATACATACATACCGGTAGTGTATATGGCATACAAGTTCATATTTGTATTTTACATATTTAAAATATATGTAATATATGTGATATACATTTTAAAATATTGCACAAATTTCTGCTTTCTAATATTTTCCCAACCATTGGAATCTCAAATATGTGTATATTTATGTACAAATATTTTATATATTATTATTTTAGTGCCAGGCAAAGATTAATCATGATTAATCGCATACAAAATAAATATTTTTTAGGACATGAATATATGTGTGCGTGCTTTTTATATTTATTTTGTGTATGTGTATATATATATATATAAGTCAGAATTATTAGCCCCCCTTTAAATTGCTTTTCTTCTTTAAAAATTTTCCAAATGATGTTTAACAGAGCACGGAAATTTTCACAGTATGTCTAATAATATTTTTTTTTCTGAGAAGAAAAAAAGAGAAATTATTTTTTGTTTTATTTTGGCTAAAATGAAAGCAGTTTTAATTTTTTTTAAAAACATTTTAAGGTCAAAATTATTAGCCCCTTTAAGCTATATATATTTTTGATAGTCTACAGAACAAACCATCGTTAAACAATAACTTGCCTAATTACCCTAACCTGCCTACCTAATTAACCTAGTAAAGCCTTTAAATGTCACTTTAAGCTGTATAGAAGTGTTTTGAAAAATATCTAGTTAAATATTATTTAACTATTATGTTTAGAAATGCGTTGAAAGTCTGCTCTCCGTTAAACAAAAATTGGGGAAAAAATAAACAGGGGGGCTAATAATTCTGACTTCAACTGTATATACAAATTATGATACAACATAATTATATATATATATAAATGCTTTGTATATTTTTGTTTTTATGTATGTGTTTGCATCACATATTAAAAATATACAAAATATACACACATGTATTGTGTCAAAACAAACTTTTATTTTGGATGTGATCTATCTGTGCGTTTATGTGAAAACCTAACATAATATATAATAGTTTTTGAACATGGTCCAATGGTTGAAAATCGTTTTGAGGAATGACAACAGTGGTCCTAATGTATTTCTGTTTTACATTTTCAATTTCCTTAGCTTCCGAAAATCCAAAAAGGCCACGTTCTGAAAAATAATGTTATGGTAGCTGTTTTTATGTGAATATACAATTGAATTGCCTCTTGTTACAGTTATGATTAGAAGCAGTATGATAAGAAGCAGGAAATGTTCATGGGCCAATGACATGACCACATTTAAATGGTCTATAAGTGGACATTTTTGCTATATTTTGAAATATACAGTATGTTGCATATATGAAAATATGCATGTCATGTATGTAATTTCCATATATTGCCATATATCAGATAGCTCTATAGGTTTTCTGCTAAATTCGCTCAGTGCTTAAAATGTATTTGAATCTAATACTATACTGCATATCCTGATCCTAAAAGAACATTAATTAATGATGATGCTCTGATCTGATGACCTATAGATGCCAATAACAGCAGTCATGAGTCGCGGGTGGGCCTGGCGAGCAGCATTGAGAGGCAGAAAAAGGCTGTGGTTCCACTAGCTGTGGTCTCTACTCTCACTTTCCTGGGGCTCGTTTTTTTGATTGGCATTTATATTTACTGGAGGTAAGTCTATGTTGGTAAATACAACTAATATTAACTCAAGACACCTCGTAAAGTATGACCCATTTTTGTTTTTTAATAAAATATGGTGCCATGTTGTTTTCAGGTGTCATTCAGTTTCAAATTCATTCTTTATGGTCCTCAGAAAGAGGCAACTTACAAACTCGCTGGTTTCAGGTGAATTTAACATTCTAATAGCAGAGGGAACAAAAACTTTTTCCCAAAACATGCATTTTTTTGGAGAGTAACTGTTTGTATCTATGAACTGATAGTTTGGAGTAGAAGGACCAATTATGTTTGAAGAGGTTTTGGTGATTCTAAAAAGCTTATTCCTGTTAAAAAAGTAAGTGACACAATGCAGAATATAACATGATACTGCCATACAAAAGAAGCAAACGATGTGGTCTGGTTAAATTAAAATTTTCTGAACAAAAGGTCTCAATGACAATAGTTCATTTGAAAATTGAAAATGTTATCAGACTTTTAGAGAATAAAACAAATATGAACAACTTACTGAAACCTGTACCTAATAAATACAGTAAATCCAGGAAAATTAAGATCACTTTTTTTTCCAAAGCCCTGTGTGTATATATATACACTGTAAAAAAATCCATTATTTTACTTTTTTTTTTTCCGGAAACTGGAAAATTCCCCCATGAAATAACGACTGTTAAATTACAGAAACTTATTGTAAAATAACAGATGTTTAATTACAGAAATTTTATTTTCTGTAATTTAACGTTCGTTATTTTACGGTTAATTACTGTAATTTAACGTCCATTATTTTATGGTAAATTTCTGTAATTTAACGTTTGTTATTTTCATGGTAAATTTCTGTATTTCAACGTCTGTTATTTTATGGTAAATTTCTGTAATTTAACGTCTGTTATTTTACGGTAAATTTCAGTAATTTAATGATCGTTATTTTATGGGAAATTTCTGTAATTTAACGGCCGGTATCTTACAGTAAATTTCTGTAATTAAATGACAGTTATTTTATTGGAACTTTCTGTAATTTAACATCTGTTATTTTACTGTAAATTTCTGTATTTAAATGACCATTATTTTATGGCAGATTTCTGTAATTGAATGACCGTTATTTTATGGCAAATTTCTGTAATTTAACGACCGTTATTTTATGGGAACTTTCTGTAATTTAACGTCTGTTATTTTACGGTAAATTTCTATAATTAAATGACCTTTATTTTATGGCAGATTTCTGTCTTTTAACGACTGTTATTTTATGGTAAATTTCTGTCATTTTAACGACTGTTATTTTATGGGAACTTTCTGTAATTAAATGACCGTTATTTTACATTTTTTCCCAGCACCCCAGCTTCCAGAAAAATATGTAAAATAATGGAATTTTTTTTTACAGTATTTATATAATATTAAAGTAATTTCTTTGTCTTTTCATTCGACCAATTTATTTACTTATTTGTTATGATTGAAAATCAGGATTAATATACCAAATTTTGATTTCCTTACTCTTATGAAGTAAAATCATTGGTATTATGTTGTCCAAAAATGAAAACAGAAAAGGCTGAAAACATGCCTTTTTTGGTTTATTCTATGCCAATATATTAATATATATATTAAATTTGAAAGAAATCTAATCAATAGTTAAATAGTTAATAGTAAAACATAAAACAAATAAACAAAAATAATAATTTCATTTCACACATAATTTAAGTAGTTCACTTATATTAACATGATTTACAAAGGCAGTTTATATGTTAGCACAGTATTTCAATTTTTTATTTAGAAACTGTTCATTTAGGCCAAGTAACTCAGTTGAGGGAGCATGAAAAACAAAAATAGACTTCCTCCGAGACAGCTGCTTGTGATTTCCATCATATTGTTACTAATCCATAATCATAACAATCGTCGATAAGGAGGAGAAGGGGGGGGGGGGGGGGGCACTGTGCGGCCCCATGAGGAGCGTGTTGTCTGTCTGTGATGGGGGTCTAATCTTGGGCACAGACCCAATCTCACACCCACCGGGCGACGGACCACCTCAAAGGGAAGCAAGATAAACAAGCCATGATGTGGCGGTGGTCTGCGTGTGTGCGAAACAGCCCCCAAATTCACACCAAAGCGCTAAATAAAATGCTCCTTCCACACCAGGATGGAAGTCTGAAAAGCCTTGTTTTCTGTCAGATATTCCCAACCGTGAAATAAGCAACTTTGGCAAATCCCATCAAGAAGATGTCTGGGATGTGTAAACACACAAGATTGTACATTTCTCATTGCGACGTGCCTCTTGCCCCTTCAGCATATTGCTCGTGTTTGACTTTTTGTTGTTACACCGCGAAGATTGCGAGGAGATTAAATCGGTAATCTTGGAGCTGATGATTAAATCTCCGATACGCTGATCTGTTGTTTGTGGGCCTACAGGGAGCACATGCTGCCAGGCTGGAGAAAGAACCTCCTCCACGTGATTATGTTCGACACGACCAAGTCATGTTCGTGTCTTGTTAGCGCAGCCGTGGGTGGTTCAATCTCAGCAGAACACGCTCATGTACGACTGCTTGTCCATCTGTAACTACATGGTGCTCATTTGGAGAGCAGACAGATGCGCACTTAATGGGACGTCTTCAAAACGTTAGCGCTAAATCTGTGTCTGTGGCCACCATTGTGAGCTCTAATCCCTTCCAAGAAGTTAGCGTTTTAGACAAAACAGCTTCCGGTTTAAGTGATCCTGTTAAAAACGTGTCGTGGATTAGATTGAATTTGATGTTTTTTTTTAAAGCTTAGAGCACATATATGGATAACACAACAACAACAACACGCAAATAACCAAAGCTTGTGTGTGACAGCCGCTGGGTGTGTATTTGTGTGAAAGTCAGTGAACAGTATGTTCAATAAAAGTGTTTAATGCCGTTACAGGAAGTGTTTTCAGACTGCTCATTTCTACATCGAGGACAGCACTTCGCCCAGGGTCATTTCCTCATCGCCACTGCTAAACCCTACAGGTAGTGACACACACAGTTTTTATAAACGCAATATATGTTCTTTTTATTTCTCTTGTCTGATTCATTTATTAAAAACAAAAACAGCATATACTGTATGCAGATTATGTATTACAGTATATACACTTTAGTTTATGTACCCATCAAGCACGATGTCTAAAAACACATCAAATATGCTAATTGACTTGATGCTTAATCCATTTAACATCCACACATTGATGCCAATTTGACCACCAAAATAATGACACAAAAATATAAAACTTCGACTTACATGTAAATGGATGTAAACTACCTTGATGTCAAAACAACATTAAATTGACACCAATGTTAAATGTCAATTTGATGTCATATCACATATTAATGAACATATATAAATGTTGGTTTGATGCTCAACTGAGCCTGGTTTCTCTTGAGGTTTTTCCTTCATTTTCGTCAATTTGTTCCTCGCCACTGGCTTGCTTAGTTTGGGACTTGTGGAGCTGTGCATTGATGGATTTGCTCTTCAGTGTTTAGACTTTCAGCAGTGAAAATTAAAACACACTGAAATGAACTACACTGAAATTCAAAACTGGACTGACACAGTTTCAATCTACTAGAACTTCTATGTTAAGCTGCTTTGAGATAATCTACATTGTAAAAGCGCTATAGAAATAAAGATGAATTTAATTGGATGTAGTCAATTGACATCAAATTGATTGGCATATTTGACGTTTTTTTAATGTCATCTTGACATTAAGATGCCCGCTGGGATATATATATACAGTTTAAGTCACCCTGAATTATTAGCCCCCCCTGTTTATTTTTTTCTCTAATTTCTGTTTAACGGAGAGAATATTTTTTCAACACATTTCTAAACATAATAGTTTTAATAACTCATTTTTAATAACTGATTTATTTTATCTTTGCTATGATGACAGTAAATAGTATTTTACTACATATTTTTCAAGACACTTCTATACAGCTTAAAGTGACATTTAAAGGCTTAACTAGGTTAATTAGGTTAACTAGGCAGGTTAGAATAATTAGGCAAATTATTGTATAACAGTGGTTTGTTCTGTAGACTATTGAAAAAAAAAATAGAGCTTTGAAGGGACTAATAATATTGAACAGAATAATATTGAAAACTGCTTTTATTCTAGCCGAAATAAAACAAATAAGACTTTCTCCAGAAGAAAAAAATATTATCAGACATTATCATTTGGGAAATATTTGAAAAAGAAAAAAATTTCAAAGAGGGTTTAATAATTCTGATTTCAACTGCACAGTATATATAAACACTGCTGATCTAGAGTTTGGGGTCAGTTTTAATATTTTTTTTTGTTCATGTTTTTTTTTTAAAGAAGATTATTCTGTTAATCAAGGCGGCATTTATTAAATGTAAAAAAAAAAGGTTAAATTGTTAAATATTTATACAATTTTTAAATAACTGCTTTCATATTGTATGTAGTTTCTAATGAAATTATTACTCCAGTCATTAGTGCTTTTATTACTAATACCATTAATAATAATAATAATAATAATAATAATAATTAATATTAGAGTGATTTCTGAAGGATCTTGTGACTCTGAAGAGTATTGAAGCTGAAAATTCATTTTCAAAATACTTTTGAACAGCCATTTTATAGTGCAATAACATTTCACTATTTTACAGTTTGCACTGTATTTTTGTTTAAATAAATGCAGCCTTGGTGAGCAGGATAAGCTCATTTTAAAACATTTCAAAATTCTACTGATCCCAAACTTTTGACCTGTAGTGTATTTATTTTTTACTGAGTAATTATGTCTTGTTTTTCAGCACAAAAATGTAAAAATTCACAAATCATTTGTTTGGAGCACATGTGTCAAATCCAGTTCCTGGAGGGCCGCAGCTCTGCACAACTTAGCTTTAACCCTAATTAAACACACCTGATCAAACTAATTGAGTCCTTCAGGCTTGTTTGAAACCTACAGGTAAAGCTGCGGTCACACTAGTGTTTGAGCATGAGAAATTCTGTCGTGCATTGCTGCGAAAATGGGCGGGATTAAACAAGATGATTAGACATTTAAAAAAGCGAGCAATTGCTCCTTATTTAAAATTTCTGTACTGAAAGTTCATGTTTTGATCCTCGATTGGTCTCACGCACACAAGTGATGCGATTTTGCAGGTCAGAGTTCACCAAGCTTGAACTTTGCGATGCTGCAAACTGCAAAACTATATATATATATATATATATATATATATATATATATATATATATATATATATATATATATATATATATATATATATATATATGTGTGTGTGTGTGTGTGTGTGTGTGTGTGTGTGTATATATATATATATATATATATATATATATATATATATATATATATATATATATATATATATATAAGCTTCTGAAGCGTGATCATCGAACAATCAAGTGTTTCATTCAAAATAGTCAACTGGGTCGCAAGCATGTGGAAAAACCAAACCAAAAACCAAGGCGCAAAATAACTGCCCATGAACTGAGAAAAGTCAAGCGTGCAGCTGCTAAGATGCCACTTGCCACCAGTTTTGCCATATTTCATAGCTGCAACATCACTGGAGTGCCCAAAAGCACAAGGTGTGCAATACTCCCCAAGGTAAGAAAGGCTGAAAAACGACCACCAAGAAATATCTCAAGACTGATTTTTATAAGGTTTTATGGACTGATGAAATGAGAGTGAGTTTTAAAGGGCCTGTGGCTGGATCGATAAAGGGCAGAGAGCCCCAGTACGACTCAGACGCCAGCAAGGTGGAGGTGGAGTACTGGTTTGGGCTGGTATCATCAAAGATGAGCTTGTGGGGCCTTTTCGGGTTGAGGATGTAGTCAACCTCAACTCCCAGTCCTACTGCCAGTTTCTGGAAGACACCTTCTTCAAGCAGTGGTACAGGAAGAAGTCTGCATCCTTCAAGAAAAACATGATTTTCATGCAGGACAATGCTCCATCACACGCGTCCAAGTACTCCACAGCGTGGCTGACAGTAAAGGGTCTAAAAGAAGAAAAACTAATGACATGGCCTCTTTGTTCACCTGATCTAAACCCCATAGAGAATCTGTGGTCCATCATCAAATGTGAGATTTACAAGGAGGGAAAACAGTACACCTCTCTGAACAGTGTCTGGGAGGCTGTGGTTGCTGCTGCACGCAATGTTGATGGTGAACAGATCAAAACATTGACAGAATCCATGGATGGCAGGCTTTTGAGTGTCCTTGCAAACAAAGGTGGCTATATTGGTCACTGATTTGTTTTTGTTTTGTTTTTGAATGTCAGAAATGTATATTTGTGAATGTTGAGATGTTATATTGGTTTCACTGGTGAAAATAAATAAATGAAATGGGTATATATTAGTTTTTTGTTAAGTTGCCTAATAATTATGCACAGTAATAGTCACCTGCAGACACAGATATTCTCCTAAAATAGCTAAAACTAAAAACAAACTAAAAACTACTTCCAAAAATATTCAGCTTTGATATTAATGAGTTTTTTGGGTTCATTGAGAACATGGTTGTTGTTCAATAATAAAATTAATCCTCAAAAATACAACTTGCCTAATAATTCTGCACTCCCTGTATATATATATATATATATATATATATATATATATATATATATATATATATATATATATATATATATATATATATATATATATATATATATATATATATATATATATATATATACAGTGCTCAGCATAATTGAGCACACCCCATTTTAAAAATAATGAATGTTTTTATCTATTTCTCAGTGAATATAGGCAATGTATTTTGGTGCATTAACAAACAAAACAGATTTATTAAACAGATATATTTATTAAAATAATAATTTAGTCACCAAACATATTATGAAATTTTAAGATAATACAATTAAATTCAAGCAAAAATATTGCAAAATAAATTGCAACCTACAAAATTTCAACTAAATTTTTCTATTTTTTTTTGTTTCTCTTTTTCCTCTTTATTTTTTGTAACATCTAAATTTGGGTGTACTAGTTGGGTGTACTACCAAAAAACTGGTAGGGGAATAGTTTTATAGTTTTGCTGAGTGATGTAATTAAAAAACAAAAAGACTAAAAATTAACTATTGAAAATAAACTTCTCATAATTTAACATAATAATCTTCCTATTTTAATAAAAACACTTTTTAAAATATATATTTATTTACAGGTGAATAGTTTTAAATAATAAAAAGAAAAAAATCTATTGTGTGCACTCAAATGAGAACAAAACACACAACAACTAGTTATAAACACTTTGTTTTACATTATTAATGACCAATAATATTCATTTTCTTCCAGGTGAACATGAACCCCTGCCAGTAAAGCAATTTGTGAATCATGTGACGGAGCTTCACAACACCAGCTCATTTTCCAGAGAGTTCGAGGTTGGTATCCTATCATCCCCCTCTCTTTCCACACTTTTCAAGGGACAGCTGTCTCCCTTGAGCCTTGATGTAGCAGTTCAACATGTCATTAAGGCATGTCTCATAAACTAATGTATTCTGTCTATCCATTCATGCATAAACACAAGTTGTTGATAATGCTTTTGAGTTATAATTAGGTCAGTAACGCATTCAGCTCTATGTTCCAGTCAGGTGCACAAACAGACCCACATACAGCTTCATTAACATCAATCAGTGTCAGAATGGAGTTTTTTTCACACTTGATTAGATCATTCAAAAATCAGGCAAGCTTTAATTGGACACAAACAAGGCAGTACTTAATTATTAGTTTTTGTCATAAGTGCCACCTATGAAAAAAAGTGATGGATATGTTTCATGAGTTTCTGTTTTGAGGATTGTTGGTGTTATGAAGTGAATGAAAATGTGTGTTTTGTGGCATGCTAGTTATGTTAAACACAAAGATCGATGCAAACTCCAGTGTTTGAATGCATGTTTCTGTTTGCATGGCTTTGGATTCTGTCCATTATTGGTATTTGTGGCTACATTTAATTATGTAGCAGAATGTTTTTGTTGGTTTGACATTCACTAGATCAAACCTATAATAATAATAATAATAATTATTATTATTATTATTATTATTATTATTATTATTAGTAGTAGTAGTAGTAGTAATATATGTAAATGCATAAACACAGAAAATCTTTTCTCAGGAAATGGCAAATAATAAATAAATACATTTATTTAAATAAAAAATAAGCAAATAAATTATTTAAACAGTATCAAAAATAGTATCGTAGTTATATTGTCTCATTTGCATAGAAGCTTGTAATAAGTTGTATTTGTTACTTATTGTTTGCATCTGCAACTTTGTCATTGAGATTTAAATTTTTTTTTCACAATTTGGAGCTTGTAGGATCTCACTAGAGCAACCGTTTCTGTCTATTATTGATATTTGTGTATAAATTTAATCATATAACAGAACAAAAACTGATTCTTGAATATCTGGTGGCATTTGTTTAATATTTAGAAAAATAAATATTGTAGTAGATAAACATGAATGAACGAATAAATAAAACGAACAAACAAACAAATAAATAAATAAATAAATAAATAAAGAAATAAAGAAATAACCAACCAACCAACCAACCAAATAAACAAATAAACCAACCAACCAAATAAACAAATAAACAAATAAATAAATGCATGCATTCATGAATAAATAACCAACCAAATAAATAAATTCATTCATTCATTAGTTTTCTACCACTTTTCCGGGGCCGGGTCGTGGGGGCAGCAGTCTTAGGAGAGAACCCCAGACTTCCCACTACCCAGACACTTCCTCCAGCTCCTATGGGGGAATTCCGAGGCGTTCCCAGGTCAGCCAAGAGACATAGTCGCTCCAGCATGTCCTGGGTCTTCCCTGAGGCCTCCTCCCAGGTAGGCGTCCAGGAGGCATCCGAAACAGATGCCCGAGCCACCTCAGCTGACTTCTCTCGATGTGGAGGAGCAACGGCTCTACTCCGAGCTCCTCCCGGGTGACAGAGCTTCTCATCCTATCCATAAGGGTGCGCCCTGCCACCCTGCGAAAGAAACTCATTTTCGCCCCAGTGCATGCTGAAGGTCCATGTTCAATGAAGCCGACAGAACAACATTGTCTGCGAAAAACAGAGATGAAAACCTGTGGGCCCCGAACCGGACCCCTGCCAGCCCAAGGCTGCGCTTTGAAATTCTGCCCATAAAAATTATGAACAGAATTGGTGACAAAGGGCAGCCCTGCCAGAGTTCAACATGCACTGGGAACAAGTCTGACTTATTGCCGGCAATGCGAATCAGACTCCTACTCTGTTCACACAGGGGCGAGACAGCCCTTAACAGAGCGCCTCTGACCCCATACTCCCAGAGCACCCTCCACAGAATGCCACGAGGGACACGGTCGAATGCTTTCTCCAAGTCCACAAAACACATGTGGACTGGTTGAGCATACTCCCATGAACCCTCAAGCACCCTGGTGAGGGTATAGAGCTGGTCCAGTGTACCATGGCCTGGACGAAAACTGTATTGTTCCTCCTGGATCCTAGGTTCAACTTTCGGCTGGATCCATCTCTCCAGTACACTGACAGTAGACTTTTCCCGGGAGGCTGAGGAGTTTGATCCCCCTATAGTTGGAGCACACCCTTCGGTCCCCCTTCTTAAAAATGGGAACCACCACCCCAGTTGCCCAGTCCAGAGGTACTGTCCCTGACCTCCATATGATATTGTAGAGACGTGTCACCCAAGGCAGTCACCTTTGCCACTGCCGAGCTTGCAAACTACCTCAGTGAACTCAGCTTGAGTTCACCCCTGCATCCCCAGTCTCTGCTTCCGCAATGAAAGACATGTTGGTGGGGTTAAGGAGATCCTCAAAGTATTCCTTCCACCGTCCGACAACATCCCCAGTCGAGGTCAACAGCTCCCCATTTCCCCTGTAAACAGTGTTGATGTGGAGCTGCTTTCCCCTCCTGAGGTGCCAGACGGTTTGCCAGAATCTCTTTGGGGCTGACCGATAGTCTTCCTCCATGGTCTCCCCGAACTCTTCCCAGGCCCAAGTTTTTGCTTCCGCAACAGCCCGGGCTGCAGCATGCTTGGCCTGTCGGTACCCATCAGCTGCCTTGGGAGTCCTGCAAGCCAACCAAGCCCTGTAGGACTCCTTCTTTAGCTTGACGGCATCCCTTACTTCTGGTGTCCAAGAACACCGAGTTCGTGGATTGCCGCCCCGACAGACCTTACTGCCACAGCTCCTCACGGCCGTGTTAACAATGAAGTTGGAGAACATGGACCACTCAGTCTCCATGTCTCCAGACTCCCTCGGGACCTGGTCAAAGTTCTTCCGGAGGTAAGAGTTGAAAATTCCTCTGACTTGAGGTTCAGCCATACGTTCCCAGAGGACCCTCACAATACGCTTGGGCCTGCCAGGTCTGTCCAGCTTTCCCCCTTGCCAGCACATACAACTCACCACCAGGTGGTAATCAGTTGACGGCTCTGCCCCTATCTTTACCCGAGTGTCCAAGACATACAGTCGGAGATCAGATGACACAACCACAAAGTCGATTATTGACCTCTGCCCTAGGGTGTCCTGGTGCCATGTGATCGGGTTGTCGTGGTCCTAACCTTCGACCACCACCCGTTCCACAATGCGCCAGCCCCTTACGGCTCTCCCTGCAGGCGGTGGGCCTGCTGGGGGAGGGTCCCACATCACTCTGTCGGGCTAAGCCCGGCTGGGTTCCGTGGGAAAAAACCCGGCCACCAGGCGATCACATTTGAGCCCCAACCCCAGGCCTGGCTCCAGGCTGGGGCCCAGGCTGCGCCATACCGGGCAATGTCATGGTCCTTGATGTTATTGTACTCATAAGGGGTTTTTGAACCGCACTTAGTCTGACCTGTCACCTAAGACTTTTTTGCCTTGGGAGACCCTACCAGGGACATTAGTACCCGGCAACATAGCTCTTAGGATCACTCAGGCACTCAAACCCCTTCACCACGATAAGGTGGCGGTTCATGGAGGAGTAAACAAACAAACAAATTAATTAATACATACATGCATACATACATACATACATACATGCATACATACATACATATGTGCATGCATGCATGCATGCATGCATACATACATACATACATACATACATACATACATACATACATACATACATACATACATACATACATACATACATACATACATAACCAACCAACCAACCAACCAATCAACCAAATAAATAAATAAATAAATGAAAAAATAATCAGGAAACCTCAAATACTTGTTACTCCCCATTTGCAATTGCAGATTGCAGATTTTAAATCTTAAAAAGAAGGCTTTTTTCCCCATGTAGGACTTTATATCCCACAAGGGCAACTGTTTCTCAGAATTGCAACTTTATATGTTGAAATTAGGACCATTTATCTCAGAGTTGAAGCATTATTTTACAATTTTGACTTAAAGGGCACCTATGATGTATATCCACTTTTGAAAGCTGATTGGACAGAACTGTGTGCAGGTATAGTGTGTCCACAGTTATATTGGACTGAAATAAACACAATAAGTCTCTTTCTTAAAAATTTCCTGATGCTAAAATAGGATCCGAATCCCTCCCATTTTGAGACCCACTGCAACGTGACGTAGGAGTGCGGTTTTCCCACCTACCAAATTCATTGACAGCCATGTATTAACATGTCTCTGTAGTAATGCGTATAGTTATATCAACAAGACAGGATGTGCGCAAAGCAGCTGAGATTAAAAGATCTGTTCAGCTCGCTGTGATCATCAATCATTATCAAATGTGATCAAGAATGAGTTTTACAAGTTTAAAACGTTTCTAAAAAAGTGCATGTTTGTAATAAAATAGGTTAAAGACGGTAAAATCACTGTTATTGATCACCACAGCTCCATGCCAGTACAATTTAAAAAAAAAAAAGACGTTTCAATCCTGGTTTGTACATGTTAAATCGGGTTTGTTTTGTACATTAACATAACGGATATCCATATAGCAGTGTATATTAATGTGTATCCTGCCGTGCAAAAACATTGAAAAGTTAAACGTGTGTATGTGTGTGTGCACGCGCATGAACTTTGCAACATTCTTGTGTGTGCCTGATCATTGCAGAAAGGCTTGAATTAACTCCACAACAAATAAATCAAATAGTCATTGGCAAAGTTCTTACCGTAGTATTTCTCACAATCGTTACATGAGATTTGCTTCCTTCATGTCTGTCACTGTGCTGTTTACCTGACATAGCAGGAGATGGAGACACTCTCACACACTCTTGACAGGCATGTGGGTACAGTGGGCAGGGAGAACTAAATAAGGTATAATAAATTATCTGATGGGTGTTTTGAGCTGAAACTTTACAGACACATTCTGGAGACACGAAAGACTTGACACCTTGAAAAAAAGGATAAAACAGGTGCCCTTTAATATCACAAATATTTTTTTATTCATAATTTTTTTAAATTTATAATTGCTGCTTTATTGAATTGTTGCGACTACTCGTAATTGCCTGTTAACTGTTTAACAAATAACTGTTTATCAAAACTGTGACTATTTCATTACATCTTTGTCTTAAGTTGTGCATCTCATAATTATGGCTTTATTTTTTTGAATTTCTGTTACATTACATTGTAACGGCTACCTAACTTCTTATTTAATATTGTATCACTTTATCAATCAGTCAGTAAATAGAACCAGAACTTACAGGCAATTAACACACTTAATGAGCAGAATCCAACCCATGCTGACAGTGCTTTGGCTTTATGCTGTGTTTTGCTTATTAATGTTGTCTGGTTTGCTACTGTATTTCATTGCTTTTTGCATTCCCTCCATTAGATATTGAAAGAATATTTCGAGGTAAGCCACATTTCCCTTTTAATTTGCTCTTTAGCTTTAACATGTGTTTGTGATGCTCACTAGTCACCACTTGTTGTAAAAAAATATTTAAAATTTCATTTTGTGACACCTAAATCTTATTCAATATTGTTCATGTTTCTATTTTTAGGAAGTTCAAACGTGCACCGTGGACCTCGGAACGACTACAGATTGTTCTAATCATCCGGATAATAAGAACAAGAACCGATATGTCAACATTTTAGCATGTGAGAATGACATTTTTATGATAAAATAAGACATTATCTTTAAATGTTTTAGTGTCAAACGATTTCCCTTAGAGAATAACCACATGAGCTTTGCATGTGAAATCACAATAAAATCATATATGAAATCTGTGATGCTGATGGGCAATGCACTGAAATATAATACCATTGTGTTTAGGGGGTCCCAGGTTCGAGTGCCCCCTTACAAAACTTTCTTGACCCCGGCTACCCTGTCTCTCCAACTTTATTTCTTTTCTAAATACCATCCTGTTGCGGTCCTAAAACATCACAAATAAATAATATTAAAATAATAATAATTATAATAAAAATAATAAATATAATAATAATCTGATTTGTTGTGGAATGCGTGTGAAACGTGTGGTTTTGGAACATTTTCATGTGAAACCCATGTGTGTTTTATTTTTTCTCTGCGACACACCCCTACTATTTGTCATTGTTACTTAATTTTTCCCGCCCTCTTGATGTCCCGTTTGCTTGTTAGCAGCCAGTGTGTTTAAGCCCCTGATTCAGTGTTGGTTTGTTGCTCATTTAATGTGGACGTTCTTTGTAACAATAGCCTGGACTCCATTCTAAAGAGAAGCAAATCTTCTCAAAAAAAAAGAGCAAAAAAATTAGGTGCATTTCCATCAAGTTGTTTTGCCCCATCATTACGCGGCTGTCCGGAATACTTGAGTATGATTGGTTAATCGTTACATTCCAAGGCGTGTTACTCTCAGAAAACAACTGCTGAAACTAATATTACAGGCTCAGCCAGGTTCTTTGACTGTCTTTTGACTGTCAGTGAATATGTTCACATCCAAATATATGCTTGTCTATCTTGCCACTGTTTGGTGCCATCTTATGACTGAAGAAAATGTAGGTTAGTGTATTCTCCAATTAGCTGTTTCTGTCAGCTTTGCTTTTAATTAAAGAATTAATAAGGGGTCAGAACAATGTTGTGTGTATGATATTTTACATTTTGTGGCAAATAGCCATGTAATAAACGGAATAAAGTACATCCAGATGGTTATTTTCGCAGAATAAGGCCCTTTAGTATTATATAACAGCCCTCCACATGATGTTGTACTTTAATCTGCAATAACAACCTCCTGGATGTACTTTATCCCTTACTTCACAGAGGGGTGTCTGTGTTAAAGCTTCTTATTTACTTTGTGTGTAGTCAAGCATTGCCAAACTCAATTGTGGGTTCCTCAAGACCCATTGATTCCATTGCTTGCGGCAGAATTTGAAAAATGTTAAACTTTCAATAGCTAATCAGATCGCTTTATGCAAATATACTAGTGCAGACACTAGCCAATCACCTTTGTGCAACACCAGGGAAAGGCGGTTTTTCAAAATGGAGGAAAAGCTTATTATTGAGGTTGGTAATAATAAGCTTTTAACCAAACCTGAAGCAGAATTGCTGAGGTGAATAGTGAATATGCTGTGTAGTGGGATGTGATTGGCTGTCGTCACTATGACAATCGCATCAATGTAAAGCTTCAGACACATCATCCATCAAGCATTAACGCCACCCCCAGTGTGAATGGGCTGTTAGGTCGACTGACTATATTGTTGGTAACCTATAACCAACAGTAAACAAGGCAAGCATAATAGTCATGTGGGTGTAATGTTATCAAATTGTATTCAGCAAATGTGCATTCATCTCCCATTATTATCATTAACCTTTTTTTAACACATGCGTAATACCACCTTAAGAGAGCATAACACATTTGGTAAGACTTTAGTTTAGGTCACAATTCAGGGTATTAACAAACCATTAATTAACACTACTAGCTTAATCACTACTAATTAGCTGTTTATTAATACTGTAGTTAGTAAGGTAGTAGGTATTAGTTGTGGGTGGGATCAGTGATGCAGAATAAGATCACACTTTATAATTACTAATGCACAGTTAATAGCTTGATAACAGGGGGGTAATAACAGTTAATATCATTAATTCTGACCTAAACTAAAGTGTTACCAAACATTTTTATAAATTTTATTCAATTATTATTTTTATAAAACTTTTATTCAACATTTTATTCGTTTAGTCACTCATATTATTAACACAGGGTGATGCAAACCCAGCTATTGTAATTGTGCCCACACTTTTTTCACATATGATCACGTGTTTACATAAAATTTTTTCAAAACCACACATTACACACGTTTTCCATATGGGTTTGACATATGATTGCACATGTGAAGCTCATGTTGCTTTTTTAAAGAGTTAATGCTTCCTAAAGGATTAAGGAGAAATGCTTCCACACTAGCTAGTTTTAAGATGTTAAAAACTCATTTTTTAGATTGCACTTTTAGATTCTTAATCATTTTAATGTGTTTTTATTTTAGAATTTGTCTATGTATAATTGTATTTTATTGCATGTTTGATTTCTCTGTTGTTGTAGCGCTTTGGATTTTAGAAAAGTGCATTATAAATAAAATGCATTATTATTAGGTAACACTTTATTTTGATGGTCCATTTGAGTATTAGTAGACTGTCTGCTAAATATCTGTTGATACTGATATTTAACAGTCTTTCAACAGACATTTAACTGACTATAAGAAACTTTGCAAGTACATGTCAACTTACACTAACCCAAACCCTAACCCCAACCTAACAGGCTACTTATAATCTAATGAGAATTAGTTGGCATGTAGATGCAATGTAACTTAAATTTAAGCGGACCGTCAAAATAAAGTGACCTATTAGGATTATTATTATTATTATTAAGTGTAAATGTAAAGAATTTTATAATATATAAAGATGACTGTTTCTGTATTGACTGAAATAAAATGATTGTATTTTTAATAACATCTCTAGATGACCACAGTAGAGTGAGGCTCGCACCCCTTAACGACAAAGATGGAAGAAGCGGAGGAGACTATATAAACGCCAACTATGTGGATGTAAGACATTTTCCTTGAACTCAGAAAAGTTGCCAGGCAAATTGTTATAAATTTGATCAGTATTTAAGCCCTGTCCACATGAACACAGGCATTTTCAAAACGGTACATTTTTAACCATGAGGACCAAAAACATCACTTCCTCTACACTCACCGCCATATTTGTGTCCGATATGGTCACACTCAAAAAAACTATGCATTTTAATGAGACTAAATGAAATCAATATTTTGCTAAAGAATAAACAAATACTGGTCATGATGCCTCTGATGATACCTCGAACTGTGTTTTGTTTTTTCAAATTTGTGACATGTATGACTCAACTTCTTTTTCTGTACATTTATTCACGGCTTCACTACTGTTTGCCGTGGCCATGGACTTTAGGACATACCGTATACAGCTTATTACTGGTGATCAGAAAACTCACCCAACAAACAATATTTAAAGATAATACATTCTGGTGATATGCTGAACCATAGAGTCTAGTAATAACCTTCAACACTGGTAAAATGTATATCTAAGTTGTTCACAATCCAATCCAACTGGCAGCAAAGCTTTCAGGGCATTTACAGTGGAGACTATCACTACTACACATCGGGATGTGTTTATCATTCTAAATGTGTTTGAAGATGACGTGTACCTGATCACAGAAAGTGATGTAGATCTTAGGAATTAACACATGACATCCACAATATTTATTTGTGTCATAAACACGGCAGATTGCACATGGCGCTCACGTAATCCTGATACACAGACTCACATGAGGTGGAACACGTTCTTAAAGAGCAACACATAGGTAAGCCAACAAATGCAGACAACAGATCCTAGGGCATTTCTGGACAGATCGATTTTTTTTATGACAGTGAAAAACTCACAAGTAGCAGCATTCTCCATCATTTATCCACATCCATATCACCCTGCAGCCTAAGACCGGTTACTCACTGAAGGGAAGCTGAAGGGCTGAGCCAGGTCAGTACCTGGATGGGAGACCACATGGGAAAAACTAGGTTGCTGTTGGAAGTGGTGTTAGTGAGCCCAGCAGGAGGCACTCAACCTCTGGTCTGTGTCCTAATGCGCCAGTATAGTGAAAGGGATAATATACTCTCAGTGAGTGCTGTCTTTTAGATGAGAGATTAAACTGAGGTCCTGACTCTCTGTGGTCATTAAAAATCCAATGGCACTTCTGGTAAAGAGTAGGGGTGTAAACCCGGTGTCCTGGCCAAATTCCCTCCATTGACCCTTAACCATCATGGCCTCCCAATCATCCCCATTCACTGAATTGGCTCTATCACTGTCTCTCCACTCCATCTATAGCTGGTTTGTGGTGAGGTCACTGGCGCCATTGGTCTGTGGCTGCCGTTGCATCATCCAAGTGGATGCTGCACACTGGTGGTGGAGTGGGAACCCGCTGAAGATTGTGAAGTGCTTTGGGTGTATGGCCATACATGATAAATTTGCTATATAAATACACACATTACATTATATTACATTTTAGGTTGTGCAAAAAAAGAGTAAGATATCGTTTAAAAGTGTAAAAGGGCTATTTTATTTGTTTGACCATGATTATAACAAAAACAGTATGGTTGTATTCAGTAATAAAAGTCAAGCGGTGTGGTTTATGCTGTCTCCACAAAGCGTTAAAGGGCCATGAAACCCCCCTGTCTCAGCAAGGTGTTGTCACACCTCTAGTTTGAAAAAAGTCAGGAAAGTTGGGCGTGTCCAGCTTTGGGAGTGTGGGAGTGTCGGGGGAGGGAAAGAGGGTAAGATTTGCATAGAAGGGAGTTTCCATTTGGCCATGTGCTGATCACAGGCAAAAGAAACACAGAGGCTGATTTGATACCGCACAACGAATGGGAGAAAAAAAAATCCTCCGCATTTCTCTGTAACTTATGTACTCGGTAGGTAGCGTCAGAAAGCCGTGTGTGTATAGGCTATCCTGTCACAAAATGCGGCGAAAATCCTGCACAACGGGAATAGTTTGTGTTTATATGTTTACACTCGGAGAGCAGCATTAGCGGATCTTTCAGTCTATAATATTGTACTGTAATATTGCAGTGATATTAACATACTGTAAACTTAGTAACTAAATCATTTTGACTGAGGTATGTCTTTAAAAACTAATAAAGCACTGCTGACAATACGACAAACTTTGCAATCTGGGTTAAACAAAGAACATTGCACACACTTACCTAATCTATAGCGACAGGACAATCAAACTGGAGCGGTGTCTTTTTATTAAATGGAGACGAGCGGCAAATCCAGATTTCACCATTTCCAGATGCGAAAAACTCTCGGGTAAAAATGTTCCTTACAAACGCGTTTTTCGCGTGCACTGTAATCCACACGTGAGTCCAGCAGCTCTCTCATAGAGGGAAAATGAAAACAAAACCTTGTTGCAGCACACCGACGACCCATGTCTCCAAATTCTTGTTCTTTCACTTGTTTTAGCAACACAACGTGGCGTCTCTCTGCCGTCTGTACAGCGTAAACTGTCTCCGGAGCTATCATGCATATTAATGAAGTTTCACGTCATACACAATAGAGCGCGCTGATTGGTTTGAAGCACGTCTTCTCATGAATTAATGCCGCACACTCAGATGCGTCAGAATGTCCTCAAAAAGACAGCCAGCCACTCTCCTGGCTGGATTTACCCCTATGTATCTCATGGCCGTGACGTAGCTTAAATTAGTTTCAAACCGGAAGAATGAATTTGCTCAAAATAACGCAAAAACAACCAATTTTCACTTTTTAGTGCAATATATGTGTCCTAATAGTGTTTATAGCAGCGTGGGACACATATATGACTGTCAACAGCCCAAAAAATGTGTTTTGGTATTTCGTGACCCTTTAACATTAGTCGAGTAGCAAGCATGATCATGGAACTTGATAGACTGTTGGTAAATCACATTATTATCAATTACATCAGGACACATTTATGTACAGAAAAGTAGTAAAGTTTACTGGTGCTACTGAAGCAACATAACATAATTCAGCTATTTCATCTCCACAGCAGATTGACAGCGTAGTCCAGTTCGGTCACAAAAATGCGTGACGTCACATAAAAACCTATGAATACGCAGTTTGGCCATTCGTCCACAGAAGAACATAGTATTAGGAGACTGAAACCGAAACTTTCTAAAAACTCCAGATAGGATGAAGATTTTCAGAAACTCTGGTTACAGTGTGCTCATGTTGCCTCATGAGATCAGCGTGCACTTCTCAATTGATTCACTAGCACAGCTTGATTCGAATGATGGGTTCACACTAAACACGGAGAATCATGTCACTTGCTCTAGTTTACTCGTGGGATGTTTTTCTCCTCACACAAATTTTCAGCTTGAGTTGAATTTTTTGAACTTTTAAGGCAAAATCTACACATCTGAGGCAAACGGACCGCACATTTGTAATTCCTTTGTTTGGCCATTTGAAGTGATTTGCAGGTAACTTACTTGCGTCAATACTTTATTCCACGTTTGGTGTGAATCGAGCATCCAGATTTTTTTTTTTTACCTTTTGATTCCCTGATTTGATGAAAGAAAAACTGTTTATACAAATATATGAGCACATGGCCTTAATCGGTGAGCCATGACTACCTCAAAATGTAGCATTTAAACTAGCAGAAGTGATTAAAACACTTAAAACTCAATGCTAATTTGCTGTTGATTTGATCTTAGAAAGGTCAGGTCAACTTTACTGTGAGGAAGTTTTTGGAGGCCCTAAACTGATGTGTTTTCAACATTTAAATGAATAATACGTGCAATTCCTTCCTTCCTGTAACTTCATTTATCTCTTCTTTTGGTTTCACACAAGGGTTTTAACAAAAACAAAGCCTACATTGCAGCACAAGGGCCCTTGAAGTCTAGCACACCGGATTTCTGGCGGATGGTGTGGGAGCAGAATGTGGGAGTGATTGTTATGATCACCAACCTGGTGGAGAAAGGAAGGGTGAGACATTTTATGGCGGAGTCTACCTAAATCTGACATTTAGTACACCTAGAATACATTTAGGGTACATTTAGAATAGTACATCTGAAAACTAGATTTCCGCCATCCTCAGTATTTTCAAATGGCTTCAGAAAACTTACAGTATAGGATTAGGAGAAGTTGAAAATAAATGACAGAGTTGAGATTATTGGAGATTAGTTGATAATAAATATTGTTTGGATTCTTTGTGATGTCTATGGATATTAACTGTTTGTCGATTTTCTCAGAGGAAGTGTGACCAGTACTGGCCTCTGGAGAACCAGGAGGAGTACGGATGTTTTTTGGTTACCGTAAAGAGTACAAATGTCCTTGCTTACTACACCAAGAGAACTTTCACTCTCAGAAATACCAGCATAAAAAAGGTATCAAGTAAACAAAATATGTTTTGTATTGTATTAATAATGGGACAATTTTAGTTTTATTTTTTTCTTTGTTGATATTAGGTATTTAATAATTAAAGACAAATTTCCTTGTACTTGTTACTTTATATCTCACAATTGCGACTTCATTTGTTAAACTTGTTTCTAGTGATTGTCACAACTGACAAATTCTTGTAATTGTGATCCAATCTCTAAAATGTACACCTTTTCCTACACAATTGAAGTTTTATTAGTTGCAATTGTGATTTTTGTATCTGACAAAGTCTTTTGTAGTTGTACTATTTATGGCTTTATTTTACATTTGCAACTTCATTTCTTGTAATTGTGTCTTTGGGCTCTATCATATACCCGGCGCAATAAGGCACAAAGACGTGTGTGGTGCGATTTCTTGCTATTTTCAGACCAGCATAATCCTAATTTTCACGTTTTGCACCACATTGTTTAAATAGTAAATCCATTTGCGCCACTTAGTGGATTCATGGGTGTGCCAGCTTAAAAAGGAGGTGTGTTACGATGCATTGTTGGCACGTTGCTATTTTGAGGAACTAAAATAGACTACACCATTGACCAGCTAAATGCTGGTCTAAAGTCCAGTGCACGTGGGTTCAAATGCTTAATACACACAGGATGTACAGCAATACACAATTATCTTTACATATGAAAAAAAAATAAAGAATTAAAATGTTACAAAAATTATTATTTTCTACATATAAAAACCACTGCCTCCATGCCTTCTTCACCTCGGGGGGCTTTTTTCAGTTTATTCATGACAATTTGCATTTGTATAACGTTACTATTATTTAATAAAGGGACTAAGCCGAAAAGAAAATGAATGGATGATATTATTATTTATTCATTCGTTTTCTTTTCAGCTTAGTCCCTTTATTAATCAAGGGTCGCCACAGCGGAATGAACCGCCAACTGATCCAGCATATGTTTTACGCAGCAGATGCCCTTCCAGCTGCAACCCAGCACTGGGAAACACCCATACACTCTTGCATTTACACACATACACAAAGGCTTATTTAGCAAAAGTGAATCCGGACATGCCCTTAATGCTTTTGCGTCATGCGCTTTAGACTTTACACCTACTGTAGATCATTAAAATAGAGCCCTTTGTTTTGTGTACTCACTTTAAAAAGTAAAGGTAAAAAATTACGAGTAAACCTGTTTTATTGAAAGTCAAATTAATCAAACTTTAAATACAATAGGTTTACTCACTTTTTTAGGTAAAGTCAACTAAACAAACTTTAAATAAAATGGGTTTACTCCCTTTTTTAGGTAAAGTCAAATTAATCAAACTTTAAAAAGTGAGTAAACCAGTTTTATTTAAAGTCAACAAATCAGAGTTTTAATAAAATAATAATTTAAATAAAGTGAATAGCTGACTACTTAAAGTACTCTTACTACTGTATGTGTATAATTATAAACTAGTTTATTATTAACTATTAAGTTAACTTAACAGATCCAAGTTACAAGGACAATTTCATTTAGAATTGAATATAAGCTGTTAAATTGTTCATCTTAATGAATAATTAAAATAAATTATATTGAACTGTTCATTGTTTGTAAAAAATCTAAAGTCAATCATTTAACATTTACCAAACATTGATATACATCTTTTTTTCTTCAAACAATCACAGTTAGGGTGACACGGTGGCTCAGTGGTTAGCACTGTCGCCTCACAGCAAGAAGGTCGCTGGTTTGAGTCCCAACTGGGTCAGCTGGCATTTCTGTGTGGTGTTTGCATGTTCTCCTCGTGTTTCCACCGGGTGCTTCGGTTTCCGCCACAGTCCAAAGACATACGATACAGGTGAATTGAATAAACTAAATTATGAGTGTTGGGTTGCAGCTGGAAGGGCATTCGCTGTGTAAAACATGTGCTGGATAAGTTGGTGGTTCATTCCACTATGGCAAACCCTGATGAATAAAGGGACTAAGCCGGAGGAAAATGAATGAAACAAGCACAGTTAAACTTTTCCTTGTTTGTATCCCATGTTCAAAATACATTATTTAGTTTCATCATAATTGTTTACTTTTTAGGGTTCTCAAAGATACCGTAGTAACGAGAGGATGGTAACACAGTACCACTACACACAGTGGCCAGACATGGGTGTACCAGAGTACGTCCTGCCTGTTCTTTCATTCGTCTACAAGTCCTCTAAAGCTCAAACAGATGGCATGGGCCCGATGGTTGTACACTGCAGGTGGGCTACAGGATAAATTCTTTCAATTTAACAAGACGTGTCATATTGTGTATTGGACATTTCTGATGTGTGTTTGCGTGTTCAGTGCTGGAGTGGGCCGAACAGGGACCTACATAGTGTTGGACAGCATGTTAAAACAGATTAAAGAGAAGGGGACAGTCAACATTATGGGCTTTCTCAAACACATCCGTACACAACGGAACTATTTAGTTCAAACAGAGGTGAGTAAACAACAGGTAAAGTCTCATTCTGGTATTCAGATAATAATGGCCTATGAATTAATAAAAAAAAAGGATTATTATCTGTGTAATTAATATGTTTCGTTTCTGTGCTGCTTATTATTTAGACTTGGACTGTGCAATACTTTGGTTGTGAATTCTAAAATTATGAATTCTATTGCAATTGGTGTTGTGTGTACTTGTAAGTAATACCATTTAATTCCAGTACCTTATGCTTGCCTTAAATACTGTACATACATTTAACAGTTTTACAAACAATTATTCAAAGAAAGATGTATATTTTGCAGAATAATTCTGTTTGTCAACTAAAGAAGAACATTTATCAAGACTCATAAATGGCATATCATTAAAACAACCCGAGCCATTAGTTTATGACAATATAAGGTATAAATGTAGAGAAGCAGCATTATTTTATATATATATATATATATATATATATATATATATATATATATATATATATATATATATATATATATATATATATTTGCTGTTCAGATATTTTGCATAATAACTAAAGGTTTTACTTGTCTGACAATTGCACATGCAGAAGTATCAATTAAATGTTTTAGAAATATATGGTATATATCAAATTTTGTGGCATTAATTTGAAACTTTTTGTGTTTTGATAAATATATTGTTTAAGTTTTAAGTTTTATTTTTTTAAACACAATTAAAAGGTCCTGTTTGTCTCAAATTTAATGAATTTAGAATTTAAACAGTTGAATTTCTGTGGCCTATGCATTGAGATTTATGGATATTTTCAATATTTAGTTAAGTAATAACTAAGTTACTTTTCAAAGTAATTAGAAAAGTAATTAAAGTTGTAATTATGTAGTTTGTAATTAACTACCTTTCTGAAGTATTTTAGTCAATACTGATCGCAAAATACAGTCTTATGCAAAAGTTTGGCCAGCCCTGATAATTTTCATAATTGCAAGCCATAGCCTGCTGGCCTTTCAAATCAGCAATTTCATTTAGATCTGTTTTATTCCCTAGGGAAAAAGCAACATTTGAGTTCTGGCATAACATTTATTTAATTAACAGATGCAATGCAATTTATATCATAACAAAAACAGACAGGTGCAAGAATTTGTACACCCCAACAGAATAGTGACATCAATCTTTTGTACGGCCACCTTTTGCTGAAATAACAGCCTAGACACTTCTTGTAGTCAAGGATAAGTCCCTGAATTCTTGCTGAAGGCATGTTGGACCATTCTTTCTAGCAAAATTTCTTCAGTTCAGTCAGGTCTGATAGGTGCCAAGCATGAACGGCCCTTTTCAAATCAATCCATAGATTTTCAATGATCTGGGGACTGGGATGGCCATTCTAGAACATTGTGTCTGAGCATGAATTCCTTGGTAGATCTTGAACTGTGTTTTGGGTCATTGTCCTGCTGACACATCCAACCCTGCCATAACTTCAGTTTCTTGTCTGATTTCTGAACATTGTTCTTCAGAACGTGCTGATACTGGGTGGAATCCATGCAACCTTTAACTCTGACAAGGTTTCCGGAACCTGTGCTTGCCCCACATCCCTACAGCATGTTCTTCTCCTGGAATGCTGTGTTCTTTTTCTGCCATGAAAAGTGCCTATGGTTGTGACATCTGTCCACAGTATGTGTTTCCCAAAATGATTCAGGCTTATCCAGATAAGCCTTTGCATACCTAAAACGACACTCCTTGTTTGCAGAATGCAGAAAAGTCATCTTCTGCATTACCTTCCATTGAGCTGTTCTTTGTAAAGAGTGCACTGAACTGTGTACAATGTACAATGACATTATTAGCAGCAAGATGTTCCTGGAGTTCCTGAAGGTGGTCTGTGACCATTCTAACTATTCTTCGCCTTTGCCTTTCAGATATTTTTCTTGGTCTAGCACATCTTTCCTTCACAAGAACTGTTCCTGTGGCCTTCCATTTTCTTACTATATTTCTGACTGTGGACATAGAGACTTTAAGTTGTTTTGAGGTTTCCATGTTGCTACTTTCTGGTTCACAACAAGGAGAAGCAAAACTATCAATCAGTTATCTTAAATATCCTTTTTCATGTTTGATTGCAGCTGTATTAGGATTGTTAAGGTTCACTGAGTCACTCAAATCAATTTTGTTGTTGTAATCAACCAGCATGAAGTGACTACAGGTTTTGAAATTCACACAAAAGAGAGGGGGGCCAAACTTTTGCATAGCCTATTTTTCAGTTTCAATTTATTCTAAAACATCGCAAAACTGCTACACTATGTACAGTATTTATTTCTGAAAAACATGACATTATCTAGCTTTCACTACAAACCAAATGGCATTTCACTGTGATCTTCTCTTATAAAGAAAGAGCACATAATTATGCAGCCATAGGGGGTGCCCAAATTTTTGCATAAAACTTGCATATCACCAAATAAATTGTAAAATGTACTATTTTTCCAGTATTGTGCAGCAATAATTTAAACAAAAAAAACTTTGATTAAGAGTCCTTCTCAATATCAGTTGTTCTGCAACATTTACAGGAGCAATACATCTTTACCCATGATGTTCTAGTAGAAGCCATTTTGAGTCAGGAGACAGAGGTGCCGTCAAGCCATATACATCAGTATGTAAACAACCTCCTGACCCCAGGAGCCTCATGCAAGACACGCCTGGAAAAGCAGTTTAAAGTAAGCACTCTTTAAGTTTCTGAAGAGCACAGGTAGAATTCGATAGTATAACTTCTACATGAGAATGACCTTGTGATTGCAGTTGGTGTGCCAGTCCAATGCCAAACACAACGATTGCAGCGCTGCCCTGAATGACTGCAACAGAACCAAGAACAGGAACTGCTCTCTGATTCCTGGTAGGTCCATAAAACTACTCCGATTACTGTTATTATAGATAGGTGGAGGGGCGAGTGGGTGGATTTATGGCTGGATGAATGAATGAATGGATGGATGGATGGATGGATGGATGGATGGATGGATGGATGGATGGATGGATGGATGGACGGGCGAGGGGGTTTATGGATGTATGGGTGGGCAGGCGGATACATTGATGGTTATTTGTATGGATGGATGGATGGATGGATGGGTAAATGGGTGGATGCATGGCTGAGAGGGTGGGTTTATGGGTGGGTAAGTGGGTGGTTGGGCAGGTGGATCAAAGGATGGAAGGGTGGGTGGGCATTCAAGTGGGTTTATAGACGGGTGGGTTAGTGGTTGGGTGGACGGATGCATGGATGGGCAGGTGGGTGTGTGTTTGGATGGGTGGATGGGCGTCAAGCAGTGATGGGAATAATGGCACTATAAATAAACAGCGTTATTAATGGCAGTACTTTTTTCAGTAACGAGTAATCAAATTAATTACTGTTTTCCCTGTTACAATGCCGTTGCCATTACTGACAATAAAATGTGCGTTACTATAATTGAGAACATTGAAGCAGTTTTCATGCGAGCAGCATTTCTTTCAGCCATAGCACCTCTCTTTCTCTGGGGTGGGTGTGTGTGTTCGTGGCTGGGGCGGGACACATAACCAACCTGTGATGATGATTGGTGTATGTGCAAACATGGTGTAACTGAGAACATGATGATTGGCTTAGATAGAGTACATTTCCATCATTTGCCAATCAGAGGCAGAGTAGTGTGGGTGTTCACACAAGCACACGCACAGTCAATCGCACACACCAACGACCAGGAGTCAGACAATGGCAAACTGGAAATAAAAGCACTACTTTTCCCTCATTTTTCCTCATTGATATGCAAGAATGTTTATATTAATATTTATAATGGCAGGTTGAATTTGATGGTTGTCTCTCACATTGTCCTACAACAACATTAAAATAGTATAATGTTTTATATTTATTTTATAGTCATTTGACATTGACAAAGTAACGCAATAGTTACTTTCCCTGGCAATTAGTTACTTTTATAATTATGTAACTCAGTGACTACTTGTGAGAAGTAACTAGTAACTATAACTCATTACTCTTTTAGAGGAACATGCCCAACACTGGCGTCGAGTGGGTTTATGGATGTATGGGTGAGTGGTTGGGTGGGCAGATGCATGGACGGTGGGTGTATGGATGGAAGAATGGGTGGATGAATTGGTAGATTGGCGGGCTGGCAAGTGGCCTTATAAATGGATGGATGGATGGATGGGCGGGTGGATGGATGTATGGATAGGTGGCTGGGCTGGTCGATGGAAGGTTGGGCGGGTGGATGAATAAATGAATGAATGGATGAATAGGTAGGAGGGTGAATAAATTAGATGGATGGATAAAAGATGGCCAGGTGGATGGATAAATGAATGGGTGGATGAATAGGTATGTGGGTAAATAAATTGGCTAGATACAAGGATGGATATATGGGCGGGTAGGTTTATGTATGGGTGGGGGGTTCTTGGGTAGGTTTATGCATGGATGGGCAGGTGGGTGTGTGTATGGGTGGATGGATAAATGAATGGGTGGATGAATATGTAGGTGGGTGAATAAATTGGCTAGATAAATAGGTGGATAAATGGATGGATAGGCAGCCAAGTGGGTTTATGGATGGATGGGTGAGTGGTTGGGTGGACTGATTCATGGATGGGCTGATGGGTGAAAGATGGATGTAAGAATGGGTGGATGGGCGGGCAAGCGAATGGTCTTATGGATGGTTGGGCGGGTGGATGGATAAATGAATGGGTGGGTGATTAAATCGGCTAGATAGATGGGTGGATGAATGCATTGATGGATGGGTGGTTGAGTGGGTTTATGGATGGGTAAGTGGCAGGGCGGACTGATGCATGGATAGGCGGGTGAGTGAGTAGATGGATGGATGAAAGAATGGGTGAATGGCCAGGCGAGCTAATGGTCTTATGGATTGTTAGGTGGGTGGATGGACAAATGAATGGGTGGATGAATAGGTAGGTAGGTAAATAAATTGGCTAGATAGATGGGTGGATGAATGGGTAGTCAAGGGGGTTTATAGATGGATGGGTGAGTGGCTGGGTGGACCGATGCATGGCTGGGTGAGTGAGTGGATGGATGGATGGATGGAAGAATGGGTGGTTGAGCGGGCGAACTAATATTTTTATGGATGGTTGGTGGATGGAAAAATGAATGGGTGGATGAATAGAAAGGTGGGTAAATAAATTGGCTGGATAGATGAATGGGTTGCTGGATGGGCGGTCAAGTGGGTTTATGGATGGATGAATGAGTGGGCAGACTGATGCATGGCTGGGCGGGTGGGTGAGTGGGTGTATGGATGGATGGATGAATGGGTGGATGGGCGGACGAACTAATATTCTTATGGATGGTTGGGCGGGTGGATGAAAAAATGAATCGATGGATGAATAGATAGGTGGGTGAATAAATTGGCTAGATAGATTGGCGGATGAATGGATTGCTGGATGTGCGGTCATGTGGGTTTAAGGATGGATGGGTGAGTGGGTGGACTGATGCATGGATGGGCGGGTGGGTGGATGGTTGTTTGGATGGATGAAAGAATGAGTGGATGGCCAGGCGAGCAAATGGTCTTATGGATGTTTGGGCGGATGGATGTATAAATGAATGAATGGGTGGATGAGGTGAATAAATTGGCTGGATAGATGGGTGGATGAATGGGCAGTCGAGGGGGTTTATGGATGGATGGGTGAGTGGCTGGGTGGACTGATGCATGGATGTGCTGGTGTGTGGGTGTATGGATTGATGAAAGAATGGGTGGATGGTCAGGCGAGCAAATGTTCTTATGGATGGTTGGGTGGATAAATGAATGGGTGGATGAATAGGTAGGTAGGTGAATAAATTGGCTGGATAGATGGGTGGATGAATGGGCAGTCGAGGGGGTTTATTGATGGATGGGTGAGTGGTTGGGTAGACTGATGCATGGATAGGCGGGTGAATGGGTGTATGGATGGATGAAAGAATGGGTGGATAGGCGGGCGGGCGGGCGAGCAAATGGTCTTATGGATGGTTGGGTGGGTGGATAGATAAATGAATGGGTGGATGAATAGGTAGGTAGGTGAATGAAATGGATAGATAGATGGGTGGATGAATGGATTGATGGATGGATGGTCGAGTGGGTTTATGGGTGGGTGAGTGGTTAGGCGGACTGATGCATGGATGGGCAAGTGGGTGGGTGTATGGATGGATGGAAGAATGGGCGGTCGAGCAAATAGTCTTCTGGATGGATGGATGGATGGATGGATGGATGGGTGAATGGATAAATGGATAGATGGATGGATTGATAGATGGATATATTGACAAATGGATGGAGGGATGAGTAGACAGAATAACAGACGAACAGATGAACAGATACAGAGATAGTTAGTTCCACAAAGTGACTGTTGTGTGTTTTGCAGTGGAGAAGTCTCGAGTGTGTGTGTCCTCGTCAGCAGGAGAAACGTCAGATTACATCAACGCCTCATATGTCATGGTGAGATATTCAATGCATCTCTCTAGCAGCTCATTCACATGCACAAAGCTAATGTATGAATGCTTTTATATCAGGGCTATCGGCAAAACAAAGAGTTCATCATTACCCAGAATCCTTTGCCCAACACGGTGAAGGACTTGTGGAGGATGGTGTGGGATCAAAATTCCCAGGTTATAATTTCACTGCCGGACACAAGCAGCACGGTCAGTACTACTGTCAACAGATTTTATTGCTAAATGCTTATAGTATCACAAATAGGGCTGCATGATTAATCAGAATGAAATGGTGTAATGTTTAGAAAGTAATTAGACAGGATTAGGTATTTTAGTGTTGAAAAGTCAATTATATTATTCTCTTTTTAAAAATTATTATTGTACAGTCAGCCTTTACAATAGTAATTTGATTTATGGCGACGCAGTGGCGCAGTAGGTAGTGCTGTCGCCGTACAGCAAGACAGTCGCTGGTTCGAGCCTCGGCTGGGTCAGTTGGCGTTTCTGTGTGGTGTGTGCATGTTCTCCCTGTGTTCAAGTGGGTTTCCTCCAGGTTCTCCGGTTTCCCCCACAGTCCAAAGACATGCGGTACAGGTGAATTGGGTAGGCTAAAATTGTCCGTAGTGTATGAGTGTGAATGAGTGTGTATGGATGATTCCCAGAGATGGGTTGCAGCTGGAAGGGCATCCGCTGCGTAAAACATGTGCTGGATAAGTTGGCGGTTCATTCCGCTGTGGCGACCCCAGATTAATAAAGGGACTAAGCCGAAAAGAAAATGAATGAATGAATGAATTTGATTTATTTGGTATTTTTAAATAATTGTACTTATTAGTATTTTTACTACTACAAATGGTTATTTTTAATAGTAGTTATTTTATTAGTAGTGCTCGTTTATAAAACATAATTAAATAAAAAAAATACAAATGAGATCAAAATTAATTCACAAAAAAAGTATATAAAAGATAGTATTGTATGGAAAATAACAAATATTTAGATTTATTTATTAAAAAAACGTCGTTATGTCATAATGTAAAAAAAACAGCATTTAAAGGGTTAAAATTCAGAAAATTAATGATTGTTTGGTAATTATGAAAAGTACTCATGCTGTTTAAAAAATCGACTACAGTGGAAGTTAAAAACTTTTTTCATATTTTTTATGATGTTTTTAGACTTGTAAACAACAAATGGGCGTCATGACACAAGATTCAATCGTTTCTTCTCATGTTTTGTCATTAACCGTGAAAACAGTTTAATATAGGTTTCTCTGAAACTGAATATTTCACTTTAATTTTATTTAGGCTAGATTTTATTTTAACAAAACAGTTTATGTTTTGGCACTGAAGCATACACAGTAGCAGACACGTTTTGAAGCATGTCACCTCAGAAGTTATTCGTTATTTTTGTTTATAGATAACTGACCAACAAATAATACATTAAAATTTATATACAAATGATACCAAATGAAATTTGTTTTAAAAATATATTTTTTCCAAGAAAAATATACAAATTAATTGTTTGTTTGTGCCCATCCACTACTCAACTATACGGGTGGATGATTTGTTTTTTAAAATAAGGCATTAATTTAATTAATGTTTCACTGTAATTGTTGTATCACAAACCTCTGTCATATATTTGCAAATTGTTTTAATATGTCATTATTTTGTCTTGAGCATCTATTTTTTCCTCGGTGCTGATGTGCTTTCATTTTCTCCGCCTCACTCGTGGCAAGTTCAGGCAAGGAAGTGTTTAATAAGCAACCCTGGCAAGAAAATATACATTTAGATTTTAAAGAAAACATCTTAATATTAAAAAGGAAATATACCTTTGATCCTATCAATGTCGTAATGAATGCTCTTAAATAATGTAGCCTAGTTGTCAGCCAGCATGAGTGTTTATTGAGATTGACATAAGATTAAAAAAAACATAGAAATTAATAAGATAAAAAATATTGTTATAGCAACACTTGTGACTGCTTTGTCGTAAAAGAACACTCGTCGTAGATGTCACGAAATGACTGAACGTGAAGGAACGTGTAATCTGGCACATTTGTTACCCACGATAAGTCAAGATTTTATCAAGACAAAAATCGCATAATCTGACATAGTGACTTTCCTGTTTCAAATCATGTGATCTGACCCGGGGCTTAAGAGGAACTTTTTTTGCACTAGGGTTAAACGATTAAATATCAAAACAGTAATTTTTCTTTTCATATATATTTTTTTAATTAGTATTATTATTGAGGTTGATTATTATTATTATTACTATGTCATTATTGGCATATTTATATATAATCGCACATTTCTGGCTAAACTATGCAGTTCTGCAGGCACCAGGGGAATTCTATTTTTCATAATGTCCAGTTATTTCCAGATGATCTTCCAGTACTGAATGAAACTGATTGCCCTTTCATTAATCTATCATTCTCTTTCTTTCCTTCATCATTTTTTTATTCCACTCCCAGACAGAAGACAGCGAGCCAATGATATTCTGGCCCACAAGAGATCAGCCAATCATCTATGAGACATTTTCTGTATCATTAAGAGGGGAGGACCATGTGTGCCTGTCCAATGAAGACATGTTGATAGTGCATGATTACATCTTAGAGGCGACTAAGGTAACACAGTAACACAGCCAATCAGATTTCACGACTAACATTAGCAACAACAACAAAAAAAACTGAATCAGATATGTACCCATAATTCACAGAAGAGGAAGCTATCATCGTAAAGCTATGATAATCAATTCAGTGAGATGTAAATGAGCGATTTCTATGCGTCATTTCTCCAAAACCATTGAAAAACACGAACACGGGCATCTGTTTTGGAGATCGCAGCTGGTGCCTGCCGTACGATTGTGGAAAATATTAGGAAGAGCAAATGGCTGCTGACGAAAGTGAGAACAGAGTCTGTTAAACAAACATCTGGTGCTTTTCACACGCTTAGCATTAAACCATCTGTATCTGAAGCACATTGGTTAGACTGCATACGCCTGATCATAAACACACACACACACGGACAGGTTTTGGTGGTTTATGAGGACTCTCCATCGGTGTAATGTCTTTTATACTCCAAAAACTGCCTATATAGCCTTACCCCAACCCTACCCCTACCCTCTGTTTTCTATAGAAAAAATTGAAATTGGGCAAGACATGAACCTTGAAGAACCCCAGCATTTACAGAAAGCATTTTGAATGTGAATAGTAAGGTTTTTAACAGCCTTGACAGGTCATGTCCTCATAAACCACTTCAACATTGTAATACCTAGGTAATGCATTGTGTTGTGTTGGGTGTAATAAGTTACATTAAATTATTAAATTAAACAGTTAAATTAAATATATACTTGCATAAAATGTGTATATATATAAAAACATAAAAATATATATATACACTCACCGGCCACTTTATTAGGTACACCTTACTAGTACCGGGCTAGACCACCTTTTGCCTTCATAACTGGTTTAATCTTTCATGGCATAGATTCAACAAGGTATTGGAAACATTCCTCAGAGATTTTGGTCCATGTTGACATGATAGCATCACGCAAATTGTCGGCGGCACATCCATGATGCGAATCTCCGGTTTCACCACATCCCAAAGGTGCTCTATTGAATTGAGGTATGGTGTCTGTGGAGGCCATTTGAGTACAGTGAGCTCATTGTCATGTTCAAGAAACCAGTCTGAGATGATTCACGCTTTGACATGGCGCGTTATCCTGTTGGAAGTAGCCATTAGAAGATGTGTACACTGTGGTCAGAAAGGGATGAACATGGTCAGCAACAATACTCAGGTAGGCTGTGGCGTTGACACGATGCTCAATTTATACTAATGGGCCCAAAGTGTGCCAAGAAAATATCTCCCACACCATTACACCACCACCACAAGACTGAACTGTTGATACAAGGCAGGATGGAGCCATGCTTTCATGTTGTTGATGCCAAATTCTGACCCCACCATCTGAATGTCGCAGCAGAAATTGAGACTTATCAGACCAGGCAAGTTTTTCCTATCTTTTATTGTCCAATTTTGCTGAGCCTGTACAAATTGTAGCCTCAGTTTCACGAGTGGCACCCGGTGTGGTCTTCCACTGTAGCCCATCCGCCTCAAGGTTCGACATGTGCGTTCAGAGATGCTCTTCTGCATACCTCGATTGTAATGAGTCGTTAATTGAGTTACTGTGTGCTTGTCTTATCAGCTCGAACCAGTCTGGCCATTCTCCTCTAACCTCTGGCATCAATAAGGCATTTGAGCCCACAGAACTGCTGCTCACTGGATATTTTCTTTTTTTCGCATCATTCTCTGTAAATCCTAGAGATGGTTGTGCGTGAAAATCCCAGTAGATCAGCAGTTTCTGAAATACTCAGACCAGCTCGTCTGGCACCAACAACCATGCCACGTTCAAAGTCACTTAAATCACCTTTCTTCCCCATTCTGATACTCGGTTTGAACTGCAGCAGATCGTCTTGACCGTGTCTAAATGCTTAAATGCACTGAGTTGCTGCTATGTGATTGACTGACTAGAAAATTGCGTTAACGAGCAGTTAGACAGGTGTACCTAATAAAGTGGCCGGTTTGTGTATTTATTTACATATTTAGTTTATATAAATATATGTTTTTAATTTTTCACATACAATTATATGATTTTTAAACTTAAGAGGGTTAGATTTCTTGAAGGAATACACATGCTTAAAAACAGTGAATTAAGTATGTAATTAATGTCAATATATCATACTGTATGTATGAAATATGGAGTCGTTAATACTTTGGAACATTTTTGTTCTAATGTTTAACGTTTCTTAAGTGTTAATATTTTTAAAAGAATCTAAAAGGCTGTCAAATCTAAATAATTAAAATAGTTTAATTCATATTCTTTATGCTATAAGAATTGTAAGTAGTATCAAGTAATTAAGTTTTGAGTAACTTGTTACTTTTCAGCCAACGTAATTCTAAAGTAAATTAAATACAGTTATTATGATGTAATCAGTAATAACTTACCCAACACTGGTCATACCCATGTCATTACACAAATCTTTGTAAACCAGCAAACACACACACTAGTTAATTTTTTTCTCTTTCTTTCAGGATGACTTTGTTCTAGAAGTGAAGCATTACCGCGGCCCACGCTGGCCAAACCCAGACAGTCCCATCAGTAGCGTCTTCGAGATGATCAGAATCATCCAAAAAGAGGCCAGCTCCAAAGATGGACCAATGGTCATCCACGATGAGTGAGTTGCATCTTGGCCCTGAAGTAGACACACACTGTGTCTTGGAAAAGACACAATTATCTGCGTTCCAGAAGCCAGTGGGTCATCTAACTGTCTGCTGTCCACAGCTACTCCTGCCCAGCTTTGAATAGCATGAAAATCCATTTTTGCTGGACTAGAGATGTTGGAGCAGCTGTTAAATAGTAATAATAGCTTCAAAACTAGGAATAGTAAGCTGTTACAATAATAGATAGTAGTTTTTTATATTGTAATTGCATTTAATCCAATTTAATTCATTAAAAAATAAATAAATAGGGGGAATATTTATTCAGAATTATTAGCCCCCCTTTGAAATTTTTGTTTCTTTTTTAAATATTTCCAAAATGATGTTTAACAGAGCAAAAAAAAAATTCACAGTATGTCTGATAATATTTTTTCTTCTGGAGAAAGTCTTATTTGTTTTATTTCGGCTAGAATAAAAGCAGCTTTTAATTTTTTTAAAACAATTTTAAGGTCAAAATTATTAGCCCCTTTAAGCTATTTTTTTTTCGATAGTCTACAGAACAAACTATCGTTACACAATAACTTGCTTAATTACCCTAACCTGCCTAGTTAACCTAATTAACCTAGTTAAGCCTTTAAATGTCACTTTAAGCTATATAGAAGTGTCTTGAAAAATATCTAGTCAAATATTATTTACTGTCATCATGACAAAGATAAAAGAAATGAGTTATTAAAACTATTATGTTTAGAAATGTGTTGAAAAAATCTTCTCTCTGTTAAACAGAAATTGGGGAAAAAAATAAACAGGGGGGGGCTAATAATTCAGGGGGGTTAATAATTCTGACTTCAACTGTATATAAAATTAATTTTACTTTAGTTTTTTATTATTTTTTCCCCTCAAATTCCATTTCAATTTTATTGGTTAAAACATATGTTTACTAGGGGTGTAATGGATCACAAACCACAGTTCGTAACGCACGTGAACCGCGGATTAATAACTTTTTTTGAACTTGTAGGTTAATCCCACATTTACAACAATTGCAAAGAGATCGTTTCCTGTGTCATTTAAATCACGTGTATGAAAGAATTTTGGCTTCCCTGTAAAATATAATGATGACGGAAAAAGTTGTGGTGGGACCTAAATGCTTTCTGAGGTTATTAATTAAAGGTGTTTTCTGTCACTGATTGTTCAGCCTGCATTAATGCATTCAGTGTAAAACTACATGATTAAACATTAAAGATCATGATCTCAATTCAAACCTGCACAACATGAATGATACATTTTAATGATTTGCAAATGTTTATTAATCCTTCGAAGTGCTGCATTCAAATCTGTGTTTGATCGAGAGAGATTCAGTTTTTACACTTTTTCAGTTAGTTACAAACAATCAAATAACACAGAAGTACTGGGAGAACAGTTCCTAGTTCAGATATAAACACTGATGTTTAAGGTAAAGATTAAAATCACTGTTTTATGGAACTTGACGCTGGTGAGTGTTGTAGCAATTACACTGTTTCACCAACAGGTGGCGACAAACAACCATCAAAATTACTGTATGTCACTGAATAGGTTTTCAAAAATGATCCACCTATAATGAAACATGAAGTTTTATGTGTGAATTGTTGCATCATTAATTGAAAATAAATATGATCTGTTGTGCAGGATGTTAGTTTTCTATATTTAGCATTGTTAGCAACAGTAGCAAAGATCATTTTGTATTGAATATTTTTCTTTTTTTCAGCTGGTTCTTTCTTGATTTTTATTCTGTTTGTTAAAATCAATGGTTTTTGCAGAAATGTTTTTGTATAAATGAAAAGCAATTGCCATTTGTCTCCCTTTTTTGCTGATCCGAAAAATGGTCTGATTCCATGACTCAAAAACCATAGTGTGATTCGAACCGTGAGATTTGTGATTCGTTACACCACTAATATTTGCCAAAATAATACATTTGAATTTACTAAAAAATAATTTTAATAACCCTTTAAAATACATTTTATTTTTTTGTTTAATAATAATTTGTATTATTATGCACTTTTAAAACTATAATGCACCATTAAAAGTAGCATCACAAAGCACTTCACATGCATATGAAAATTAAAAATCAATAAACGTTTTCTATCATGTCCGTATCCACTGTAAAGAATCCTTCAGCAATGGAAATTCTTTCAAAATCAATATTATTATCATAATAGTCCAAATTTTCTCCTAAAATTATTACTTTTCTCAGGCTACCATGTATAAGTTGAGTAATTTCCCTTTTATGTCAATTAAAATGTTATTTTCATTGCCTTTAATGTGAAATTAGTGAACATAAATAGAGTCTCAGAAAAATGCTCATTTTAGAAGAAATTTTCAGATGGCACTTAGAGGTTTTTGCATCTGAACTCTTCATATACACACACACACACACACACACACACACACACACACACACACACACACACACACACACACACACACACACACACAGAGAGAGAGATACATCTATATATACTGTACAGTTAAAACCAGAAGTCAACATACACTCTAAAAAAAGGAACAACCATTTAAAAAAAAAATGTCTGATGGTAAATCATACTAAATGTTTACTATTTTAGGTCCGTTAGGATTACCTAAATCATTTACATTCGCTAAATGCCAGAATAATGAGAGAATGTTTTTATTAATTTCTAGACAGTCAAAAGTTTACATACATTTCCTTGGTATTTTTTTTGCTTTGCTTTTAAACTGTATAACTTTGGTCAGATGTTTTGGGTATCCTTCCACAAGCTTCTCACATTAGTTTGCAGGAATTTTGGCCCATTCCTCCTGACAGAATTGGTGGAACTGAGTCAGATTTGTAGGCTGTCTTGCTCGCACAAGCTTTTTCAACTCTGCTCGCAAATTTTCTATAGGATTGAGACCAGGGCTTTGTGATGGCCACTCCAAAACATTCACTCTGTTGTCCTTAAAGCACATTTTAACTAATTTGGCAGTATGCTTAGGGTCATGGTCTGTTTGGAAGACCCATTTGTGGCCAAGTTTTAATTTCCTGGCTGATGTCTTGAGATGTTGCTTCAGTATTTCTACATAATGTTCTTTCTTCATGATGCCATCTACTGTATGCTGTGAAGTGGACCAGTCCCTCCTGCAGCAAAACAGCCCCATAATATGATGCTGCCGCCAGCATACAACACAGTTGAGATGGTGTTCCTAGACTTGTAAGCTTTCCCCTTTGTCCTCCAAATGTTACACTGGTCATTATGGCCAAACAGTTCAATCTTAGTTCCATCAGACCACAGGGCAGGTCTCCAAAAATGTCTTTTTCTCAATGTAATTTAGCAAATTGTAATCTGATTTTTGTTGATTTTCCCATGTTGTCACACAAGGAATCAGTGTGTTTGAGGTTTTCCTTAAATACTATTCTACAGTTGTGCCCCCAATTACCTCAAATGTTGTGAATTAGCCAATCAGAAACTGCCAAAAAATTGACACCATCATCTGAGCTTTTTCAGAGGCATAATAATCTTATTGTATGTAAACTTTACTTTCAACAAAATTTATAACAATTTCTCAAAAAATCTCTTAGCAGGTATTTTGCTATTAAGCATAACAGAAACAAATTTTAAAATCCTAACTTACCTAAAGGAGAAAAAGTTTAGTCACATTAACATCTGACTTTTTTTTTGTGTTATGTGCCTTTTTATACAGTGTATGTAAACTTCTGGTTTCAACTGTATATATACAGTATATATATATACTGTATATATATAATCTGCCTAAGCGGAGTGTTTTTTTTTCATGCATGTCTTGGTGTTTACATTTTTGTAATATCCCAAAAGCAGACAGAGAAAACAGAAAGGGACCGAGACATGAACCTTGAGGAACCCCAGATGATTTAGGCCCACAGGTAGCAACAGAACTCCCTTATTTTACAGCAAAGATTCTCTTATTTAAATAAAACAAGAATAACTTCAGTGTAAGCCCCCTGATTCCCACCCACGGTCTCAAAACGGTTCAGGGATTGCATTCAGAGACCGCTTCATTCTTGATGGCTACATGCAGTGCTTGTCAAAACATAGATCAGCGGCACATCAACGATGCCCAAAACTGTTGTATATGTAGGTGGCTCACTAGGGTTAGAACTGAACATGCTTTATCATAGATTTGTTTAATAATCTGTTCTGATGGTTTCTGAAGGCATGATTTCCCTGTTTCTGCAGACATGGCGGTGTGACTGCTGGAACATTCTGTGCACTGTTCACTCTACTTCAACAGCTTGAGGCAGAGAGTGTGGTGGACGTTTATATGGTGGCCAAGATGATCAACCTCATGAGGCCTGGAGTCTTCACTGACATTGTGAGGGATCATCTGATCATATACATATATACGGAACTGGATATATTACTTATGAATTGTAGTTAGGTACTGATTGTAAATTATGAGACAAAATTTGTAGTCCATAAAATAATGTCTTGGGCGACATGGTGGTGCAGTGGGTAGCGCTGTCGCCTCACAGCAAGAAGGTTGCTGGTTTGAGTCCCAGCTGGGTCAGTTGGCATTTCTGTGTGGAGTTTGCATGTTCTCCCCGTGTCCCACGTGGGTTTCCTCGGGGTGCTCCGGTTTTCCCCACAGTCTAAAGACGTGCTGTAGGTGAATTGGGTAAGCTAAATTGGCTGTAGTGTGTGTGTGTGTGTGTGTGTGTGTGTATGTCCTGGTCCTCCAGGTTGGGGGTTGAGCATTTGGCTAACAACCCACCTCTTAAAATGAGATGTTACGAAACACCAATATGGTGTGGCTAATATCAACTTCAATATAAATGGCCCTGGTAATGAGCAAGTAATATAATCTCTTATGCTGCGTTCACACCAGACACGGCACACGCGGATAAATCACAATATTAGCATGTAAATAGACGCGTGAACATTTTGAGTTTACTCGCTTCATTCGCACATCAAATTCACTTCACAACAGATGCGGATTCGCGTCATGGGCGGGGTTTCGTTCTGCCCGGTGACTGTAGCTTTGTTGCTAAATGGTTAACATGGATTTTATTGAGAGAATAGCTGTGTTTATGTGCTTTTATGAAGGCTGAAAAACAGCATCAATACATTGGAGCCGTGTCTCAATCCACTAGATCCATTCTGAGGTGCACCCAGCTCTGTGAGTTCATAAACTCCTACAAAAACTATACCTAGATGATGGAAACTTTCAATGGTGCTTCCGACTGAGCCGAGCCCAGTTTCATGAACTGTTGTCTGGTGTCGGCAGGAGGATTTTCCCCTAGGACACCAACAACAGGCGCTACGTCATAATCACGCTCACGATTGGTTAACGCAGTGTGAATGTCCACTGAAGTTCAGATTTTCCAACTTAAGCAATTCGCGCGAAACGCATGTTAAGCACGTCAATCGCTCAAAAAGCTCAACTTGCGCCGTTTTATTCGCACAAATCGCGTCATTCACACCACCTTATTTGTGCACGTCGCAGGATGTCTATTCGCGTCTTTGCATTGACTTAACGTGTAAATCACTCGCGCCTCTGGTGTGAACGCAGCATAAGATTACACTTTTACGGTCACATAATTGGACTACTTTTGGATTACATTTAGACTACTTTTGTAATGGACTACTTTTATTTAGTTTACCCTTATTTGATGACATATAAAGTCAAGCTGGATAATCTTTATTACATAACAATAGGAAAATCGGTAATACTTCAATAAACAGTAATTGTGTTTGCTGATAGTAAGACTTGATTTTAAAAACGTTAAGTTAAAATTAAGTCAATTTAGAAAAAAAAAAACAATATTGAAAACATAAAATGCACAATAATCCCACTGCTAAATCAACTGTTTAATGTAAAAAACCCACAAGAAGTTAATGACAATATCAATGAAAATCATCCAACAATAAATCCAGACAACAAAGTCTGATAATTTCTTGTTGCTGACTTCTGAATCGCAGACGCATATACTGTATTGACCTTATTCTAAAATGCTGAATTGTGCTTGTTTCTGGGATTGTTTTAGAACTTCCGATTCAGTTTCCTATGGGAGAAATGACTAGGAATAATAAACGGCAGAAAACAGTCAAACTAGTTGCCTACAAACAAGTGTTTGCATGACTATACAGACAACGTAGAATAATTAATTAATTCATTCATTTTCTTGTCGGCTTTGTCCCTTGCGGGGTCGCCACAGCGGAATGAACCGCCAACTTATCCAGCACGATTTTACGCAGCGAATGCCCTTCCAGCCGCAACCCATCTCTGGGAACTTCCACACACACATTCACACTCATACACTATGGACAATTTAGCCTACCCAATTCACCTGTACTGTATGTCTTTGGACTGTGGGGGAAACCGGAGCACCCGGAGGAAACCCACGCAAACGCAGGGAGAACATGCAAACTCCACACAGAAACGCCAACTGACCCTGCCCAGCCGAGGTTCGAACCTGCGACCCAGCGACGTTCTTGCTGTGAGGCAACAGCACTACCTACTGCGCCACTGCGTTGCCCACGTAGAATAATATAATAACAAAATATCAGTTTGCAACATCAAGCAGCGTAACAACTTGTTGTTAACGTCTAAAAATGAATGGAAGTGAATGAGACCGGAAGTCTCCAGACCAAGAGATCCAAATAGTTGTGCCCGCTCGTACGTGAAGAATAAGGTCAATAAAGAATACAGAAAAGGGCCCAGACATGAACCTTAAGGAACCCCAAATGTATGCAACTGGCAGGATTTAAAAAAAAAAAGTATAAACACTAAAAAGACATAAATCAGAAGAATCAATGAATTGTGACACTTCACTGCTATTGTTTAAATATGTAATCTATTAAAAACTAACTGTATTTGAAAGCATGTTAAATAGTACTTTAGGTTAATTACACAGAATGACACAGAATCAGTTACTATTCAGGCCTGCATTTACATATATAGTGGTCCCTCGCTATAACGCGGTTCACTTTTTCGCGATTTCGCGAATTTTTTTGTGCAATTTGACAGGCTTTTTTTCTACAGCACATTGTGTTTTGCGTCCTGATTAGCAAATTGCGTTCTACGTCTTGACTGGCTGTAGACCATTGTCGATCAATCTCCTCCGTGGCGTGTCTCCTGTACAGTACAGAATGTGTCCAGCTTGCCAAATTTACATAAATCTTCGATCGATTGCAGTGTGACTCTGAAGTGCTGGACTGTATGTTTGCAAGTTCTCTCCTCACAATGTCGTCGAAATGTTCTGCACCATCAAAGGCAACTGCGATAGCACCCAAAAGGCAGAGGAAGATACTAACTGTCACACAAAAAGTTGGACTGTTCTGGACATGCTAAAGGAAGGAAGAAGTTACGTGGCTGTAGGGCGTCATTACGGAATAAATAAATGAAGATCAAATGGTTTTGATATTTGGTTTCATTCTATAATACTGGACTTATTTTTCTACGAGGGTTTGAACTTTGAGAGTGTTTAAACAAGAGATAAAAGTGTGGAAATGTTAATGTCCATCTGAGAAAAAAGTATATAAAGTGTGCAGTGAGGGGTTTTACAGCCTTAAAATATCTATAATAATTGTAAAAAATAAAGCTGACTACTTCGCGGATTTCACCTATTGCGGGTTATTTTTAGAACCTAACTCCCGCGAATAATGAGGGACCACTGTAAACAGTATTTGTGTGTATAGAATTTTTTGTCTACATAGGAGTAGAAATCAAAATTGTGGAACAACCTTACGTTTCCTAAATCTTTTATTATTGCTATTTGAAGTTATGAGAGGATTAAATAAAAGTATAACGTATTTAATAAGTTACATATTCTGAAGCACAGCAATAACAATAATAATTAATAAAAACGTAAATTACTAATGACAAAAAAACCTAATGAAATTAGATAAGGGTTTGAATAAAGTGTTGTAAAATATTTGTTTTATACTATGAATACATTTTATAGGTTTTATACCATTTCTACTTAATTATTTTAGGTAATATTCTAAATATTTTCTAAACATTTTTTGAATTAAAATAATGTAATTTAGCGCTACTTCTTTTTTAGCATCTAACAATTAGTCAGAATAACAAGATTTCTTAACCCTTTAACTGCCCCACCAAGAAAACATTTTTTGGATTGCATTTCTTTACTCCTAATGTCGCTAGTTAACACATCCCATAATTTCTAGAGGTATTAAAAGTACCGGAATTAAAACATATACTATGAAAAATCTGAAAATATGAAGTGTAAGACCAATTTATTTTAAAAACAATCAAAATTAAACACTTTTGAACACTAAATCATCTTTATTTTTTGAAGTATGCCAGTCAAAATATGTTCAACCATTTGGTAGAATAGGCAGTTAAAGAGTGATATCGTTGTATAAACATTTTTGTTATTTTATAATAAAAAAATAGTGTAAATGTGTAATAAATATCATCAGTCGGTTCATTCCGCTGTGGAGACCACAGATTAATAAAGGGACTAAGCTGAAAAGAAAAGGAATGAATGAATGAAATATCATCAGTCGGTTCATTCTGCTGTGGAGACCACAGATTAATAAAGGGACTAAGCCGAAAAGAAAAGGAATGAATGAATGAAATATCATCAGTAGTTTACAGAATAAAACATCAATTTACTCAAACCTATAACTATAAATTTAAAATTTAAAGAAATTGAAAGATTTTCAAGTGGACACACACACATTAATGTGTTATGGCATATGTTATATATTTTACATAAGATAAAAAACATCTATTAAGTCCAGGCATCAGTTTATTCAATTTAAAGTAATGCATAGACTGCAGTACTCAACATCTAAATTACACAGAATTTTTCCCACCATTTCCCCTACATGTGACTGGTGTAAGTCTGCTGAAGGCTCCCTGACCCACCTCTTTTGTATGCGTCCAAATCTTTATGATTTCTGGTGTGACATATTTAAATGGTTTTCCAAATATGTAAGGTTTTACCTTTACACCCGACCCAGAAATTGCTATATTTGGGTACTCTCGTTCTCTGCTGGATCATAATGTGTCCATACAAAGCACCAAAATTTATGGAATGATTATTGCTAAGAGTGTCATTCTAAAACTGTGGAAGTCAGATTCTATTCCTCAATTTAAGACATGGTTAACTTATCTCACTCAAATATTGCACATGGAAAGAGTCCGTTATGGAGTTATTGATAATCTTGCTCAGTTTTACAATATATGGCAACCATTTCTTGATCACCTGGACCAATATAATGTGGATTCTGAGCAGCAGTGTAATGCTTAATATGCTCACTACCCCTATTGACTGTTTTTTCTACATTTTAATTTTTATTACCATTATTTTCTTTGTATTATCATGCTTATTCCTTGTTTTTTTTTATTATTGTTGTGTTGTTTGGTAATTATTAAAAAATGTTAAAACTAATAAAAACACTTGTTAAAAAAAAAAGACTAAAAAACATCAAAAATATGCTTATGTGAAAGATTTCATAGAATGTATGAGCTTTTATGGTTAAATATTCAAATATATTTATATCTGTAACTTCAACGTTTTCCATGTGTGCAGACTATTGGCATTTAGACATTTTAAAGGAAACATAGTGACTCTTTTTCGCAACTATCTAGAGTTGGCAGCAAAGCTGATGAAGGAAAAAGTCAGTCATTAATAATCCTGCCCTGAGGTGGAATTAACTCCAATCCACTTGGGAAAATTGAATATTTTAAGTGGTATATTGTGGTCAAACTACCAACATGTTCATGTTTTTTTTTTTTTTTTTTTTTTGCTGATGGGATAGGATCAGTATCAGTTCCTCTACAAAGCCATTCTGAGTTTGGTCAGCACCCAAGAAGACGAGCGAGCGCTTCAGTCCTCCGACAACAACGGCACGGTCCCAGGAGACGTCTCGAGTGCGACCGAGAGTCTGGAATCCTTGGTGTAACCATAGTGATGAGCCGGCACAGGAAAAAGACTCTTTTTTTTTTTTTTCTATCAAAGAATGCTCTTGTTTTCCCTCAGTCCATCACTGAACTGATAGAGCTCTGCTGGATGCAGCGCCGTCCCTAAATGTGTGCCTTTGTACACTCCACATTTTTTTATTAATCGTTTCCCTTGTGCTAATGTCTTACGTACTAATGTCTTTCTCATAGAATCTCATATTTATTTGCTTAAAAGCTCGTTTAAAGGGAAAATCTGTTTTTGTTATTCTTTTAATAAGACTTTTTTTAATTAGTCTATTTTTTGTAGTAGAATTTCAGCCACTGTTTTTTTTTTTCATACAAATATACAAAGAAAGTGGCAAAATCAGTCATGGATATAATATTCTAATGTGTAAATAATATTACAGCAACCACGTCAATGGACCAAATTTCTATTTATGTCTAGAATTTTTTATTTGACGCACTAGTGCTTTACAGGCGTTTGAGTCATTTAGTCAGATTTGACATGCTGTTTTAATATTCCGGTTGCCTCACTGATTGTTTGTTACTGACGTAAGCGTTATATACTGACACTGTTTAGTTGTACGTGTTTTTTTTATTTTTTTGTCCGTTTTGTAGGATTAAACAAAAACAAGAAATCAAGTGAACTGGTCTTTTTATGGGTATTTTTATGTGCTCACACTGTAAAATGTCATAAGATCAAAAAGTCATGACATTAGTTGTGTTACTTTAAAGGGGTGGTCACTACGATATCATATTTTAAACTCTAGTTGATGTGTAATGTAGATATGTGAACATGAACAACATCTACAGCCTACAGCGAACGAAGTTTGGGGACTACAAAAAAATACATCCAGGCTAGTGAGATCACAAACGCTTCAGCGTACGCGCATACACCCCATGCAGCCAAGGGGTTTGGCTAGAGGCGCTGTAATGTTATAGCTGAGAAAGCTAAAATGCTGTCCAAACGTTGCTGTTTCCACAGCGCTTGTTCTGTTTCTGTAATTGGGCTGCTAAAGGACACGCCACAAAGCGAGAAGTGCTTATTATTTAATTTTAATTATGTTCCAGAGAATTCTAAAAAAAATATATAGCTCTAGCATTTGACAAAGGACAGCTTTCAGAATCTCTCCCAGTTCAGCGCTGGACTCAGCTAAAAACTCCTCAAAGGAGGAGCAGAATAGACAAAGCTGTGGATTGTGAGCCACAACCTGTAAATATTTTTACTTGTTAAAATTGATCTATTACATGCACAGTTTCTAGCATTAACGGTATGTTGTAGCGAGAACGTAAACAAGGATGTAAACAACAGGAAATTCTGTTTGGCACCGATAACAATTTAGCTACAAATTCATATTTATCCATCAAATCGCTGTAAACAGCCACAATCTTCACCAGAGCTGCAGTGTCTTTCTATGCGGCCACTTTACCTGCGTTCTACATCTCAAATAACAAACTTGCAAAAGATATGTGAACGTTTCATATTACTTGCACATGCTTATAACCCGAATATATGTAAAAGACACTTGTCAGATTTTATTTTATAGAGAGCAGGCATGCTGGTTCAGCTGTGTCCTTTTTATGTCTATTTCTGCCTCACACTGATACGGCTACGCTGACTGACAGTATTTACACAGCAGAGGCACAGCACGTGCTAGTGACTGGATGTGACGCTTCCTGGTGACTTGGAGCCAATCCGCGAATCACAGCACATTATGTTAGCTGACCAATCAGAGCCTCTTGAGGGCAGGCTTTCGGAGGAACTAGGAACTATGATTGTCGTATTCATGTTAGCTGTGTAGGAGAATATAATCAAAATAAGATATGTGAAAAAATAACGTCATTTTTTACAAATGAAGCATGAGCACACATTGCTTTGCATCTTATAAACACAACCAAGCCTTAAAAATACACTCTGGACCACCCCTTTAACTTAAGTTAATCAGATTTAAACCTACATTTTTAAGTTAAACAAGCTTGACGTTTTAATGAAGTTTAAATGATGCAAGTTAAAATAACTTGGTTAACATGATTCAACTGTTATATTTAAGGTAGGAACTCATTTTTATAGTAGGGTTGCACAATATTGGAAAAATCTGTTACTGCAATATTTAATTTTTCTGTGATAAAAATACTGTTTCACAAGATTTGGAGGGGGGGGTGGTGTGGATGCTTACAGGGGGTGCTATAAGGTGCAATATTCAGATGCAGGTAACAATTTAAATCGAGGAACAATATTGTTTTGTTTTTAACTGAGGTCAAAATTTAATGTTTTCCTTAAAACAGCCAGTGGGGTAAGTAATATAATCTTGTTTTCGCTTTGAAATGTGAATATTTGGACTTGAAACAAGATAAAAATGAGTATTTTTTGTATAAATCATATAGATTTCTGTAGCTCCTAGTCAACTGTAGTTCAGACTCAACATTGTATATCTTGCGATGTGATTATTGGGAATTTGCACATTGCGATATCGATGCTGAAACGATATACACTGCCTGACAAAAGTCTTGTCGCCTATCAAAGTTTTAGAACAACAAATAATAGCTTGACTTTTAGTCGATCGTTTGGTATCAGAAGTGGCTTATATGAAAAGCAAAGGCCTCTAGATTACGCTTATTTTACCAAAATAAAATATGATCATGCCTTGATTTTTAATGATCTAATTAGGACAGTAAGGTCTGACTTTGCTTAGACAAAAGTCTTTTCACTTAACAGAAATAATGTACAGTATAGAATATAAAGTCATGGTGCAGTGGAAAAAGAATTAATATTGTGTATGACTCCCATGAGCTTGGACAACTGGATCCATACATCTCTGCAATGTCTGAAATTGCAAAGAAAGCATTCTTGCAGGACTCCCAGAGTTCATCAAGATTCTTTGGATTTACCTTCAATGCCTCCTCCTTCATCTTACCCCAGACATGCTCAATATTGTTCATGTCTGGTGATTGGGCTGGCCAATCCTGCAGCACATTGACCTTCCTTGCTTTCAGGAACTTTGATGTGGAGGCTAAAGTATGAAAAGGAGTGCCATCCTGCTGAAGAATTTGCCCTTTCCTGTGGTTTGTAATGTAATGGGCAGCACAAATGTCTTGATACCTCAGACTGTTGATGTTGCCATCCACTCTACAGATCTCTCGCACGTCCCAATACTGACTGTAATCCCAAACCATGATTTTTTCTTCACCAAACTTGACTGATTTCTCAGAGAATGTTGGGTCCATGCAGGTTCCAATAGGTCTTCTGCAGTATTTGTTATGAGTGCGATGCAGACCTTCTGCCACTTTTCCAAATGATCAACTAGAAGTTATTATTTGTTGCTCTTAGAACTGGGATCCTCGACAAGACTTTTGTCAGGTAGTGTATTGTGCAGCCCTATTTTATAGTGTAGAAATTGATCTTTTTATAATACTATTGGTTCATTTTAAACTTTTAGTTTGTTTCTTTAAAGAAATATGAAACGGAATGGCTTACAGTGAAAAACAGTAAAAGAGGGTGGAAAAATAAGATGTAAATTCCAAAGTATGGGGAGAAAATAATTTTTTCCCTCCATATGTCGGAATTTACTTCTGCATGTAAAAAAATAAATAATAAATAAACTTGAAGCCTTTTCAAAATGTTAAATATATGTTAATTTGATTTAAATGTGGGAAGAAAATGTTAAAATTTACATACTATTTATAATTTTACAATTTAGTTGGACCTTGTGAGTAAAGATGCTGATTCTTTATAAAAACATAAATGCTGCATTACAATATCAAAGAGTAATCATTAAATATTTACATATAATACCTTTAAGTATTTTAAGAACCTAAAGTGTAACTAAGTTTTATGTAAGTATAAATTTCAAGCCACATTCACTTCCATTGTAAATCCTATTTTATTTATATATAGTTATTAGCCCTCCTATTAAAATGTTATTTTATTTCAAATATTTTCCAAGTTCTGTTTAACAGAGACAATTTTTTAAACATTATAATTTTAATAACAAATTTTCACTTGTCTTTTATCATGACGATATTAGTATTCAGCTTAAAGTGCAATTTAAAGATTTAACCAGCTTAATGGGGTTAACTAGGCAAGTCATTGGACAACAGTGGTTTGTTCTGTAGCCAGTTGGGAAAAAATGTTAATAATACTGACCTTAAAATTATTATTTTTATTTAAAAACTGCTTTAGTTCCAGCCAAACTAAAAGAAATAAAATATTTCTATAAAAAAGGTTAATAAATATATAAGGGTTGAGTCAAGTTTTAGTTTTTCTATTGTTTTGTGTAGCATTGGCACAAACTTGGAGCAAGATCTTTCGAGTCTCCGTAATACCGTTCATATTCACTAATATTCTCCTTTTTCCATCTGCCCTCAGGACAGACTCGTGTTGATTACAGTCTCCAGACAGCAGCCGCTTGGCTCGTGTGAGCTCTTAATTCTGAACTTGCTTTTCTTGTTACCTCGCCATCCTGATTGCCAAACTATCAAGGAGATCAGAACAACAGTCCTTCGGTCTCCCTCCATCTGGCTCAGGAGGTCAATAAAAGAGAACAAAGACAGTTTTTTTTCCTCCTTAAAGACGTTTTCTGAATAGGGTTGTTTTTCAATTAACTTCTGCTCCTCGAATTCATCTTGGCTTAACCCAGCGAGACCGTGTTTCTGCTAACGATCAGGTCATTTCTTAAGGAACCGATTATTATAAGTCCACGGCTTAAGGGTTTGGTGACGAAGATGACAGCTACACGGAGTTATGAAATAATCCCTTTGAAGAATCGCTTGTAATTATTCACAAAACCTAATCCAGTCTTAAGAGCAAAAAGGTACTCATTTAGACCAAAATATGGGTCAAATGGCCAGACACGGTCTTCTGGCACTTCATTTGCATTTTTAACTTCTAATAATTACAGACCCAATTATCCAGCGCTTGGTGGCCTACTTAATAGTGACCGCACTGCTGACCCCTATGGTACAAACAATGCAGATTGCATTTACGGCCTCCACCGGCCAGTCAACACAGGGGGGAGGGGAGGGTAATTTACTCCAATTTTGCCTAATGAAGATGACAGACAATATTTAAGATGTTTATTTGACGCATAACAAGGGACAAAAATCCAATGCTAATGTTTTATTGGACAAGCGTTCCTTTTAAAAGGGCTCTTTAAATATGCTACACTTTAAAAAGGCTGTAGAAATGATTTCAACGTCTTAACATGATACAGTTTCAAAGAGAATATGTAAAAATAATATGCGATGGTAAAAATGCTTTACAGAAAATGGTTATGTTAATCAGTAGTATCCAACATGACATCATGTTCACATAAATATCAAGCCACAGTTTGTTTTTTTGAAGCAGACTTTCATGTTTTCTTACAATATTGACTGCGTATAAAGTTCATTTTCAAATGACGGAAATAGGAAACTGGATGGTTCACTGGGGGAATAAAAGTGCTTTGTGAAAAGTAACACTGCCGTAGGTACAGTGTTGGGTACAATTACTTTAAAAAGTACTATATTACAATATTGAGTCAATTAAAAAAAAGAAAAGTAACCAAATGTGTTACTCAGTTACTTGTTAAGTAAAGTAATTAAATAATTGATTTATTAGGTAACACTTTATAATAACTACACAGTATAAACCATTTATTAAGCATTAGCATATAGTTATTTCATTATCTGTTAAGCATCAACTCTACATTAATAAATGTTAGTAAGCAGTTTATGACTGCAGCTACAAATGCTCTATTCTTGACTTATAAGCACATGTATAATGTGCTTAATCATTGTACTTTTCATGACTAACTGAAGTATTGCATTATTTACAAACCATTTGTATTTTAGAGTAGTTGTTTTTTAAGATCATTCAGAATGAGTTAGTAAATGATTATTTAATTGAAATCAATGTTTATATATCATATTATTCAGGCATATGCTAATAGTTAATTTGCATGTTAATAAATGCTTTATTAACACAACATCATGCAGTTTTGTGACCCAAAGTGAGGACTATTAATGCTTTATAAATCCCTTATAAATGACAATTAAATTAGTATCAAATGAACAATAATCTTTGCAATCCTATCTAAAAAATAAAATTACTGTAAAGTTTAAACATTGCTGAATAACAGGAGTGTCAAAATATAATAAAGTTGGATATAAAAAAAACAACAACAATAGAATAGTTAAACAATATAATATGAAACAACATTTCAATGTTATTTAGCGATGTTTAAACTGCACTGTAATTTTATTTTAGTATGATTGTAAATATTTTTTTTTCATTCGATACGGTTTCATTTGTGTATTTTCAAATGAATAGAAATTAATAAAGTCGTTCATGTTCTTTTTTCCTGTTTAGAATATAACTGAGCCTTTAATTGTCATTTATTAGGAACTTAGAAAGCATAAATAGTCCTCACTTTAGATTAGGTCACAAAACTGGATAAATTTGAGTTAATAAAGCATTTATTAACATACAAAGTAACTATTACTATATGCCTAAATAATAAGATATATTAATTTGAGTATTTTATTAATCATTTACTGACTCATTCTGAATAATCTTTAAAACCCACCAACTATGCTTAAATAACTGGTTTGCAAATAATGTGATACTTCATTTAGTAATGAAAAATAAATCATTAACAAAGTATGAAAATATAATGATTAAACACTTTATACATGTGCTTATAGTCAAGATTAGAGCATTTGTATCTGCAGTTATAAACTGCTTACTAACGTCTATTAATGTAGAGTTAATGCTTAACAGATAATGAATTCACTATTTGCTAATGCTTAATAAATAGTTCATAGTGTGTAGTTATTATAAAGTGTTACCGGTAACAATTTAGGTCACAATTCACTGTATTAACAAACCATTAACTAACACTACTAACTTAATAAACTACTAATTAACCGTTTATTAATAGTTAATAAGGTAGTAGTTGAGTTTAGGTTTTGGGTGGGATTAGTGATTGTAGAATTACAGGTAACACTAATAATTACACACTCTGAATCATCTGTTAAACATTAGCAAATAGTGAATTCATTATCTGTTAAGCATTAACTCCACATTAATAGACGTTAGTAAGCAGTTTATAACTGCAGATACAAATGCTCTAATCTTGACTTATAAGCAAGTCTTATAATAATGATTAGTTGGTGGTTTTTAAGATCATTCAGAATGCGTAAGTAAATGATTAATAAACTATTCAAATTAACATTTATATATCTTATTATTCAGACATAAAATTAATAGTTATTTTGTATGTTAATAAATGCTTTATTACCTTAACTTCCAGTTTTGTGACCTAATCTAAAGTGAGGACTATTTATGCTTTATAAGTCCCTTATAAATGACAATTAAAGGCTCAGTTATATTCTAAACAGGAAAAAAGAAAATAAATGACTTTATTCATTTGAAGACACAAATGAAACCGTATCAAATGAAAAATAAATCTTTGCAATCTTAACCAAAATAAAATTACTGTACAGTTCAAACATCGCTAAATAACATTGAAATGTTGTATCATATTATATTGTTAAATTAGTATATTATTGTTGTTTTATCTAATTTTATGTTACATCTTGACACTCCTGTTATTCAGCAATGTTTAAACTTTACAGTAATTCTACTTTTTAGATAAGATTGCAAAGATGTATTGTTCGATTGAAACCTAGCCTTCAATTGTCCCTTATAAGGGATTTATAAAGCATAAAGTCCTCACTTTGGGTCACAAAACTGGATGAAGTGGAGTTAATAAAGCATTTATTAACATACAAATTAACCATTAATAAATGCCTGAATAATAAGATATATAAATGTTGATTTGAATAGTTTATGAATCATTTACAAACTCATTCTGAATGATCTTAAAACTCCAACTACTCTTAAATACAAATAATTTGTAAATAATGCGATACTTAATTTAGTGATGAAAAATTATTCAGTAACAAAGTATGAAAGAACAATTATTAAGCACATTTTAAGTCAAGAATAGAGCATTTTTATATCTGCAGTTATAAACTGCTTACTAACGTCTATTAATGTGGAGTTAATGCGTAACAAATAATGAATTCACTATTTGCTAATGCTTAACAGATGATTCATAGTGTGCAGTTACCATAAAGTGTTACAGAATTAGATCATACTTTATAACTACTAATGAACAGTTAACTTTACCCAACACTGCACAGGTCAGTACAATGCTCCTGATGTATGACAACACTAATAAAAAATGGACGCTCTCTGTCGACTAACAGAATCTACTTTTCCGATTCAAGTTTGAAGATAAAGTTACTAACCGTTGGATCATCGCTAACTTTACACAGTCAAGGCAAGTTGATGATCCGCAACCGTTCGCTGTGGAATATGAGCAGTGATTTATCGTCTGCTATCAGTTTCGTGACACACTCATGAGTGAGATCTCAGGTGTATGTGTTACTCTGATACGCTGCTCTTGGTGATAAACTGGAGACCCTCATCCTGCAGTCTCTTCAGAACAGGACTGTAGATGCTCTTCACCATCGGCGCCACAAGCCCCTTAGTTGTCAGTTCACCTGTGGTGGGACATCATACAGTCAGATTCACTTATATCAACGGTCTCAAACTAAATTCGTGGAGGGCAGCAGATCTGCATAGTTTAGCTCCAACTACCTCCAACTCACACCTGCTTAATAGTCACTAGTAGTCTTAAATAACTTGATTATGTACATACCAACTGTATATATACATTTGTAATTGTTTATCTATCTGCACACTAATTATTAATAGCAACCTGTACATATATCCATCTATTGTAAATCTCTGTTCATAGCTAAGACAACCTGTATATAATGTTCATAGTACATCCATCTGTAAATATCACCATAGTTTTTCTATAACTGCACTTTATAACTTATACCTGTATCCTGCACTTGTTGCTATTGCACTCCTGGTTAGACCTAAACTGCATTTTGTTTCCTTGTACTTGTACATGTGTAATGACAATAAAGTTGAATCTAATCTAATCTAATCTAATCTAATTAGTTGGATCAGCTGTGTTTGATTAGGGTTGGAGCAAAACTGTGCAGAGTTGCGGCCCTCCAGGAATCCAGTTTGAGACCTATGACTTACATTGACCACCATAAGAGCAACCACTAGACATTTGGTGGGATTACGTTCTGGAAATACTAGAAATTTGTAATAAAAAAAAATATTAAAAATAAAATAAAATTGTGTATTTATGAAATGAACGTCACACAGGTGAGTGGGTTTGACAAACCACCTGTAAAAATACTCGTCTCTCAAAAAAAGAAACACTCCTCCCTCCTTACTTTAGAACTTAATTCTCTGAGCACTAACAGTTCCTTTGTAAAATTAGCACTCATTCTTTTTATTGAATCGCTGAATGCCTAATCAATTGTAAGTTGCTTTGGACAAAAGCATCTGCTAAATGACTAAATGTAAAAAAATGGAATCCATCAAGAATATGTTTACACAACAACAATCAACTGAAAATGTGAAAGTTTTCATTTGCATTTTGGAGACTATTTTGTCCAAACAATCCTCTTTCGAACAGTTTTACATATCAGTCCTATAGTAATTCAATTATTTTTTTGTACAAAAACTGTATTGTGACCAACACGCATAAATAATCGTCAGTTTTTGATTGAGAATGTAGAGTTAAATGGCTCTGAACAAAACAAACATACAAAAAAACAAAACAATAACTAAAAACAGTAATATATGGGTGATTCTAGAATTGCAGGTACATTTTAGATCTCCGAGATAATCCTTCTATTTCAAAAACAAACTTTAATCAAACTGTTTTGTAGAATTAGTAACACAAACAAATACATAACACAAATAATATCAAGTTATATCGAAAAAAGAATGTCTGTATGTGTATTTTGGGCCATTTTGTCTTGAAAAATACTTAAAGACTTGCACTACACATACAGTGCTCAGCATAATTGAGTACACCCCATTTTGAAAATTAATATTTTTATCCATTTCTCAGTGAATGTAGGCAATGTATTTTGGTGCATTTGAACAAAACAGATTTATTAAACAGATATATTTATTAAAATAATATTTTAGTTACCAAACATGTTTAGAAATTGAAAGAAAATACAATTAAATTCAAGCAAAATATTGCAAAAAAAATTACAACCTACAAATTTCAACAATTTTTTTCTATTTTTTTGCTTCTCTTGATTCTTCTTCTTTTTTAAATTTGTTTTTAATATTTTTCTATAACATATACATTTGGGTGTACTAGTTTCTGGACCGTTATCGTAAGTTATTTTGTTAGATAAGCTCCAGATTTGGCTTCAGTACTGACTAATCTAATGTACTGTATATGCACAAAAACAATATTGTATAGCTTCCTATTAAAATATGTATTTAATATATAGATTTGTGAGGAGTGTACTTATATATGCTGAGCACTGTATATTTTTTACTGTCTCTGCATCCTGAATTAGTCAGCTTCAATTATCTTTAAATAATTAAGTCAAATTTTTGTCTTTTTTGTGTGTTTATTCTATTAAAGTTACATTTAAAAAACAAATCTATTTTCTGCGTTATTTGTCATTTCAGTCATATAAAATTACAATTTAGTGTCTGTCCCTACGTTCTGGTCAACTCTGTTACATCAGTTAAAAAGTCATCCAGGCCTGTAGCCAGGGGTAGTTTGGGTGGTTCGGAAGACCCACCCCTCACTGACAAAGGTTCAGGATTTGTCCCATACATGAGCTCATTTGTCCTATTTTAACTGCTATGCCATCATAAATTGTGAAAATAACTCATCGAAGAAGGCTTTAAGACCGAGAAGAATCTGACGTAAATGACGTCATCTTTCACTACTGACCTACTGTTCTGTTGTTAAATCGCGAAAACATTTTACAAGTAACTTATTCTAAATCTTGGACCTTATTCTTGAAAGAAAAGAAAAAAAGAAAGGTGTAAAGCACCAAAAATTAATTTTGAAGCATATAAACGTTAATTTTAATACTAATTAGGCTATTGTTGCTATCCATATTTTCAAATATCCAATTTTCAAATGTACTTTAGAAAAAAAAAAAAAATCAGGAAGCTCTACACTATTATTATTATTACGTTTAATTTTTTTACTATTCAAGTGGCCAAATTCTGACTGAGTAAAGTTGAATGTGCTGGCTAGATTTTATTTGCCTAAAAAATGACAATAGGCTACTTCGCTGTAATAGGCAGTTCATAATTTAAAACTTTCACAGATTCCTTTTTTTCCTAATGATATATGATGTGATAAATCTATATTTTAAAACTAATTTGTATAAATAGTTTTTCATATTTTTTTATTCTAAATCTTTCGGTAATGTTTTTGATACATCAAAAAGTGTGATTATGATGACCACCTGACAAGCTAATCCAGAAAAAATTGTGCTGTTACCAAAATGCAGTATGTAAACCTCATATTTAAATAGAAAATGAGGCGAATAACTGCAAAATAGTCCAGTTAAGAACCACCCCTTTCACCAGACTGGATACGGGCCTGTCATCGGAATCTTTAACCCTCAGGGGTCAAAGGTGATTTTGGGGTCCCTAAGATGTTTTGACATGCCCTGACATTTGAGCTTATTTCAGCTACTTATTACATAGTACTGGCCAACATGTATTCTTTTGTATACAGCACAATCTGTGCTACAATAATATGCGAGAAATATTGATGTACATGCTTGCGTTTTTTTAGGAAAAAAAATATGCATGGTTAGTAGGTTTTGGAGAAATGTAGCTGAGATAAGGTCTAAAAAACACACTGAATGGGCCTGAACAAGACTTTTGACTAACCAGTCTTGTAGGTTAGAATATTTACTTCACAATTATGCTAAAATTATTTGGTTCTCTCATTTAAAGAAAACATTACAATGATTTACATTTTGTAAAGTCTATTTTGGGTCATCTCAGCTGTACGCGTGGGAGTGACAATGATCATGAATAATTAACACCTGAAGAGACAAAAGACACTCCCCCACTGGGTAATGTTCACCCATCGAAGGGCATTGTAAAGCAATGATAGAAAATTATATGCACCGATAGAAAAAGCATGTGACTTGCTTCAAGTTATGTCACTTATTATGGCGGGAAACATTTATTCTTTTCTTACTCATTTGTACAAAATGTTCAAGACACACCAATAGTTGATGACATTTTGTTAACTCTATTACTGATTTCAGTGAATGTCTCATTTACTTAAAAAAATAATATGATAAAAATGTAGTATTTAGTTTGAGGTTTGCAAATTAAGGTAAAGAATAAAATGCTGTATAGAATGTCAACTCTGTTAGTGGTTTAAAAAGTTGAACAATAATTTAAACAATTATCAACAGAATCAAAAGCCACGATCACATTCAAGTCTTTTTCATTAATAATAGGTTCAGTTTACAGTAAATTATTTATTTGTTGTATGTCACTCCAGTTTAAGGAGAATGAATGGAAAATGTCTGGAAGTAGGGCTGGGTTATTTGGCCTAAAATCAAAATCTTGATTAATTGAACATTTTAACTTGATTACGATTAATGAACTATGATGAACTACATTAATCGATTACGGTTAATGAATGACATTATTTACTATGTATGATTATTTATAGAACATCAATGATGAACAACTGAAATTGAAACACACATTGCCTAAAACCAACATTCAATTTTTTACCTATAAAAAAGTGAAAATAAATAACTTGAACTTTTGAAAACAAAATCAATTATTTTCAATGTTTTTCATATTAAAAGTAGAAAATAAGCAGTATCTCTTCTAAATAAAATAACTCTTGCATATCATGTAAATAATATTTTAAACAGTGCATTTCTTGCATCTACAGTTAACAAATGTTTTAATTTAAATAATAATTTTGATGTAATGTAAAATTGTCATCTCAAGGCATCTCTGGCGCAGCTTCGTCAATCATCAATGTAGTGCAAAGTAACACAAAAGTAACAAACAAAATTTGATCGATTATTGGTTCTGAATTTTGATTACTTTTCGATTAATCACCCAGCCCTACCTAGAAGTTACCCACAATTGCAGAATGATATAAAAGATTACTTTCTCTAGATTGAGCTAAAAAATAATAATATCTTTGGAAAATATTTATAAATATAACAAAATACAAAGGTAAATTCATAATTTTGCAGAATTTGCTTTTAAATGAGCAAGTGTTTTTCAAATCAGTTTTATAACTGGCCCGCACTGACCGTTGAGCACCATGTGGGCGGCAATGGCTGCAGGGTAGCCCACGGTTTTGGCCATGGCCGAGTATCCACTGGGATCCCCGTAAACCACCAGACTGATGTGTTTGGTCTCCAGCTCGCCCGTTGGGTGTCTGATTCCAACATCATTCCTCATGATGATCATATCGCGCTCGCCCTTGTCTGCACCAGAAGAAATGATCCAAATACAACATTTATTCCATGTAACATATAACTGAACATTTAAGTTTGTGATGATCTTCAGAAAAAACATGTAATGAATCATCAAAGCTCTCTGTAAATAATGACATCACAGCAGCAAAATGTGAAATTCAAAGAGGAGCGGGTCTTTACCGAAAGAAAGTTTAGCCTCCAGATGCTTAGCAAGCGCTGCTAAGATGGTTTCGGCATGAGGAACCGGTTCTTCACTGAACAGTCCGAGCCTGATGGGTTTCAAAGAGTCAAAGATTGTCTTGGCAATATCAAGTTGACAAAGACTCTTTGCATTTAAAATGACATAACTGAGGGCATGACACTTAATGACAGTTTTCATTAGCATGTATAAAATCTCATTCATATTCATGATGTGTCAGGTCATGTAGAGCTGCAAAATTTATTTATTCATTAAGTATTATCGCGATAATAGTATATGCAATATCCAAATTTCAGAGAAGTGCAATAAGTTAAATTAATTTGTGTGCTGCATGCATAGGTTGTTTTTCTAAATCTGATCAATCAGATGGGGCCTTTACTATCTTTATCCCCACCTCTCCAGTAGGTGCTGAAAATAAATAGTAATACCAAGAGACAAGAAAGGAAAATCACAACAGCAACCCCCCCCCCCTTTTTTTTTACATCTTTAATTATTATTATTTATTTTTTTAGATTTAATTAGCTCAAAAAAAAATCTATTATCTGTTTATTTTAGAATTATCACTACATATATATATATATATATATATTATAGTGTTTTTTGTTTTTAAGTTAGGTTTTTTATATGGTGAGAAATATTGTTATTGCAACTAGGGATGCACCGATCCCGATACTTGGATCGGATATGGGTTCCGCATATTTTTGCATGATCGGTTATCGGCCAGCTGGTACCGATCCAAATGTGATCTTGCGCATGTGCTATATTCTGTGTAATTTATAAGCCAACAAAAGCCATGAAGGTAGTCTATTATAAGGCACTAGAAAGCTGTCATGTAGGCTACTATATCCTAAATTTTCTGAAGCCATTCTATAGTTCAATGTACAAATGAATATTCAAGTGGTTACATTCATGTTCCCTTCAGTGCTTCCCTCTGTCGCGTCTGTCAATCATTCTCCGTTCATTCACAATTCAAACTCGTCAAATTCATTCGTTCGTTTATGACAACACGAACAACTTTCTCCAAGACTATTTGTTCCTGTTAATATAAATAATCAGTGGAGAAATACATTTTGTTTTGCATTAAATGTGTTCATTTTGACCTGCAGCAAGGCGTTCATTGCTGTTTCTAAATCATGTTGCGCTGTGTCTGTTAGATCAGCGGATCACATTCGCAACACTGGACTAGACAGGGTTATTATCTGCTCTTCACACACAAAGTAGGCCTACCTGAAGTTTTAAATTAGAAATGTCTCAATAATACATTGGACAGATTATTCTCACAATGGGTTTCTGTTTCTCTCATCCTTACGACTGAGTTTATTCTTCCGAGGGGAATACTTTCAGTGCTGCGAATAGTTTGTAAAGCCTGGCTCATTGTGGTCAAAGTAGTTGATTAGATTAATAAACGTGAAACAGACGAGCGCAATATGGATTGTCATTAACAGAAAAGGTAATGTTTTTTAAGTAAAACTGGCCTCAGACAGTTTAGTTTAGTCTGCGTCAAACCTGCAGGAAAATATTAGGCTTTGCTAAAAGGCAGATTATTCTACTAACGATTAGTGTCATTTCAAAGAAAAATCTTAATATTAAAAAAGAAAACATGAGCTGGACCACAACAGATTATATCAATGTCATAAGGAATGCTCAAAGATTGTCTTACAGCAAGCATCATGTTTTTAGTTAGATTGTGTCGTCACATGGCTTATAGGTCTGTTATTTTTACTAAAGATTTATTATTTGAGTTTATCACCAGAACTATAGAAACTGTATTATGTAACAAAAAAAAAAAACGGCACAGGTTCGGGATCGGATCTGTATCGGTCGATACTTGGGATCGGTATCGGATCGGTTCCAAAAGAAATGGTATCGGTGAATCACTAATTGCAACACTCAACAACATCACATATTTTCCCAGTATCCTAATGTCACAGGTTTCATGACAGTCTTACAAACAGCCCTTCAAGTAAAGTGTTTTCTAATTTGTTTTAAACAAAAGCTTAATCGTTAAATTATTACTTTATTTAAAAACACGTGAGCTATGCTTCATCTTTTTAGCTCTGCAGTCTCTTATTGACACCAGCATGATTATTATGATGAAAGTTTACAAAAAACTGTAAGAAAATTATTCTACCCACCATTTGAGACTCTGCATTCTGAAGTCGTTCCTGCCGATCTGCTCATAAACAGCATCCTCAAACACACTGTTGCTCACACTAGTGGACAAGCCAATATGCTTACAGAGAAGCTCTTTCTGTATAGGAGACAATCATCAAACCCGGAAACAAATGACAATCAAGTGATCAGGACCCATTTTATACACCTCATGTCCCATAGTTTTACTCCATCATGTATTATTTTATCCTTACATTAAAGAAAAAACATTTTATGAGTACAAAAGTGTCAATACATCCATACCCATGAAACAGGAGAAGCTGTGTGGTCCAAGAGTGGACATGGCTCTGTGTTGATGAGTCCCAATTTCACAAAGCCACTCATAGCAGAGGAGAAGCCCTGCAGATGGTAGAGTACATGAAGTATCAGCACTGGAACATTAGAGGTTTCAATGGCTAATTATTGTTTCAGTTTGAATACCCTGAAGCGCAGAGTTCCTCTGATCAGTGTGTGCGCAGACTCAATGCCGTATGGCTCGACGTACTTGGTGCTGTCTCGGTTGGGGAAGCCTTCCAGATTGAAACCAGGCATGAAGTCCATCTCCTTCGTGACATCCAGGAGAGCACCGCCAGGAGGAACACTGACAACCTGAGAAGTGAAACACATATATTGACTCATTAGATTTGTCTATGCTTACCCGGGCAAACTCAAGGCAACACATTTTTGTCTGTGTATAATTTTGGGAAAAATAATGGTTGTGAATTACAGGGGTTTTTGGGGGTGGGGGATGGCCCTCCTAATTAATGCTTGATGCCCCTGAAGGACGCCAAAACAAGATGTATGGGGGGTGGGGGGGGGGGGGGTGTTAGAGTCAGGATTTTATTAGTATAAATAGCTTTTTCTGATCTTTATTTAAAATAGTAATAATTTAAAAAATTTAAATATAAGGGTGTACTCACACTAGGCACAGTTGTATTAAACCATGCCCAGGCACGATTGTCCTAACATTGTAAATTTACCTTCCGAGCTCAAGCACACTTACGTCATCGATGATGCGACTGTTTAGTGTAAGAGAAGAGCAGTGCTCTCACTCCACACAATGGAGATTGCTTTAGCTTTATTGTTTTGTATAATTTAAGTCGTTTGATATGCAGTGACACACAGTCAAGTCTTTTGCTGAACAGATTCACCACTTTGACGCTCATAAATGTTCATGAAAATCCTCGTGCTGCACGTATTAGGAGGTTTGCTGAAGGTGGCAGCTGTTGTGGAGCAAGGGGTTTGTATCTTTAATAAACTATGACAGTTTGTGTTCATTGAAAAGTAAGAATGATTTACATTAGAAATAAGTGGGAGAAAAAATGAGGAATTGTTATAACTGAGGATGAATGGACAAAAATATGGATGTATTAATGGAAATGTTCTAAATCACAAAAATGAAGGGGATTTGGTTGGAAGAGTTTAATAAGATTTTTTGTATCACAACCTCCCAGAAATCATATCATGCTGGAGAAAATGTGGAAATCAAAAGGCGAATCACAATCACATTTTCTGGGACTGCTTGGTTATTCAATTTTTTTGTAAAGAAATACACAATGCCTTACTAAATATCTCTGAATCTGAGATACACTTTGATTGTAAAATTCTATTTTGGACATATACCTGAGGAATGGTTAACAAGGGATAAGTATGTAATGAATATCTTGTTGGTGGCTGTCAAAAAGAGCATTACCAAAAAATGGTTGTCACATGAAAGTCCTATCCTAAATGCATGGATGGAACTTTCAATGGAAATTTAGAAAATGGAGCAAATTACTGCATTTTTAAATCAGAAAATAGAACAATTTATTTCATTCTTGGAAAAATGGACTAACTATGCAACATCCCATAAACCTGAACTTTTCTGTTAACCTAAAATCTGAAGGATCACTCCCTACATGTACTGTACATAGTTTTGTTGCTGATTTGTATTTATATCTTATTTTACTTGTTCATTTATTTATTTTTATGTATTTGTCCCTCCCCTTTTTTTCTTATTTTATTTTATTTATTTTAAAAAAAAATTACGTATTTTTTATAATGTATAACATCAGTGCACATGCGCACAAAAAGGAAAGCATACATTGCTGAAAGAGAAAGTGGATGTACAGAATTTGTGCTTATATTTGTGAGTGTATTCAGATGTGTGATTTCTGAAATGCACCTGATGTAAGTGTAAAACCATTTGAGGAAATAAAAAAGAAAAGTAAGAATGATTAATAAATCCACATGAAACAGTCCCTTAAAAGTGTTTTGCGCTCAGGTAAGCTTTGCACTCACACTACAAGTGTACAGCGCCAAAGCCCAAGCGAACCGTGCTCTGGCACACCGCTTCCAACCAGGCCAGGGTCGGCCACATGAACTGCGCCTGGGCCCAATTTGGAGCACTCACACTTGTCAAACAACCTGGAAAATGGAGGTGGTTTGTATAGCCTAGTGTGAGTACACCCTCAATATATATTTTGACCACCCCTATAACAATTCATACCATTAAGAATGCGTAATACTGTGTAATCAGTCTTTGCGAGATGAAACTAATTATTTAGTCTAAAAACGGTAGATCTAGAGCACTGATAGACATCAGTCTCTCGATTTTGCACCTTTTGTAAAGCTTTACAAAAATTATTGTGAAAAGCGATATACAAATAAACTTGAACTGAATATTGTAGTGTTTTCAAGACACTTTTCTTATAAATAGGTGTTTGTGTCTAAAATAAAGTAAAATTTGACACATAGTTTGTATAGTTTGACCTACAGTAACGTCTAAAATAGTTAATCAGAGGTTACTGCAGGTCAGAATACATGAAATATCCCTCAAAACACTGAAAACCTAAATACATTTTGTTAATAAATTAGATGCAACTTAAACAAATGCATAAATATGAATGCCCTAAAGCATGCATAACACAAAACAAGATTACCAAAAAAAGCCTGATTCAGCATGTAGAATCAGCATCAGCCATTAGAGAAAGAGAGCATTCTGATTGGCTGTTGAGCTATGAATCAGAGTGCGAGAACAAAAACTGAAGTGATTAAACTAAGTCAAGAATTAAGTCAAGATGTGAGACAAAGAAGCTGGACGTCATTTCATCCCATTTCTTAAATATTTGCAAACAATATGGACTATCAGATTATCAGACATGAGGTCAGCGAGACGTCAAAATAGTATGTAAATACAGCTTTGCTTACAGTTTGTATGTGTGCAGCATTAGTTCTGGTTTCAATATGTGGAACGATAATAAAGGCTACTGTCTATATAAATGTATATAAAGATACATCCTCTCATGCAGATGCAGAACTCATTGAGCTGTTGTCTGTTTGGTGTGTTCACATGCAGCTTTTTGGACCCCCTTAGCTGTTATAAATTCACTGTAAACAATGGCTCAACAGGTTTTATTGCTTTTATATAAAGGTTATTCAACATATGTGGCAAGGTTTCACCAAGCAAATAAAAACAATTCTCTAGCTCAGCACTAATAGCCTAATGGTTGGCAAACAACAAGCACAGATGTATATTTGTGGAGTAATTTACAACAGCTTTGAACACAGCACAGCAGAATCATGATCAGATGATCTGTTTGATAAGTAGATTTTACTGCTTTATGATGAGGTTTCAAAGTGCTTTCTATGGTGTCACTATGCATTTGTGTTATGAATAGGTTTTTTTGTTGTTGTTTTAAAGGTGGAGTATATAGGATTGACACTAGTGGCTGAACTACGTATTGCAGTCTAAATTCACAATATTGGAGAGGGTTTTTTTCACCCGGCCACTCGACGTACACACAGGTTGCCGGATTGAAAACACAAACTGGAGCGTGCCTTACACTGTAAATTGCTAAGCTAATGTTTACTTGTGTAATATTTTTCATTAAAAACCACTCGTGGAATTTACAACTAGAATCTGCGTCTCATTTCAGAGGCTACTACTGTCTTCTGGAGGTCGCATTTTTGGCTTTGTCCACATACATTGAGTCAGCCTTCACAATTGAATTTAAATACACTGTGTTTTCCACCAAGAAAGCACGGGGTGCTGAAATGTAATTGGATAAACTGGTAGTGGGTGGAGATGCTCAGACCAAAACAAAGACAGACAATCTGACACAGAAATAGGGTTGGGTACCGAAACCACCTTTGTAACTGGTATGCACCAGACCGAATCAGCATATGAATTTCGGTGCCTAATTCCGGTTCCACTGGTGCTGCGACAAGAACGTAAGAAGCATCAAGGGGTGCATCAAAGGCACACATAAGTACGCGTTGTGCCACACCTCCTCTAAATATTTAATTCTAAACAGCTTTGAGGGATACGGACGCCGTCAGCGATGTCAAGAGTTTGTTCTTGTTGCTTATAGAAGGCAAAGCGCGCAGTACGGTGCATGCGGTGAGCGACTCCCTTCATCAACACGCATGATCGCATTCATCTAATTTGCTTAAAATAAGCATTCTAAAGTATGGCTATATTTTACAAGCAAGGATTCTGACACACCAACATGCAGCAGATGCTTTACAAAAGTTGTGTGTAAGGGGGGAAACACGTCAAACTTATGAAATCAGAGGGCTCATGGAATCAACTTAAAGGTGAGGAATGGACTGTCATTGACTACGTTTACATGGACATCAGTAATCAAATTATTTGCCTTAATCTAATTAAGACAATAATAAGATTAAGGCGTTTACATTAGTTGCTTTTTTAATGTTCCTTTCATGATCCCGTTTTACATGTTATATCACATAATTCGATTAATATTATTGCATCACATCGATTTCCTCCGGAGTTTCATGTAATTTCGGGTGTTTCATTTTTAATTTTGTCGTCTTTAACTGCAGTTTGGCACTTTTACTTTCATTCGGGAACATTTCATGCATGCCCCCCCGTGACAAACAAGATATTGGATGCAACTATAAACTGCTGGAAGAGTGTTGTTTTAATGAAAGTTCATACCGCATGCTGAATGGAAGAAAAAAAACCTTCGCATTTTACAATGCAGGTGTCTGTGGTCTGCACTGACTCGGTAGGTGCAAAAAGTATCAAACAGCCGTGTGTGTGGGTGGACTATCCTGTCGTAAAACGTGGCGAAAAGTCCTACATGGCGGTAATAGTTGGATTAAGGTGTTTACATGTCTGCACTGCATTTCAATAATGCGACTAAAATCAGCTGGTGACGCAATGACGTTGATGGATCTATGTGCTATAACATGTAACTGGGAATCATGAATGTAACATTCAAAAAGCAGCTCATGTAAACACCTGAATTATATTATTGTCTTATTCAGATTAAGGCAAATCATTAGATCACTGATGTCCATGTAAAAGTAGTCACAAGCCCCAAACCCAGAAAAAAGGTGGTCCCTGATTTTGATGACAGCCTTTCCACAGGTTAGTAGTAAGCTAATGTAATGTTAATAACATAATGCAAATCTTGATCAAAAGAAATATATTAATGCAATTCAAATATATAAAATATGAATTGATGTTTACTTTAGACTTATTATAAATATATATTTATATTGTTCAATTATAATGATTATAATATTTTTTTTTTTTGGTCAAATAATTTTGTGGCTAAAAGTATCGGTTCAGGTACAGTTTTGGCACTGGTACCGTTTTAAAAGTATCGATTTAGCACCGGTATCGAAATAACCCCAACGATACCCAACCCTACACAGAACGCATAATTTCAAGGGAGAATAAATGACTCTTGCATTGATAAACAAGTATGTTCACTTAGCATGTTTCCTAAAAATCTGCAGACATATTATGTTAATTGTGTGATTTAGAAAAGTCAAAAAAGCACATTTAAGGATGATTTTGATGTGTGCAAGTCTCACCTGATTGTCTTTCAGGTAGATGGCAGGACTGATAGTGTTGAGCAGGACACCGTATGGACTCCAGCTGAACTTGTAACGCAGTGGGTTGTCTGAGCACTCTGGGGCAGGAAGTCCACCACAGAAAGAGCTGTAAGACTCAACCTGTCAGGAAACAATGATTTACATTTGGATTAACTACAAGTGCGCCATGTGACTTGACCGTAGTATGCCCGACTATTAAGTAAAAATGAACATTCAAGAGGCTGTGAACGTTTGTTGAGGCCTTTCAATATGTCTTCCAGACGTGGTGATGAGTGCACCAATGGTGCAACAGTATGTCTCTCTATTGCAAGTCCTCATCAACACATCCAAGTGCTAAACAAACATGAGTGAATGCACGCAATACCTACAGTGCAACCGTCTGCCTTGGCCTGGTCGATGCACTCCATGGCCAACATGTGATCAATGCCAGGGTCCAGACCCATCTCATTGACGATGGTGATGCCAGCATCCTCGGCACTTGCAAAACAATTGTCGATAATGGTGAAGCCACACAAATATATAATCAACCAGTGGCATTTTAAAATCTAACAAGGTCAAACAAAGATACTTTCAATGGGATTTCAGATCAACAAAATATGTGAAAATCTGTCTAATTAAAAAACTGTCAAATATTTTCAATGAATTAGTTCGTCCAGTTAACACAACCATTCTAAATGAGCGACTCGCATATCTGCCTCAACTCGCTGAGGCTCAACTCCCTCAACTTCAAAGATTGAAGCTAAATTATGGAACTTTTTTTCTTTTAATCTTTTCCTTTTTTCTTTATTTTTTTTTTAATACCTTTTTTTAATGATAAGCATGTTTTAAATTTCTCTATCACAGTACTACAAAATACCCACATTAACACCAGTGTTGAATTAGTTACTTAAAATTTTTTTAATAAATTACATAATTACTTAATTACCTCATTAAAATTGTATTTAAATTTCTTTTTAAATTACTTTGTCTGAAAAGTAACGTAGTTAATCAATAAAGTTTTTAATTACCTGACTCAATACAAAAAATCCACATACATCTCAATGCATACACAATAGAAATGAAACTCTTACATAACATTCTTAAATTTGAGTCAAAATAAAATGTTAATTTTAAACAATGTGACAAAACACAAAATGTTTCTTATTAACTTTATACATACTGTAAATTGACATGAATTTCTAAAACATTTCATTGTTTCTTAAGCTGAAAGAAAGTTAAAAATTAAGTTATGCAACAACACATCTGAACAACTATAAGAAAAATGAATAATTGATATGTATTCAATTATATTTATTCATTGATTCATTTTCTTGTTGGTTAAGTCCTTTTATTAATCAGGGGTCGCCACAGGGGAATGAACCGCCTACTTATCCAGCATATGTTTTACGCAGCGGATGCCCTTCCAGCCGCAACCCAACACTGGGAAACACCCATACACACTCTTTCACACACATGCACCTATACCGCATGTCTTTGGACTGTGGGGAAAACATGTATGTATATACAGTATATATACAGTTGAAGTCAGAATTATTAGCCCCCCTTTGAATTTTTTTTTCTTTTTAAATATTTCCCAAATTATGTTTAATAGAGCAAGGAAATTTTCACAGTATGTCTAAAAATATTTTTTCTTCTGGCGAAAGTATTTTTGGTTTTATTTCGGCTAGAATAAAAGCAGTTTTTAATTAAAAAAAAACATTTTAAGTTCAAAATTATTAGCCCCTTTAAGCTATATTTTTTCTCGATAGTCTACAGAACAAACCATTGTTATACAATAACTTGCCTAATTATCCTAACCTGCCTAGTTAACCTACTTAACCTAGTTAAGCCTTTAAATGTCACTTTAAGCTGTATAGAAGTGCCTTGAAAAATATCTAGTCAAATATTATTTATTGTCATCATGGCAAAGATAAAATAAATCAGTTATTAGAAATGAGTTATTAAAACTATTATGTTTAGAAATGTGTTGAATATATGATAATGAATATGTGAATATATGTCAGTGAATATGGGCAATGTATTTTGGTGCATTTAAACAAAAAACATATTTATTAAACATATGTAGAAATTGAAAGATAATTTAATTAAATTCAAGCAAAATATTGCAAAAAAAAAAAAAAAAAGATTACAACCTACAAAATTTCACCAAATTTTTTTTATATTTTGTATTTAATATTTTTCTATAACATAAATTTGGGTGTACTAGTTTTTGGACCGTTATCGTAAGTTATTTTGTTAGATAAGCTCCAGATTTGGCTTCAGTACTGACTAATCTAATGTATATGCACAAATAAAATATTGTAAAGCTTTAAAAATATCAATTTATATGAAAATATGAACTTATATATGCTGAGAACTATATATATATATATATATATATATATATATATATATATATATATATATATATATAACAAAAAAGATATTCTGAAGGAATTATATATATATATATATATATATATATATATATATATATATATATATATATATATATATATATATATATATATATATATATATATATAAAAAAAATTGAATACATATCAATTTTTTTTTTTTTCTTAAGCATATGCATTTGTCTACATAAATGAATATATGAATATTCGGTCACACTTTATTTTGATGGTCCGTTTGTTGAATTTAAGTTACATTGCAACTAACTATCATTAGATTATAAGTAAACTGTTAGGTTGGGGTTGGGGTTAGGGTTAGTGTAAGTTGACATGTAATTGCAAAGTTTCTTATAGTCAGTTAAATGTCTGTTGAAGGACTGTTAAATGTCAGTGTCAACAGATATTAAGCAGAGAGTCTACTAATACTCAAATGGACCATCAAAATAAAGTGTTACCGAATATTCTTCTTTAGTTGAAAAATTAAATTATTCTGTAATATATACAAATTATTCTGCTTCTCTGACCTGATTTATATAAAACTGGTAACGTTATGTACAGTATTTAAGTATATTATTAACAACCACGTAAGGTAGAAAACAATGACAGAACCTTTCACTTTCATGAAATATCTTTTTTAACTTAAAATGATTTTTATAAAAAAAAAAATAAAAAAAAACAGGAAGCGTCCTACCTCTTCTGAAGCTCCTTCATGGCTGGACTCAAGTAACTGGCCGTCACCATGTTCACTTTCATTTTAATGCAGTGCTTAGCTACTTGTGGATGAAAGGAGTATGGCAGCATGCTAGATAACAAAAACAACAAATAAAAACAAAGTAAATTAGCATGACGGTTTATTAAAGTGTGCATTAAAGGAGCTATATGTTCAGAAACCCTTGTAATTATGCGCACACATGATTGCACATTCAAGAGACTAAATGTGAATTAATGCCTCAATAGACTTACGCAAAACTCCTTTTCTTTTTGGATCTTTGGTTAAAAATAACAAGATGCTGGAAATACACCAACATTATACTGTTAACAAACAAGTATTCACTCATGCTGCTGAGAGTGACATTAGAGAGATTGTTCACCCTAAAAGTATTTTAAATTAATCATTCACTCATACTCAAGTACTCCTAAACTTTTAAGAATTATTTCTTCTATTGAATAAACAACAACAAAAAAGATATTCTGAAGGAATAAAGTAAACCAGCAGCCATTAACATCCATAGTAGGAACAACAACAACAACAAAAATACTATGGAATTCAATGGCTGCTGCTTTTCCAACACTCTTCATTCTATGTTCCTTTGTCCTCAACAGAAGAACGAAACTTAAACAGGTTTGGAACAAGTGGAAGGTGAATAAAGGTTGACAGTTTTCATTTCAGGTGTGAACTATCCCTTTAAGATGAATATATGTACTGTAAGAGCAACAAATAATAACTTGACTTCTAGTTGATCATTTGGAAGAAGGTAGATTGTGGAAGGTGGAAGTGGTAGAAGGTAGTTTGGATGATTAGACCCAATGGACCAATGGATGAATACATCCCAAATTGACCCAAGATTCTTACAGAAATTAGTCACGTTTGGTGAAGGAAAAATCATAGTTTGGGGTTACATTCAATAAGGGGGCATGCGAGAGATCTGCATAGTGGATGGCAACATCATGAGCCTGAGGTATCAAGACATTTGTGCTGCCCATTACATTATAAACCACAGAAGAGGGCAAATTCTTCAGCAGGATAGCTCTCCTTCTCATATTTCAGCCTCCACATTAAAGTTCCTGAGAGCAAAGAAGGTCCAGGTGCTCCAGGATTGGCCAGCCCAGTCACCAGACATGAACATTATTGAGCTTGTCTGGGGTAAGATGAAGGAGAAGGCATTGAAGATGAATCCAAATAATCATGATGAACCCTGGAAGTCCTGCAAGAACGCTTTTTTCGCCATTGCAGATGACTTCATTAATAAGTTATTGGAGTCATTTCAGAGATGTATGGATGCAGTTGTCCAATCTCATGGGAGCCATAAACAATATTAATTCTTTTTACACTGCACCATGACATTATATTCTATACTGTACATTATTTCTGTTAAGTGACAAAAATTTTGTCAGTCATACCTTACTGCCTTAATTAAATAATTAAAAATCAAGCCATGATCATATTTTATTTTAGTAAAAAAAGTGTAATCTAGAGGCCTTTGTGTTTCATATAAGCCACTTCTGGTACCACATGATCAACTAGAAGTCAAGCTTTTATTTGTTGTTCCTAAAACTTGGATAGGCGCCAAGACTTTTGTCAGGTAGTGTATATATGTGCTGCACACTTTCAATTTATAATCAAACCACAAAGCAATGCAAATATGACAGTTGGAAGTAACGCACTTTGAATGCACACATTTGTATGTTATCTAAAATGAAACTATTCAGACGGCACTCTGTGGCGTGGAAGAAATATGAACAGCTGTAGCTGGGCACTGCAGACAGCTGCCACCTTGGGGCGCCGGTGTGCATACCCTGACAGAAAACTATGTTTAGAATTCTAAAATGCATTGTGCTGCGTGGCGCATCTGTTGTGCGACACACTTAAGATTAAACTGCAACGCAACTAGACATCCAATAGTGGTAGCGATGCAGGTACACCCTCTTAGAAAACAATGTTTACAATTCTACAAAATGTGGTGTGGAGCTTCGAATCTGGTGTGCAATCGGATTATCAGATACCGCTGATATTTATTAGATGATATTGGATTAATTTAAAGCTATAGCATATCAGCAATTATATGAAAAAGCCAGATATTGATAATTAATAAGATGTAAGATGGAGACAAACTATGTTTCCATTCACCTATTTTTATGCGCATAAAAAACGGTTGATGGAAACGCCAAGATTTCTCAATGTATGCGCATAACTAAGGAGGACAAACTTTTTATTCGATAAGAAAAGATAAGATAAAATATGTCGGAAACACTTTTCCCGAAACACTTTCCAGTATACGAATTAAAACAAGTCATGTGATTTTGTTATAAGAGATCATGTGATGATAAAAATGTGTGTGAATGGACAAACCAGCAGGCTGAGCACACTGTAAAACATCTGAAATGTTTTGGTCATTCTAAAACGTCTTAACCGTTTAAGTATTAGTGTTATTATATTATTAATGACCTCCAGAATCAAGAGCATCTGTGCTCTGCGTCTCACGCCTTCAAACGCCACTGCGCATTAATTGCGTGTTGCCGTTTGTCTTCTGAGGCACAAGTAATTAATAAATAAGTAAAGGATTCACGCAGCTTCTCCTACCGCAGCAAAATCTGTTTTTACTGTTGATTTTTGGCAGCAGTTAATCATGAAGTGACGATTTTGTTCTCTTTGACTCGTAGGATGGAAACGCTGCTTTTTTTGCACATCTTTTATGCAATATTCCAGTTATGCACACAAAGTTAATTCACATTTCTGGATGGAAACATAGCTACTAAGTTGCATCCAACATTTCCCTCACAGCAAATCATTAAATACTGGAAAAAATGTAAATAAACTGAATGTAATCTGTACAAGATATCAGACAGGTATCAGAGTCTGAATGTGTAAAAAATGGCAGATGTGCGTCTGGAAAGCAGCTGGTGGGCACTATGATTAAGTGCTGGCACAAAACCATTACTTAGTTAGGGATATAAGGTCTTGGACAAAAAAAAAAGACTGACTACACTATTTTTCTGAAGTAGCAAGATGTATTATTTACATAAAGAAACAGAACTAGCTTTATTTGTTAAGTTCATTCATTAAATACATTCTATTATGTCAAATAACCCAGTAGGCACACAACATCGTAAGACGTTAATATTAGGTTAGATCTAGGTTATGACGTCAGGTGACCAAAATTCAATGTCTAGCCAGCGTGTAAGGTCAACACTATTTTGACTTCCAATAATAATGTCAAAATACATTGATATTTGGTTGATTTTAGGTTGTGTTGGAAAGTGACCAAAACCCAACGTCAGATAGATGTCATAATGGTAATGTCCACACAACGTCAAGGTGTAACATGATTAGATGTTGACATTTCGTTGATTTTAGGTTGGACATTGACATCAGCCTGACGTTGGGTTCTGATATCAACCTGATTTTCATTTCCAAACAAAATTCAACGTCCCAACGATGTTGGGGTACAATGTCAATATGACGTCATGTTGACATCCTGTGCCTGCAGGGAAAGTTAATGATGTTATAAGAAATGCTGAATATGTTCAAAAATCACCATTGGAGATTGTCATAATGTAATTTACCTTAACTTAAATACCTAGCTAGTACTGTATCAGCTTTTTAAGTCGTGACATAGGGAATAATGTTTCGGTGTCCGCTACTCATTTGAATTAAGAAAATATTTGTTTATGACTACTTTTTAGTCATACCACAGTTTATAAAGTAGTTTAATCACAAAAATGTATCACTTTCTCGCTATCGGATATTAGGCATGGATATATATATATGTATATATATATATAATACTGCGATCGTGATTTTCGAAAGTATTACTGTACTTTGTAAACGTTTATTATTTTCATTTGTTGAGTCTTCCCATACAGTTTGATAGAGTGCTTGGACCCGGAAGCCACATCACGCGATGTCACACTTAACAAGCGGATAGTACTGTTTGCAATTGACCAATATAAGTATTGCTATAAGATTTTAGCTGAAATTGGCCTCAACAAAATCATATCTACTAAGAACATTTCATATCTACTTTACTTTAAAGGGGCAGTTTTGTAGAATATTAGCAATGTCAAAGCATATTAAAGTGAATAAAGATTATGCCTGATGACAATGTCGTGGTCTTTAATCAGAGACTCAAGGTGGCCTTCCTGACTGGTGATGTCCAGCATCACAGCGATGGTGTTGGGGTATCTGGTTGCCATGTCTTCAGCCTGATTCAACAGATTTGATGCTGCAATGAAAAGATCACATAAGATTTGCGAAAGGACGGTCACCGCAGTTTCTACACCGCAGTGCAACTGTATTCCAGACGGATTTTGCATTGGGAACATACCCACTGTGACCTGAGTGCCGGCATCCCTGGTGAGATACTCGATAACTGGCCCAGACACATAGCCTGCACCCAGCAAAAGCACCCGCTTCATTCCGCCTTTCTTTAGGATCTGCTCCGATTCCCTGTTTGCCAGATGGTAGAGCCATTACTATTAACACACACACACAGACGCACACACACACACTATCACTGGCCAAGCAATCTGTGAAATCACAAAACATATCCTTCTGGATAGTGATCTGAAACCGATTGAAAGGGATGCAAAACCCACAAAAGGACACAGAAAGATCTTGTACAGTTTGATTGTCCAGGAGTCGAAATCAAGAAAATGTATTACAATTTTTCAATTTATGATAAGAGAACACTTATAAATCACTAACTAGGGCTGGGCGATATGTCAAAAATTACTTATCATGATATGTCACATCATGTACTTGTAACGATAAATGTATATATAACAATATAGTAATGTTCAATCAATCAATTCAATCAATTGATAGTTTATTTATGAAGAGGGTAACACTTTAGTTTAGGTCACAATTCATCCTATTAACTACTGCCTTATTATCTGCCTAATATTAAGATATTTACAGTTCATTAGTAGTTATAAAGTATGATCTTATTCTGCATCCCTAATCCTACCCAAAACCTAAACCCAACTTCTAACTTACTAACTATTATTAAACAGCTAATTAGTAGTTTTTTTAAGCTAGTAGTGTTAGTTAATGGTTTGGTAATACCATGAATTGTGACCTAAACTAAAGTGTTACCATGAAGAGTTTGGGGTAACACTTTAAAATTATGATCCATTAGTTAATGTATTTACTAACCTGAACAAACAATTAGTAATACATTTATTGCATCTTTTTTAATGTTAGTTAACCTTATTTAAGTTAAACAATGTTAGTTCAAGTTAGCTCACGATGCATTAACTAATGTTAACAAGCATACATTTGGATTTAAAAGTTATGCATTAGTTAATGTTGAATTATGACAAAAAATGCTTTACAAGATTATTCATCTTTAGTTAATGTTAACTAATTGACCATTATTCTAAAGCGTTGCTGGGTTTAGTTCCAAAGTGCTATAAATCCACCTGGATTACTTTGAGTAAAACTGTGGGTTTTTTTTTTTTTTCAAGAAAGTAGCAGAAGTAGATAGCTTCTCACAAAACAAAACGAAATAACAAAACATATTTATTAAACAGATATATTTATTAAAGTAATATTTTATTCACCAAACATACTTAGAAATTGAAAGATACAACCTACAATATTTCAACAATGTTTTATACATTTTTTTTCTTCTTTTGATTTTTCCTTTTTCTATAACATATAACATACTAACTATACTGTACTATACTATAAATTTACTATACTGACTATATATATATATATATATATATATATATATATATATATATATATATATATATATATATATATATATATATAGTCAGTATAGTAAATTATATATAACATATATATATGTTTATGTAAATATATCTATATATGTATGTATGTATGTATGTGTGTGTGTGTGTGTATACATACACACATACACACACACACACACACACACACACACACACACACACACGCACACACACAGGCACGCACACACACATACATACAGTATATATACACACATGCATACACAGTTGAAGTCAGAATTATTAGCCCCCCTTTAAATTTTTCTTTTTTAAATATTTCCTAAATGATGTTTAACAGAGCAAGGAAATTTTCACAGTATGTCTGATAATATTTTTTCTTTTGGAGAAAGTCTTATTTTTTTTTATTTCAGCTAGAATAAAAGCAGTTTTTAATTTTTTAAAAACCATTTTAAGGTCAATATTATTAGCCCCTTTAAGCTATATATTTTTTCAATAGTCTACAGAACAAACCATCGTTATACAATAACTTGCCTAATTACCCTAACCTGCCTAGTTAACCTCATTAAGCTAGTTAAGCATTTAAATGTCACTTTAAGCTGTATAGAAATGTCCTGAAAAATATCTAGTCAAATATTATTTACTGTCATCATGGCAAAGATTAAATAAATCCGCTATTAAAAATGAGTTATTAAAACTATTATGTTTAGAAATGTGCTGAAAAATCTTCTCTCCGTTAAACAGAAATTGGGGAAAAAAATTAACAGGGCGGCTAATAATTCAGGGGGCTAATAATTCTGACTTTAACTGTATATCGCAGAAAAACAAAATATTACAATGTTAGATTTTTTTTAATATCATGCAGTCCTATTCTGTAGACAATGAAAAAAAATATTGCTTAAGAGGGCTAATAATAGAAAAACTTAATCCTAATCTGAAAACATGGTGTTCACTCCCAATCTCATTTCTAGGAAGAATAAATGTAATAAATATGAATGTACTTCCTAAATTCAGTCCATACCTAACTATTAAGCAAATTTTTTTCAAAGATCTTAATAAGCACATCTCAATGTTTATCTGGAACAATAAAAGGCAGTGTATCAAAATTTCTAAATTAATGAAGCCTAAAGATAGGGGTGAAATAGGCTTACCAAATCTTCAGTTTTATTATTGGGCAGTCCAAATAAAAAATATGATTTTCTGGTGTGTAGAAAGGACTAACTTACTCCTCTTTACCAATTAGATATTTGCCATTTGTTAAGAATTATATAAAACTAAAAAAAAGATTTCGGAACATTCAAATAATTTTAAAACTTGGAAAGACATATTTGGGAATTTCTACCCCTTTCTCCTTGTTTTCCCTACTTTCTTTAAACACTGATATGCCTTTAACTTTGCAAAACACTGGTTTTCAGCATGGCTGGAACTGGGCATCTCTCAAATATCTTGTTTATTTTCAGAGGGCACCATAAAGTCTTTCCAACAGATTGTAGATCAATATAAAGTTCCAAAATCCAATTTTTTATAAATATCTACAGTTGTGACATTTTTTAAAACCAAAGTTGGACAAAGGATAGCTGAGAACCAAAACAACAGAGATCGAATACCTTTTACTGAATCTATCTTGATTGATAACAAGGATATATGACTTTTTGTCTAACAATTGCACTTCTGCCTGGCAAGGACTTAAGGATGGTTGGGAGAAGGATATTGGTCAAACTATTGAAGAGAATGACTGGGACATTGACTGGGAAATTATTTATTTTTTAATAGGATATATCTTACACCAATACGTATTAAGAAAATGTTTGCCAATGCCACAGACGTGTTTCAAATGTAAAAAAGATAAAGGTACATTAATTCATTGTTTTTGGGACTGTGACAAAATTTAGCCATTTTGGAAGAAAATACATAAGGTACTGGAAAATACTCTTACGCTAAGTTTTGATACGACCCCAGCTTTGTATTTATTGAATCTTAATGTGAACAACCTGTTTGAAAAAGATGCATTACAGTTGTTTATTGTCCTGGTATATTAGGCTACGTTCACACTGCAGCCAAATGTGGCCCGGATCTGATTTTTTCTGCCCACATGTGACTCAGATAATGACAGTGTGAACAGCCCAAACCGCATGGAATCTGATCTTTGCAGTTCGGATTCTGGCCACTTTCATTTGTAGTATTAAATCAGACACAGATCTGATGTTTTGCAATGTGAACAGTTATGTCGGATTTCATGTGACTTTTACATAATCTTTGAGCGACACACGTCATCATTCTGTGCTGCAAACATCATCTACTCCTCAGCAGCATAGTAGAATGGCACACAGGGCAATTACTTTACCACAGAAAAAGAAAATTGGGAAAACTGGTGCTTGTTAACCAATCTGGTTAACGATCGGGGAACGGGATGATCGCGAACCTGAAGAGCGTCGGGCGGTGTTGTGATAGGGGATCCGTGCGCAAATGAGGGGGCAATTTAATTTTAAGGGGAACTTTCTCTTTGAGAGAAAAAAGGGCAGGTGCTCAAGCACTCAACCCCCCACTTCTGCACGTGCCTGTTATTTATAACGAAGTAAAATGAAATAACTCCTGCAAACAGAGACAGTCCTAAACCAACTCTGCTTTCACAGTTCAGTCTGCAGCTGCTCATTAAGCCTTCATGAGTTCACTACACTGGTGGTTAGAAAGACTCGCACCGCGGTTGTCATAAATCACAAATTATCAATGTTTTAAATCACAAGAGACTTATTTTAGGTTTCAAATGGCGAAATACACATTAGTAGTAGCAGGACAACCCTTTACAGTTCATGAAATACACCAAGGTTGTCTGTGAAAAGGGCAATAATCATATTAAGCATAATCTGACAACGTGCTTCATACAGTATGCGGGTCAGATTAGGACCGTGATCTGTTCACATTGCAAATCTGATCTGATTTATAGCAACAATGTGAACAGCTATGCAAAAAAATCAGATCTGAGAAAAAATCTGATTTGAGCCCTAAGCCTCGCGGTGTGAACACAAGCTAAAAGATGTATTTTGCTCTTTTGGTCTGCTTCACAGGCTCCATCTTTCAAAATGTGGGTAGCCTATCACAAATTGCTACATGGCTACCATTAGAAAAACTTACCTATGACAAACATAAAAAATCTGATAGATTTTGGCCATTTTGGTCTCCCCTTGGAGACCCCGTTGGGAATGCATAAAAGAGCTCTCTTAAATTAACACAGGATGCTTGTCATTCATTTACAATTTTTGTTACAACCTCCACTTAAAAACTGCTCTAGAATGGTGTGATTGTATTTTAGTTTTACCTGTTTATTTATGTTTTTTTATATTAATTTCTTTGTTCCTTTCCATTTTTATGACTGTACACTCTGTAACACATTTCTACATTTTGATGTTGATATTTTGTGAATGTGGGCATACAATAAAAAAGAGGGCTAATAATATCGACCTTAAAATATTTCAAACGATTTTTTAACTGCTTTTAATCTTAAAAAAATTAATCTAATTTTAAGACAAAAATATTAAAGCAAATACTGTGAAAGATTTCTTGCCCTGTTAAACATCATTTGGGTAATATTAGAAAAAGAAAAAACTAAATCATAGAAGGGCAAATAATTTTGAGTTCAACTGTATATCATTAAACAAATTCAAAATGCAAACATTGTACTTTCAAGATTGCAACTTTCTTACAATGCTGTTATTCATGTTTCTGTGTGCTTAAGCTCATATATTAAGCTTAAATAAATTATGTAAAAGTGTTACCGTAAACAATGTACTGTGACACAATGTACTTTTCACCATGAAATAAACGTAATATGAAACTAACGACTTTTTATTTTGTCCACAGATGTATATCCTCATATCGCACAGCCCTATCAGCAGAGAGGATGTCTTAAGCGGAGGAAAACACACAGATGTACTACTAGATCAGGCAGTTCTCGATTCAGAATATAATCAAGGGCGTTTAAGGGGGTTGTTAAATCAACGTTCTGCTCTGCGAGTCCCCTGGGAGACACATGTGATCCAAGAACCCCGTCGCTCAGCCTAATTGGATCTGATGCGGCACATGAGCGAAAAATGTAACACTTAACCCCCAACCACCTGCATGCCTTTCTCAAAATACCATTAAATGATGCATTCATAATAACCACTAAATATGGGTTTTCACTTCTATTTAGTGCTACTTTTGAAAGATCACATAATTAGGTGCATTAAGTGATAGAATGGCATATTTTGACATCAAATAAGAAGGGGTTTTCCTTGGCCTCACGGTGATTTCTTATTACATAGATGCTAAGGAGCTTGACTTGAAATGTATTTCTATAAAGGAGCAGTTTATAAAAAATAAATAAATAAATAAATGCATATATATATAAATAATAAAAAATAAATAAATAAATAAATAATAAAAAATAAATAAATAAATAAATAAATAAATAAATAAATATATATATATATATATATATATATATATATATATATATATATATATATATATATATATATATATATATATATATATATATATATATATATATATATATATATATATATATATATATATACACACACACAGTATATATTTGTTGATGTTCAGCCATATTTTGTTACACTGTCCTTTGACTGTCAGATTTTAAACCACAAGTAAACAACATAATAAGAACATACATAATTGTGTGTATTTTTATTATGCGAGATGTGATAGGAGAGATAGGAACTTAATTTAACAAGATTTAAAAAATAAATTTAAATTACGACAACGTAGATTATGTTATACAATATTTTCATATCAAATACATTTTTTTCTTGGCTTTACAGTGATTTTTTATTACATTAAAGACGTTAAAGAGCTTGACTTAAAATATATTTCTAGAAAGGAGCAGTTTATTTTGAAAAAAATTATATTTGTTGATGTTCAGCAGTATTTTGTTGCAGTGTCCTTTGACTTTCAGATTTTAAATCATTAACACAAACAAACAACAGCATAATAAACATACGTAATTGTGTGTATTTTTATTATATGCGAGTTAGTTGCAAGGCTAAAGAACTCTGTATAATTGGTCAATTTAGACTAATTATATGCAAAAGGTAAACAAATTTAAATAGTAAATACAAATTATAAATACATTCAAATCTAATTGAATTGTTAGAAAAATATACTTTTATAAAACTAATAAAATAACTATGATTATCATAAAATATTTACATACATAATAAATGTCTGTATGTTTATGAAGGAACTCAATTTAACACTTTTAAAAATAAATTAAAATTACAACAACATAGATTATATTATACTATATTTTTATATTAAATGTTTTTCTTAGCTTTACAGTGATTTTTTATTACATAGAAGACGTTAAGAAGCTTGACTTGAAATGCATTTCTATAAAGGAGCAGTTTATTTAAAAAAAAAAAGGAATTTGTAGATGTTCAGCAATATTTTGTTGCACTGTCCTTTGACTTTCAGATTTGAAATCATTAACACAAAAAAACAACAACAGCATAATAAACACATACTGTACGTAATTGTGTGTAATTTTATTATGCGAGTTGCTCAAGAACTCTGTATAATTGGTCAATTTAGAATAATTATAAGCAAAATGTAGACAAATGTAAATAATAAATAGAAATTATAAATACATTAAAACACAACTGAATTATTAGAAATATATACTTTTATAAAACTAATAAGTATGTAATGTGTATTCATATAGTGCATTTATCGTGTATGGCCATACACCCAAAGCGCTTCCCAATCATGAGGGGGTTCTCCCCACTCCACCACCAGTGTGCAGCATCCACTTTGGATGATGCAATGGCAGCCACAGGCCAATGGCACCAGTGCACTCACCACAAACTAGCTATTGATGGAGAGGAGAGACAATAGCTATGTTTCCATCCACCTAATTTTATGCGCATTTTGCATATGCGCATAAAAAAACAGTTGATGGAAACGCCATGATGCGCATACATTTTGAAAATGCACATAAAAAACATATGTATGCACACAATTGAGTAGGATAAAGTTTTTTTTCCGATAAGAAAAGATGCACATAAACTACAATGGAAACACTTTTACAGCACAAATTCCAGTATGCGCATTTAAAAAAGGTCATGTGATTTTGTTATAAGAGATCATGTGATGATAAAAATGTACTTAAATGTAAATTGTAAATTGACAAACCAGCAGGCTGAGCACATTGTAAAGCATCTGAAATGTTGTTTTGGTCATTTTAAACCGCCTTGCTGTTTAAGTATTAGTGTTATTATATTAGTAATGACCTCCAGAATCAAGAGCGTCTGTGCTCCGCGTCTGACACCTTCAAACACCACCGCACATTCACTGCCTGTCAGGATTGCCTTCTGAGGCGCAAGTCATTTATTAGATGAAGAAAAGATTGACACAGCTTCTTCTACTGCAGCAAATTCCGTTTTTACTGTTGATATTTGGCGCCAGTTATTTAGGAAGTGACGATTTTGTTCGCTTTGACTCGTTGGATGGAAACACTGCTTTATTCGCACGTCTTTTATGCGATAATCCAGTTTTGGGCATAAAGTTCATTCGCATTTTTGGATGGAAACATAGCTACTGATAGAGCCAATTCGGTGGATGAGGATGATTGGGAGGCCATGATGGGTAAGGGCAAATGGAGCTAATTTGGCCAGGACACCAGGGTTACACCCCTACTCTTTATGAGAAGTACCATGGGATCTTTAAATAACCACAGAGAGCCAGGACCTGCCTGCAAGGCTCAAGAACTCACTATAATTGGTCAATTTAGACTAATTATAAGCAAAATGTAGACAAATTTAAATACAAATTATTATTAAAATCTAATAGCATTTTATATATTATTTTATAAAACTTATAAAAAACTATGATTATCATGAAATTATAATAAAAAAGTTATAAAACATGCGTAACTTTGTGTATTTTTACGTGATGAGAGTTGATTGCACGGCTCAAGAACTCTGTATTATTGGTCACGTAGAAAACGTAGACAAATTTGAATAATAAATATACAAATATATAATTATAAATTATATAATTACAAATACAAATTATAAATACATAAAAATCTAATAGCATATTACCGTTATAAAAAATTCAAAAAATATTTACAATTATTGGCGGTTCATTCCACTGTGGTGACCCGTGATAAATAAGGAAAATTATTGAATTTACAACTATAATAAATGTCCGTATGTTTATGGACTAACTCAATTAAATAGCATTTAGAAAAATACATTAAAATACTCAAAAAAATTGATATTATTCATTCATTCATTTTCTTGTCGGCTTTGTGCCTTGCGGGGTCGCCACAGCGGAATGAACCGCCAACTTATCCAGCACGATTTTACACAGCGGATGCCCTTCCAGCCGCAACCCATCTCTGGGAACTTCCACACACACATTCACACTCATACACTATGGACAATTTAGCTTACCCAATTCACCTGTACTGCATGTCTTTGGACTGTGGGGGAAACCGGAGCACCCGGAGGAAACCCACGCAAACCCAGGGAGAACATGCAAACTCCACACAGAAACGCCAACTGACCCAGCCCAGCCGAGGTTCGAACCTACGACCCAGCGACGTTCTTGCTGTGAGGCAACAGCACTACCTACTGCGCCACTGGGTTGCCCAATTGATATTATATTATATTATATTATATTATATTATATTATATTATATTATATTATATTATATTATATTATATTATATTATATTATATTATATTATATTATATTATAGTAACACTATAATGTAATAACATAAAACTAAAAATAATAATGAGCTTAAATGAAATAATTATTTCACCTATATGGCACTCTCATCATCAAGTTTTCTTAGAGAAGAGGAAAATGGCTCTCTTGGTAGCTTTTCATTTAGAACAAGAACAAATCAAAACAAGTCAAACACTGGATCTTTAAAGCTCTCTATTGATTAAATGGAGGTCAATGTTAGCTTGTGGGCGGCTCCATTAAGTATAGACCACAATGGATACAAACGGACTAGCAAACTCGGTGTAATGTTTTGCCAGCCTGGTTCTTCACCCTTGAATGAGACATAGACAGCATGAAAGAGAAACACATGTTGACTCAGGGAGCTTTGATTATGGCTTGAATGATAAAAAAAAGAAAGAAAGAAAGGATCGTGTTATTCCATTTAATGAAAATGATTCAAAAACGTGATTTAAATCAATTAATGAGCATGAAAAGCTATCTGGCCTGTGAAAAGTGAAGCTTACCTTGGAGAATAATTGAACTTAAGAAACTAAAATGGAACTGATGCATTGATTTCTTTTTTTTCTGGCATGCAAAAAATTCAAAGGAAAAAAAGAGCGAGTGGGAGAGAGAATGTGGCTGCGGTGAGAGAGTAAGATCATGTACCCATGAGAGATTGCTCTTAGCAGACGTGTACTCTAGCCAAGCAAGGTGTTAAGCGGTGCAGGAGACCAACCCTGTGTCTGGACAAAACAAACACGGTCAGCAGCTTGCTTTTTTACCCCCACTTTAATTCTGCAGCGTATGAACTTACTAAGGTTTAAGGTTACAAACACAGTCTGAGAAAATGTATTTGCTAAATAAACTGAGCAAACCAGCTTGTGCTAAACTCCTTATTCTTGGGTTTTTTGGACAGTCTCAAATATTATAGAAAGCTGTACAAGGTAACATGTTCATGGAAAAAACACTATTTTGTATATATATGTATATATATACACACACACACAGTTGAAACCAGAAGTTTACATACACTCTAAAAAAAAAAGAAACATATCCATTTTTTTTAAATGTCTGATGGTAAATCATACTAAACGTTTACTATTTTAGGTCTGTTAGGATTACCTAAATGATTTACATTTGCTAAATGCCAGAATATTGAGAGAATTTTTTTTTTTTGAGAATTTTTTATTAATTTCTAGACAGTCAAAAGTTTACACACATTTCCTTGGTATTTTTTTTTTAGCTTTGCTTTAAAACTATATAACTTGTCAAATGTTTTGGGTATCCTTCTTCTCACAATAGTTTGCAGGAATTTTGGCCCATTCATCCTGCCAGAATGGGTCTAACTGAGTCAGATTTTTAGACTGTCTTGCTCGCACCAGCTTTTTCAACTCTGACCACAAATTTTCTATAGGATTGAGTTCAGGGCTTTGTGATGGCCACTCCAAAACATTCACTCTGCTGTCCTTAAAGCACATTTTAACTAATTTGGCAGTATGCTTAGGGTCATGGTCTGTTTGGGAGACCCATTTGTGGCCAAGTTTTAATTTCCTGGTTAATGTCTTGAGATGTTGCTTCAGTATTTCTACATAATGTTCTTTCTTCATTATGCCATCTATGCTGTGAGGTGGAGCAGTCCCTCCTGGAGCAAAACAGCCCCACAACATGATTCTGCCGCCCCGATACAACACAGTTGGGATGGTGTTCCTAGGCTTGTAAGCTTTCCCCTTTGTCCTCCAAATGTAACACTGGTCATTATGGCCAAACAGTTCAATCTTAGTTCCATCAGACCACAGGACATGTCCCCAAAAATTTGTCTTTTTCCCAGTGTAATTTAGCAAATTGTAATCAGGCTTTTTTTGTTGATTCTGGCTTGTTGATTTTCCCATGTTGTCACACAAGGAAGCAGTGTGTTTGAGGTTTTCCTTAAATACTACTTTATTCTACAGTTGTGCCTCCAATTAACTCAAATGTTGTCAATTAGCCAATCAGAAACTTCCAAAACCTTGACACCATCATCTGAGCTTTTTCAGAGGCATACTAATATTGTTGTATGTAATTATTGTATGTAAACTTATCTTTCAAGAAAAGTTATAACAATTTCTCAAAAAATATATCTCTCATCGTTATGCTATTAAGCATAACAGAAACAAAATTGATAATCCTAACTTACCTAAAAAAAAAAAAAAAATTAGTCACAGTTATGTGCCTTTTTATACAGTGTATGTAAACTTCTGGTTTCAACCACACACACACACACACACACACACACACACACACACACACACACACACACACACACACACACACACACACACACACAGCGAGCAATAAACTCACTACAGTTTGACAAATATTGAAGCTGTTGAACAACATAATGTACTTTTGAGGCTTTTTTTAGGCAAGAACGTAGTTGTTTAGATTGCATCTACGCAGTTCATTTATAAGGATAGTGCTTATTTTAAATATTTAGAATTTCTGAGATGCAGCACGTCGGCATCCATCAGCAGGCAAAGACAGTTGACGTTGTCCATTAAACACGATTAAACACCTTTAACAAAATGCCAAGACATGCGCAAGGTCATAATTTAACGGTTTTATTTTGGATCAAAAAAGTCTGGAAAAAACAAGATACAAGATACAACTGGTTAAAATTCTCACAACTTTAAAATTACAGTGGTTACATTTTCTTGAATAGTATTTATGTAAAACATGTTGGTTTAAGTTATATGGAATGACTCCATCCAAATCTTAAATGAAACTGTAATGTGAATGGGACACTGACAAAGGAGTGCGGATCCAAATGTAAGTTTATTACACAGAGATGGTCAGGCAAGCAACAGTCAACAGAGGAGCAAACAGATGTATGCAGGGAATCCAGAGTCATGGTCAAATAACAGGCAAATGGTCAGTCCCAGCAGCAAACAACAACAACATAAACAATTAACAAACAAAGCAAAGCAAGATAAACGTCATAATGTTCACAGTAACAGTATAACAAGCCTTAGCAATTGGTGCGTGCGTCTGTGCTGCTTTTAAAATCCATGTAATCAGTTCATAACGATCCTCCGACTGTGTGTGTGTGTGTGTGTGTGCAAATAGTGGGTGTAAAACAGTGAAAATCAAGTAGCTGTATACGTTTTCAGTCTATCTTAAGTTTATCATAATCCTATAGTCTGAGAATTTCATGAAACTGTTGTGCTGTTTACTGTAGTAGTATAAATGTTCCTGTCACAATCATCAGCAATTTAATCCTTGTAGATCGCTGGTAAACACGCAGATCACCATAGAACTACAAATCTGCCATTATATGGACTACAGATCCAGTCATGCAATGCTCACATGCACCTGTTCCAGATTCCACTAATTGGGCATACACACACACACAGTCGGAGGATCGTTATGAACTGATTACATGGACTTTAAAAGCAGCACAGACGCACGCACTAATTGCTAAGGCTTGTTATACTGTTACTGTGAACATTATGACGTGTTTCTCTTGCTTTGCTTGTTAATTGTTTATGTTGTTGTAGCTGCTGGGACTGACCGTTTGCCTGTTATTTGACCATGACTCTGGATTCCCTGCATACATCTGTTTGCTCCTCTGTTGACTGTTGCTTGCCTGACCATCTCTGTGTAATAAACTTGCATTTGGATCCGCACTCCTTTGTCAGTGTCCCATTCACATTACAGTTTCATTTAAGATTTGGAAGTCATTCCATATAACTTAAACCAACATGTTTTACATAAATACTATTCAATAAAATGTAACCACTGTAATTTTAAAGTTGTGAGAATTTTAACCAGTTGTATCTTGTATCTTGTTTTTTCCAGACTTTTTTGATCCAAAATAAAACTGGTAAATTATGACCTTGCGCATGTCTTGGCATTTTATTAAAGGTGTTTAATCGTAATGATTTAGGGAAAATTCTTTTAAATAACATTGTTTTCTCTTAAACTTTTAGTGCAGTCACTTTATTGATGGTGTTCGATCATAATAATCTATGAAAAGTTTGTAAAATAATAGTGTTTCTCTGTAAAACTCTTATTGTGTAACTTTATTAAATGGATTTGATCATAATAATCTAGGAAAAGTTTGTAAAATAAAAGTGTTTCTCTGTAAAACTCTTATTGTGTAACTTTATTAAATGGATTTGATCATAATAATCTAGGAAAAGTTTGTAAAATAACAGTGTTTCTCTGTAAAACTCTTATTGTGTAACTTTATTAAATGGATTTGATCATAATAATCTAGGAAAAGTCTGTAAAATAACAGTGTTTCTCTGTAAAACTCTTATTGTGTAACTTTATTAAATGGATTTGATCATATTAATCTAGGTAAAGTCTGTAAAATAACAGTGTTTCTCTGTAAAACTCTAATTGTGTAACTTTATTGAACGTATTTGATCATATTAATCTAGGTAAAGTCTGTAAAATAACAGTGTTTCTCTGTAAAACTCTAATTGTGTAACTTTATTAAACGGATTTGATCATATTAATCTACACTGTAAAAAAAAAACCCTAATTTTACAGAAAATATCTCTAAATTTTTTACAGTAATTTTTTGTCATTTCAAATTATATTCAAAACTTAGTAAAATGACAAACAATCTCTCTAAATTAACAGTTTTACTTTCATTTTAGGTACTTTATCATTAAAGACAAATTACTGACATTTGTGTTTTTTATACAGGGAAAATACACAATTATTTATACAGTATTTTTTCTGTTATTTTAAATTATATTCAAAAGTCCGTAAAAATTACAAACAATATCTGTAAATTAACAGCTTGACTGTTATTTTATGTATTATACAATTAATGACAAATTACAGCAATTTGTCTGTTTTATACAATTAAATTGCCGTATTATTTACACACAGTTTTTTCCTGTTTTTTTGAAGTACATTTAAAATTACGTAAAATTAAAGTAATAAATTGTAATTGTAAAAAAAAAAAAAAAATCGTAAAAAAAAGGTAAATGACTGGCAGCTACGGCTGCCAAACAAAAACCATAAAATTACGGTAAAATTTCTTTTGTTGAAATAAAGTGCAAAAATAATAAATCTACAGATATTTTCATTAAAATGTTTACAGAGAAACACTGTTATTTTACAAACTTCTTCTAGATTATTATGATCAAATACGTTCAATAAAGTTACAAAATAAGAGTTTTACAGAGAAACACTGTTATTTTACAAACTTTTCCTAGATTATTACGATCAAATCCGTTTAATAAAGTTACACAACAAAAGTTTTACAGAGAAACACTGTTATTTTACAGACTTTTCCTAGATTATTATGATCAAATCCATTTAATAAAGTTACACAATAAGAGTTTTACAGAGAAACACTGTTATTTTACAGACTTTTCCTAGATTATTATGATCAAATCCATTTAATAAAGTTACACAATAAGAGTTTTACAGAGAAACACTATTATTTTACAAACTTTTCCTAGATTATTATGATCAAATCCATTTAATAAAGTTACACAATAAGAGTTTTACAGAGAAACACTGTTATTTTACAGACTTCTCCTAGATTATTATGATCAAATCCATTTAATAAAGTTACACAATAAGAGTTTTACAGAGAAACACTGTTATTTTACAGACTTTTCCTAGATTATTATGATCAAATCCATTTAATAAAGTTACACAATAAGAGTTTTACAGAGAAACACTATTATTTTACAAACTTTTCATAGATTATTATGATCGAACACCATCAATAAAGTGACTGCACTAAAAGTTTAAGAGAAAACAATGTTATTTAAAAGAATTTTCCCTAAATCATTACGATTAAACACCTTTAATAAAATGCCAAGACATGCGCAAGGTCATAATTTAACAGTTTTATTTTGGATAAAAAAAAACAAGATACAAGATACAACTGGTTAAAATTCTCACAACTTTAAAATTACAGTGGTTACATTTTATTGAATAGTATTTATTTTAAAATAAATTTTATGCTTTTAAAATCCATGTAATCAGTTCATAACGATCCTCCGACTGTGTGTGTGTGTGTGTGTGTGTGTGTGCAAATAGTGGGTGTGAAACAGTGAAAATCAAGTAGCTGTATACGTTTTCAGTATATCTTAAGTTTATCATAATCCTATAGTCTGAGAATTTCATGAAACTGTTGTGCTGTTTACTGTAGTAGTATAAATGTTCCTGTCACAATCATCAGCAATTTAATCCTTGTAGATCGCTGGTAAACACGCAGATCACCATAGAACTACAAATCCGCCATTATATAGACTACAGATCCAGTCATGCAATGCTCACAGGCACCTGTTCCAGATTCCACTGATTGGGCACACACACACAGTCGGAGGATCGTTATGAACTGATTACATGGACTTTTAAAGCAGCACAGACGCACGCACTAATTGCTAAGGCTTGTTATACTGTTACTGTGAACATTATGACGCGTTTCTCTTGCTTTGCTTGTTAATTGTTTATGTTGTTGTAGCTGCTGGGACTGACCATTTGCCTGTTATTTGACCATGACTCTGGATTCCCTGCATACATCTGTTTGCTCCTCTGTTGACTGTTGCTTGCGTGACCATCTGTAATAAACTTGAATTTGGATCCGCACTCCTTTGTCAGTGTCCCATTCACGTTACAGTTTCATTTAAGATTTGGAACTGAATCATTCCATATAACTTAAACCTCAACATGTTTTACATAAATACTATTCAATAAAATGTAACCACTGTAATTTTAAAGTTGTGAGAATTTTAACCAGTTGTATCTTGTATCTTGTTTTTTTTTGATCCAAAATAAAACTGTTAAATTATGACCTTGCGCATGTCTTGGCATTTTATTAAAGGTGTTTAATTGTAATGATTTAGGGAAAATTCTTTTAAATAACATTATTTTCTCTTAAACTTTTAGTGCAGTCACTTTATTGATGGTGTTCGATCATAATAATCTATGAAAAGTTTGTAAAATAATAGTGTTTCTCTGTAAAACTCTTATTGTGTAACTTTATTAAATGGATTTGATCATAATAATCTAGGAAAAGTTTGTAAAATAACAGTGTTTCTCTGTAAAACTCTTATTGTGTAACTTTATTAAATGGATTTGATAATAATAATCTATGAAAAGTTTGTAAAATAACAGTGTTTCTCTGTAAAACTCTTATTGTGTAACTTTATTAAATGGATTTGATCATAATAATCTAGGAAAAGTTTGTAAAATAACAGTGTTTCTCTGTAAAACTCTTATTGTGTAACTTTATTAAATGGATTTGATCATAATAATCTAGGAAAAGTTTGTAAAATAACAGTGTTTCTCTGTAAAACTTATTGTGTAACTTTATTAAATGGATTTGATCATAATAATCTAGGAAAAGTTTGTAAAATAACAGTGTTTCTCTGTAAAACTCTTATTGTGTAACTTTATTAAATGGATTTGATCATAATAATCTAGGAAAAGTTTGTAAAATAACAGTGTTTCTCTGTAAAACTCTTATTGTGTAACTTTATTAAATGGATTTGATCATAAAAATCTAGGAAAAGTCTGTAAAATAACAGTGTTTCTCTGTAAAACTCTTATTTTGTAACTTTGTTAAACGTATTTGATCATAATAATCTAGAAGAAGTTTGTAAAATAACAGTGTTTCTCTGTAAACATTTTAATGAAAATATCTGTAGATTTATTATTTTTGCACTTTATTTCAACAAAAGAAATTTTACCGTAATTTTATGGTTTTTGTTTGGCAGCCGTAGCTGCCAGTCATTTACCTTTTTTTTACGATTTTTTTTTTTACAGTGTAGGTAAAGTCTGTAAAATAACAGTGTTTCTCTGTAAAACTCTAATTGTGTAACTTTATTGAACGTATTTGATCATAATAATCTAGAAGAAGTTTGTAAAATAACAGTGTTTCTCTGTAAACATTTTAATGAAAATATATGTAGATTTATTATTTTTGCACTTTATTTCAACAAAAGAAATTTTACCGTAATTTTATGGTTTTTGTTTGGCAGCCGTAGCTGCCAGTCATTTACCTTTTTTTTACGATTTTGTTTTTTTACAGTGTATATAAAGCATTATATATAAAGTGTCAAAAAAGTGTCAGTGTCATAAAATTCACAGAAAATATATTTTGCCATTAGTACTGCAGTGTTCACATTGCATATAGCCTTTTCCTTATAACAAACATTGGACCTCTCTTGTTCTCCATTTATACATCACTGTAATCCATAATACAGGCATTTGACTTCTCCTGATGGCACTATTTGATGGCTTTTTTTAATTGTTCATAGCTGCACATATCTGTTCATCTGCAGCTACTACAAATGTAATACAGCGCTGTTGAATGCTTAATTCTGATCGGCTGATGAACATTCTGTGTCCAATTTTTATCACAACTAAAGTAGTTCCAGACATGTCTCTGCTTTATGGTTTCATATCACTATTCTGAATTATACTACTGAAATATTCACAAACTACTTAGGTAAAATGACCTGAATCAACACAATTCTTGAGTTGTTTTGGGGAAACTTAAATGTTTTATGTTCAATCCACTTAAATTTGTACAATTACATTAACTTAAACATACATTAACTTAATAGATTTGTGTCGGGACAACATGAAGGAGTTGTGTGGAACCCAGCATTTTTTACATTGCACTACAAAAAGGAGCTGGTTGAGGACAAAATCACACACTTCACAAATATATATAGTATCTATATTGTAAGGTGTGGTAACCGTGGTATCTGCAGAAAATACATTTTATGTTGTAGCCGCAACAATTATTAATATTCAATTTTTTTTTACGTGAAATAATTCATCCTCACTTTACTGTAATGCTATAACATGTTAACTTTATATAGTTTTTACAATTTGTAAGAGGAAAGGGGGTCTATATTGGCACTGGAAGACTATGCATTCTTATCTTTCACATACCTAAAATACCAAAAGCAGTGTCTACATTCAGGAGTGACAAAAAATATTTTCTTCTAATGTGATAAAAGAGCATATCAAGGATACAGGCTTTTGAGAGCTGGGATGCAGCAATGTTTTTACCTGTCTTTCAACCTTTGGAAACATCTTCAGAATCAGACCACTTTCCTCAGCATGTAAGGAAATCATCCAAAGCAATAGTACAAGTAATTCTGTGTCTTATAAAACATATTTTGGCCACTGTCCATTAGGACAAACGCTTTCAGAGATACCGTTAATACTATAAGTGTTTATGATCACTTCAAGGAAAGAAAACTCTTACCTCCTTTCTCGAAGTTTCTGAATGTATTCAAACTTAGGTGTCAACTTCCCGTTGGATGTGATTACAGCCTAGATTTAAAAGAATGCAAATAAAAAATAATACTTTTAAATTATTTAAACATTAACATTTAAAGGTTTAATTTATAAATAAACCCGCTTAAAGATGCTAACTTAAAGTATTTCATTTGGACGTGTGATTTTGAGTACTTTCACATCACAAAAACACCAAAACCATTATTATGCTCAATTCAGTACTGAACTAAGAATACTTTAACATTCACATTTAATTCAGATTTGAATTTGAATCAAACTGTTAGATTAAACACGATATAGAATTGCCTTTAAAAGTGAAATCAAGTAAATCGCCATAACTACTTCATTATGTTTGACTTATAAACTTTTGTTACATGAATTAGGGTGGATATACAGTACACTTCCCAGAATGCTTTAAATCAGTAGCCAGGTTTCAATCCTCATTTTCACAAATTGCCATTTGGTGCTGCTATGAACTTAAAATCGGTGTTCCTCACATCAAATTAAACAGAACTGTGAATTGCAGATATTATAGCTTTAGTTCTATACTGTAAAATCAATGGATGTGTGAAGAGACTCCAGCTGAAACGCTGCCCATTTAGCTCTGATTCAAGTTTTACACACATTTTTCCACAGACTTCCTTCTGTGCAACATTTTGTGCAGTAGTTTAAGATTGCACAGAAACACAACTTCGCATTCCACCATGGTACAAGACTGATTGAAAAACTTCTGATTATTTTTTTGAAAGCAGATTCATTTTACAACTCATTTTTGAATCCATTCAGCTGATATTCAGATCTGGCTGTTGCACTTTTATCTTAGCTTAGCATAAATCATTGAATACGATTAGACCATTAGCACCTCCCTCCAAAAAAATTTAAATGAGTTACGATAATTTTACTAATAAAAGCTGGACTGTTCTGTAGTTATATCATGTACTAAGACCAACGGAATATAAAAAGTTTCTAGGCCGATATGGCTAGAAACTATACTCTCATTCCAAAATAATAAGGAACTTTGCTCCTATACCATAGATGCAGCAGGCGCATTGATATTGCAGAGCACTTAAAAATAGTCCCCATCTCCAAGCCATTCACTTGCACCCAAAGCTACAATATGCTAATTATTGCACCTGCTTCAGCCACAGTACAGCAACAAAGTTCCTTGATAATTACTCCAGAATGAGTATATTTCCTAGCTGTATCAGCCTAGAAAATAGCAACTTTTATTTTCTGTTTATCTTAGTACACAATGTAACTACAAAAGAGTCCATCTTTAAATAGGAAAGTCATTGAAACTATTTTTTAAGAAAGATGCTAATAGTATGCTAATGGTCTAATCTGATTTAATGATCTAAGCTAAAAGTGTTCCCGCCAGACCCAGAGATTGACTGAATGGACTCAAAAATGCAAAAAATCAACTGTTTAACTCTAGGGGGGTTGTAACATGAAAAGTGTTGTGTTCCTTTAATAAAGAAAAATAAAGACGCTAACATAAGATGCTAATATTTCATTTTCTGTCATTCTTAGTAAACAATGTAACTACAGAAGAGTCCATCTTTAAATAATAAAGTAATTGAAAATGCTTTGAAAAGTCATTCAAAAATGCTAAAACTCAACTGTTTAATTCTAGGGGAGTTGTAAAATAAAAAGTGGAGTGTTCCTTTAACAAAGAAAAATAAAGACACTAACATATCATTTACTGTCATTCTTAGTACACGATGTAACTACAGAAAAGTTAAATAGGAAAGTCATTGAATCCATTTACTGATTTTTTTTAGCAAGATGCCACTAGTGGGCCTCAGCGATCCTGCAGGTGGGCCACGAGATAGATTAAAATTAACTTAATATACTATAATTATTTCATTTTATTATTAAATATGCTTTATATAAAAATTATTGGTGTAATGACATTACTCGTTATCTGTTATTGATTACCTTGGCCAAAAAGAGCCTCACTGTAAAATACAGACTACAGTGGCTGCACTTCCAACCACTACACGTCAACTAGGACTACATGCTCAGGTGTATCAAGCAAACCATCATGCAAATGTAAAGGTAACGATGATTAAAGTTATAACCAGTTTGCGCGTGCCTCATGTCTGCGACTCGTATCAGAGTCACACATCTCTGTTGATTCACAAACTGTGTGCTCTCTTTGTTAGAACTCTTTAAAATATAGGTATAGTTGTCCAAGTTAGTGTTTTATAACATGAGTGCGAGTGTTTTATAACAGACGCGCGCCCATACAGGAGGATATAGCGAGACTCGGTGGTGTTTTAGTGAACAGCTGTTCACTACTGTCAGCGATCTCCAATAATATCCTAAAAGCCCAACCGCGTTCAGATTGATGTGTTTCAACAGACTTAGAGTGTTTTTACTGTATTTTAATTTTTTTTTTTGTTCATTTTTAATAGATATGATCAATAGATGAATAGTAGTCAGTCCAATTCAAAGCAGCAGCTTTTTTGTCATCTCCTGTTGTCCTGTGCAGTTGTAAAAAATACCTGAAGAATTCAGGAGCTTTGAATCTGTGTGTGTTTTAAAAAATAAAATATATATATATTATTATATATTCTATATTTAATTCTCTCTCTCTCTCTCTCTCAATTCAATTCAATTCGATTCAATTCAATTCAATTCAATTCAATTCAATTCAATTCGATTCGATTCGATTCGATTCAATTCAATTTGATTCAATAATTGCTTTATTAGCATGATAATTGTTACAAATGTATTGCCAAAGCATTTATAAAGTTTACACAAAAATAAAAGAACATACATATAATAAAAAACAGTAAATAGTAGTAATGGTAGTAAAAAAAAAAAAGATATATACATATAATAATTAAACAAAAATATAAATAATATATCATATTATCCAATATATCATATTATTATTCAATATTTCATACAATTTTTCAATATATCATACTATTATTCAATATATCTAATTATTCAATATATCATACTATTATTCAATATATCTATTATTATTCAATATATCATATTATTATTCAATATAATTATTATTCAATATATCATACTATTATTCAATATATCTATTATTATTCAATATATCATATTATTATTCAATATAATTATTATTCAATATATCATACTATTATACAATATATCATATTATTATTCAATATATCATATTATTATCCAATATATCATATTATTATTCAATATATCATACTATTATTCAATATATCATATTATTATTCAATATATCATATTATTATTCAATATATCATATTATTATTCAATATATCATACTATTATCCAATATATCATATTATTATTCAATATATCATACTATTATTCAATATATCATATTATTATTCAATATATCATACTATTATTCAATATATCATATTATTATTCAATATATCATATTATGCAAAATATCAATATATTACATACACATGTTTTTTTTTTTTTTTTTTATAAAATGCTGTAGAAAAATAAAATAATAATAGTATAAGCAAAATAAATGTTTTGCTAATAAATAAAGGTTTAAAATAAGCAATTTCTCTAGACAACCAGTTTAAGAAAAAAATGTCAGATGTGGTCCTTGAAAAAATTTTCAGAGAAGGAGGTGGGCCCAAAAGTGAAAAAGGTTGAGAACCCCTGGTCTAATCTGATTCAATGATCTATGGTAAACTAAGCTAAGAGTGTTCCTGCCAGACCCAGAGATTGACTGAATAGATTAAAAAATGCTAAAACTTGACTGTTTAACTCTAGGGGAGTTGTAAAATGAAAAGTGGAGTGTTCCTTTAACAAAGAAAAATAAATACTTACATCCCTGACTTGTGGAGAGAAATCCTCTTCCTCCAGTGGTTTGGTGGCATCTGATGGGAGCTGTGGAACAAAGGCAACCATAACAAATCTGCTCAAATCACCAATAGGGGTATCCACAATACTGTATATTAAAATTAAAAACAGCAAAGAAACTAAAACTTCAGATTCTCTCAATCTGCATCAGAGCGGCACATGTTCAAAGCAATCATCTCCAGAGCAAATACATCCCACCGTGACTATTCAGTATCAAATATTACCATCTCCATGACATAAGGGAACAGCCGGTCACCAAAATACTCAGTCGCCTCAATGGGCAGCTGGGCAGGCAGGTTGTCAATAGAGCACATGAGAATGCCGTTACCTTCAACACTGCGAAGAGAAACAAAAGAAATCAGAGGATTTTAAAAAGTAAATTTGGTCGTCAAAATGGATAACACTTTATTTTTAAACATTTTGTTCACTACAGTACATGCAACTTTGCAGCTAGATAGAACACGGTTCTTCAAAATCGTTCCTACAGTGCATCCTGAAAGTATTCATAGCGCTTCACTTTTTCCACATTTTTTTTATGTTACAACCTTATTCCAAAATGGACAAAAAAAATTCATTTATTTCGTCAAAATTCGACACACAATACACCACAATGACAATGTGAGAAAAGATTTTTTGAAATTGTTGCAAATTTATTCAAAATAAAAAACCTGAAAAATCACATGAACATAAGTATTCACAGCCTTTGCTCAATACTTTGTTGATGCACTTTTGGCAGCAATTACAGCCTCAAGTCTTTTGAATACGATGCCACAAGCTTGGCGCACCTGTCTTTGGGAATTTTTGCCCATTCCTCTTTGCAGTACCTCTCACGCTCTATCAGGCTGGATGGGAAGCGACAGTGTACAGCCATTTTCAGATCTCTCCAGAGATGTTTAATAGGATTTGGCTCTAGGCTCTGGCTGGGCCACTCAAAGACATTCACCGAGTTGTTGTCAAGCCACTCCATTGATATTTTGGCAGTGTGCTTTGGGTCATTGTTCTGCTGGAAGATAAACCGTCGCCCCAGTCTGAGGTCAAGAGCACTCTCAAGCAGGTTTTCATTCAGGATGTCTCTGTACATTGCTGCATTCATCTTTCCCTCTATCCTGACTAGTCTTCCAGTTCCTGCTGCTGAAAAACATCCCTACAGCATGATGCTGCCACCACCATGCTTCACTGTAAGGATGGTATTAGCCTGGTGATGAGCGGTGCCTGGTTTTCTCCAAACGTAACGGCTGGCATTCACGCCAAAGAATTCAATTTTAGTTTCATCAGACCACAGAATTTTGTTTCTTATGGTCTGAGAGTCCTTCATATGCCTTTTGGCAAATTCAAGGCGGGGAGTCACTTCCGTCTGGCCACTCTACCATACAGGCCTGATTGGTGGATTGCTGCACAGATGGTTGTCCTTCTATAAGGTTCTCCTCTCTCCACAGAAGAATGCTGGAGCTCAGACAGAGTGACCATCGGGTTGTTGATCACCACGCTGACTAAGGCCCTTCTCCCCCGATCACTCAGCTTAGATGGCCGGCCAGCTCTAGGAAGAGTCCTGGTGGTTCCAAACATCTTCCACTTCATTACATTACTTTACATTACACTACTTTCAGAGCAGCAGACATTTTTCTGTAACCTTGCCCAGCCTTGTGCCTCGAGACAATCCTGTCTTAGAGGTCTACAGACAATTCCTTTGTGTTCATGCTTGGTTTGTGCTTTGACATGAACTGTCAACCCTGGGAACCTATATAAACAGGTGTATGCCTTTTTCTTAAATCATGTCCAATCAACTGAATTTACCACAGGTGAACTCCAATTAAGCTGCTTAAACATCTCAAGAATGATCAGTGGAAACAGAATGTACCGGAGCTCAATTTAGAGCTTTACGGCAAAGGTTGTGAATACTCATGTACATGTGATTTTTCAGGTTTTCTATATTTTTAATAAATTTGCAACAATTTCAAAAAATCTTTTTCACATAGTCATTATGGGCTATTGCGTGTAGAATTTTGAGAAAATAAATGAATTTAATCCATTTTGAAATAAGGCTGTAACATAAAAATTGTGGAAAAAGCGAAGAGCTAAGAATACTTTCCAGACAAGTGGGAAAGCAATAAAATAGCAAATATAGTGAAAAATAGCCTAACCATATCAACAGGCAAAACAAGTGAAACAACATGATAAATAACATGGTCCAGAAAATAAAATAATTAGAATAAATTGAAAAATGACTAAATTAGAAAACGGAAAATTTGAAATGACAAACAAAAAATCCCTGATATTCTTGACTTGGACAAAAAAATAAATATTAAATTCCCTGACTTTTAATGAGTGGTACTGCACTAATGTAGTTTAATCAGCGCATCCTGGCTTCAGCCGTGGTCACACTAAAATTTGAGCATGCAAAATTCTGACACAGCTGAGGAAAAGGGGTGGGATTAAACGAGATGATGCACCATTGTTAAAACGTATGATTGCTCTGTATTAAAAAAATTTATACAAAGAAGTAACATTGAGTTCACCATGCTTAACTTCGGAGTGGCATGCAAAACTTTTCGCATGAGTTTGTGTTTTCGGTCTGGCACATTCACATTCGTATGCGTGGAAGTCAATGGGGTGAAAAGTTCCAACTCATTAAAGTGTTGCACTCTGTATTTGGGCCACCTCCAAATCTACAGTTTGATTGTATTTAAATGAGCTATATTCGATAGACATTTCCAGATTAGCTTTACAGTTTATTACAGATACAAATTTGCCAGAAACAAACTGAACATTCAAAAATATAATAAACAGAAACATTTTTACATTTTAGCTTTGAAAGACTGGCAAGAATTGTTGTTCCTTGACATTGGCTCATGATATTACAAATCTCTGTTTTGATAACTAGTTATGACCCAAGTCTGTCCTACAACACAAGGCTTTGGAAATTTTGCTCATTTCATCACCATGTACAACAAGATATACATTTAAACAACATATAAACAACAATTAAACATATATATTTCAAATATAAAATAAATATATAACAAAATATTATATATATGGGAGGAAGTAGTAGTACCTGTCATGGTCAATATGCTGGTTGGCATCATACATACAAAAAGGTTTCTCAATAGTTGTACACTCAGTCATGAACTCAATGGAGCCACCGGTGTCTGCAGAAATGTCACAAATGGCCAAGAACCTGATGCCAAAAAAAAAACAAACAAAAAAAACAATTCCTGTCATTATTCATAGAAATATCTAACCACCTTTTAGAAAACTTCATGGTGTGCTTTTGTCATTTAGAAAAGTAACAATAATAGCAGGAGCTCACTTGTGGGGAAGAGCAGGGCAGCCATAATCAGCTGATGATGATGTAGTTATAACAGGTCTAATCAGCCGCTGGGCGTCCAGTCTCCTCAGCAGTCTGGGTGTATGAGGGTCCCAGTATATACCGTTTATTAGACAAGTTGTATAAGGGGCCACCTGTGTGAAAACAATAATGTATCTGTAGGGCATTTTCACCACAAATATGGTCACACTAGCAAATTTTTTTTCAAAACAATTTGCTTGATGTAAGGTGTAATGAGTATTCATTCGGGACAAATGTGTATTGGGATGCAAGTTTCAATCATTTCTTCTTGTGTAGTGTGTCATAGTGCCTTACAACTGATGCCATGTCTGTGATGCTGATCGTCACAGAAAGTCTTGAAGAGATATTGTACACAGAGTAATTCTGTACTCACATTCACAGATTCAAGTCATTAATCCAAAACAGTTAATCTAAATCAGTGGTTCCAAAAGTGGGGGTCACGGGACAATGGGGGGAGGGGGGAGGGGTCTGGGGTGTGTGTCGCTTGGTGGTTATTAGACTATTAGAGTTGCCATATTTTATCCAAATCCTACTAATGAAAAAAAAGTACTTTATAGTTACAGCCTTTCGATTTGTTTTTGTTTTTTTCTAATGGATTGCGACCCTTGGGGTGATTACATTATATTAAAGACAACGTAATAGCATCAGATAGAGCAGATTGATTTTATGGCAGCTGGTTAAACTTTCTGTCACATTTACAGCACTCACATACGTTTTAAATTTTTTTTACGAAGAATAGACTTGTTTTGGTGTGTGTGTGTGCCATTACATGCAAGGTTTCTCTATGTATAACCACCTCAGAGGATATAAGGAGTCGCGAGTCACTGGCATTATTATTTTGGGGGTTGCGGGCTGAAAAGTTTGGGAACCCCTGATCTAAATGACAGATTTCTGACCAGATCACATTAGGAGTGCTCCAGTCAACGCTTCCTTCATTCACTGTCCACATAAGCAGGTATTTTCAAAACCGTATCTAATGGTTCAAACATTGTATCCTGAAGGCAGTGCTGTGTATCAGGATGATAACGCACCAATGCACACAGCAAGACTGGTGACAGAGTGGTTTGATGAACATGAAAGTAACGTTGAACATCTCCCATGGCCTGCACAGTCAGATCTAAATATTATTGAGCCAGTTTGGGGTGTTTTGGAAAAGCGAGTCAGGAAACTTAGTGATCTGGCCACTATTCTGCAAGAGGAATGGCTTAAAATCCCTCTGGCTACTGTGCAGAACTTGTATCTGTCATTCCTAAGATGAATTGATGCTCTTTTGACAGCAAAAGGAGGTCCTACACCATACTAATGAATTATTGTATTGGATGGATGGATGGACGGACGGACGGATGGATGGATGGATGGACGGACGGACGGATATCTGTTTACATGTCGGCATAGCTTTGGTCTTACGCACAGTTCATGCGAGCTAGCCATGCCTGCTTATTTACATGTCGCTGTGTATATATATATATATAAATTGTCAACGATTTTTCCATATATATATATATATATATATGGAAAAATCGTTGACAATTTTTTTCTAACAATAACATTGTAACAATACATACAGTCATACCACCCAGCCCTACTTAATACATTTCTTTTGTATTCTTACAGTGTCCCTAAAGTGTGACGTGTACAGCTCAGGGTGATTTTCGTACTCCAGGGGGTCATAGAGTCCGTCACTCCTCCTCATCAGGTGGTGATGTCTGCTGATCACTGTGGCGTACACTTTCGTCAAGTCTGCAAAGAGGATTAGCATGAGTCAATTTGCAAACACAGCAAAGTGTCAATTACTGCAAACAGCTCACATGAAAACACACCTTCTCCTTTGTGTAACCAAAATACTCAGGAAAAAAAAGAAGCAATACCTCCACTCAGAGAGACTTCTTTCAGTTCGTGAGGTTCCACGTACTCACAGGGGAGCTCGTTGAAAATGTCTTGAGCGCCCTGAAAAGGAAGCAGTTTTATTTATTTCACACAAAGCATTTAGCCATTTTATTTGTGTGTGTGTGTGTCTGTCTGTGTCTGTGTGTGTGTGTGTGTGTGTGTGTGTGTGTGTGTGTGTGTGTGTGTGTGTGTGTGTGTGTGTGTGTGTGTGTGTGTGTGTAAACATGCTAGATGGATAAATTTGCACTGTTTAGGGCATCTCAAACATGACACAGCATTCTAAAAACAGATGCTGAAAATAAAGAAATTCAACAATTCTCACTACAAACCATTAACTAAGACTTCTAGCATAATAAACTACTAATTAGCTGTTTATTAATAGCTAATAAGGTAGTAGTTGGGTTTAGGTATTGGGTAGGATTAGCAATGTAGAATAAAATGATACTTTATAAGTAGCTTACATCTTAATAATAGGCAGGTAATAAGCCAGTTGTTTTTAATAGTGAGAATTGGTACTTAAACTAAAGTGTTACCCTTATTTACATTCCATTACCCTGAGTCTTACCTTGGATACGTTGCCGGTGCCGGTAAACACAAATGTAAGAGGGCCTATGGACTTGGGCATCAGACCTAAAGATATTTCATATCCACAATCCCTTACTGCCTGGATGGCCTGGCTGACATTTCTGTAGTTGTGTGCCATACCAATGTGCTGTCAAGTGGAAAGAAATATGAATAATTAAGAACGAACAACTATATGAACATATCATTCATATAAAGTACCCAAATGTATGTGGTTAACCAAAAGTTTACATTATAAAAATAAAAAATATACCATAAATGGTGTGTGGTGTCCAAGGGCAAGGAAACGCAGTCCTAGACCGTGCAGAATGTTAATCATTCCTATTACAGACACAGACAGCATGTTAAACATACTGTACAGCAAGGAAACCCTTTATATAAAATCCCACCTAACCAGGGATTGACATAAACCGCCGCCAACCCGCCAAATGCAGGTAGTTTTCAGCTGTGACGGGTTAGAGAGCCGCTCTCACTAGCCACTTTGGCTGGTTGAAAATAATTTTTAAATTGTAGTTCATCCAGAAGCTGTACGACTGACAAAATAAAATTTTGCGCGAGCAAAAGAAAGCAGGTGAATACCCAATGAGAGGATGATCACGCGCATGGTGAGATGCAGGCTTTGTTGAGGCTCTCACTGACGAAGGCTTTGAGATTCGCATGAGAATTTATAAAGCTTGCGCGCTCCTGTTTCCTTGCGTGAAGCAAACGTGTCTGCAAACGCAACTTGTGCGATCAGTTTTATTTTGAAATAGACTGGACAAAGCTGGACTCGTGCACTCACAGTCCTGCTGCTTTCAAGAGCTTCAGATTATAAAAAACAATATCTTTTTTGTAAGCAGCAGCAGTTGCCTCTTTTGCTTTTTACTATTCTTTGAACAGATTATTAATGTGGCTAACGTTAACTATGTGCATGTGATCATCCTTTCATTATCGCGCACAGAATGTTTTTACCTGCTTTCTTTTGCTTACAGTTATTTTTTTATTTATGCTTTAATAATCATCCTTTACAACAGCATTGCTTTAATAGGAGATCAACTTCCCATTTATGTATAGTTAACTGGTGGTCTGGGACTTTTAGCCTGGACAGACTTCTGTGCAGTTTTAGATATATGACAATAGTTATTTTTAAAATGTCTTTTTTTTTTTTTTTTTTTTTAAAGGTTTTGTTGAATAAAAAGTGCATGTATACAGCCATATTTATATATATTTAATTAGTTAAAATTTGTAGCTAAGAAATAATTAGTTATTTGTTTATTGATTTGGTGTCGCCAGAAAAAAATTAGGTAAATTCTTAGTGTTGAGTCCTGAAAAGTCATGTGAAATAAGAAATAAGAACTAATTACAATGCAACATCGTGAAACCACAACCCATTTGCTCATGCTCATTGAACAAGATTTCTCCCACTTAAAAAGATGAGAGAGGCCTTTAATTTTAATCATACTGTAGATATACCTCAAATATGTGAGACAAAATAAGAAAAATATAATCCGGAAAATCACATTGTATGATTTTTAATGAATTAATTGGTAAATTCTTCAGTAAAATAAGTATTTGGTCACCTACAAACAAGCAAGATTTTTGGCTCTGACCTGAAAGTTTTTCTTTAAGAGGCTCCTCTGTCCTCCACTCGTTATTTGTTTTAATGGCATCTGTTTGAACTCGTTATCAGCATAAAAGTCACCTGGTCACAACCTCAAACAGTCACACTCCAAACTCCACTATGGCCAAGACCAAAGAGCTGTCAAAGGACACCAGAAACTAAATTGTTGACCTGCACCAGGCTTGGAAGACTGAATCTGCAATAGGTAAGCAGCTTGGTGTGAAGAAATCAACTGTGGGAGCAATTATTAGAAAATGGAAGTGATACACGACCACTCATAATCTCCCTCAATCCGGGGTTCCATGCAAGATCTCACCCCAAGGGGGACCTAGTAAATGACCTGCAGAGAGCTGGAACCAAAGTAACAACAGCTACCATCAGTAACACACTGTGCCACCAGGGACTCAAAACCTGCAGTGCCAGACGTGTCCCCCTGCTTAAGCCAGTATATGTCAAGACCCATCTGAAGTTTGCTAGAGAGCATTTGAATGATCCAGAAGAGGACTGGGAGAATGTCATATGGTCCGATGAAACCAAAGTATAACTTTTCGTGTTTAGAGGAGAAAGAATGCTGAGTTGCATTCAAAGAACACCATACCTACTGTGAAGCATGGGGGTGGAAACATCATGCTTTGAGGATAATTTTCTGCAAAGGGACCAGGACGACTGATTCGTGTAAAGGAAAGAAGGAATGGGGCCATGTATCGTGAGATTCTGAGTAAAAACCTTTTTTCCATCAGCAAGGGCATTGAAGATAAAACATGGCTGGGTCTTTCAGCATGACAATGATTCCAAAGCATTTCAAGGATTCCTGGAGTGGCCTAGCCTGTCTCCAGACTCAACCCCATAGAAAATCTTTGGAGAAAGTTGAACCTTTGACGACAGCCCCAAAACATCACTGCTTTAGAGGAGATCTGCATGGAGGAATGGGTCAAAATACCAGCAACGGTGTGTGAAAACCTTGTGAAGACTTATAGAAAATGCTTGACCTCTGTCATTGCCAACAAAGGGTATAGGCGAATTACCGGTTTGTAAACATTCAGGATGCATGCGCATCGAGGTCGCAGAAAAAAACGGGAGCGCCAGCTTTTACAGCAAGGGAATGACAATCGATGCGGTACAGAGTTTGTTGTTGTATTAGAGATAATTTATATTGATTACATATTATATATATTATTTACATAATGCATTCAGCGTATTATAACAGCTTGTCACCCAGTGATAAGCACAGTTATTCGGCAAAATTAACGCTAAAGTGAGCGGCATTTGTCTGACAGGTCCATTTACGATAGCACCCTTCCAATGGATATTGCATAAGATGAATTGGCCAAGCATCCAGCCCGAAATATACAACTATTTCAATGAAACTCCAAGTGATATTACAAGAGAGAAAGGCCTACAAGTCTTTGACTGCCTACAATTTTGTTCTCTGTGGTCATGTGCAAGAAATAATGTTTCATGATTACCAGATTCAAAACTTTGTAGTGATAAAAACCGAGGTTCTGCCTAGCCATAGACAAGGAAAGAAGACGGAACTATACAAGGCCTGGGTAATCATCAACAAGCAAAACAACTGCATTCTGACATCGAACTGCAACTGTACGGCATGGTATGTGAACTTTTACAATTCATTCTAAGCATTCAGTGTCCGCAGTTTAATTAACCATATTTAATTATTTTTGCTGAAATCATTGCTGCAATCAAAAACGAGTAATGTGTATGATTCAGCAAAGCTTGAACTTACCTGATATAACATGAGAACTGCAGAGTCAAGCATTTTTAATTAAGTCCTCACTCCATTCAGCTCATCTGATGGCTGTTAGCCAAAGACGTCTGTGGTTGGCATTAAAAGCAGTGTGGTGTATGATAAAATTTTAGTTTTCTATTTTTAGACTTTTGGCATCCTACCACACAACACGACATGTTTGCTATTGTAACCGGTCTTTTTTTGCCACCGGTATGTTCGGTTGAACCCGTGTGATGTCATGTGTGACGTAGGTTGGTAATTCCCCTATATAACAAAGTATTCCGATGACATTTTGTTATTGACCAAATATTTATTTTTCACCATAATTTGCAAATAAATTCTTTAAAAATCCTTCAATGTGATTTTCTAGATTCTTTTCTCATTTTGTCTCTCATGGTTGAGGTATACCTATGATGAAAATTGCATGCATCTCTCATTTTTTTAAGTGGGAGAAAAAGTACTAAATACTTTTTTTCCCCACTGTAAATATAATTATATTTAATTATAATTAAACTGAAATGTACATTTAAAATAACAGTTATCTAGGGTATTGTTATATATTTTAAGATCCAATTTATCCTTGTGATACAAACTTAAATTTTTAATAGAAATTGTTTCAGATTTAGGTAGGGATGCTCTGATCGGTATCGGCCGATAATTACATTTTATGACTCAAGTGCTACTCGCCAATCTGGCCGACCTCATGAATCGATAGCAGATGTTTGTTTACGGGTTTACACGCAGCGGAAGATGCACGTGCGCTCACCACATGAGGAGGTAAATGATGTATGAGGGGCGGGAGTGATCGTTGCGGTCCCAACACAGCAGCTGATACAGACGTGGTGCAGCGTCTGTTTATAAAATTTATTGACGCGACTCATGTGAGTGATGGTCTCTTTGTTGCAGCCAATGCATATCCAGTGTTTTGAGTTGCTGTAACGCGAGCAGAGCGATCTCCCCTACGGTCTCATCCAACCAAATGAGCTCTGCTGGAAGCTCAGCGAGTCTCATGCATACACAGACCTGCTAGTTGGAGAGCAAAATATTGGAATGACTTTGCATGTATTTAGGTCTTTTTACATACATAAGAAGTGAACGTTCTGTGTTTCTGTCAATATTGCAAATTCACTAAAACCTGGCTGAGATTTTTAATGAAATAAAAAAACTTTCAAATCTATATTTTTTATTAAATATTTAAAAATATACATTTTTATAATACACATATTGCAACAAACAAATATGTAATTACAGGTGTGCATTTTACCTTCTTATGCATCAAATATGCGCTCCAAACTTTTTCTTCATTGAGACATGTTGAATTCTTTTTTCATCATTTGCAATGTTTCTAAATAACTTTGTTAGTCACTTTTCTTACCAATTTTTTGTAAGTTTTATCTATTATTTTCTGTAAAGCTGCTTCTGACCATTACATGTCCACACTAAATAGTTATAAGAGACGTGTTTAAGGGATTATATGCAACATCCTTCATTTATTCTCTTAGATACGGCAAGATCTTATCATACTTAAAACTTGAAGCATAAGAATCAGTACTCTGTATCGGCCGATCACCATGACAAGGAATCGGTACTCGGTATCGGCTGTAAAAATCTTGATCGGAGCATCCCTAGTTTTTAGTGTTACATGATCCTTCAAAAATCAAATATTATGTTGATTTGGCACTCGCAAAACATCTTATAATTAATGTTTAAAAAAAAGTAGAAACAAAGAATTATTGGTATTCTTTGATAGGTAGAAAGCACAAAAGAACTACATTTATTATAAAAAAAGAATGATTCTGTTACATTGGAATGGTTGTGCTGTTCACAAAAACAAATGTAATATCTAAATTTCTAATTTTGTTTTGCAAATCTGAAACGACATGTGGTTAAGTAAAAACTACTATACCTGCAACACCAGCCCACTGTCCGAATGCTACAATTCTGTACCCATTAGCATCCACCATTTTTTCATAATCAATGAGTCGAACTTCCTAAAAAGGAGAGAAACAATGACACATCAGTCTCTTATGAATGCTGATTCACTTGATTTCTGAACGCATGATGCTGCAGAAAGTATTTTATTTGTGTGTGTGCTTTCTTTCTTTCTCACAAGTGGAAATTTATCTTTGGCTTCACCACACAACCACATCAGCGTTCACATTACACATATCACAGAAAAAAAGGCAACACAAATGCATTCAATATCATCACAGAAATCCCATTAAAAACTCCCCATAAGTTAAACCCCATTCATACCTAAAGCGCAGTATCTAAAATTCTAATGGCAGTCGGCACAAAGGACATTTAATACACATTTTTCTTTACTTCAGGTAACCTAAATTGTCTTTTATGGCAATAGCTGAAATGTTATATTTAAGGAATTGGAACAATCTTTAATAAAGACATGTGCTTTCTGTTTAATTCTAATTAAATAAATTTCATTTGGTTGTCTTTGTAATAGTTTTCATTTGGTTGTCTTTATAAACTATAAAGAGAAATTCACCTTTTTAAGAAGGTCGTCTAGGAGTCCCATGTTTGCCTCTTGTGCTTTAATTGTGTGAGAGAAGAAGGCGTAGGTCTTTCGGGGGTACACCTTTTCTTCTGGGGGCCTTTTCACACCAATGATGAGAGACGCTTCTGAGATGTCTTCCTGGATAACAGCGCCTGCCTTTTCATAGTACTGAAAACCAAAAACAATCTTGAGCCTACTCAACCAAATTAGATTTGAATTAAAATGTTGTAAATATCAAGTGGACATACTAAGGGCCTCAAAAACTCAAGGAAAAGAGTTTTCATTTATCTATTATTTAAAGGGTTAGTTCACCCAAAAATGACTTTTCTGTAATTAATTACTCAGCCTAATGTCATTTCTATCCCCTGACACCTTTGTTCATGTTTGGAACAAAAATGACGATATTTTAGATGAAATCCTAGAGCTCTCTCATCCTCTATAGACAGCAATAGTCCTGAGACTATTCAAAGTCTAGAAAAATGACCATTAACATTTTCAAAACATTCCATGTTACGTCAGTGGTTCAACTGTAGTCATATAAAGCTCCAAGAACACTTTTGTGTGCCAAAAACTATAAACACTAATTTGTCTTCTCTTCTATGTCAGGTCAGAATGCATGTTTACTATGAGCAAAATGAGTATTTGCCATTAGATTTAGCAGCTTACAGTTTTTTGGTGCGCAAAAGTGTTTTTGGAGCTTCATATGATTACAGTTGAACCACCAAAGTCACATTAACTAATGGTGCCTTTTCATAAAGCGTGACAATGTATACAATATAATTTTAGTACTTTTTGAAGTCTGCTGCCTTCCGAGCGGAGTGATATGACACAATGCATAAATGTGCATTAAACGCATATGAAGCATTGTTTGTTACCTCATTTACAAAGTTACAGGTGTCTGTTGTCTCATTACAACCTTATGCTGCAAATTTCACAATATTGACCTTTTTCATAGAACGCAAAATTACCCATTATGCTTTGCATGTATAAGTAATGTTGTGTTCACACCAGACACGGAAGAAGCACCAAGCTCGTGTGATTGACATGTTAAGTCAATGCAAAGACGCGAATAGACATCCTGCGGCAAAATAGGCGTGAATGAGGCAGGATTAATAACGCAATTCGCGCGAATGAAGCAGTGCAAGCTGAGCGTTTTGCACAATTGACGCGTGTATTGCACATTTCGCGCGAAACGTTCGAGTTCAGCTGACATTCGCGCCTTGTTAACCAATCAAGAGCAGTTCATTAAGCTGGGCTTTGCTCAGTCTGAAAGCTTCTATCATCCAGGTATAGTTTCTGGAGGAGTTTATGAGCTCTCAGAGCTGGGTGCACCTCTGAATGGATCTAATGAACTCGGGCACATCTCCAAATGAATCGACCCTGTTTTTCAGTCTTCCTAAAGCACATAAACACAGCTATTTTCTCAATAAAATCCATGTTAGCCATTTAGCAACGAAGCAAGAGTCACCGGGCAGACAGAAGCCCCGCCCATGACGCAAATTCACGTCTATTGTGAAGTGAATTTGACGTTCGAATTTGCTCAACTCGCGCCGCTTCATTCGCACGAATCGCGTTGCCTCATTCGGACGTATCGCGCCGCAGGATGTCTATTCGCATCTTTGCATTGACTTAACATGTAAATCACTTGCGCTTGACACTTCTTCCGTGTCTGGTGTGAACGCAGCATAATAAGAATGAAAAACAACTGCTGCAAGTCATATATTCTTATCAGCATCTTGTGCCATTTAAATGGAGCATCGTCATTGCTAAAGTCAACATTTTCTTTTTTTTCAAATATATAACCAACCCAAACAAATATAAATCACCATATTTTTTGACACACACACATACTGTCCCACTAGCACATTGTGAAAATAAAGTGGCATTTTTGAAATGACAGAAAAACACATGGTAAATACAAACTATACAAACACAATACAAACTAACTAAATGAAACATAAACTGCTCCCGATCAGAATCAACATGCAAATCAGCCAGGCATAGTATCAGTCACGTACTTTTATTTTTTGGAAATTGCATGGCTTGACTGTATGACTGTATGACTGTACATACCTGTTAAGTTTCATGCCAGTGGTTTGCTCTTTATAATAGAGTGATGTATTGGGTGTGTTGTGTGTGTGTGCACTGAGCTCTGTACTGTATAACCAAAGTCCCTTTAAGGTAAGTCATTTCACTTGGCGGCCATCTTTGAAACACCTCTAGGACAGTATGCTCGGGCATTCTGTCTGAATAGGGAATTCTCCAAAACTGCTTGCCAAGCTTTCGACTGAATTTCATAATAGGAATCACCATTAAAATTAAACAACAACTGTCGCATAAGTTTCATTTCTAAACATCCAAATCAAACAAAATCTGCAGAAACTCTTGTCTGGTCATAGCCCCTCCCCCGGAGTATCATCAGTCTATAGTGATCCATGATTGGCTCCTGTACTAGAAGGCGGAATTTAATCACCATATTGACCCTTACACTTTTCCCCATTCAAAATGTCTTCTGTATTCTATAGTCTTTGGTATAACACCTGACAGGTTGGGAATACTGACGACTGATGATTTTTTTCTCTCACTCTTAAACGGCATCGGACATAGGTTTAATGGCTTTAACACAAATCTTTCAAAAAGTTGTGCTTCACCAAAAAACTCCCTAAGGGGCCGATCACACCGAACGTGCTTATCTGTTCCAAACGTTTCTGTTCCTTTTTTATTGACAATAAGAATAAAGACGCGTGGTGCGCTTTTTATGTCGCTAGGCAACGACTGAATCAGCTGCATAATGTGCGCGAGTGTTGCTGTTGATATTAATATAATTTTAAAATGTAATAAAATTTGTGATTCATACAGCACTGGATAAATTAAAACAGCAAACCACAAGTCTCTCCTCCATCTTCAAAAGTCTCCGTTGTTGTCTTGACAACACAACACTGCAGGCACTTCAACGAAAACCCCGCCTTTGCTTTCATTTGATTGGAGAATGAAAAAGACGCGCTTTTTCTGCTCAGAGTTGACTTTTTTTTACTGTGAGCACACGGCATTCAAGGGAAAAAACACAAGGCGCAGCAATCGGTTAAAACGCGAGGTGCGCAGGGTACATAAGCAGCACGCAAAACACTCGCACCCATTAGTAAATAATCCAAAAAAGAGCACCTCTCAACGCAAAAAGTGTGTTTTGTGTGATTGGCCCCTAAGCCACTCAAAACGGCACTGACACCCATTTTTGTGTGGAGATTTACCAGTTGTAAACAGGTTGTTGCTAAATTGGATAGGGTTGCAGCTCTTAACGAGAATTATTTATTTTATTTATTAAATTTATTTATTGTATTTTATTAGAGTCTACCCCTACCCTAAACTTAACCATCACGGTAATGTAAAAACAGTAGTTGTACCGAGTATTAGGGCTGTGCGATTAATTAAAATCGCATCGAAATCGCGATTTGGACATGCGCGATTTCTAAAACGCCTTACAGCACTGATTTAGCGCAATCAGAGGGCGAGAACAGTAGACTGAATAGGCTGCTTATACAGGGATGATGAGTTCAGTGCAGGAGGACTTGGTGCCAAAAAAGGCAACTTCTGTGGTATGGAATTAAGTTACTTTGGATACAGGAAGGCGGATGTATGGCAGAACCAGGTAATTTGTAAGTCAGTCATATACTGCGTCTAAACGCGCATGGAAAGCGTGAGCGTGAAAAAGACGTGATATGTGAGCGTGATATATTTCATGGCAGCGTCACAAAGAGGTCTATGATCTATGCATGACAAAACAAATCTGTGAACACACACACGCAACTACTTCTGATATTTGGTCAAGCAGAACATCAGAGCCTTACTTGAGTTTGACGACGCACACGCTCACACACACACACACACACACACATGCACATTTGCTTTGCCATAGGTCTGTTCTAGAGACAATTTGTTACAGCTTTACTAGGTGATTTTTATTTTATTCTATGTCTGCTTTAGAGACATATTACAGGTGTTTGATCTAATTGTTTTATTTTGAAATATGTTTCAGATTCACACTATAAACACAGATTCAGTCTGTCTGTGACAAAAGCGTGATTAAAATCTAAATCAAACATCGCAATATTGTTCACGAAAATCGTGAAGGCTTTCAGCCCTACTGAGTATTATTTATGTTATCTATTAAATTACCCAATAAATTGTAACCAATAAATTTTTAATGCCTACCCCCACCCCAACCCTAATTCGACAGTACTGTAAAAACATTAATTATTGTTAAACAGTGTCATAAAAAATGCTGCTATATTGATGTGCATATCGCACTTCCGGCCGGCCGTGTATCCCATCTAGTCTTTACTTTGTAAACGATGTGAACGGAAGTTCTAAGCATCCTACCGGAAGGCGCTGGTCGCTATGGCGCCCTCTTTGGAGCAAGAAGAAAAAGGTCTATACATGTTAAACTATTAATGCTGATAAACAGATTCTTACACTCTATAACACAAATATAATTTAACCACTATTAAATAATAACGCAACACACATTTCCTGGGAAAAGAATGCAAACATGTGCATAAAATTATTCAATGACTCACTCTGTCATGGATGGCTCGTCTGTTGGAGGGCTGCACGAGCACCTTGTGTCCAGCCGCTGTGATCTCCCTGACGTGTCGTGGGGCGAGGGGCGCGCGTCTCTCCCACACATTGACATCCTCACGCCGAATGGCAATCACACTTTTGTGATTCTGCTGGTTATGCTGAGACCTCCGCTGACAGCACATGCAGACACTAGACCCTCTGCCCTGGCTCCTCACAAGACGCAGCATGACTGGACCAGTTTCCAAAACACACAGGTTGCAACTGATACACACTTATGAAACTCCCAATAAAGTAGGGGGTCTCAATTCCGGTCCTCGGGCCCTCCCCCCGTCCTGCATATTTTCTGTGTCTTCCTTACTTAACAGACCTGATTCAGATCATCAGCTCGTTAACAGAAAGATCCATAAACTGATCCTTGTGTATAAATTAAGAGAGACATACAAAATGTGCGAGGGCGAGGACCGGAATTGAGAACCACAAAATTTTCATTTTCATTTTTATACTACTTTTCACATGGTTTCAAGTGTTCACACTTAGCTGATGATTGATTATAAAGCTTGTTTGGCATGCTGTCCCGGGAGAGAGCCCTGAGCACATAAGATTCTCAGGCCCAGGGCTCCCTCCCGTTTGCAAGGCGAGAGGGGAGTTTGAGCTCAGGTAGATCTCGAGAACTCTCCTGCTTTAGTAGCTAATGAACAGATAGTGATTGCTCTTAAGAGATAACTACTTAGTAGGTGCATGTCTATGGTGCAGATTTGGATTAGTTAATTAACTTAAGTTGCATGTTTTTGGATGGTGGGAGGAAACTGGGGAACCCCGGGGAAACCCACGTGAGCACGGAGAGAGAGTGTAAACTCCGCACAGAAACGTCGGCTGGCTTGGTAAGGACAAGAGCCAGTGACGTTCTTGCTGTGAGGCAACAGTGCTAACCACTGGGCCACCGTGCCACCAATCTAGGAAAGGAGGAGGAGTAGAAGTGGAAGGGGGGATTCTTTAAAACGAAGATGGCTGTTATATGGAACTTAGGGTATTTATAGTGGCTTAGGAATCATCTGATTGGTGAATCATAAATTGGATAATGCGGGACCAGCCGCAAGCAATCATAAGAACATAATCCTCTCGAAATTAGTTTATAAATAAACTTCACTTAAATGACTGAATGACTAACTAGCTAAATAAAAAATTATTGAATGATATTGACTTAATGTCTGCAAATAATAACACAATGCATTAATTGGCTAGAATATATCTATACTATTTTGGTGACACTTTACAATAAGGTTTCATTAGTTAATGTTAATTAAGGTATTTACTAACAATATAATAATAAAAAAGAAATGCACAGAATTTATTAATCATAGTTGAACATTCATTAATGCATTATTAATATTATGCTTGTTTACATTAATGCTCTGTGAAATAAAATAAACAACTACTTTCATTAACTAACGCTAACAAAGATGAATAAATACTATGTTAAACGTATGTTAGTAAATCTTACGTATGCATGTGAGTAAAAACATTAATAGAAACATATTGTAAAGTGTTACCCTTATTTAAGACTTTTTAAATACTATTTTTATTATACAAATATTACATTCTTATTAGTCACTGCCAGCTGTTAAATTTTTTCTGAGGACAAAATTTATCAAATGGATCATTAATAACCATGATATTTAACTGCTGCTCACAAAACTAGCAACAACTAATGTACTATTTCTGTATGTGCTGTGATGGTTTAAAACTGAAATTCAAACTTATTCTAGCATATATGTTGTGAATCATAAGTAGCATGCCATATGAACACATTTGAAATGTGGCTTAAATTTCTTGGAATTAAAAAATAACTGTAACGCATTGCCCACTAAGCTGTCAGTAAATGCGATTCATCATCACTTAAGTGACATATAGTGGTGGAAAGAGTGCAAAAAAATCACTCAAGTAAAAGTACCATTACTTGCCCAAAATTTTAATAAAAATATCTGTTCTAAATACTACTCAAAGTGAAAAGTAAAAATGACTCAACGTAAAAAGTAGCCCTTTTAAAAGTACTCAGGAGTAGTGAATTACGTTGTGAAAGTTGATGCATTTACATGCAATTTGTGTGTGTGTGAAAATGTAACATTCTATTAGGGCTGCACAATATATCGTCTCAAAATCAATATCGCAATGTGTGCATTCACAAGAGTCCCATCGCAGGACCTGCAATGCGGAATTGGGATTATAGTTGATCAGCAATGAAGAATTTACATTTTAAAGTACATTTGATGGGCAGCAAGGTGGCGCAGTGGGTAGCACAATTGACTCACAGCAAGAAAGTCTCTGGTTGGAGCCCCGGCTGGGTCAGTTGGCATTTTGGCATTTGGGTTTCCTCCGGGTGCTCCGGTTTCCCCCACAGTCCAAAGACTTGTGGTAAATTGAATAAGCTAAATTGGCCGTAGTGTATGTGAGTTTTTGCAAGAGTGTGCGGATGTTTCCCAGTGTTGGGTTGCGGCTGGAAGGGCATCCGCTGCATAAAACATGTGCTGGATAATATACTGATCCAGCATATGTTTCACACAGCGGATGCCCTTCCAGCCACAACCCAGCACTGGGAAACACCAATACACTCTTGCATTCACACCCACACATACACTACAGCCAATTTAGCTTATTCAATTCACCTATAGCGCATGTCTTTGGATTGTGGAGAAAACCGGAGCACCTGGAGGAAACCCACGCAAACAAGGGGAGAACATGCGAACTTCACACAGAAATGCCAACTGACCCAGCCAGGCCTGAACCAGCGACCTTCTTGCTGTGAGGCAAAATTGCTACCCACTGTGCCACTGCGTTGCCAGATTTTGCCAAGTATCGGTATATATTTAAAGGTACAAAAGATCTGAATTATTTAATCAGCCTTGCAATGCTACTGTTTATCGCAGTACATGAGGTGGCATTTCTTGTAATAGCGGATCAATGTCGCGAATACACAAAATATATGTGCAGTTAATAAAATAAATACATCTCATAACTTTTTGATGTGTTTTGCCCCTTTATTACAAATATCATGCAATTTTTTGTGGATGGTTTTCTGTTCTATCATTGTCGTCATCGTCATTATCATTTACATCATAGATTTACTTTCTATGTGCTATTTGATTGGACAGGAATCAAAAGGATGAAGGAAAATAGTAGAGTAAAAGCATCGATACAGCACTAAAAAGGTACTCAAGTAAAAGTAAAAGTGAGCAATTCCAGCATTTTGGATCTGACATTTTCCAAAACAACTAACAGAGTTATGGGATCATAAAAAATATCAATCTGTAAACATTTTTTATATTTTAAATCAGGAAAATAAACATGCGCTATGAATGTGACGAAAAAAGTCTGCCAGTTTACAGCATACAACCTACTTTGTAGAAATTTTGTGAATTAAACTGCACAATCCAAAAGAAATATTGCTAATCAAAAGAGTAAGAGTTGGCTCACTACAGAACAAAAATCATTTTATTTTATTTTACATTTTTGCATTTATGAGGAAAAATCTTTGCTATGGATGTGACACCTCTCCGTTATGGATGTGACAGATGTGACACTTGTGTGACTTTGCTAAATCATATAAATATAATAGTTTGAAAACATTGACTGAGACATTTTTGAGTATTTTTAAGCACTATAAAATACTTGCTTACACCAAAAATGTAGAAACGATTTCACTATTTTGGTTGAAACTTAGTTTTTTCATGGCAAGGTTGAAATTTTCATGGAATTGCTCAAGTACACATATTTAAAACTACATAATAAATCACAATTCCTGAGAAAAACTACTCAATTATAGTAATTTGAGTATTTGTAATTTGTTACTTTAGACTACTGGTGACATAAAATGACAAAGATTGCCACAACTTTTACTTATTTTACTTAAATAATACTTCACAGAGCGAGGTTTTCTTAAAAAATGTAAATGAGCAATTCCATGCAAATGTCAACCTTGCCATAAAAAAATTACAATTTCACCAAAATATCGAAACGTTTTTTGTGTTAGCAAGTATTTTACAATATTTTAGAAATACTCAAAAATGTCTCTGTCAATGTTTTTAAACAATTTTATTTAATTTACAGTACCAAAGTCATAGAGTGGCATTTTCACATCTGTCACATCCATAACAAAGCTTTTTCCTCATAAATGCAAAAAATATTAAATAAATGTTTGTTCTATAGCGAACCAACTTTTATCCTTTTGATTAGCATTATTTTTGGGGGGGTTGTGCAATTTAATTCACAGAATTTCTACAAAGCATGTTGTATGCTCTAAACTCGCATACTTTTTTGGGCTCATCCATAAAGCATGATTTTGTTTCCTCATTTAAAGTACAAAACATGTTAACAGATTGATATTTTCTGATCCCTTAACTCTGTGGTTAGTTGAACTGGAAAATATAAACAGATGTTTCAATATAATGTTAACATATACTCTCTATGTGAATTTATGTTATGAGTTTTTACAGCAAATATCACACCCAAATGCTGAAATTACTCACCATTTTCATAATCAGACACAGAGCTTTGCAATATTTGCTGTTGTTGCTCAAGGGGTATGTTGTCACATTTACACGGGGCAAACTGTCAGAGTGGTAATTTAAATGCATTAACAAGAAACCAAATATAAAAGGATTAGATATTATGTAGTATTAACAACAACAATAAAAACTGAATATTTCGCTAAATTAGCAAATTTATTGTTTTTTTATTTTGAAACCTATCACAAACAGACGTGCCTCAAAGCCTCATGGTTATTGAGAAACAGGCTTTGCTGCTACATATGCTTGATTTCATACTGGATCAACAAGTGTATTATGTCTGGATGAATTTTTATAAACAAACGACATGTCACCACCTACCTGTGCCCTTAGATTTAAGCAGTTTCCTGTGGTCTACAGCGTGGCGCAGGCTGAATAATCACATTAGCTAGAAGTGATATGCACTGTAGGTTTATATATAAACTGTCACTGCAGCAATGATGACTGACTGTGTCGCGTAAAAGTGAATGGCGCGGAAGAGTAACGCCACGGGATTGACCTGTTTCACGACTTCAGGTAAACAGTGTGGCGCTAACCAGACCTATCCATGCGGTATATATTACAGCATAGATATTTGTTTTTGCTTGGAATGCATCTCCGCTTCCGTGAAGTAATCCGAGCCTTGGATTAGTTCCCACCAATCCCGACCCAGAACGCGGATCTGCCTCCTCTCGTGCCCTTGACGTCGCGTCGCAGCTTTATGACTGAGCAGAGTGAAAACCGGTCAAAACAGGCCCCACCCCTATCGCTCTCTCTCGTGCGCTTCTACAAGAGAGGTGATGATGAGGTAAATGTTATTTATGTATCGTTTGTTTGATCTTTTTTTCGAGGTAAAAGGGATTTTTATTAAAACCACAACATATAACGTTCTCTTTAAAGTTCCCGAATAAGATATGCTTCAACCTTTCTTACTTAAGAAGGTGTTTTCAGCTGAGTAAGATTGTTTGAATCCCTAATTTAGATTAACGGTCACTGTCCCACAGGTGTGACGTTCTTCAGAACATATTTAATAACACAAACGATGTCTAAACCTGATTTATCTTGACAAATTATATATCATATGAATAGGCTAGTATAGCCTATCACATAATATTTCTAACTCTGAAATGATGACAGTTAAGGGGTTAACGAGTTTCCCAACCTTTGGTTTTATGGTCAGGCATGGATATAAAATAAAATTTTTACAAGACAGCAGACAACAAAAAATTAGTCAGATTATGCCAGTTCTCCCATGTGTTAAAAATGAATTTCTGGTTCAGTCACTTTCTTTCAGCTGTGAACAAGAATGCTTAGACCGCGTCTAAAAAAAGATATTGAAAGAAGATGTAACTTGGGAAATATAATAGGGGTTAAGACAGCACAATTTAGAAGAAAAAACTAATGGCAATTTAGCAAAGAAAAAACTTAAGACCTATTAAAACCTCAAGGCAACTGGAGTTTTCTTTCAATATTGCATAAAAACTAACAATAGCTGGGGTAGGGGTTCGGAAGACCCACCCCTCACTGACAAACGTCGAAAATTTGTCCCATGAGCTCATTTCTGCCATTTTGACTATGCCATCATAAATAGTAATAAATAACCCAAAAAGGCTTTAAGACCAAGCGGAATCCTAGTGTGACTTCAGTTAATCAGTTTGGCCAATCCTAACATTTATTTTTCAAGAGTCCAACATCCAGAAAACATCTGACTTAAATGAAGTCATCTTTCGCTACTGTGCTGATTTAGATACAAAAAACATTTGACAAGTAACCTTTATTCTAAATCTTAGACCTTATTCTTGAAAGAAAACATGACCAATCATACAAAGTGTGAAGCATCAAAAGTGGTTCATATTAAAATCAATTTGAATACTAAATTGGCTATTTTTTTACAAGAGGGGCTAGACAAATTGCGAAGCTCTAAATTATTATTTTTATTTATTATTATTATTATATTTCATTTTTTTATATTCAAATGGCCAAATTCTAACTGACGAAAGTTAATTGTGCTTTGCCAGTTTGTTATTTGTCTAATAAATTACAATAGGCTACAGTTTTTAATTTAAAGCTCTTTTTATATGATGTAATAAATTTGTATTTTAAAAATAAATATTCCTCATATTCCTTTATTTTTGGTACATCAAACAGTGTGTTTATGATGACAGTCCGACAAGTTCAGCTAAAATAGTGCTGAAAATGTCAGCTAAATTCAGTATTTAAATTTTTATAATTAAATAGAAAATGAGCTGAATAATTTTTTGGAGAAAAAAGAACCACCCCTTTCGCCAGGCTGGCTATGTGCTTGAGGATATAAACAAAACTAAAAAGGTTTGGCCTAGGCTATATAGCCTAAAACAAAGTTGCTATTGAATTTGAATACGACATTTAATTCAGCGTGGTTAAACCTGGTTAAGAGGTCGTAGACGGATAGGCTATTTAAGGGATAATTCGCCCAAAAAGAATGTGTACGCACTATATAATCACACTCCGTTTTTTTCTGTTGAGCACAAGCGAATATAATTTAAAGATGGTAAGAAACCGATAAACACTGACTTCCATAGTAGGGAAAACAAATACAAGTTACCCAGCAAACAATTTTGTGATTAATAGACGTCTAAAAGACATCTAAATGTAGACAGTTTAGCTAAAATAGGGCTAAACTTGGGCTGTCAGTGAATATCTAATAGACATCTAAGAATAGCCCAAAACTAGACTAGTCGTCAAAAAGAGCGATCAGTCAGACTTTATATGTGTAGTCATTCATTTCTGTTTATTTGATGACAAGTTTTGGTCTATTCTTAGACGTCTATTAGATTTTCACTGATAGCCCAAATTTAGTATTGTTTTAGCCAAGACGACTATGTTTATAGACTATGTCTATTAGACATCTATTAGACATCTTATAAAAAAACAAAAATGCTTGCATACTGATTTTCAAGAGTTTTTGTTTACAAAGCAACTTATTTTGTGTTCAACATGAAAAAATAAACTCAAACAGGTTTGTGACAAGTGGTTAAAGAATTTAAATTTTTGGCTGAACAATCCATATAACTTTGAAATATTGGAGTAATCTACTGCATGGGAGCTGTTCAGTGTTGTGGTGCTGAAGTATTTTACGAGCCCACCCATTCATGTTCTGCGGTCTATTATTAAAAATATTTGAACAGAAACATTGCATTTTTCAACATGCAATGCAACAAACCATCATTAGAAAATGTTATTTAAATGTCTTAGGCCACAAGCTATAGGCTACGTTTAAGGTTAAACTAATTTCATAAGCAAGAACAATATATCTGACGAATTTGAGATTTGACAACATTTTGTCAGAATAATAAATGAGTTACAATTTACTCTTTAAAGCAAAAATATTCTAATAGCCTGATAATACAGTGAATGTAAACTTGTAGGTCCTGCAAACTATAAAACGTTTTTCTCAGCTTCGTCCACTAGAGGGGGCCTTTTCTCCCCATAATGTGCGCACAGTGCATTAATTGTAACAGCAAGTGCCAATAATGAGTACCAGAATTATGATACTGATTATGGCATTTAAATTTTATTTACATATGCGATACTTTCACTATATGGATCTTAATGAATATTTCTTGACGGCAAAGAAAGGCTTGATCTCTGAGATTTAGCTATTAATTCCAAGAGTCCGCGCGACTCATAAAACGCAATCTTGTATTATTCAAACAGAAAAACATATATAGCATAAGATATGTTTTATTTGGATTCCCTATCCCCTTTATCATATGTTTTATAATCTTTTTTGACAAATCAGATGTCACTGGAAATATACAACAAACCTTGCATATATATTCACATTGATTTAAAACGTTTACAGTTGGCAAACAGGCTAATACAAAGAAGTGTATAAATAATAAACATATAAAATGGGGTTTAAAATACACAGCGGTCACGAGAATATACGGATTTCAGTTACTCTCTTTAAGTTAATGACAACAGTACAGTTTAAAATAAATAAGACTGTCGTTATACCCTGAGAGTAAAAAGAATCAATCTACCATTCACAGACGAGCTTCAACAATGAAGACGGTCGCTCAAAAAAAAAAATCTTACAAATAATATTAAAAAACACATTTAGAAAAATAAAACGTTGCATGCGCGATTAGATTTCTTTTTCTTCGGACCATTTTTACCAAAGGATTTTTTTTCACTGACCCTCCATGTTTCCAGTGGGTGTCGGTGGTGAGTGGGGTCCAGGGGAAATGTCGTGCAGTTTCCTAATATGTTTTTTTAGATCAAAGTTCCTGCAGAAACCTTTGCCGCATGTCGGGCATGTGAAAGGCTTCTTGTCGTTGTGCGTGTGCATGTGAAATGTAAGATTGTACACCTGGTGGAAGGCTTTGTTGCAAATATTGCACTTGAACTGCTTTTCTCCGCTGTGGGTCAGTTTGTGGTTCTTGTAGTTTCCTTGAAAATAAAACAAAAACATGAGATTCTATCAGTCAATATTACGCTTATAGCGCATATATATATGCCGCATATATATATATATATATATATATATATATATATATATATATATATATATATATATATATATATATATATATATATATAGAGTCAATTCGAGAATAGCTACCTTTCTGATGAAATCCTTTGCCGCAGAATTCACAAATGAAGGGTTTGTATCCTGCGTGAATTCGGGTATGAGTGTTGAGAGTTGAACTTCGGTTAAAAGCTTTGCCGCATTGGTTGCATTTATGCGGTTTTTCCTGTAAACATCAGAAAATAAACATTATTGCACAAAATAAAACCCTGTTCTTTTATTAAAGATATTTTACTTGGCATTGACTATTTCCAAAATCATGCAAGGACTGCATTTGACTGAAAAACTGGTAAAGAACAATCACCGATAAATGGAAATAGATTTGGCTTTTTAGTTATTTTTGAAATTATTGTTGTTTTTATTATTAATATTATTGTTATTATTATTACCTAAAGTAATAGACTGTTCAATTGTATCGCTATCAGTTATATCATTATTTCTATATTTCTATTATCAAAACAAAACGTTAAATTATTGAACTTGGCATGGAAAAGCTCAAAAACGTATTAAGAAATAATTTTCTTTAGCAGAGAGATAAAGTATAAAATGTAGCGTGGCGATTTCATTGAGCTTTTTATGTTTATATATTCTCTCATCGAAACGGCAAGACATGGACATTGTTTTCATAACATACACTCTTAAAATGAAGTATTCTTTATTGGAATGCGTGAATCTATGAAGAACTTTAGAATCTTTTCATTTTACAAAAGAATCTTTATAGTAGAAAAACTTATTTCGATTTATTATTTTTACGTATTTAACTATGAAACATGAATTGAATGTTTATTGAAAGGTTCCCCGATGACCCAAAAATAGCTCTTTTAACCTATGCATCACTGCAAAAACGTACTAAAACTTTTATTTTTATTGCACGAAAAACAAATAAAAAAGATGTTAACACCAATGGATTTTATGATCGCGACATTTAAAAGTATAATTCCAGAAATTGCGAATTAGTTGCAAAAATTCGTTGGAGGTAGGCCTATTACACTTGCAGATTTCAGATTTATTTATTTGTAAACTAAAATTATGCGCATAATTACCTGAGTGTGGATAATTTTATGGCGACACAGGGTGCTCGCTTGTCTGAATCCTTTGCCGCATACTTTGCAGACGAATGGTCTGGCGCCCGTGTGAACCGGCATGTGACGCGTTAAATTATAGTGCGCGTTGAACACCTGAAATTGTAAATTGTGTTAAAAAAGGAGAGAAAGAGAGAAGACATGCGGTGTGTGCTAAAAGAGAAAATCGATTTCGTTCGTCTCACCTTGCCACAAACTTCACAGGTGAACACCTTTGGTTTGGTTTGAGGAGAGCCGCTGTTTACTTTGGCCGCCGAGTTCTTGAACAACTTCTCTGACAAGATGTGCGCGCTCTCCTTCATGTAATGGTGCAGGTGAGAGTGAGAAAGCTCCTTAAAAGAAACGCCAGGAGGACACCTGTCCGCAACGGCCCCCTGTTTGCTCTTCTCCGAGGAGAACAGGCTCTTCTGGCGCGCGTGGAGCGGCGTGTTGAGGAGATAGGACGCCATGGGGTGCAGGTTCACCAGACCCGCGTGAGGCGGACACGCACCTTCCCCGCAGTTCAGGTAACAGACGGCGGCTCCCATGGCGTGGAACGACGACTGGTTGACCACGCGCGGCCGGAAGAGTTTGTACTGTCCGATGGCCGGAGCCGCATCTTGCTGCTCGTTCTTGTAGTTCAGTCCGATGCTTAACAGCTCGTTCGCGTTGTACGCAAAAGTATCAGGGTGGTCTAATCCATTGATGTGAAGTTTATGAGGCGGCTCGCAGGCGAGTGGCATGAGGGGGATCATGCAGTGCAACGGGGCGGGAGACTGCTTGGGCTCCGCTTTCCCCACGGGAGCTTGAAATAAGTTCGGGAACGGTATCGACTTTGGTTCGGGCGTCCTGGCCATAATCCTTTCGATCGAAAACGCGAGAGGCTTGGAGCTCGCGATCATGCTTCCTCCAGTCGAAGCCGAAGGGGCGCCGAATATTCCCGCTGAGTGGTACAGCGCGCTGTCCATGACTTGAGCGCAGCACCTGTACCTGTGTCCTCCTTTTGTAGATAAGTTTGATTCCTCTCAGTGACCCGCAAGAAAAGACATCATCAAGCGCAAAGGCCCCCCTGGCTGCTCCGCTGCTTGTCAATTGCGGACAATCAGCACTTATGTCCGCCCCGGATTGCTCAATAAAGAATGTTTTGTCAATAGCGCAACTCAGGGCTCACCACGCGCGCACGTCAAAGACACGTAAAGCAGCCCAGATGCTCGATTTAGTTATATCAATCACTAGAGCGGCTTTTTTCCCCTCTCCCTCCCTGCACTTGTCCTACACACTGATGCGGGTGACTAACTGAAGAAGGTGCTCTTTATTAGCACTGGAAAGCGCTGGGCGAATCTCCGGTCCCCTCGCGCCTCGCTGTGACATCATTGTACCTCACGCAAGATGACAGGCGCGCGCATGCATCATGTTTGTCAACATTTGACATATATAAAACTGCACGTTACCTGTTTGGAAACAGCATTTTTCTCGTGTTTTTTAACCTTCCTTTATTAAATAGGAGGGCGATTTTTAAACAACATTTTTAATTTAGGGATTTTACAAGTAAAACGTGCCTGAAGTAAATAGAAATCATGGAATGGAAATGGAAATCATGGATATGATAGGCTATCTGGATGATTTTTGCTTAAACGTAAAACCTGAAAATATGATTTGAAATCATTTTTTTAATGTCGGCTAATAAGTTTCAAATGATCTGACGTGTCTACATATTTGGAAAGAAACTTTGTTTAAAAAAATACAGTCACTTGATTTGTACACTATTATTTCGTGTACACATTTTTAACCAAATTCACTTAATACATTTTAAAATGGAAAATATATTAGAGTATTTTAAATATTGAAAAAATCTAAACAAACACACAGGCTAAATATAACACTAAAATGTTATTTTAATTTTTCATTTGTGTAATATAAGTTCTCAGTCAAATCGGTATAGCTCCCTGTTCATTTCTATTTCTTTTCAGAGTTTTAATGTCACTTCAGGGGGCAGTTGGTTATGTATGATCGTAATTTTACCCCTGTGGTTAATTTTTAATTGGTTAAACTGTTGGTGTTAAAGCTGTTCCCATGTTACAAAGTAACATCCGTCGATTCCACCAGCACATTTAATCTGATTTAATCCACTTATTAATCACATAGCTAATTTAATGTGAAATATAAGCAAATAATAGGTATCATTTTTGCAACGCTTTCGTGTGTAATTAGTGAAATTCACGCGACTGTTCCTGCGCTGCCTCACGCACACGAAAAAAAGTACAGTAAAGCTATATTAGGCATCGTACGACGTTCGTTTTCCAAACGCAAACTCGCGAGGACACTCATCTGGGAATTGTGCGGGAAACGAGAGGTATTAACAGCAAAACGCCTCCAAGGAGCTGAGATCATGCCTTGAGAGAGAGTGAGAGAGAGAGTCGCGCGCTTTACAATCCAGTCCGCGAGCAAAAGCAGAAATGTAAAGTGGCAGCTCGGTGTGAAAATACAGTTGACATTGATTCGATCCGAAGATTATTTCGTGAAGGATTATTCTGTTTAAAAGGTAATTTATATAGAAAATGAGTGCGGCGTTGACATATTGTGTTTTTAAAATATTTTATTTTTCTCAGATATACGTATTAATGATATTGTTTTTTTATACAATGCCTATTGACGCTCAGCAGTAAATACGCTAAAATGATAATGTTTGTGTTTTCAGGGCGACTTTAGAACATTGCTAATTTTGACTGCTGTTCAATTGGAAGCAGATGGGTGTCAAATAACCTGCAATTTGGAGCTTTTTCACATAATAAGCAGTCGCCTCACTGTTGTCATATGCTGCTCCTCAGATTTCTTCAGTTGGGCGAAGGCAAGAGGAGAAAATAACTCCTCTGTAATTTCACGAGACAAATGCAGTTTAATATTTGTTTCTTTTTGTTCAATGTTTGGGTTTTAAATCTTGTCATGCACTTATACATTCTCATACTCTATAGCTATAATCAGACAGTATCAGACTATTAAAAATATGCTAAAACGCGTCGACAAAATAACTACTTTAAAATAGATAATTTTGAGAGTATAATTAGGCTATTTTTAACGAATTTGAAATGAAAACTATTTAGTTATTATGCTTTCTAATAAGACTTGGTAAATAAGACTATGCGTTTCGTCTTTCAACGTAGCCTATAATTTCCCTGAATATAATATAAAGTGTCTTTCAGTAAGAAATATTATTAATAGTTTAATGGCAGCGGTTAGCATATCAAAGTCGCTATTTATTTCTCCGACATTGAAGTTGCCTTAAAAAAACCTCATATTCATATCCAGATATTTTAACATAATATGATATTGTTTCAAGGTCACAAGCAGGTTAAAGATTGAATCGAAGTTATCACATTTAAAACAGAAATGCTATCAAGATACAGGCTGTATGAAAAACATTTTAGTTTTAATTGTTTTACATTTATTAATTAACCTTAACAGCTGGAGGTAAACAGGTACATTAAATAAACGCCTCCCATTTAAGAGTTTAATTTCTATACGCATTTGACGTTTTACACTAAATTTATTTACAATGTGTTATTTAATTTTTTTACATGACTCAGTTCATTAGTCTTAAGTTTAAACGTCTAAAAATAATGAAGATATTGCTAGGAGGCTGTTGTGTTCATAAAGAATTTCACTTTTCTCATATGTTCTTATTAAATATGCACAATAAAGACGAAGGCCATTTAAAATGATACAGGCCAGAATACAGAAAGCCGCACACTGAATAGGATTTAATACAGAAAGTCAGCATTTTTAGTGACCGAGATAGATAGATAGAAAGATAGATAGATAGATAGATAGATAGATAGATAGATAGATAGATAGATAGATAGATAGATAGATAGATAGATAGATAGATAGATAGATAGATAGATAGATACTCTAAGGTGTTCTTGGTGTTAATAATTTTTATTACTGTTGAATATAAGGTTTTGTGTTTAGCCATATCAATATTAGCCAATCAACCACAGTTTTTGAAATGTATTTTTAGTGTAACCTAAATGTTATGAATTTCTAATTTGCAACAAAATATGAAAATAACAATATGAACAATTTAAATGTCCAACATAATAAAAAAATATATAATATAAAATTTAAATATATACTTAACAACAACAAATAAAAACAAAAAACGTTTAAACTGGTTTTATTCAGACCTTGATAAATCTTTAAAATCATCAAGGGCCAAGTAAAATTGCATGTAATTCAGATAAAATGATGTCACAATATTATGGAAAAAAAAAGAAAAGGACCAAAGCAGTGACATTAAAAACACTTTAATTGTAACACTCAAGACACCTGGGCAATCTCAGGTGCACAAAGACAATAGAAATATACAGCTCTTGTTAAAATCCAATGACATCTTTCATCTGAAACATATTTGGACATTGACAGCATACTATACATAACACACTCAACGGTTACTTCTACAGAAGAATCTGAATGTGAATTCATAGCTATTGAGTGGAACAGTGTCACGACTTCATCAAATAACAGTGAACAGCTAGCATTTCATCCACCATATCTGAAGCTTTGACCTGAGGATCCCAAGCTGATACAAAACAAAAAAACAAAAACAGCACATAAGCGGATGCTACTTTCCCTCCTGCTCTGAATTTCTAGCGTTCACTCAGGTACACCATGTCTATGATACACTTACAAATCATCAGCTGCTCCTTTGTGTGTGAATTTGTGCCTACGAATGCTTCCCACTATCGGAACTTGCCTTGCGATGAGCCACTGCACATCAAATACACAATGACAGAGACACTTTAGCTGTCTGGAAGTGGCCAATGAGAGTTTTATACAAGCATGGTGACATCGGCTTAGACAAGTGGGCAGTGTAGCACTGGCTGGGGAGCATGAAGCGTGAGCTCCAATCAGGAGAGCTGGAATCCGACCTCTTTGTATTGAGTTTATGACCGTCCACGTAGGTGGGACATTAACCCTCCTCTTCATCGCTGTCCCTCATGGTGATGCCCTGCAGACCGTCCGTGGCCGATACGGCTGCCGTGGCTTCCTCGATAGTGAGCCGGCTGTAAACGGTTTCGTAGCTCTTGTTGTTCAATGTGCCGTCTAGCACACCCTGCAGCCTGAAGTCACGGTACGACTTCTGCATGACAACAAAATTAAAACGAGTTTTAAGACATGTTTGTTTCACTTTTTGACTTCTAGTCATTCGAAGATTCGCCCGTAACGCCACTCTGCCACTAATTAATCTCTCATTCTCATGGTAATGGAATTTGTTGTGCAGCTAAGCTGAACTTGACACTCTTGTCACGGTCAATTAGCATCAACAGAGTTTCCAACAAAAACTTGTTCACACTGTATTTCCTTCTTTTACCTTGACAATCTTGATGAGAGTCTTGAGTTGGTAAACATGCAGCTGCTGGTCGAGTCTGTCCGTCAGCCAGACGCACACCGCCTTCATGAAAGAGGTGTACCATTGCTGTGTAAGGAAGAAAGAGAGTTAAACCTTGAAGGGACATAAATGTGATGCAAAAAAACCTCAGCCTTTTACTCAAATAAAAAGATGTGACCTACATGGGGTTTGAAAGAAAAAGCGACTTTTGGTGACTGTCAAAAGTTTCTTTTTGTTCAGTTGTCCCTTGAAAATTGAATTTTGCAGTCATCAAAACCAAAAGACCCGCAAGGAGCCACTGCTTATCTATACAATGAATTCAAATTCATTAAGAGTCATTACTTCCCTGGTCATTATTGAACTTCTCGCTACTATCTTCTCATGCCCCAGGTTTCATTTGAGGCCACGTCCGCACTTAATGGCAAATCTAAAGATGTAGAACCTACTAATTGCACTTGATTCTTGATCTTGCACTCAAAACACATTTAGTTTACATTTTGCTTCATGCGAGGACACATCATATAATTAGTAATTCAGAAGGCCGGTGCTTGTTATGAAAGAAGCAAGTTTTTAATCAGTGGCGATCTGATGGTGAATCGTTTTTTTAAGGCCCCTCTGACACCAGACCACATTGGCATTCATCCTGCTAATTTAATTTCACAAATCATTAGCTCAGGTTGTTGAAAGTTTAAAAAAAGACTGAGATTTGATTCTTCATGCAGTCAGAATATGACTTCTCTTGAATGCATAGACTGCGTCATACAAGACATCATCTGTTTATTTGTGAACTATATCACTTAGGCTGAGCTTCCAATGTATCCCATGTAATTTACCTTCGGGCTTTGCTTTAGCGCATTCAAATTTGCATCAGGAGCATAAATGAAGCCAAACAGCGCAAAAGTAATCAGCAAAGTCCGCTCCTGCCGTTAACGGAAAGTGGGCAAAACGGAAAGATGAGACGCCACTTAATTGAAGCACTTAGGCTGGTTGGGAAACAGATGACGGTGCCCTAATTGTTGAAGGTGAAAGAACGGCAGTGCATTTCTTCATATCAGACGAACCTCAGTCGGTAATCAAATGCTTAAGTGTCCACTTGTCTGGTTCATTAGGGAGGCAGGGGAGGGCAGCATTCGCACCTGTGACCAGGCTGAGGGCCACGGCCCCTCGCCGTGCAAACCTCATCGCTCCACTAATCACAGTGATTTAGCGACCCGGACAAACAGACCGCAGCCTGCAAGGGCATGCAGGGACTGATTTTCCCATTTCCTTCAACATCTCCGCAACACAACAATCGGTGGCTTGATGTACAGCAGCTCCTTCTTAAGAAGAAGCGCTGAAATATATTCACGGCTGAACTTTTAGCCATCCAGAGATTCGAATTAGATTACATGCTTCGAAACAGACTGACAGATTGGATGTTTGGAGATGTACCGCACACACAGGCTGCTTGATGAGGAAGCTTCTGTGCTGACACACACGGCGACCCATCTCTGGGCTCGCTCTCGGTGCATGACTGTGCGCATGTGACACACATTAGGGACTGCTGGTGTACAGGGCACCTCCATCCTGCCCGCCGGTCTCCACTGGAGGCCTCGGCAAAGGTCTAATAAATCAAGAGGAGACATCAAACACTGCATCTCTCCAATCTGGCGCGGAATAGAACGTTTTTCAAAGGCAATCTGCTCAAAATTTAAAGGGGAGAGAGAGGATTGTGTGTACACTCTCTTGAGTGTTTGAGTCTTTCTATAGATCTGCCGTCTCCGAAAGTGGCTTGGAAGGATGAGCAGTGTGTTCTAAACAAAATTAAGGAGCGAGACGTACACGTTGGTGCCTTCTAGCTCTCTCTCTCTCAATGTTGTTTGAGAGTAAACAGGTCAACAGGAGCCCCGGGTGAGTGCTCAGACACTGGAAGTGGTCACAGTGGGCTGGATGAGTGCTCTTGGTGAGGCCTCATTGCCTCTTGCTACAAAAACTTTCTCCACCCCTTTTCACCTCCCTCTGCTCTGGCTTCACAATAGCCACAGCTCGGCAGGGACGCGGTTGGAAAAGAATCGAGATTAAAAAAAAAGGAACAGGGAGAGATGCTGGAACATTCATTCACTTGAAATCCTTGTTTGAAGTTATTCTGCTGAAATTCAGCTGGACTTCAGACTTATTATATACATGGTGTCTGGAAAGGATAACATGCTGTCTGAAGATCTGGAAGGAACTTACGTCAAAGATTTTCTCGGTGTACATCTCGTCATTCACACGGTCTCGCAGAATGTCCTGGTTCTGCCTTACAAAAGTGATGTAGGTATCTGCTAGATCCATACCAGGTTTCTGTTGAAAGGAACAGATTCAAAGTCAGCAAATATGGCCAGAAAGCATGCTTACTATTAATGTTAAAGGGATAGTTCATCATTACTTCTGTCCAATGCAAAAGAAGATATTTGGTAGAAAGCTGAAAACCTGAAACCATTGGGCCCAATCCCAATTCTACCCCTTAGCCCTCCCTCCTGCCCCAACCCTTAAAACTGAGATTTTTCAAGACCACACTTGAAACCAAGGGGTATGAAAATTTCCCATAATACACAATCTACAGTACAACGGCAGCATGGCTGCACACGGAAGTAAGGAGATGCACAAATTAGTATTTTTAGTCATTTTTACAACAAACAAGCATATGTTTTAATAGATTCATAACGGCGTACGTGTTTTACCGCCAAGGCTTCAAAAAAAAAAAAACGCTAAAATAAAACCCGCTAAATTTCGCTATCTATATTCCATAATAACTCCTATATAGCAGTCCTACAACATTCTGACACTCGAATACCCTGTCAGAAAAGTCTAGTGGCTGGGAATTAGCTTTTTAGTGTCTAGTATAATGTTAATGGTGTTTTTGTGTGTTTACATAGATGAATATGTCCACGGTGTGAATGCACAGTTCGGTTTCGATCTTATTGCCACATTGTATCGTTATGATAACATGATATCACTGCCTTCAATGATTTTCTGAAGATAAATACCAAAATATAACGCAACTGGAATAGCTACAGCAGTCACGATCGTCGATCTCATAAGCAAGAGGTCGCGATGACATATGATGACGTGTGCAGGTGTAGTGCTGTCTCATTTCTTAGGGGTAAATTTTGAAGCCCTTCACACTTCAAGGGGGAAGGGGAAGTTGTACAAAAATATATTTGGGATTGGGCCTCATAGTGTTTGTTGTTCCTACTATGGAAGTCAACAGTTACAGGTTTTCAGCATTCATCGAAATGTCTGTGTTGAACAGAAGAAATAAACTCATAAGGTTTGGAACCACTTGATGGTAAGCAAATAGTGAGAAGATTTTCTCTTTTGAGTGAACTATCCCTTTAAGCCTTTCAAACTTTTGCGCTCATAAAGGTGTACTAAGTGAAATCAAAGAAATGTCTATTTTGACAATTTATAAAACCATCAGTGGCTAAAAAAGTCTGTTTTACTCTAAATAAGGGTGGGCCTCCTTCATGGTGGTGGCCATTTTGAGATCACATTACCAGCGTATTCTCCTCAACTTAAGTCTTATTGCGCAATGTTTACATATGCCAGTTCATTTATCTAATTAAGTTTTTATGATTTAGTGCCCACTCATACCAAGAACAACTATAAAGTTATACAAATATATATTTTTAATTGCAGGAGAACAAGGAACTATACTGATAATGACAATAGCACTGAAATTATGATTTATTTTTGACAATTGATTTCCCATCTGACATATCTACAGCACATGCTTATAATAAACAGAACATTACTGTAATTTGATGTGCACACTAATAGTTATTATTCTCTGTGTTAATGTGCCTTTACTGTTTATTCTTTTTCATAAAAGTGACAGAGATGAGACAGATTGTTATTATTAATAATAAATAAATTATGTGACACTACATTAAGTTGTATCAAATTGGCAAAACCAACAAAAATGGCTTAGTACACCTTTAATTCAACCACTACTTTCTTTGTACGCAAAGGTGAGCAAATCCAACACCAAGATCAAGCACGAAAACCAAAACACTGACAGCCATCACCAGCATTTTTACCTGCTAAAAGATTTTGGGAAAATGTTTTATGGGAAAAAAAAAAAAGAAATCACATGTAAACTTATTTATAAGAAAGAAGCAAAAAGCACCTGCGACACTTACACCCTTTTAAAAGCAATCCTTTTACCTGTGGAAAACATTTCTATTTGCACTGGGGCTGTTAAAACTGGGAAAAAAATGTCCTAATAGAGCTGTAATTGCTGCGACACGTTTCCCACCCATGACTCAAGGCCTGACGTCGCTCGAGGGCTTAAACATCAGAAAAAAAACCTTTTTATAAGAGGGCAAAGAGACACCTGAATTTTAACCTCCTGTTCAGTCCTCTCTTCCTGTCAGTTTTTGTGTCGGTCATATGGCAGAAAGAGGGTCCAATGATGTGACATTAGTGGAATCTGAAGCTACTTTGAAACTGGCTTGCCAAACAAACTCATCTAAATCACAGTTTCAAGTGATTTATTAAATAATATGCAGTATTATTAAGCAAGTAAAAAATTAGCATACTGCACTACACTTCTTAGTTAGATTTTCGTCTCGTTTCTAGTCCAAATATCTAAAAAGAAGGAGATTTTTCTAGACAAGCAAAACATATTGTGTTGTTTTAAGAAATAATATGTCAAAAGAGTTTTTCATTAAAACAAGCAAAATAATCTGCCAATGGGGTAAGCAATATATTAATATATTGTATGTCAAAATGAAAAGCAATATTTTGCTTATCTCATTGGCAGATTATTTAGCTTTTTATTTAAGGAAACACTCACTTATTTTTGGCATATTATTTCTTAAAAGAAGCCCATTTTCTTGCTTGTCTAGAAAATGTTTCTTGTTTTTAGGATGTTTAGATATTTGGACTAGAAACAAGACAAAAAATATCTAAGTAAGAAAAGCATTTTTGCAGTGTGGGAGAAAATTAAGCAACGATGCTGAAAATTCAACTTCACCAATGCATGACTAAATTAATTTTTAAAAGGTAATAAAATGGAAAACAACTAGTTTAAATGATATTGTAAAACTATTTTAGTATCATAGATAGATAGATAGATAGATAGATAGATAGATAGATAGATAGATAGATAGATAGATAGATAGATAGATAGATAGATAGATAGATAGATAGATAGATAGATAGATAGATAGATAGATAGATAGATAGATAGATAGATAGATAGATAGATTCCAATATAGACCCTTTAAGTACAAATGTGTACCTTTTAAAAAGGTACCACCCTAGTGACAGCTCTCGTACCTTTACTTCTGAGAGTGTAGTTAACACACTCAGTGCATTTTTTTTCAACACATCCCATCATTTCTAAAATATCAACCTCTACCAAATGGTTGATATGTCGGTTTATGGTAAAGGTATCGAAAATTATTACATATACTATGAAAAATCCATGTGTAAGACCAATTTATTTAAAACATAATCAAAATAAAACATTTTTAAATACTAAATCATCTTTATTTTTTGAAGTATGCCATAAAATATCTCATTTAACATGATTAAAAAAAATAAAAAATAAGTGTAGTAGTGCAACATGATTATATTAAATAATTAATATAATAAGTCATTAATTATAAGAGTCATTGTGTACATGACTTTAACAGTCATTTTTTAAAACAGTCAAAATATGGTCAACCATTTGATAGAGCAGGCAGTTAGAGGGTTAAAGACTATGTTAGACTGGTATTTAATAAAACATTTTGCTGTAGAGACGAGAAATGTAGTAAATGTGTCGCTGTACAGGGACTTAAACTATAAATCAGCAATTGAATCATAATATCAACTGAATTATTAAATACTATGATCAAAAAACTACTGTGATCAACATTGATAGTAAGAAATGTTTACTAAATGGTAATAAAATAAAATAAAATAAAATAATTATTATGGACCACAAACAATTAAAACTTCCAATATGGATTATAAAATTATATATAATATATAGTGCTCAGCATATATAAGTACACCCCTCACAAATCTATCTTTTAAACTCATATTTTAATAGGAAGCTCTACAATATTATATTTGTGCATATGCATTAGATTAGTCAGTACTGAAGCCAAATCTGCAGCTTATCTAACAAAATAACTTACAATAACAGTATAAAAACTAGTACACCCAAATGTTATAGAAAAATATTAAATACAAGGAAAAATCAGGAGAAGCAAAAAATTTTTTGAAAAATTTAGTTGAAATTTTGTAGGTTGTAATTTTTTTTTTGCAATATTAGCTTGAATTTAATTTCTAAATATATTTGGTGACTAAAATATTATTTTAATAAATATATCTGTTTAATAAATCTGTTTTGTTTAAATGCACCAAAATATATTGCCTATATTCACTGAGAAATGGATAAAAATATTCATTAAAAATGGGGTATACTCAATTATGCTGAGCACTGTATAACCCAAACTCACTTTTTAAAGTAAAAAACAATTTAAAGTAAAAACAGGACAAACATTTAATTGAACTGCCCAAATAAACCTACTGTAATAAAACAAAAAAATCCTAATTTACACTCACAAATAAAGGTGCAAAATCTGTCGCTGGGGTGGTATCTTTTAAAAAGGTATACATTAGTACCTTTAGGGTTCCCTTTTGTACCTTTGAAGGTTAAATTTTGTACCCTTAATGTAATGTGAGGTACACATTAGTACGTTTTTAAACCAGTTAGAAACAAAAGGACCTGTTAGGAACAAAAACGTACCTTTTGAAAAGGTACCACCCCACTGACAAATTCTGTACCCTTATTTCTGAGAGTGTAGAAGCTGAAACAGTGATGACTCAACAAAATATTCCGATATAAAAAAATGCGATTAAAGATACAGTAAATGTATCGAAGTGACTTAAAATATAGCGATCTTGTTTTGAAACAGGCATTCCAGCACTAAAAGTTAAAGGACATCTTATCCAGACATCTGATCATTTTTACTCAACAGTAAAGCTGCACGTGCAACTTGTTGTAAAAACAAGCTTGTTCCCATAAAAGCGGCATTATTTTGAAAACAGCAAACTGTCACGCAACTAAAACAAGTTAAGTAGCGTCACTAATTATAGTTAACAACTCCCTGACACCTTTTATTCAGCACTCAGCGGACAGAATAACCTCCTGACCACATCCACGCTTAGCCATGAATCTGATCTACAGCAAATACGACTGGGTTTTTAAAAGGGCTTTGAATCATCTCAATTAAGAGGGCTTCAGGGGTCTTCACAGATATATATTACCACAGAAAGAAGAAAAATGCCATTTCCTGTGCAGAACCAAACATACACTTTAAAAAAAAATCTTGCTGACTTTTTTTAGTTGAATCAAATTAACTTTTCTAGTCATCTCAACTTTTATCAATGAAACTTACCAAAAATATTGAGTTAGGCTTTGTATAGCTTATAAAATTAGTTGAAACCTGATTTACTCTTTATAATTGTTTAATAATTTAATGCAATGTAGTGTAAAAATATTTTTTGTCTTGACCTTTTGTCAATAAATGTCTTACAGTGTCAAAGACGTAACGTGATAGTCCCACATAAAGTATTTGTGCTGAAGAAAGATGGGGGATTTTAACTGTCTACTTTCATTTGCAAGTCTGAATTTGTATTGTAACAATTTGAACACAGTAATAAATATGAAAGTATTATTAAAGTGTACTTGAGGCAAAAAAAGTATATATAACATAACAAAGTATAGATAACATATCAAGTCAAGCTTTTTTGTGGAAAGCTAGCAAAATTAAAAAGCAAAACTATTATTATGTTTGTAATGTTTTCTTAAAGAAAACAACTACACTAACAGGTAATTAACAAGAAATATATAATGGAATTGACTTTACAAACTATTTAGTCAAGTGTAATGTTTAAAAAGAAGCACAAGCATGCTTTTAAAGTAAAATACTGTAAATATCAAAAGTTGTAAACTTTAGTTGTCCTAATGTTGCAAATCAAAAACAACAGGTAACATACTGTATATTAACGTTACTGTAGTAAATAAAACACAAAACCATTTTATAAAGAAATACAACACAAACATAATTGCTGAGATACAGAAGCCTCGCATAAAACAATGTTTTTACAGTCTTTTTACACCCCTGCCTGCCCTTCATTTTCTCCGACAAATTTACAAAAGCGTAGTATTTGTACTACTAGCAATAAATACACAAATACAATTTAAAGTGTAAAAAAAGAATGTTAAAATATTTATTTGATGTCAGTATTTTAGATAAAATATTAAATGTATCTTTTAAGTAAAAAATAACAAAGTTTGTAATGTTTTCTTAAAAGAAAACCAGAACAACAACAGTAAGGCATACAGTTGAGGGCACAATCATAAGTAAGTGAGACACAATAAAATTAAGTGAGATTTTATTAAAACAAGCAAAATAATCTGCCAAAAACTAGAATATTTAGCTTACCCCATTTACAATAATTATTGTTTCAAAGCAGCTTTACAAAATTAAGATAGGGAATCTATAATGTCACTGACATACAAAACATTCAGTCAAGTGTAGTTTTTAAAAACAAGCACAAGCATGCTTTTTAGAGTTTTTCTTCCAGTTTGCTTGACTTTTTTTGTACTGTTGCTATTATTTTAGATGTCCTAAAGCTGCAAATGCAAAAACAACAGCCAACACAGTAATTTTACTGCAGTTCCTAATTTTCTTAAAGAAACAACAACAGGTAATCTGTTCAAAAAGTAAGACATATACCCCCGGTTTCACAAACAAGGTTTAAGGCTAGTCAAGATTAAAATGCTTGTTTGAGCTGTCTCAACTCAAAATAACTTAAGTGTCACTTTTTTTCTCCAGGTGCACGCCAGTAATATATTTTTCTAAGACCATTTTTATAAATGTGGCTTAAATAGCCTAATTTAATTTAGGGCTAGTCCTGGCTTAATCTAAGCCCTGTTTGTGAAACTGGGCCATAATGTCAAAAATATACAAAATATTCAATCAAGTGTATCGAAAAAGGAAGCACATGCCTACAAAGGAATATGTTAAAGAAAAATAGGAAATTAAGATAATAGGGATGCCCTCGACTCATTTGATTTTGAGTACCTACCGGTACCGAAACCCGATCCGATACTTCTATAATATAAAAAATAAATAAAGAAGAGCGAAGAAACAGATCCAGGATGTTTCTTATTTTTTTATTTAATTCACCTTATTTTAACATTCAACAACTCAGTTAACAAACAGAGCACTTCTGTGAGGTAGCTTTAACAATCGGGTAATAAATAACATCAATTCTTCACTTTTGGACTTTAGTGCAACTGTAAATATAAAAAAAAAATTATAGAAAATCAAATAGCACCTCAACCTAAAATACCCACACCTCATAGTTTGCTTTGGAAATGTTGTCGTCATCAACTTTATAATACGTGATCGGATCTGGACATCCCTAGAAAGTAATCTCATTATTTCGGATAAAGGATGGTTGGACAAATGTAGATTTACATCAAAATGTACTAACGCACATATGTAGAGAGAATTTGGATGGAAATATCCAATAAGATTTTTCATGATGCCAAAACAAAGAGCATAAATGTGCTGGAGATAATGTGGGTCTCAGGAACCTAATCACTGGCACATTTTTTGGGAATGTCCAGTAATAAAACAATTTTGGGTAGAAGTACATGGAGTAATAGAAAACATACTTAATATTACACTACACTTTCAATTCATGGTTATTTATTTCAGAAGCTTTGATATCCAAATTAATATATCTGAAAAACACTTACTTGATATTTTAATAATCGCAGCTAGGGCTGTGTGATTAATTGAAATCTAATGGCAATTTGAAACAATGCAAATAATTAATCGCAAGAGGCTGCAATATGAAATATATATTCCCCACCCAGAGCAAATGCGTGACTGCCGGCTGTGTGTTACAGTCTTACAAGCCAATTGAGTAAGCACACTTTCGTTCTGCCCAATCAGAATTGCGCAATCGAACTACGTCCACATTAAAAAAAAGAAAGCAAACAGGAAAGTGCTGACAAGTGGGATTATGGCATCTGCTGCTTCAGAAGCATTAATAGACGAATTAATATCAAAGACAAACAGCATTTGTAATATGAGAATATTTTGGTTTCAAAGTCACAGACACTGAACCAGGTCATTTTTAAGAGCTGTCGCAGAATTGTTGCCACGGCTTACAGATTATTGAGCTGGAGTTTGACTACGCAATTGCAGTCACAATATCTTTCCAAAAAATAAATAAATAAATAAAATAATTTAATAATAAAAAAAAATAAAAAATCGCAATTAGATATTTTCCCCAAATCGCACAGCCCTAATCGCAGTCAAAACAGCAATTACAAGACACTGGTTACTTCCTGAATCCTCAACAACCCAAGAATGGCTAGAAATAGTGATATTTATGTAATGGAAAAAATTACATTCTCCCTTAGACTTTGAATTAACGTATTTAGAAATATCTGGTCCAAGTGGACTGAATGCATTGGGTTGCTCCATCCAATCTTCGTAGACATATAAAAAATATTACTACCTAATTACCATCCACACAACAAACATTTTAATCCTCTCTTTAGATTAGAAATTTACAGCTGATAATAACTAAACTAAAGTTGACCTTAATTTTGACCTTAAAATGGTTTTAAAAAAATCGAATCTTTTATTCTAGCCGAAATAAAACAAATAATTACATAATTTCACCAGAAGAAAAAATATTATCAGACATACTGTGAAAATGTCATGGCTCTGTTAAACATCAATTTGGAAATATTTAAAGAATAAGAAAGAAAAAATCAAAGGGGGGCTAATAATTCTGACTTCAACTGTATATTTAGTTATTGATATGATTTATATTACCATTTTATTGTTATTTTCATATACTTTATTTGATGAAACTTTTGTTTTGTATTGTGTTCTGTTACTTTACAGTTTGTAAAAAAAGAAAAATGTTTAGCAATGGGAAATATACACTCTCTTAAGTCAAATCATTGTACTGTATTGACCTTATTCTTCAATGCGGAAGTGCGCTCGTTTTTGCGATTGTTTTAGAACTTCTGATTCAGCTCCCTATGAAAGAAATGACTAGGAATAATAAATCGCAGAAAAAGGTCAAACTACTTATACAAACAAGTGTGTTCATGACTATATAGACAAAGCAGAATAATATAATAAGAAAATATCAGTTTGTAACATCAAGCAGCGTAACAAGCTGTTTTTAATGTTTAAAAATCAGTGGAAGTAAATGAGACGGGAAGTCTCGAGCCAAAAAGTTTCAAATGACTGTGCCCGCTCATACGCGAAGAATAAGCTTTTGAAGTAAAATGTTTAGGTTTTTAGAGTTTTTGTTGCAGTTAGCTTTTTTATTTTCGATGTCCTAAAGGGTGTCCGCGGGGTCTTAAAAAGTCTTAAATTTCAAAAACTAAATTCTAGGCCTTAATAAATCTTAAATTTGCTAAAATATTGTGTTGTAAGTCTTAAATAATTTTTAATAGGTCTTAATTTTCCTATGCCCATGTAAAAATCACCAGCAATACATCTCAATAAAACTTAACAAAAGTTGATTTATTAACTCTGTTTACCAATGTTGTTTTGCTATCTTCCTTAGAATAAAATTTATTTTTAAATGTTTTTTTTTAAACAAAGATTTCTTAGCGTTAAGCCCCTTTGTGAGTCTGAATTTTCATTAATAATGGTCTTAAAAAGGCCTAACAAGTCTTAAATTTGACTTGAAACCTGCAGAAATCCTGAGTTACAAATGCAAAAACAACAGGTAACACATTAACTTTACTGCAGTAAATCAAAAAAATTAAACCATTTTATAAAGAAACTCAACACAAACATAACCGCTGACATAGTAGCCCTTGGACGGAATCAAGACGGGGTCTTTTTTTACACCCCCCTGCCCTTCTATTTCTCTGACAAAATGACAAAGCCTGTGCTAAAACGATAAACACGATCTTCTCGCACGAAATCCAACTGGAGGACGGAGGGGACAGGCCCGATCCGTCAGGCCAGACAATGCCACACCGGTTGGGTGTGAGTGTATAAATAGAGAGGTGTGGGATGGTGCGATTAGGGCCAGGTTAATGACTGGTTAAGCTGAGTGGATAAATGGCGTGGATGGGAAACAGAGGAGAAAGGGAAGGAGAGACCCAAATGCGCAGTAATTACACAGATCTGCTAGTCTGGCTTCCTGCCACTGCCTCATTCACTGTCCAGGTGCAGGTGTGTGTGTGTGTGTGTGCGATGGAAAGTGTGTGAAGTGTGTTTGTGCAAGTTTTGAGTAAATACTTTGTTGTGGTAGCACTAATGCGAACACGGATTGAAGCCGTGGGTGTGAATGTGCGAACGAGTGTGTTAACAGAGCGCTATCAGGAGAGCGTCGCGCCAGAAAGCCTCGCTATTTTTTTTTTTCTTGAATGGCAGCCTTCACAAAGGAGCAGAGGAGCTTAACCTTTCGTGACAAGAGCCCAGAAATGTTCTAGTGCCAAAGGCCAGACCACAGCCAGGTTCTTCCCTCCCTCTTCGGCTTCAGTGCGAGCTGTGAAAAGGGCTTTACACACAGCAGCGTTCCTTCTGCACAAAAGCGCAAGGTGGAGGTTATGTTATAATTTGAGGGGGAGATGAAGGGTTCGCCAGCGAAACACCTCAGGGGAGCCGGCGCTGAGAGTTTAGATGAGGGATGTCTAGGGTTTGACTGACTTTTCGGGTGGTAATCTCATCGGTTTGCTTTGTACACTGTAAAAAATGTCCGTAAATTTAACGGTGAGATACCGTATAAATGCTACGGATTAAATCCGTATTCCACAAAACGTGTGATAACCGTATAATTTACAGTTAAAAACCGTAATTAGCTTTACAGAGTAAGACCTTAAATTTAGCGGTTAAAAACCTGTGAAAATACGGTTTATTGCAGTAAAATTAACAATATACTGTATTATACCTTACAGAAAAGATATGAATTTTTATGTGCAATTGAATTGAATGTGCAAAAATGTGTTTTTGGAACATATTTGTGTGAAACCCATGGGATCACATGTTGAAAACAGATGAGATAACATGATGTTATTATGTTGTTAACAAATAAACCTACTTTTGTTGATTTTAGTCAAAGCTCTCATTCTGAAGAAATGTTTCAACATGCCTTCAGTTTTTCTGTAATCTGTACAAATTGGAAATGTATACTTAAAGTACAAATGAGCAGTCAACATGCTAATAACAAAAAAAACGATTTCATGTAACTTTATGCACTATTCTCAAGTCAAAATTAGGTCATATGTCCCTTCTAATTTTAGTTTTATAAGTTCTTTGTTCTTGTGTGGAGTTTGCATGTTTTCGTGTCCGCATGGGTTTCCTTCCGGTGCTCCGGTTTCCCCCACAAGTCCAAACACATATGGTATAGGTGAATTGGGTAAGCTAAATTGGCCATAGTGTATGAGTGTGTGAATGAAAGTGTATGTGTGTTTCCCAGTGATGGGTTACAGCTGGAAGGGCATCCGCTACATAAAACATATGCTGGATAAGTTGGCGGTTCATTCTGCTGTGGCGACTCCAGATTAATAAAGGGACTAAGCCGAAAATAAAATAAATGAATGAGTTCTTTGTTCTGTGGAAATTGATTAAATAATGTACTGTTTTACAGCTGTGTCCTGCCAGTGTCCACTTTGACATTTGCATACCATTTTATTACACTAGATGTAATCACAAAGCATTTACTATTTTTATTTATTTATTTATTTTAAATAAATGTTACATATACAAATCCTAAATGTGTTAATGAAATATTTCATTGGTTTTATATATATATATATATATATATATATATATATATATATATATATATATATATATATATATATATATATATATATATATATATATATATATATATATATATATATAAATTGAAATATTGTTTTTGCTGCATTTTGAATATTGTTGCTGCATTTAACATTGATTTTACTTTGCTCAGGGTGTGTAAAATCTGAAATTCAGTGCTCTGTTTTGTCTCTGCTCTCAGAAATTAGTTTTGAAATTTTGAAATATAACCGTTAAGCAACATCCAATCCTGATAAACATTGCGCCTCTGGGCAAAGAATGCGATTGGCTGAGTTCTCATTGGCGCGGATCGACGGGGGCGCGTGCACGTCGGCAGTGGACAACAGGACAAGTGGATAACGATTTTTGCATTGACGACGGAGCAGAAGTACAAACTTCGGCAGTATAACTTGTCTGGGCAAATTGGTAAGTTAAATTAACCTGTTTAAAGCAGTGTGTGTTGAATAGCACGTACCCTAGTGACGGCGCATATCTTGGCAGCGCATATAACGTAACGTTAAAGCTTAACGTTAACATTAGTCCAATTTGCAAGCGGGATGTGAAACATCATTTAGTTTAAACAGCAGTAACGTTAAAGGACGTGTTTGTTCAAACAGTTGCGATGTTTAGCTGTTGTTTTTGTGGAACATTAGTGCAAACCCTTAGGGAACATGTTTTACATGTGAAACTTCACCGTAATGAACCACGATGCGTGTTCAAGTGTGGCGCTACAGATTGCCGCGATACATTTCGTTCATATGGCGCATTTAAGGCACATTTTTACCGTAAACATAACACGGATTCATATGTTAATACTTCAGATGCCCTTACAGTGTTTACGTGTAATATGTCTATGTGCCAGCGTCAATGTCGCGATGTCAAATCACTAACAGCTCACTTAAAGGAACATTTAGCTGAAGGACGTGTTGTGACATGTCCGGTGACTGCATGCGACCATACGTTTACTGTAAGGTCATCGTTTACAGCCCACATGTCCAGAAAACACAGACAATGTTCTGTGGACAGTATAAGAGATCTATATAAGGAAACGGTTTCTCAGTCTCTTGAGACTGAATCGTTAGTTAACGTTACAGGCCCTACAGAGAGATTTAGTGAGACTGATGAAGGTGAAGTTTGTCTTACAGAAAATTTCAATGACCTCTTTCTCAGAAATATTTCTCTTTTCTACTTGAAATTACATGGGCAGCTTCTTCTGCCAGCAACAACTATACAGAATATCGTTGAAGAGATGCAAAATATACATGAACTCGGACAGACATATACTTTGAATAAATTGAGTGCATTCCTGAAAAGTGACTTAGAGTTAACAGATGAGGTCATTGGAAGAATATGTGATGTTGTGAAGGAATCTGACCTTTTCAGCATTAGTCACAAAGGATCAATGAGAACCAATTTTTCAAGAACAAAGGCGTTTAAAGAGATGTTCAGATACACAGAACCTGTGAAGTTGTGTTTAGGAAGGGATGAAACAAGGTCAAAGAAGTTTGCCTACTATGTTCCACTGAAAGACACTTTGAGACATTTACTGGAGTCTGATTTGTGGCGAAATAGTGCTGCACAGAGTACATGCTTACCATGCACAGATGTGCTTTGTGATGTCAGTGATGGTCAGGTATACAAAAACAATGAGTTGTTTTCTCAAAACCCATCATGTCTCAAACTAATTCTATATCAAGATTCTTTTGAGGTGGTGAATCCATTAGGTTCAGCAAAAAGCAAGCACAAAGTACTAGCTGTATATTTGTCTCTGGCTAATTTACCACCTCATATAAGATCAAGTACAGACCACATGTCACTTGTAATGCTGTGTCAAGAAAAAGACTTCAAACACTTTGGCCATGACAAAGTTTTCTCAAGGCTCATTGCAGACTTAAAAGACCTGGAAGACAATGGAATAACAGTGGCAGAGGGAAAAGTTAAAGGGACTGTGTTGTGTATTGCAGGGGACAATTTGGGGTCTCATAATATTGGTGGATTTACAGAAAATTTTAGTTTTTCTGAATATTTCTGCAGGTATTGCCGGATAAAACGAACAGACTTTCAAACAGATCCAAATGCATGTGGACCTCAACGCACTCCTGAAAACTACAAATCTGCTGTAGACATTCTACAGTCTGAGGAACAACAAAACGTTGAAGGTATAACATGTGAGTCCATTTTTAATTCATTGAATTACTTCAATGTTTGTATGCCTGGTCTGCCCCCTTGTTTAGGCCATGATATTTTTGAGGGTATCCTTTCTTATGATTTAGCCCTTTACCTGAAGTACTTCATTAAGCAGAAAAAGTGGTTTACTTATTCAATTCTGAATAGACGCATTAAGCAGTTTAAGTACTGTGGCTCTGATGCGTTGAGTAAGCCATGTGCAGTAAACTCAAATGGAGCAAAGCTTTCTGGTCAGGCTATTCAGAACTGGAATTTTCTAAGACTTCTTCCTGTGATCATGTGTGACAAGGTGAAAGAGCCCACAGATGATGTTTGGCAGTTGACCCTTCAGCTTAAAGACATTGTTGAGCTGATTTGTGCACAGAAAATTTCATTGCCAGAGGTTGCATACCTTGACGTACTTATTCAAGAATATCTTGCTTGTAGATTCTCTCTCTTTCCAGGACATAGGCTAAAGCCCAAGCATCACTACTTGCGACACTACCCTGCACTGATTTTAAAGTTTGGTCCTTTGATAAGGTTGTGGACGATGCGCTTTGAGAGTAAGCACAGTTACTTTAAAAGATGTGCTAGAAACCTGAAAAATTTCAAAAACCTGTGCCTCACTCTTTCTGAAAGGCATCAAATGTACCAGGCCTATCTGTCAGAAAGATCAATGTGTGATCTAACTCTGAGGGAAAAAAACAGCACTGCATTTTATCCAGAGTTGTATGGTGGTTTTGTTAAAGATGCAGTAAAGCAGTTTGGATTTACAGAAAACAATACCAAAGTCTCAGCAGAAGTAATGTACAGGGGTACATTATACAAAAAGGGCCAGTTCCTTGTGACAAATAATGTAGACTCAATAGAGTTTGGAGAACTTGCACTTATTCTCATAAAAGATGAAGTTATTCATTTTCTGCTGAGAAAGTATGTAGCTGAGTTCCTTCCTGCATACCATTTACATGAATTAAAAAATCAGACTGAAATGATGCATTGTGTGAAAATCGATAACCTGGCCGATTTCTATCCTTTAACACCATATATGATGAATGAAAAAAGGGTCATTCCATTAAAGCACAGTGTGATGTCACAGTGAACATAATTGTTGATCTGTATTTTTTTAAATGTTTGGTTAATTTATGTGAATTATTATTATTATTATTTTTTTTTTTTAGAAATGGGTGATTCAGAGCTAAACACTTCAAACATCAGCAATGCCATTGATGCTGTATTGCCTGAACTCCCAATGGCAACAAAAAAATCTCTTGAGGACACCTTACGGTCACTTGGGGTGGAGGCCTCAGAAGATTTCAAATTTCTTCAGGAGACAGATCTGGCAGCTGTACTGAGGCCCATTCAAGCCAGGAAATTTATTTCTGTTTTTAAGGAGACCAGTAAGTCTATGTATTTGTTTTCATTATCAAAAACTGATAGTTTAATATTGCATTTTTTTATTTTTATTTACTCGTTCTCAGATTGTTCTAAACATGTATACATGTCTTTGTTCTGCTAAGCAAAGGAAGATATTTGGAAGAATGTCACCAAGAAGGTCCAATTTCCATTTACTGCTTGTTTAGTTATTAACTTTCTTCCAAATATCTTCCTTTTGTGTTTAGCAGAACAAAGATATGTATACATGTTTGGAATAATCTGAGGGTGAGTAAAGGATGACAGAATTTAAATTTTTGCATTTTACATTTATGGTCAGACTTATTTATTACATTTGTTAGTAAAAATAGCAATTACTTTTATCATTTGTTATTATTTTTCATATTTCATAATTTTTTTTATTTATTATTTGTTCCATTTAATACATCTTATTTTTACAGTGGTGCAAATATTATTGTCAATTAAGGTAACTGTTCAACTGTACTAACATTTAATTTACAGTCATTAATTTACATTTATGATGTCACGATACGCGTTTTTTGGTATCAATCATTACTGAAATTTTAAAAACGTCTATTTTCCACTAACATTTAAGCACTGTTGAGCTTTCTTAAACAGCGCTGATTTGCCATTGTGTTAATGTGCTCAACAGAAATGACTGCGATTGGCAACGAAGGTAATCAGTTCCCCGCACATCACTAGAGATTCATCAATGGTTTGCTTGTATGTCAGCTCATAGACAGACCAGCTGATCTTCGCAGCTTTAAAACACTCCAATGTCCCTGTATCTGTGTTTGCACTCGGTAAACAGTGGTAAAGTGTGGTGTACTGATGACCTTCACGGCCAATCACAGTCATTTCAGCACGTGAACACAATGGCAAACCAGCGCTGTTTAAGAACTCACTCAACAGCGCTTAAATGTTAGTGGGAAATGGACGTTTTTAAAATTTCAGTACTAATTGATACCAAAATACCAGTATCGTGACACCACTAATTTACTGTAATGAAATTTCTTGAGTCATTCTAAAAGAACACTTGATTTTTAATAACAATAGGGAAACACTATTCCTGGTCCAACGAAGTACATATCTATGACTTTTTTTTTTACAGCACAAATTTCTGAAACCCTGAAGCAACCAGTTTGTTCATCGCCAGGATCCTTTTTATCGCAGAGTTCTTCGTACTCATCTCCAAGCGCCTCCCCTTCTAGTGTGAATTGGGTGGACAGTTTTGAAGTCCCATGGAAAAAGTTTCCTGAGGAATTAATGCAGGCACTTGAGAGACAGAAAAGGCCAAGTCCTCGGTTGCGTAGGGAAATGGTGAGGATTGTTGTTGCGGCAATGATGAAAGTTTGCGCTTGTCCAAGTAAGAATAATTTAACGGAGGTTGCCAAAAAGATGGTTGCTAAATATCCAAAGTCTTTGCAAGATGTGATTGAAGAGAGTGTGATTGGTCCTGGATACTACTCCTTGGTCAAACAATTTCAAGCCAGAGTCGAAAATGCTAGAAGAAATAGCACACCAAAAGTAAAAAAGCGCATTCATGATAATGAGGAGTGTGACACTGAGGAAGTCACACCTGAAAAAAGAGCTGCAGTGCAAGATACATATGGCTGCATTAATTGGGAGGTAAGATTTATCCCCATTGAAGAAACTGCAGAGAGTCAGCTATTGAAAAAAGAGAAGATGAGGAGTCTGTCACAAACAATGGACTGGAATGAAGAGGAAGTCAAGGTTCTCATGAAATCTACATACTACAGTCAACGAAAAGATATCAACAAAGGAACAGACATGAAAATCCTTTTTGAGGAGTGGCCATTTTTGTTTCAGGAAAGTGGAATGGAAGTGCATTTTAAAGACCTCACAGGAATACCACTGAAAGAGACCTTCCTAAACAGCATTGACACAAAGGGAAACAGACTGTTGAACTTCATGAGGAATGTTTGTGCAGCCAGGAACAAGCGTGTCTTACAGGCTGTCACAAAACTTCAAGTTTTGAGAGGACAGAGAAGCAGTTGCTCAGAGGACCTGAAAGACTTGATTCTTCTACTTCTCTCCTATTTTGATGAGAAAGAGGAGCTCCTTCTTCATTATGTAGAAGAGACAAGCCTTGCAAAAGATGTAGAGTTGGAGAAATTGCCTGTTACACCTTGCATCATTGTGTGTGGTAAGTTTTAAGTTTCTTTCATATACAGTAGCATCCTCAAAGTTTGAATAATTTAATGTTTATTTATAAAGTTGAGTTTATATATTTTAGCTGTGATAGTCGGTGCCTCCTCTTCCAGGCCTGCTAGAATACCAAATAAGTGTTCTAGGTGTCATTTGTGGCTCGTCTTGTCAAAATATTTGTTTGCATGTTTTGAACATAAGTGTATGTGGTATCATGTCAAAATAGATGCCCACTGCAGACATGTCGAAAAAGTTTAGCATAAAAAAGACGATAACCTTTACAATATGCTTAAAAGTCAGTACTTTAACTCTGATTTCACAATAATATTTAAGTATCTAGCAAACATGAGTATCTCCTATTGAAAACCCCGTTGATGCATCAGCAGCAGAAGTGTATTTTGACATGATGTGTTGCACATAGGTTCATATTAGGCATGAAACATATTTTAATACAAAGAGCCACACATGATGAGTTTTGGACAAGCTTCACATTCCAGCAGGCCCAGAAGAGGAGGCACTGACCGCCACTGCATTTTGCATACTGCTTGCAGTGTATGTTTTTTACTTAGTACTGCCCAGATCAAACTGCACCACATAATAGATGTTTTTACATATATTTTACAACACAGACTAATAACCTTTTTTAATAACTTTTATTTTTTAGAAAAATAATCCAGTTGTAAAAAGAGTTAGCAATCTGTGTTGTAGAATGTGTAAAAATCTGCTGTGTGAAATCATAGCACTGTTTTTCAAGGCAGTGCTTAATAAACTGCAATTTCTCAGATAGTCATATATAAATAAACAATTATTTTGCTACATGTACATGACTTCATTGCATTAAATGTATCCACAGGAACCTCCTGCTATGCTGCCGATCGGTTCATGCTCAGTGTGGACCGCAAGATTGTGAATGATGACATCCCAACATTCATCACTGCTGTCTGCCTAATGTTTGGCAGTTATTACTGTTTTAACATTCACTACCCTACTGAACTGGCGTCGGTGCTTGAATTTTTGCAAAGGTATGTAGAGACACCTTGAAGAAGAGGTTAATTCAGTATCTCAAAAAAGTACACCCCTCACATTTCAGCCATCATTTAGTATATGTTTTTAAGGGACAATGAAATATGGGTATACCTTACAGTCATCAGTGTTGTGTTGGTATAGCAGTCCTGTCCTCTGAGATGTCCTGTCCACTGAAAATAACTTCAAATACATCCAATAATGTCAAAATAACCAGCAATAAAAGTGAGTACACCTTATGTTATGCCAGATATATGTTGTTTAACCATAGAAAGCCACATGTCATATTTATTATGTTAATGTTTTTGTCTACTAGACAAGACCATACAAATGTGTGTATCTTGTATTAGAGCACTTAAAATTTTGTGTTTTTATATGATTGTCTCATACTGACCACCAGATGTTGAACATGGCACCTTCTAGGAAAGAACTCTTTGAGGATTTGATAATTGCAATCGTTGCTCTTCGGAGAGATGCATATGGTCTGTACACTGACAAGCTGACCATCACTTTTGCAACCTCTAAAACAATGCTGGCAGCACTCATGCATCTGGTTTTTGAAGCCAGCTTCTGCACCTGATGAGGCCTCAAGTTTTTTGATCAATACTTGTGAGGCTAGTTCCAAGTGTAACCCACCTTGCAAAACTTCTGTATAACCCTGGCCACTGTACTGTAAGGTGGTAACCTACTTCTAGGCTAGGTAATTTTAGTGGAGAGCAACAATTGTAATTATCAAATCCAAATTATCAAAGAGAGTTCTTTGCAAGAAGGTGTCATGTTCAACATTCAATATTACAAAACTGTACTCAAACACAAAGTTTTGCTTTAATACAAGATACACACATTTGTATTGTCCCATCAAGCTGACAAAAACATGAACATGATAAATAGGACATGAGGCTTAAGATGGTTTAACAACATACAGTGAGGGAAGTAAGTATTTAATTACACTGTGATTTTTCAAAATCTCTTACTTAGAAGTCATGGAGGGGTCTGGAATTTTCAGCATAATTGCAATTCAACTGTGAGAGACAGAATCTAAAGAAAAAATCAGGAAATCACATTACATAATTTTTTAACAATTTATTTGTAAATTACTGTATGAAATAAGTATTTGATCACTTGAGTCAAACATTTTAAATATTTAGTACAGAAGCCTTTGTTAACAATTACAGAGGTCAAAGGGTTCCTGTAGTTCTTCACCAGGTTTGCGCACACTGAAGGAGGGATTTTGCCCACTGATCTTCTCTAGATCTGTCAGGTTTCAGGGCTGTCGCTGAGCAACATGGAGTTTCAGCTCCCTCCAAAGATTTTCTATTGGATTTAGATCTGGAGACTGGCTAGACCACTCCAAAACCTTGTTATGCTTCTTACGAAGCCACTCCTTGGTTTTCCTGGCTGTGTGCTTTGTGTCATTGTCATGTTGGAAGACCCAGCCACGACCCATCTTTAATGCTCTGACTGAGGGAAGGAGGTTTTTGCCCAATATCTCACAATACATGGCCACGTTCATCCTCTCTTTAATACAGTGCAGTCATTCTGTACCCTGTGCAGAAAAACACCCCAGAGCATGATGCTTCCAGCCCCATGCTTCACTGTAGGTATGGTATTATTGGGATGATACACATCATTCTTCTTCCTCCAAATTCGGTGAATAGAGTTAAGACCAAAAAGTTTTACTTTGGTCTTATCTGACCACAGGACTTTCTCCCATGAATACTCTGGACCATCCAGATGGTCCCTGGCAAACTTCAGATGGGTCTTGACATGGGCTAACTTAAGCAGGGGAACTTTCCGTGCGATGCATGGTTTTAAAACATGACATCTTACTGTATTACTGATGGTACCCTTAAAAACGGTGGTCCTAGCTCTCTTCACTGCATTGATCAGCTCCTCCCGCATAATTCTGGACTGATTCTAGACCATTCTTGGCATCATTAATACCCCACAAGGAGAGATCTTCAGTGGGGCCCCAGTCTGAAGGACATTGACAGTCATCATTAGCCTCTTCCATTTTCTGACAATTGCTCCAACAGTTGCTCTTTCTTGGCAATTGCCCCACGGCAGTTTCAGCTTTATGAAAGTCTACAATTTCATCTCTTGTGTCTTTTGACAGCTCTTTGGTTTTGGCCATGTTGCTACTTAAACTTTTGACTGATTGTAGGGTGCACAGGTGTCTTTATGTTTATTGTTCTTAAAACAAGTGCTACTAAATTAGAATCATGAGCAGAGTGTAGCTGGACTATTTTGAAGCTAAATAACAGGTCTTTGAGGGTCAGAAATTTGGCTGAAAAGCAAGTGATCAAATACTTATTTCACACAGTAATTTACAAATAAATTGTTAAAAAGTCATCCAATGTGATTTCTGCATTTTTATTTTTAGATTCTGTCTCTCACAGTGGAATTGCACCTATACTGAAAATTCTAGACCCCTCCATCATTTCTAAGTAGGAGATCTTGAAAAATCACAGTGTGATTAAATACTTATTTCCCTCACTGTACATCTGGTATAAATTAAGGTGTACTTATGATTGTTCCTGGCTATTTGACAATAATGGCTGTACGTTGTAAGTTATTGTCAGAGGGCAGGAAATCTATACTGTTACACAAACGGCACGTCGACTCTTCTAAAATATTTTCATATTTAATTTCGATAGTATTGTATGAATACTATTTTAGTATAAGAACATAGACTAAAACAATTGCTAAATGTGAGATGTGTACTCTCTTTTGTAAGACTATGTGGATTCATTTACAGAGATTTTCAATGTTGTTTTTTTGTCTCTTCAAGGTGCTTTTTTATCATCAACCCTGAAAAGGGAACAAAGGTGGTGGAAAAGAAGAACAAAAAACGACTCCCAGTGAACCCAAGAGTCTTCACCTTAATCTGTGACCTTTCTGATTACGAGTGGCGAGAGACATTGTAAATGGCCAGCAAAGGTGCCCTGCAACTTGTGTTCCTCATTTGGCTTTAGGAGATATTATTATAAATGTTCTTAAGCTTAGTTTAAAGTGGTTGTTAGTTAGCAGAAATGTTTTCAATTCTGAATCTAAATTGAATGCTTTACTATAACTGATCCTTGTCTGATTTTAAGACTGATATTAAGCCATTGTACTTTTGTAATGAAACACAACAACAGAAAAAAACACTGGTATTTTAATGGTATTTTAAATGCCTGCCAATCTTTATTAAAAATTCTTGGAACCACACTGATGTCTAAGTTTTTATTAGGTTTTGATGATTTTTATTTAGGTTTGCATTGATTAATTAGTATACAAATATTCTTATTAGTTTCTCAAAGGTAAAATCTGAAAATGAGTCTTCTTGCTCCCAGCTAATGCAATAAAATAGTGCTTTCACAGATTTGCTGAGTGAATTAACTTATGTTCAGTTTATTTGTATGAAAATAATAACAGCATTTACATAGTTAATATTTTTTTCTTAGTTTAAATAGTTTTGTCTGCTTTGTAAACTAAGTATAAGTTTTGACTAATTATTACAACATAAACCTATAAATTAGATTGCTTGAAGCAGTAAAAAAAGATGGTAATGAATTGTAATTGTAATATAAATTCTTAAATTAGACAGTTCTGAGCTGTAAAAAAGAAGGTAATAAACAGTAAATATTACAGCATAAACCTTTTAATTAGACAGTTTTGAACTGTGAAAAAGATGGTAATAAACCGTAAATATTACAGCATAAACCTTTTAATTAGACAGTTTTGAACTGTGAAAAAGATGGTAATAAACCGTAAATATTACAGCATAAACCTTTTAATTAGACAGTTTTGAACTGTGAAAAAGATGGTAATAAACCGTAAATATTACAGCATAAACCTTTTAATTAGACAGTTTTGAACTGTGAAAAAGATGGTAATAAACCGTAAATATTACAGCATAAACCTTTTAATTAGACAGTTTTGAACTGTGAAAAAGATGGTAATAAACCGTAAATATTACAGCATAAACCTTTTAATTAGACAGTTTTGAACTGTGAAAAGATGGTAATAAACCGTAAATATTACAGCATAAACCTTTTAATTAGACAGTTTTGAACTGTGAAAAAGATGGTAATAAACCGTAATTACTACAGTGTAAACCCTGGAATTTGACGGGTTTAAACTGTTTTTATAGCAGCAGAAATATGTTATTTAGACGGTTATAAACCGTTAAAAACAACAATTAAAATCTGTAAAATATACGGTGCAGTGGGTGCAATCCCGTAAAACTGATAACGTTGCTACCGTATTTTTTACGGTAAAGTTCTGGCAACCACAGCTGCCGGTTTTTTACCGTAAAATTTACGGTTTATTTTTTACAGTGTACAGTGGCCCAAAAAGTGTTTGGGCACTCAAGTCACATTTTTAAAAAAGTATGAGTGTCAAAGCAATAAACAGGAATGGGTCATTTATCTAGAAGATAGTACAATTCTGTTTTATACAATGATATTATATTGAATGATCTTCAATAATAATAAAAAAATAATAATCTTCAGATCGTTTAAAAGCAATTAAGACAATTGTAAAGCACAATTTAAAGTTAAGTCCTTTTATTTATTTAACCTTTATACAGCCAAAAAAGGCTGTTTAAGATTAATAATCTTGTTCACAGGAGTGTCCTGGCCAAAATGAGCAGCAAGACAGAATTTCAGAACAGACTACACATTAAGAACACTTTAAATAATTACAAATCATAGAATCGCCTTCAATTTGCTTAGCCATTAAATTAAATTAAAGTATCAGAGTGAAAGAATTAAAGTGATAGTTTACTCCAAAATGATAACTCTGTCATCAATTACTCATCCTTCACTTGTTTAAAACCTGTTCGACTTTCTTTCTTCTGACACAAAATATAACTTGAAGAAAGCTATAGTTTTCAGCTTTCTTCATAATATCTCATAATATTTTGTGTTCAACAGAAAAAAAGAAACCCAAAATGGTTTGAAACCTTACAAGGCTGAGTAAATAGTGAATCAATTATCATTTTGAGTGAACTTTCCCTTTTGGGTTTATAAAAAAATACTACAGCAGGTAATCTGCTTAAATACTGTTCAAATATTATGTTATTGGCATAATTCATTATATATGTCACTGACATACAAAATATTTAATCTAGTGTACATTTTAGAAAGAAGCACAAGTAAGCCTCTGCTTAAAAAAACTAATCTAATCTAAAGGTTCCATCCATCCATCCATCCATCCATCCATCCATCCATCCATCCATCCATCCATCCATCCATCCATCCATCCATCCATCCATCCATCCATCCATCTATCTATCTATCTATCTATCTATCGATTTAGATATCCATTCATTCATCCATATAGATAAATAGATAGATAGATAGATAGATAGATAGATAGATAGATAGATAGATAGATAGATAGATAGATAGATAGATAGATAGATAGATAGATAGATAGATAGATGGATGGGTGGATAGATGAATGGGTGGATCTAAAACATTTAGGGTGCTTTCACATCTAGACTTTTGTTCCGGAACCTGGCGCGTTTGCCCAGTTAGCGCGGTTCGTTTGGCATATGTGAACAGGGCAATCGCGCTCGGAATCGCGCCAAAGCAATCGCTCCGAGACCGCCTGAATGAGGTGATCTCGGCTCGATTGAAACGAACCCTGGAGCGGATCGATTGTAGTGAGAAAGCGATACGATCCGAGCCCGGTTATATCACAGTGTTTTATGGACATGTAATAGGCATACAGCTATATGAAGAGAGAATTATGAGTAGATTATGAGTCATTCCAGACATCCGAAGTCTCCCGGAAGTTCCGGGAGTCTCCCGCAAATGCACAGAGACTCCCGGATGCCCGCAAACGAGTGATAATCTCCCGGAAATCGCGCGTCTTCCTCCCGGTCCTCAAAATACGTCGCGCACCCTTCTCATCACCCCTCCCCACCGCATGCATCCCTCCTCGCTTTTCAGACATGTCGCGCGCACGCTGTCAAACACCACTAAACCACCCCCGACAGCTGAGAGGGACTCTGCAAAATAAACCGTGAAACTCTGACAAATGTGAGGAGAGTTTACTCACACGTGACTTGTTTTAGCTCTTTTGGTCCGTTCAGAAACTTTGCCGTGTGAAAGCGAACCGCGCCAACAACAAAGAGCAACAATGTAACAATTTTAATCCCTGTTTCGGAACAACTGAATCGATTCACAGGTGTGAAAGCACCCTTAGATTAGATTATATATAGACAGAAAGACAGACAGACACACACACACTTCTGTGTGTACTTCCATTATTTACTTTTTAATGTAAGTAATGGAAGTTACTCTGCTATCCCACTTGTGTGATCTTCTGAACCACTAAGTTCAGATTCCCTAAAATCCCACTTTGATAAAACTACAGCCCACGTGGAATCTGCATTTAGAAGATTCTGTAGAAAAACTGTTAATAACGGGTGTTCCAATCATGCAGAAATCCAAACATTCCCATTGCCCTAGTGTGTTTGTATATTAAATATTTTGGCTAATTTGATAATGCTTTCATCTGCCAATAAAAGTGTAGTGCTCTTAGCCCTCCTGAACGTTTGACAATATTTAAAGATTTTCCCTCAAAAACAGCACAGAAAAAAAATGCAATTAAACCTTGGTCACATTCCTTTAAAACATCCAAAACAGGTCTTTTAAAGTACACACACACACACACACACACACACACACACACACACACACACACACACACACACACACACACACACACACACACACACACACACACACACACACACACACACACACACACACATATTCCCCCATTACAATTTAAACTGTGATTTACAACATTATTTGTTGACATAATTATTTCAACTTTTGTTACCATAATACTTTAATAAATACTGATCTGTGATCTCAAACAACCGAATCGTAGTGAACTTTACAAATGAACAAAACAAAATCTAGTCTAATAAAACCAACTGGAATGCTAAGATGTTCATGTTTTTATTCAGAAAGGCCTTTAGTAATACTGTTGTCTCGGTTCATGAGGTCATGCGATTACTCAGTCTTTCCCTCAGCCCTGTGTTAGTTTGGTTCTGCTTGCTCACGGTCTGCGCTCTGAACATTCTTGGTTCCTGGTGATTCATTAGCATCTTTTTCTGCTTGTGACGGCCCATTGTCAACACTGTGGCAGATCGTGAGACTGATTTTAAGCCAATCGGGTTGCTAATTAGTCTTGCTCAGCCAGCTCTGATAGACGCTCCAATCCCGCTTTCATTTGGCCATGAATCCCAAATTATACCAAAAAAAAAATGTAATTGTGTTAAGTAATGATGAAATAATACGCGTTAAGCCTTTTTTGAAATATTAAAAACAAAGCAAGATGGAAATGCTTGGCAAAGCCGAATAGAGAATCTGTTTCCCTAAGTAAATAATGAAACACACACACATACACAGCATGCACAAAAATATTCACACAGGGCAAGCCGGCATCATGCACACAGCTACCATTTAAATGACACTTACTGGGACGTCCACATATTTGGCTGCTGCTTTTACCTTTTTTTAAAAACAATAAAGAAGTACCTGCTGAATATCTTTGACTCAATACACATTTAGTACGAACTGAGATCCTGAAAAGGGGTGTGATAAACGAGAAAGGCCTCACCGTGAAAGACAGGATAGAGGAGAAGAATGTTCCCTCGTCGTATCGTGACAGTTTCGACAACACCCCATCTAAAACAGCTGCAAACTGTCCCCAAAAAAAAAAAAAAAAAATCAGTGTTTGCGTGACAGACGCAAATGCAGCAATGAACAATTAAGGCTGAAGTAACCTTCACTGGAAATCTAACAATATGCTGGAACACTTTGTATGTAACGTTTCACGAGTCACGAGTGAAGGCCGGCTGAGAAGAATGCTCAAAAGCCAAATCTCAATGTTGTGAAAAGAACCCAAACAATGGTTGTACCTTCGAGACCAAGGAGGAGATCATTTCCTTAAAGGCCTCATCGATCAGGACATCGATTTTGGAGTGGTACTGCTGCTGCGGGACAAGAAAAGCAGAAACATCAACAAACAACATGGCTAAACGCAGATCAACGCGAGGCAATCCTAAAAGAACAACACCCTCACAAAGACATATTTCGGGAGAGGGAAAAATCCTCCCCGTGCAATAGGGCTGAGTTAAGCAGCTATTAGGCCTATTATGCCAATGAATGGCATTCCTGTTCTCGTTTAGGGCAAAGGAATTTGAAGGATACTTTTTTGTGCGGGCCACAATTAGGGCAGCCTTGTGTTTTTCTAAAGAACCCGTCCAGCTGCGGCGACCAAAGGCTCACACTACATTCAATTAATCCGCCATTTCATGTCTGATAAGTCTTATTCACCTATTTTGTGGAGGATAGAGGAGAAAACGAGGGCTCAGGGGGAGAAAGAGAGAGAGAGAGAGAGAGGACGCATCCATTTGGACGCTGAATAGATGCCTTTGCTGCATGCGCAGCAAGCAGGAGTTCATCTCTGCCAACAATGGGCATTCACCGCGAATCTAAAGGACACCCAAATTAAAAATTTCAATCAACAATGCGCGCAGATCGGTGACAAATTGAGGGTGCTAAGAGGTCACTGTCAGCAGCCCTAATTTTCTTTTCACCCTTTTTTTACCATGCGCGCAAAATGGCAGTTTTTTTTTTTCATAAATGGCATTATAGGAGAATCTTGAGGACTTTTTACCTCAATTAACACTTCCATGTTTGCTTTTTCTGCGGCTAAACGGCGAGGGCTCTCTTTTTTTTTTTTTTGCATTAGCGCCGATTAAATAGGGAGGTCTTTATCGTGTGTGTGAAAACCAAAAGAACAATAATTTCTTTTGAAAACATTTATCTGGTAGCCATCCACTTCAGAGTCACTTCAGCGAGATGGCGGCTTATAAAGCGTAACCTTGTATTTTGAAATAAAGCGGCAGGCAAACTCGGGTAAAATAATCTTTTCTTTGTTTTGAAATAAAGTCTTTCACGAACACGCCGACACGCACCGATGGCCATTAAATTCAATACCGTGTGAAGGAAAATCAGTTGAGCGTTTAGAAATACCTTTTAACCCAATACTAAGAAGTAAGTGGAAATAAAAGTGGCGGTTGCTCTGCTGTTCGACTATCTCACCGCACAAGGCCACATACTTTAAGTGTCACTGCCAGAGAAAATTCATCTCTTTTTTTTCCCCGCGCAAAGTTAGCACCTGTTTTTGTTTTGTTAGGACTGGAAAAGAGTAGTAGCGACAATGACTCAGAATATTCAGAAGAGAGGCAAGATCTGAACTACACAAACAAATAGTTTACTTCTATTTCAGAAGCTTTCATACATATAAATGTGCACTGATGTGAAGATGAGAAAGAAAAACGACAGTGATCAAATTCGAGCTGTTGTTTATAAATCGGAATCATTTGAAGCAGTAACTGATTTGGTTATATTAAAATAACACCGACAAGAGATTCCAGTCATTTTTGATATTTTAAAAATGTGATGATGTTGTTTTTGTCCTTATAATTGAAGCCAATGTTTTGTTTTTCTTTTAAGAGTCACACAGAAGAAAGTCATACAGGTTTGGAATGACATGAGGGTGAGTTAATGATGAACAAATATTCACTTCTTTTAAATGTTAATTGCACACTTTGGATTTTTTCCTATTCTAATGCAAGTAAGTTTGGTAGAATGGACACTTACCCACTGTTGGTCAACCTTGGGTTCATGCAATAACGTGCAGGACATGTGGGGATGAGTGAGGAAAAAAAGACAATAAATAAAAAGAAAAGAAAAAAAAAAAGCAGTTGAATGAAAACTAATCTCAGAGCTGGTTAATGGACATCAGATAAATAAAACATAGTTTTAAATAAAACATGATTTTAAACATTAATTAGTTCAAATTGAACTAGGCGATAAACAAAGGCAACGCAAAACCTGCTCATTTCACAAGTGAAATGAGATTTACAGTAAATTACAAAAAACTAAAAAAAACAAGCAAACTGCCAGTTTAATGTCTGAAGTACAAATTACTGCGACCAAGTGAAAATACAAACCTAGCATTCCACTTACTGCAAACTATGAAGCTTTACTCTGAGAGAGAAAAAAAAAACCTGAATAAATTTCTTTGTTTGTTTGCAGCTTGAACCAGTCTGAACAATCTAAATTTTGAAAAAGCAGTTTGAAATGAGATGAATATTAGATATCTGTGTCAAATGAATGATTCATTACGTTTTCAAGTAGATTTTTCTGTTGAGTACTACGCATTCGGACACTGTTTTCACATACTACATACAGTGCATCCGGAAAGTATTCATAGCGCTTCACTTTTTCCACATTTTTTTATGTTACAGCCTTAAATTAAATTCATTTATTTCCTCAAAGTTCTACACACAATACCCCATAATGACATTGTGAAAAAAGATTTTTTTTAAATTGTTGCAAATCGAAAATAAAAAACCTGAAAAATCACATGTACATAAGTATTCACAGCCTTTGCCGTGACGCTGTATATTAAGCGCAGGTACATTCTGTTTCCACTGAACATTCTTGAGATGTTTTAGCAGCTTAATTGGAGTTCACCTGTGGTAAATTCAGTTGATTGGACATGATTTAAAAAGGCATACACCTGTCTATATAAGGTCCCAGGGTTGACAGTGCATGTCAAAGCACAAACAAAGCATGAAGACAAAGGAATTGTCTGTAGAAAGGATTGTCTCAAGGCACAAGGCTGGGGAAGGCTACAGAAAAATGTCTGCTGCTCTGAAAGTTCCAATGAGCACAGTGACATCAATCATCCTGAAGATGTTTGGAAACACTAGGACTCTTCCTAGAGCTGGCTGGCCATCTAAGCTGAGTGATCGGGGAGAAGGGCCTTAGTGAGGGAGGTGATCAATAACCTGATGGTCACTCTGTCTGAGCTCTAGCTTTCTTCTGTGAAGAGAGGAGAACCTTACAGAAGGACAACCATCTGTGCAGCAATCCACCAATCAGGCCTGTATGGTAGAGTGGCCAGACGGAAGCCACTCTGGCCCGGAATTTGCCAAAAGGCATCTGAAGAAGTCTCAGACCTTAAGAAACAAAATTCTGTGATCTGATGAGACTAAAATTGAACTCTTTGGAGTGAATGCCAGGCATTACGTTTGGAGAAAACCAGGCATTACTCATCACTAGGCTAATACCATCCCTGAAGCATGGTGGTGGCAGCATCATGCTGTAGGGATGTTTTTTAGCAGCAGGAACTGGAAGACTAGTCAGGATAGAGGGAAAGATGAATACAGCAATGTACAGAGACATCCTGAATGAAAACCTGCTTCAGAGTGCTCTTGACCTCAGACTGGGGCGACAGTTTATCTTCCAGCTGGACAATAACTCAAAGCACACAGCCAAAATATCAATGCAGTGGCTTCACAACAACTCTGTGAATGTCCTTGAGTGGCCCAGCCAGAGCCCAGACCTAAATCTTATTGAACATCTCTGGAGAGATCTGAAAATGGCTGTACACCGTCGCTTCCCATCTAACCTGATAGAGCGTGAGACGTACTGCAAAGAGGAATGGGCAAAAATTCCCAAAGACAGGTGTGTCAAGCTTGTGGCATCATATTCAAAAAGACTTGAGGCTGTAATTGCTGCCAAAAGTGCATCAACAAAGTATTGTAGGCTGTGAATACTTATGTACATGGGATTTTTCAGGTTTTTTATTTTTAATAAATTTGCAACAATTTCAAAAAAAAAAAAAATTTCACATTGTCATTATGGGGTATTGTGTGTAGCATTTTGAGGAAATAAATGAATTTAATCCATTTTGGAATAAGGCTGTAACATAAAAAATGTGGAAAAAGTGAAGCGCTATGAATACTTTCCGGATGCACTGTAGTATGGACTTACTGTATGTGATTTCGGATGTAGTGATTGGCTCTTGCCTGATTATTCAGATTGCGACTAGTCGTGTTCATCTATTTTTTGTTGTACGATATATTGCACCAAAATATACAGTGGTCCCTTGTTACTTGTAGGAGTTACGTTCTAAAAATGACCTGCAGTAGGCGAAATCGGTAAAGTAGTCAGCTTCATTTTTTACAGTAAAAGCCCTCACTAAGGCTGTGAAACCCCTCACTACACACTTTATACACTTTTCTCAGACAGGCAATAACATTTGAACACTTTTCTCTCGTTTAAACATACTCAAAGTTCAAACTTAGTAGAAAAAAAAGTTAAATGAAACCAAAGATCAAAACCTGCTGTCAGGCGCAAACATTCATCGCAGTCTTTTGTGCGAATAATGTTGGGATTGTTTTTCCTGCCGTCACTGATCAACAAAACTAAAGCAGACTTCATCCTAAAGTGGGTCGCACATCGGATGTGCTGTACACATGACAGTTGGAAGTAACACACACCGGACGCACACATTCACATGTTATATAAAATGTAATTATTCAGATGGCGCTCTGTAGCGGCAGAAATATGAACAGTGTCCTGAGTCATAGCTGGGTGCCACGGACAGCTGCTGAATTGCGCTGCTGGTGTGCGTACCCTGATATAAACCTATGTTTAAAATTCTAAAATGTATGGCGCTGCATGGTGTGGCACATCCGGTGTGTGACCCCCTTTGCGATGGTCTTGCTGTGCACAGTTACAACCCTTTTAGCATCCTTGTTGGAACTCACACTGCTAGCGATCGAAGATTTATGTTAATTTGGCAAGCTGAACGCATTCTGTACTGTACAGGAGACACGGATGAGATTGATTGACAATGGTTTACAGCCAATCAGGATGCAGAACACAATGTGCTGTTAAAAAAATTAAATTTAAAAAAAGCATGTCAAATTGCACAAAAAAAGTCAGCAAAACTGCGAGGCCATGAAAGGTGGACCGCGCTATAGTTGAGGGACAACTGTATTGCAATAAACCATATTATGGTCAATTTAAGAGCATTTCATGCCACTCATTATATAATGCCAGAATGACAGTATAATATCACAATGCAAGTAAACTCTTCCAAAGAACAAATAATGTTTTATTCTTAAGAATATTTATTTTAATTATAATCATTTTAACAATTGAATAATAAGGCATTGGAATCAGACTGTGAAAACGCATATGCTAAATTAATAATAATACATGTTAACAAAAAAGTGCAATGTAAAAAGTAACAGAGGCTTCAGTATCTGCTACCAGATCTATTTTCATTTGTCAGACACCCACATGAAAATATACTATAGTAATTTATAGTATATACTATAGTGTTTAACTATACTCACACTGACACCTTCAATAGAGATAGAGAGGTTTCGCAATCAGCTAAAATGCTGCTAGAACTGTTTTTTATGTATGGGCGATATACGGTATATTGCATCATCAAAAATTATAGAGGACATGTCCATGTGTTGTGCGATATGTCGATATATTGATTATTATTGACATATTATTGATATATTGACAGGCCTAGTCATGTTTTGAGTGAAATATGCTTAAATAAGAAATATTCACAGAGTTTTCAGTAACCAGTGTTGGGCAAGCTACTTGGAAAATGTAGTGAGCTAAGCTATTAGTTACTCTTTATAAAATGTAGCTTAACTACACTAAACTAGCTGGGAAATGTAGCAAGCTAAGCTAAAAACTACATGACATAAGTAGCTTAGCTACATATGAAGCTTTTTTTTTTTCATTTTTAAAATCAAAGCAACTTCAATCTAAGTAAGTTTTGTCTTAGTAATCAATAAAACTGCTAACGAAACATATGTGGCATAATTGTTAAGTTCAGTTATTAACTGCATTTAACATGCTGTTCCAAACAGAAACAAATTTTACTAGACAGCCAAAACAAAGATTTTAAGAAAACCTGTGTTACACATTTAAAATACTATAGTAATGCATAGTAAAGGTAAATGTATAGGGAAGTATCTATATATATAATATTATATACAACTCTGTTAATGAATTCTACTATATAATATAGAATTATTAGTAAATATTGTGAGCTAATACTAATTAACATAGTATACTTTAGCTTTTACTACAGTAAAATAAAAAACATAAATATAAAACTGAAGAATAAATACAATATAGGGTTTATTTGTTAAGAGCACCGCATCAGAATTAGCTTTAAGACATGTACTTTGAGGTAGAGTCCTGCTTTAAAAATAATTCCTCTACAGCAGTGGTGGGCAAACTTTTTAGACCCGAGGGCCACATCAAGTTTTGAAAACCAAGTGAAGGGCCACATGTAAAATCCTTCAAAAAATAACTTTTATTTATAGTGGCAGTATGCATGGAATAATATGTAATGTCAGACAGAATCATGTCACATTAATACAAAACAAATTATTTTAATAGTTATAATTGAGTCAAATTTACAAGTCAAATTAATTTGCACTGCTATTTATATTTACTTATTAATCATCATAAAACAATAAAGTATAATAATACTATAAATAATAATAATAATGTAATAATTTTTACAGTGGATAATAGAAAAGATATTGTCTGATAGAAAAAATCTCGTATTAACACATTAAAATAATTCTTAAAGTTTACTATTCAGTCAAATGTACATTAATCTACTTTGCACTGCTTTTAGAATATACAGATCAATCATCATAAAACTTGATGAATCCACAAATCTTTGATAAAAGAACTTTTTTAAGTGGATGTATGCATGGAAAATATATTCTATGACAAAAATCAACACATTTAACCAGCAATTATTATACAATTTGAGTCAAATTCACAACAATCTCATTTGAGCTTGTATTAATATGCTCATATCAATCATAAAACTAAGAGTTAAAACGGAAGAAGAATTTGAGGGCGTACTTGCACTATGTACAGTTGCCTTGAACCGGGCTGAAGCATGCTTGTTCCCCCTCCCATCTCCCCCGACGACCCGCATTCACATTACATTCGGGCCTAAGCACGCGCATACGTCATCGATGAAGCGCTGTTCAGTTTAAGAAGAGCTCTCGCAAAAAAAAAAAAAAAAAAAAAAAAAAAAAAAAGAAGCGCATTTTGCGTGAAAGTGCATTTTAATATCCGAGAGTGTGTTCTTATTCTACTGGTTGCACTAACTGTACCGCGGGCAATACTGCCATGAAATGGCGTTCACTTGTATTGCATCATTAATTTACTAGTTCTGAAACCAAACCATTACTCAGAAGCAGCATTTCAAAAACTCCCTCGCGGGCCGGATGAAAGTGTTCAGCGGGCCGCATATGGCTGTAGTTTGCCCACCTTTTGTGCTCTACAGTCATCTTTCCATCAAGTAAGTTTCTCCTGTCAGCCCAATTATTGATTGGCGACGCCAACGACCAGAGCGAGAGGTGGCAGTAAAGAAGAATTCACCATTCTCGCTATCATATGGATTTACTTTCATTGGCCAGATACCGGCTTCACAGCTCCATAATGATCCGCGATCGGTAAATGTAGCTTTTGTGGATGCTACTGCACTACTTGCTTAAAATAATAGCTTTGCTACTGAAAAGCTATTTGATTTAGAAAGTAGCTGCGCTACCGCCACACTATTGAGAAATGTAGTTAAGCTAGTAGCATCACTACTTGAAGCAATATATTAAAAAAGCTCTCTTTTCAAAAAGGGAGGAGCTACAAATGCTTATGCATTAGCATATTGGCAGATTCAAAACAGGACTATAACATTATCTCTGCGAAAATCTGAAAACGTCAAAAAAAAGTGGCTTAATAAGTGGTGGAGACTATGGTGTTCATTTGTGCATCCTAACACTCAACACTTATGATACCTCTCAGTTACTGACATTATCCGTGGCAGATACAATGTTGAAACTCTAATGGCAGACGGCTGCTTCTCACTCAGAGCTGTCTATGCTAATGAGGGAGAGAAAACGTCACAAATGGGCAGGACTTTGTCAATCAAAGGCAGAATGTCAATCATAGGGGGAACGTCAATCAAAGGGAGAGTGTCAATCAAAGGGAGAACGACAATCAAAGGGAGAGTGTCAATCAAAGGGAGAACGGTAATCAAAGGGAGAGTGTCAATCAAAGGGAGAACGTCAATCAAAGGGAGAACGTCAGTCAAAGGTAGAACGTCAATCGAAGTGTTTCTGCAAACTGTTTTTATGATGTGTGATTATAAAAAATAGAATTAATTAGTTTTTACCATTAAAGGCTGTCTATATTCACACACTGTTGCCACAGAACTGTGTTTAAACCCCTTTTAAAAGGGATTTTTGCATAATAGGTCCCCTTTAAGATGATCTGAACATCTGCTGTTCTCCATAGAGAAGACTACAAAATGTTTTGACAGAAGTACTGTATGTTTAATGAATTCAGTTCACTCCAGGTTGTGCCTGAACAACTTAGTCGTATTATTTTCTCACATTAATGTATTTTTTATTGAAGTAACTACATCTTTAATGAACTGCTATGTAAAAATTTCTTAATGTTCACAAAGAGATAAAAAAAAGTGCACGTTAAATTCTAGAATTATAGATGTCATGCAAATTAGAAGCTACAGTAACACTTTAGTTTAGGTTATTCATCCTATTAACTACTGGCTTATTACCTGTCTATTATTAAGATATTAACTGTTGATTAGTATAAAATATAAAATATTATAAAGTATGATCTAATTCTGCATCGCTAATCCTACACAAAACCTAAACCCAACTACTACCTTACTAACTGTTAATAAACAGCTAACTAGTAGTATATTAAACTAGTAGTGTTAATTAATGATTTGTTAATATCATGAATTGTGACCTAAACTAAAGTATTACCGAAGCCACTAATGATTTGGCTTGTTTAAATTGAAAATGGCAGCTCTAGGTGTCGAGGGCTCTGTGGAAGTTTGGCTTCAGCTTGTTCACATTCTCTGCGGCATAAGACTTTGTGTCAAGACTTATCTCCAGGCAGAATATAAAGATGTAATAATATCGGCCAAAGACATGAAACACTTCACACCAACCAATAACACTGGCGACAGTTAAACTCAAAAGCAAGTTTGAAGTATAAAAAGAGATCTTGTGCTGTAATTCAATGTTGTTAATCTAGCTGTCACCTCCTTGCTGTCAGCTGAACAGTGAGAAGATGTTTTAAGAGATGTACTGTATGGTATGGATGTGTCTGGTTGGAAAGGATTGTGACGTACCTCCTGACCTTGATCAAGAACACAAAGCTTGGAGCACTGTTTCTTGGCATCCATGAGAACATTGAACATTGTGCACACAGACAAGGCGACGCGGAAATCTGTGGACTTGCAAGACTTCTGCATTTTCGAGTCAAAAGCAGCTTTGGTCCTAAATAACAGAGATAGCAGAGACATCAGTTACATGAAGACCTGTCCTTGAATGGAATGCAAGTGCTTAATGGATTAGTTTACTTTCAGATTGAAAATGTACTGATATTTGACTCTCCCCCTCGTCATTCAAAATGTTCATTTCATTCTTTCATTTATTTTAAACGGAGAGTCTTCATTTACTCACTTGTTCAAAACCTATTTTGGGTTTCTTTCTTCTGTTGAACACAAAAGAAGATACTATTAAAAAGATAGTCATTGACTTTCATAGTCATTTTTTTTCCTACTGTGGAAGTCAATGGGTGCCATCAACCAGCATTTTTCAAAATATCTTCTTTTGCATTCTCATAAAGCCCCGGTCAGATCACACGAATTTGTTACGATTTCCTTGACGTAGGGTGTCGTGAGGATTTGTAAACGATAAATGCCTGTTGTGACACAAGATTCAATCATTTCTTCTCGTGTGGCATAGTTCACGACAACCGATACCATGCCTGCAACGCCCCACGACACCATCGCAGAAACTCTTGTGTGTTTAATTTTTTTTCCCGTTCTTTACGATGAGTTCCGTCACGTGGGTAACACTGGACAATAGGAGCATATAATTTCTCAGTTATCTCAGCGGGTGCTGCCGTTAATGCGCTGGTCAGGTAATCAACAAATAGGCTGCATATTTACTTATGGGTGGGTCACGGGTGGATATGATTAATCACTGGTTATGCAAACTTTAACAATTTTTTTTAAATTTTAAGGTGTTTTAAGCAATTTTATTTGACAGACTGGCACAAATATGCAGACATCTCCATTCTCACAACGAGTTTCTGAGTTCTCTCATCCTTCCAACAGAGTTTGTTCTTCCGAGGTAATCTGTGAACATGTTCAGTGCTGAATACATTGCAAAAGCATTTCCTGATTATTCAAAATTGTCATTAATAGTGAAAACAGTTTAACAAAAGGCTTATCTGAAACTGTGAATATTTCACTTAAATTTTATTTAGGCTAGATTATTAATTTATTTAACAAACCAACACAATCTCACGGCAATTCGTGTTTTGGCGCATATAGCAAACTTGTTTTGAAGCGCTTCACCTCAGATGTTATTCGTTATTCTTGTTTATAGATAACTTACCAACAAAAAAATACATTAAAATTAAGATAAAAATGATAGCAAACGAAATTCGTTTCAAAAAGATATTTTTTCCAAGAAAAATATACAAATTATATTTTAGTTTGTGCCCTTCCACTACTCAACTATACTGGTGGATGATATGTTTCGCTATGTGGAAAAACAAGAATTTAATGAATGCTTTATTGTGATTGTTGTATCACAAACCTCAGTCATATATTTTCAAATTTTTTAATATGTCATTATTTTAAAGATTATGTCTTGAGCATCTGATTTTTCCTTGCTGCTGCTTTTGTGCTTTCATTTTCTCCGTTTCACTCGCGGCAAGTTCAGGCGAGAGAGTGTTTAATAAGCAACCCTGGCAGGAAAAATACATTTCGATTTCAAAGAAAATATCCTAATATTAATAAGAAAACATAAGTTTGATCCTATACATGTTGTCACAAATGCCCAAATACTGTAGTTATTATTTATCAGCAAGCATCAGTGTTCATTGAATTTGAAATAAGATTAAAAAAATCGTTATAGCAACACTTGTGACTGCTTTGGGAAATAACACTCGTTGTAGACGTCACGGGATGACTGATCGTGAAGGAACGTGTAGTCTGGCACAATTGTTACCCACGACAAGTCAAGATTTTATCAAGAAAAAAAATCGAATAATCTGACATAGTGACTTTCCTAACCAACAATAAAAATCGTGTGATCTGACCGGCTTAAAGGTGAACTATCCCTTTAAGATTTGAAAGAAAATTGGAGGATATTTTCTCTATATAGCAGACGTTTCAATGCAGCTTCAAAAGAGGCTTTACATGGTATCAGATGAGAAATAAGGGTCTAAAATCTAGCAAAATGATAGAGACAGAGCACATTTAGGCCACGCTCCATCGGGGGGCAGGGGGTACAATCCAACTCGCTCCATTGAATTTCTATTGCGGAAAGATCCTTGTCATTTCTGACTGATAAAAAAAAAAAGTAAAGTAGACAAGTTAAAATATCCAGAACCAAGTTTTTATAACCTGTCAACCCTAAAAAACAAGTGTTTAGGGACCCAAAATTAGAGCGCAACATAAGGGAAATAAGGTTCAACCCACTGGGAGGAACCCAACACTGAAAAAGTAGCCCTATACGTTTCTGGAGATCGATTTATGTAGCCAGAAGTATGTATGGCTGCATTTCGTCTTTAAAACAAATGCTACTGGGCGGTATGACGCTATTCCATTCCGCGCTTACCAGCCTACTGCTTACCTCCATGTGGATGGCTTTCCTGCTGTTAACAGTTTGTCCAGTTAGTTTGTCATGTACGTCGGCGGACTTGAGACACAGAGCTGACCACGACAATGGGAGTCCGACGAGGAACGATTCCAGAAAGCGGGTAAGACCAAAACAAAACCCAAAAAATAAAATAAACAAGTAAATAACAGGGTGAGAATGTGGTAAAATCTGAAAACGTGGTAAAAATTAGGCGAGGGCTTTTCTTTTTCTGGATTGCTTTTTAAAACTGTGGGTTGGGTTTAGGGAAGTGGGTGGAAGGGTCAATCAGTGCTTTTGGAAACACTATTGGTTGGGTTTAGGGAAGGAGGAGGGTGGGTCAGTCGATCGGTCAGTCAGTCAGTCAAAACCGGCCTCTGATGGATTTAGGTGAGAACAGTAGGCGTAAATGGCACTCGCGAGAGAAATTTGATATCTCAAAAGGCGTACACAGCGGCTTCTGTGGATTCACAAAAAAAAAAAAAAAACTGCAAAAAAACGTAGCTCCTGGGACGTATTTGGCGTTCTCCAGAAATGTATATAGTGGTACGTTTTCAGAATAAGCCTGGGTTGGAGGAAATGTAAACAGGAACGTTTTTCACCATGCCTAAAAGCTGTTGGACAGCAAAAAAAAAAAAAAAAAATCCAGAAATAGGTTTTTACAAGCTTACGAATTGTGGCTTAAATCTGCCGTCTCTATCCGCTTGTTAAGTGGTGACATATGGAAAACTCTTTGCAGGTCCAAGCCGCTACTCATTTGAATTGAGAAAATATTAGTGTATGACCACTTTTTAGTCACACATTTAGGGTGAATTTTATATCAAATCATGGTGTACACAACAGTCTCTAGACTTTCTGCACATACATCAATATTTTAACATAATATATACATGAATATATGTATTGCGATTGTGATTTTCGAAAGTATTACAGTGCTTTGTAAACGTCAAAAATTGGTTGAGTCTCCCCATACAGTTTAATAGAGCACTTAAACCCAGAAGCAGCTTCGCGTGACGTCACACTCAACAAGCAGATAGATTTCCACTCTGTCTATATTGTTTAACACGCAACTTTTAGACATTGTTTTTTATTTGTCAGAAATGACAAGGAGGCACCCTCCCGCAATACAAAGTCAATGGAGCGGTTTGGATTGTTTTCCCCCCAGTGGGCGTGGTCTTCAGATTATGACGCATTGCGCTCTGTCTCTGTTGGTAACTTAAGATTCTCATTCTTCATCTGGGATTATGTAACACTGCATTGAAACTGCTGTTTGGAAATTCAAACTGTTATGCACCATAAAATCCACTTTATGCAGAAAAATCCTGAACGTTTATCTCCAAAACCTTCTTTACTTTTCAAGAAAGAGAGAAATGAACATCTTGGATGACTGCAAGTGAACTGATCCTTTAAAGAGCCAACCTTTTGACACAGGCCTCCATCATGTCGCTAGCCATCAGTTTGAGCCTCTGCTCCAGATGTTTGGCAAACTCTGGCTCTGGCCAGTGCAGGTCCATGACGAACATCTGAAGAGCATCCAGCTTCCAGAACAGATCTTCTGATGTGGCCGAGCCATTACTAGAGAAGACAGAAACATGCACATGCTTAGCTCGAAATGGACTAGTTTTTCCCCTGCAAAATACACTACATTACAAATCTAGACTTTAAAAACAGGGTCAAATGAGTGCATCTTTATTATACTAATGAATAATTTTTGATTATAATTTTTTTTATTTTAATTAATAATTAATACATGATGATATTTTATTATAATTTCTAATTCAAACAAACAATAATGTAGATAGATACCAGTGGTCAAATCCAAAATAGCTAAATCGCCAGGGCCATTTAATATAGCTCATTAATAAGTATTTTAAATTAGAAATTGTTATACATAATAATAAATAAATAAATAAACAACACAGAGTTTTACATAAGAAATTTGGCCTGAAAAATACATTACAAATCTAAACTTAATGCGCATTAAGCTTAAAACATATGACAATGTTGGTTTTGTGCCACTTCCAGCAATTTAAATAGTCTTAAAATAATAAATTATATTGTATTATTGGATATCATACTTGTAAATGCTAATATACAGTAGTTAAAATGTTGTAACCACAAGGTTACTGTATATGATGGAAGCCAGAAAAGGAGTAATGAATATACAGTTGCCCTGGAATATTATCGGCTGAAGAACAATATGGTAACAGCATTGACACTGATTACAATATCATCTTTTATCTTTTTAATATTACAATAGAATTTTTTTTTCTTCTCGAAACAGTCTTGTAATAACCCCAGTAACATGCCAGGGTTTTTACAAGGAGTATTTAATGAGTGGCTTTTAAAGGGTAAGGTGTTTTTATACTTCACGCTTTTTAGGGTCTGAACATTTTTATGTGTGTGAATAGTCAGTTGTTATATTAAGTTATTATAAAGGTTATAATGTATATAATTTTAATTTGTATATTTATTTAAAAAATATAAAACTTACTCCATATGCATTTACTTGTAAGTTATACTTACAACTTAATCCTATTTAAACATATATTGTTATTTCATAAAATATTTTTAAAACATAAATTGTAACATTACACTCTACTAATTCTTAGGTAACACTTTATTTTGATGGTCTATTTGAGTATTAGTACACTGTCTGCTTAATAACTGTTGATATGCTCCCTAAACAGACATTTAACTGACTATAAGAGACTTTGCAAGTGCATGTCAACTTACGTTAACCCTAACAGTCTACTTATAATCTAATGAGAATTAGTTGGCATGTAGATGCAATGTAATTTAATTTAACAAACGGACCATCAAAATAAAGTGTGAGCAATTCTTAAATATATTATTTATAATAATATTATAATGTAACATTGTGATTTATATTTACATTTTATATGTTATTATTACTCATATTTTTTAAATACAGTATAAAATACAGGTGATCACAAGTAACACCACATGACGCAAACACACAAACACACTCTCATAAAATCTAGCTTTTTGGCCTTTAATCTTGTGTATTGTTCAAAGAGACTAGCCTTTCGTTATGTTAGTGACTGTTTTTGCCCCATTGACTTCCATTATAATTACAACTTTCTCTGTGTTTCATCAAATGTAATGATTTTTAGTGACAAACCTTATTTTGACACACATTTTGGGAAAATGATTTCAAAATTTTCAAAAACTTAACTATATCACACCTTCATTATGTCCATGGCTGTTTTCGCCCGAGTGACTTCCATTATAATAAAAATTTTTTCATTGCAAAGCCATGACACCATGCATTCTTGACTATTGCTGGTTTTCTCTGTTGGGATTGATGCACATTAAGAGAAGAAAACCTCTTCTCAACAGGGAAAACCACAAACAATCAACAATGATGATTGTATGGCGTCATGGCTTTCATTTGAAGGCCAGATTTCAGTCTGTAAAACTGCATTTTTCCATCTTAAAAATGTTGCCGAACTTCGACATATGCTATCAGTATCTGATGGGAAAAACTTATTCATGCTTTCATGACCTCTTGGCTAGACTATTGTAATGTGTTACTAGACCACAGGTGTCAAACTCAGTTCCTGGAGGGCCGGAGCTCTGCACAGTTTAGTTCCAACCCTAATTAATCACACCTGATCAAACTAATTGAGTCCTTCAGGCTTGTTTGAAACCTGCAGGTAAATGTGTTGAAGCAGGGTTGGAACTAAACTGTGCAGGGCTGCGGCCCTCCAGGATCTGAGTTTGACACCCCTGTACTAGACGGTTGCCCTGTTGGCCTAATTAACAAACTTCAGCTAGATCAAAATGCAGCTGCTAGAGTGCTTTCAAGAACAAAGAAATATGCTCATATTACTCCAGTTCTTTCATCACTGCATTGGTTCCCTATTCAATATCGTATAAATGTAAACATTTTGTTGACTACCGGCTTAGCTCCCCAGTATTTGAGGGAGATCCTGGTGTATTATAGGCCATCAAGTCCTCTATGCTCAATTAATTCTGGACGATTGATTATTCCCAGGATATCAAAGTCAACTATAGGCGGTAGATCTTTCTCATATCTGGCACCTAAACTCTGGAAAAGCCTTCCTAGCACAGTTCGGGAAGCAGACACACTCTGTCAGTTTAAAACTAGATTAAAGACACATCTCTTTGCATTAGCATACACATAAAACCCAAATGCTCTAAAGGATTGTTAGTCTGCATTATTTAGGGCAACCGGAGCAGAGCACTTTCCTAAAGACATTATAATTTGAACTGCATCTGCGCTTATGTTAGTCTTGTTTTATTATTCCCGAGGTTTCCATAATCCTGGACCAGGCTGTATCCTGAGCAGCTGCTGTGGTGGTCATATAGGAGTAGAGAGCATGAGATTCCTGTAAGACTCCAGTGACAGACGAGCCTTCGCATTGATCCTGAAGGGCCAGCCTGTACACCAGTCTGTGACCTCTCCCACCTGCAACGTTCTCCAGCCTCCGGAGCCTAGACTGCAGCTCTGCACAAGACGTTTGGCCATAGGAGAAATGGTCGTGCCCAACTGAGCCTGGTTTCTCTCGAGGTTTTTTTTCCTTCATTTTCACCGATTGGTGAAGTTTGTTCCTCGCCGCTGTCGCCACTGGCTTGCGTAGTTCGGGACTTGTGGAGCTGTGCATAGATGGATTTGCTCATCAGTGTTTGGACTTTTAGCATTGAAAATTAAACCACACTGAACTGAACTAAACTGAACTTCAACTCTTCAACTGGACTGACACTGTTTCAAATTACTATAATCTTCTATGTGAAGCTGCTTTGACACAATCTACATTGTAAAAGCGCTAAAGAAATAACGATGAATCGAATTGAAATGGCTTTGTAATCAAAAAATGTTGTTATAATGGAAGTCAATGGGGCAAAAACAGCCACGGACATAACAAAAGTGTGGTAAATTTGCCCACAGTGCATTGTTTTTGAACAATTTAAAAACATTTTCCCAAAATATGTGTCAAAATAAGATTTGTCATCAAAAAACATTCCACTTGCTGAAACAGAGAAAGTTGTGGCCAAATTAAGCCTTAAAATCACCCCAATATTGAAATATTCTCACTCCCTATTACAGCACTTTTTACATGTAAAATGCAAATAGTTAAAATTGTAAAAGTTACATCATCAATAAACAGTTAAGTTGTCCCAAATTAAAAAAAAAACGCAGTCAAAGGACTAATCAGTAATCAGCACAAAAATACTGTGATATCAGTTTCTCCTGCATCCAGCAGACTGAAATGCCTCAGACAGAGAGCAGCATCTCCCTGCTGTTTTTTGTGGACTCCAGTGGGTTTGAAGGGGCTCAAGAGATCTCCAAGACAGACAGATGGAGTGACATCAACCGCAGTCGACACGGCAACGCACAGTTTAGGCCTCATGAATGTGCGGTGCAACAACAACAAGCAAAAAAAAAAAAGGCCACTCGTTCTTCTCGCTGTTAAAAGACTGTTACCTTCACAAGTGGCGGTCCGGGAAAATAAATTGCTTGGCAAAGTCCGCTGTGCAATTAAAAGGGGCGAGCACAAGCTCCCACTCGATTAATTAGCGGCGGTATGGTCCGTAAGGGCCCCCTCGGGGGTCCGCGCCTCCGCCTCGAGCCCGCTTGAGCAGAGGAAAGAGAGGCAGGGTGAACAAATGGACCAGTTTCTCGCCTGACGAACAAACTCCCCCTCAGGGAGAACACAAAGTTCTTGCCGAATCTAACAAGCAGCTAACCATAGTCCCCTCTGACAGACACCCACAGGACTACACCCACCACACACACACTGTTTCAGGCCCGAAAGCTGGTGTGCTTTTGCAGTTCACACTCTTTAGGCTAATTGAGATGGATGTAATTTAACTTTCCAACGTTGTTTAGGCTCTGCATAGATGCTCTGAATAATACAGGTTCTTTATTGGCATCTTTCACAGAGGACTTTTAACATCCGTGGAAGCTTTCCATTACACTAAAAGTTTAACGGTTCTTCGGATAATTGAAATGTTCTTCTCACTAAGGGAAGTAATAGTTCTTATGTAACTGTTTATAGCTTGTTTGGATAATTGAGAGAGCTGATCTAGGATAAATCATCTAGATTTGGGTTTGAATGCATAAAGTTAAAGTTATAGTATATATATATATATATATACTGTATATACTATAATGTTTCCCTGATTATTTCAAATGCACAGCAGAGAGACAACAAGGTCGCTTTTTATGCGTATTAAATTTGTTTGTATTGTTAATAAATATTGTCAATAACGATAATACTTATAAACCTTACTTAGAAACTTTGGTCTGACCTAATTTTCTCTTTTTTTCTAGCTTTAGGGGGCAATACATACACACTCACCGGCCACTTTATTAGGAACACATATCTAACTGCTCGTTAATGCAAATTTCTAATCAGTCAATAACATGGCAGCAACTCAATACATTTAGGCATGTAGACATGTTCAAGACGATCTGCTGCAGTTCAAACAGAGCATCAGAATGGGAAAGGAAGGTGATTTAAGTGACTTTGAATGTGTCATGGTTGTTGGTGCCAGACGGGCTGGTCTGAGTATTTCAGAAACTGCTGATCTACTGGGATTTTTACACACAACCATCTCTGGGGATTACAGAGAATGGTGCAAAAAAGAGAAAATATCCAGTGAGGTCAGAGGAGAATGGCCAGACTGGTTTGAGCTGAGCTGGGCAACAGTAACTCAAATAACCACTCGTTACAACCGAGGTATGCAGAAGAGCATCTCTGAACATGTTGATATAACATGTCGAACCTTGAGGCAGATGGGCTACAGCAGCAGAAGACCACACCGGGTGCCACTCCTGTCAGCTAAGAACAGCAAACTGAGGATACAATTCAAACAGGCTCACCAAAATTGGACAACAGAAGATTGGAAAAATGTTGCCTGATCTGATGAGTCTCAATTTCTGCTGCGACATTTGGATAGTAGGGTCAGAATTTGTATCAACGATTCAGGCTAGTGGTGGTGGTGTAATGGTGTGGGGGATATTTTCTTGGCACACTTTGGGCCATTAGTACCAATTGAGTATTGTGTCAATGCCACAGCCTACCTGAGTATTGTTGCTGACCATGTCCATCCCTTTATGGCCACAGTGTACCAATTTTCTTATAGCTACTTCCAGCAAGATAGCACGCCATGTCAAAAAAGCGTGAATCATCTCAGACTGGTTTCTTGAACATGACAATGAGTTCACTTTTGGGATGTGGTGGAATGGGAGATTCATGGATGTGCAGCTGACAAATCTGCAGCAACTGCGTGATGCTATCATGTCAATATAGACCAAAATCTCCGAGGAATATTTCCAGCACCTTGTTGAATCTATGCCACGAAGGATTAAGGCAGTTCTGAAGGCAACACTTTAAAAAAAGGAATGATTGTCACTAATAACTGGTTACTTATTACCACTTGGTGCCTATTATTAAGACACTGACAGTTTATAAGTACATATTCCGCATTATGTACTTCTACATGCTTAATCCTACCAACACCTAAACCCAATACTACCTTAATAACTATTATTAATCAGCAAATTAGGAGTTTACTGAGCTGAATGTCTTAGTTAATTGTTTCTTAATAGCGGTAACTTTACGTTAAAATAAAGTGTGACCATTCATTTTTAATTGGAAAGCTATTAAAGCAATGACATATTGGTTAGTAAAAATACTACTACTATAACTACCACTATTATTATTCATGCTAATATGTTAGTTATTTATAATTGAAACTATATAATTCTTGCGAATGGAGGACGTGCAGATAGGGGTAGTTCCAAATGCAGCATTATTTAGAATGGTCAGGCAGGCAGGGGTCGAAAACCAGCATAAACAGTGTAGAAGATGATCCAAGAGCGTAATCCAAAGACAGGCAAAAGGTTCAGGGCAGGCAGCAAAGAATCAGAAAAACGATAAACAGTCCAAAGTCAAAAACACGGGAAACAAGAAACAAGGAAAACACTTTAAATGACTGAACAGCTAATCAATACTCAGCAACATGAGTGTGAAACAGAGGGGTTTAAATAGCCCAAGTGATCACTGGTCATGAGTATCAGCTGTGTGTGTGTCCAAATGACTGTCAGCTGTGGCAGGAGTGATTGGTGCAAATAATTCTAGGTTATATAGTTCAGTGGGAAGTGATTTCCAATGGAGAATACACTGCTGGCAATCACAACAATAATACAGGGGGTCAAAACTAAAACTAAAAAAATATAAAACAACGACAACAAACCTTACTTAGGAACGTTGGTCTGACATACTTCTCACCTAAAACACCATAAGCTTAATAAGGCAAATTAATATTTGAAATGTGTAATACAAGATTTTGTTTATATTAGATAAGGGGAATTTAAAAAGAATATTGCTGATGATTTGAATTAAGAATAATTTTAATTGCTTCACTATCAAACAATGAAATAACAATGTTGACAATAATAATACTAGCTAGTTAACACCAATACTAATATAGATTAATACTAATATCACATATTACTATTTATAAATACATTCTAATAATAACTAACAATAATCCACGGACCAAAGATGCCATTTCAGACCTGAAAACTGGGTTTTTGTGTGGTTTTGCTCTCAACCACATTCCTGCAGGACCACCAGCTCTGCATATTTTCCATGTCTCCTTAACCAAACACACCTGATTTAAATCATCAGCTTATTAGCAGAGACTGAAAGACCTTTAATGAGTGTAACAGACAAAGGAGACATCCAAAACATGCAGTGTTGGTGGTCCTCCAGGAACATGGTTGAGAAACACTGCCTTAGGCTAACAGATATGTATGCAGTTTATCTTTCTGATGTTATTTAAGCTATCTGTAGCTATCAGAAGTTAACGCTGTTTACATCTCATTTCAAGAGTGGTCAATTGTTTCAGGATAAATCTGGAACGGGTGTTTAAAATGGTGCATAAGGTCACTATACTACAGTTTTAGCCAGATAACCCCTGATGGCACAGAGAAAATAGTGTCGCTGTTTATCATCGCACGCTCACAGCGGGTTTTAAATGCTCTCACGCTCCATAGATTGAAGCCATGATACCTGGACACTCCACTATAAGTTGACAAATGAACCTAAAGACCCGAATCATCTTTTAAACAGCTTTCTGTGAATTGCCATTGTTTTTCGTACTAAAAACAAAGTCACAGATGCAAAACAGACACCGAAGACAAGCAATATATATGATACTCACAAAATATCTGGCAAATTAATTCCATGTCCGCTGTAAAATCAAATAATTGTGTTAAATTATGCCAGTCAAGAAGCCAATAAATAACATATAACAGTTAGCAACTAAATACACTAAAATAAACAAAGCAACATCGTTTACAAGTCATGCAAAAAAGGGATGGGAATCATAAGCAAATTTATAATCCTTTTAGCAATTATTTTGTATTTCTATATACAACATAATGTTAAAACTAGATGATCTCTAGGGATTTTCCAACTAAAAACATAAGAATCCATTTTTAAAGACTTAATACAATTAATACAAAAATAATTTAGACGTAACTATGTAGAAAAAGCTGTCATTTTTATCATGTGATTCAGTCAACTGCAAGTGATTCAATAAACCATTTCAACTGACTGACTTAAGACAAGACTTCAGTAAGTGGTTAAGGCTAAACATATTGAACAGATATCAGTCCATAACTGTCTATATATTGACTATGTTTCATTTAAGCACATTTTTAAGCACTAGTAAATTTTTTAGTCATAATAATGTGGAAAAAGTGGTCATTCTATAGTTGAGTCTATCATGATTCAGTCAACAACTACAAAAGATTCAGTAAACTAAAATTCAAGTGAGTTGGTGGACTACATAACTCACTTGGTTAAGATTAAAGATGAGCTGATTTTATATGATTCATTAAAGTATTTACACTAAAGTACCATTTTTAAGGATCTCAAAAGTTGAGATTCAAGTGAGTCAGAAGTAATTAAAAAGGTTAAGTAGTTAAATAGAAAAATGGTACTTCTATTATGTGAGTCAGTCAACAACTGGAAGTGATTCAAAAAATAATCGATTGCTGATGTATCAGCTGGTAGACTGAAAGCTGAACATGACTTTTTAAACAAATATATGAAAAAGAAATCGCCCATAAGAAATGGCTCATATAGTAATTAAACAGATTTTTTAGGTCTTAATAAAAAGTATAATTTCAGTTATATAATGTAGAAGAGTAATATAGAAATAATGTTCAATAATTATATCACATGATTCAGCAAACAACTTCATACGATTCAGTAAACTGAGATTTAAGTGAGTCGGTAGATTGATTTGAGATTTAATAAACTAATTGGTTAAAGCTAAACATGACTTTTTAATTTAATAAATGTATTCAAAATAAATCAGCCCATAACTGTTCATATATTAACTATGTTTCATTTTAAACAAATTAAAAAGGCTTAATTCAATTTAAAAAGTATTCATTTCAGTCTTGATAATGTAGAAAAAATGGTTATTCTATCACAATTCAGTCAACAACTGCAAATGATTCAGAAAACTAAGATTCAAGTGAGTCAGTGGACTGATTCAAACAACTACTCACTTGGTTAGACAAAAGATTAGCTCATTTCATTTGATTCATTAAAAAGAAAAGGCTCTCTTTTTTTACATTAAAGTACCATTTTTGAGGACCTCAAAAGAGATTCGAGTGAGCCAGAGGACTCAGTTAAAAAAAAGTTAAGTAGTTAAGTATAGTTCAATTTAATTCATCTTTATTTCTATAGCGCTTTTACAATGTAGATTGTATCAAAGCAGCTTAACATAGAAGCTGAAGTAAATTGAAACTGTATGGAAAATTTTAACTTCTATTATGTGATTCAGTCAACAACTGAAAGTGATTCAATAAATCATTTTGACCTATTAGCTGGGAAACTGATACAAGATTCAATGACCCACTTGATAAAAGCTGAACATGACATTTTAATTGTATTTATTAAAAAACAAATGAAAAGAAATACATAAATAAAAAAAAACTGATCATATATAATTTTCCTTATAATTTTGTAGGTCTTTTTAGGTCATTTAATTCCTAATAATGTAGAAAAAGTGATCATATCACATGATTCAGTCAACAACTGCAAATGATTCAGTAAACCTAGATTCAAGTGAGTCGGTAGACTGAAGTTAAGTATAGAAAAATGTTACTTTTATTATGTGATTCAGTCAACAACTAGAAGTGATTCAATTAATCATTTTGACATATTAGTTGGTAGACTGACGCAAGATTCAAAGCCCCATTTTGTAAAAGCTGAACATGACATTTTAAATGAATTTATTAAAAGAAACTGTTCATATATTAACTATAAACAAAAAAATGTTATGTCTTAGTACAATAAAAAGTAGTCATTTCAGTCTTAATAATGTAGAAAAAGTGGTCATTCTATCACAATTCAGTCAACAATTGCAAATGATTCAGTGAACTGAGATTCAAATTAGTCAGTTCAAGTGAGTAAGAAGACTCACTAACAAGTAGTTATTTATAGAAGATTGGTTGAATCAAAAAGTGATTCATTAAGACGAGTTTCAAATATGTTAGTAAACCATTTCAAACTTATTTATTAAAAAAAAAAAATAATAATAATCGGTTTAGCTGATTCTTTAATAAGAACCAACCTAGAAGAATCAAAAGCACAAAGTACATGTCATATTATTTTTTATCGTGGTTTGAAAAAGCCATTTAATCAAATAATTTTCTGTCAATTATTTCACAAGACCAGCTTCATTACGTTTAATATAGTTTGGCAGCACAGCTCATGAAGTGCCATGAATTCAATGTTTCCTTGACAACTATACAGGAAACACTTGGAGAGGTACAGTATCTGATCTACATTTGTGGAAGAACAAGAATTTTTTTCAGAAGAACAAGGATTTGTTTTGGTACTGAACAAAAAGAGCTTGTTGATTCCCAACCCAAACTTACGAAAAGACACATAATCAGTAAAATAAATCAAGAAATACATCATAACCCTCACACTGTCATGCAAATTGGGGATGCACGGCTAAAACACATTCCTTATAAATTACACAAATGCTTATTATAGCAGCTTCATCAAACCAATAAATATTCTATGACATATTTAAAGATAATGTTAATAAAATAAATGATAATAACAATGTTATATAACAATTAGATTTATTAGTATTATTATTAATAATAACAATACAAATACATAATAATAATAATAATTATTATTATTACTATTCTTCTTCTTATTATTATTATTATTTATATTTTATATTACATACACATATTTTAAAAGTAGTTTTTTATTTGATTGTATAATTTGATATAATAATAATATGAAATATCAGATTGATTAAATGTTATTAACAACAACAACAACAACAACAACAACAACAACAACAACAACAACAACAACAACAACAGCATTATATTTTAACATATATTTATACAACAGTTCTGTCTCGTTCTTCAATCTGATTGGCTAATAGCTAGGGGTGTCAAAATTAATTGTTTCTTCGGTGCGCCGCGATGTTGAACAAGCTGTTGAACAACATAATGTACTTTTGAGGCTTTTTTAGTTAAAGAATGTAGTTGTTTAGATTGCATCTTTGCAGTTTATTTATAAGGATAGTGCTTATTTTAAAATATTTATAATTTCTAAGAGGCAGCGTGTTGGTGGCTATTAGTCTGTCATTGAGCAGAGCAAAGACGTTGTCCATCCACAAGATGGCCACAGATACCGGATAATAAGCCCTTAGAAGAGAAAAACAGCGTAACTTCTAACTATAGCTGATCAAATCATTATTAAACTGGTAAGTGACATTCTAAGTCGATCTCTCTCTTTTGTATGTTGTAGTGCTGCATTTATTTATACCATATAATTGTAATGTATTGAGTGTGAGATGGGACTTGCATATCAGGAATGTATGTATTTTGTGTTGGCCACTCATTTTATAACCCTGAGTTACTTTTTGGTTGGCCATCTGTTTGTTTCTAATGAGTCTCCTGTTTTCGTTACTGCAGACTAGTTCAGTAAAAAGAAAGATAGAAGAAATGCCTGCATGTGTTTAGTGTTTTAGCTTATTTACCGTTTTACAAACACAACAGCAATCTGGTAGTGATTGCGCTGCTTTTTTCAGGGTTAATTATTGTGATCTCCTGATTGCAACTGAGAAATACTGGGAAATGTCTCAAGCGTTAGACTGATGGCATTTCATGCCGTTCAGCCTTATAGTCTTAAAATGTGAGCAAAATCAGTTGTTTTGTCATCACTTTAGACATTACGCTAGAGAATCAGTCAAATTGTCAAAAGTGACGTGTGTGAAGTAGCAATGGTGTCTGATGCTCTGACATGAGCTGCAGATATGAATGAATGGCGGAAAAAAGTAGTTCCTCTTACAAAAGGGTTTTTGGACTCTCCGTGTTTGATTTTCTTTTTTATATACATGATTATGCCGTCGAACTGTTGTATAAACGCAATATCACATGAGTAGCAGTGCAATGTGGCTGCATATCATCACTGGTGGGACACTAAGGCATCCTGTCAATGCACACACACACACACACACACACATATATATATATATTATAGAACATACAACACATTTTTAAAATATTAAAAATAAATTGATTTAATTTATATAGTTAAATTTTTTATTCAAACAATTTAATTAAATACCACTGCTACTCATAATCATTTTTATTATTACATACAATTTAAAAAACATTAAATAAAGATAATAAAATGTAAATTTTTTATTGATTATTTACAAAATGATTTAATAATAATAATAATTATTATTATTATATAAATTTTATAAAAGATTATTGATTATTTATTACTTATTTCATATTGATTATTTAAATAATAATAAAACTTATATTTTCTCAAGTCACCAGCCATCGGCAGGCGTGTCACAATATTAAGTGTAGGTCTATAATAGGGGTTCTCTAACTCGGTTCTGGAGGTCCGTTGTCCTTCAGATTGTAGCTCCAACTTGCCTCAACACACCTGCAAGGATGTTTCTTGAAAGCCTAGTAAGAGCTTGATTAGCTAGCCCAGGTGTGTCTGATTAGGGTTGAAGCTAAAATCTGCCTGGCCTATAATGTCTTGCAGACTTCGCTGCTATAATAAGCATATGTGAAGAGCAGTGTGCAGCGAGCGATGTGCCCAGCTGACTCATACACACGTGCTGTCACACAGCGGCCCCATCCAGGACGGGGCTGAGAAGCTGGGCATCTGAGGAAGGTTAAGAGGCAGGTTGGGAACCCTGGGCAGAGGAACGCTTGGCAGATTGTTGGTGATGGTCCTGCCAGAGATCACAAAGTTAAAGAGCAGAGAGTCCTGACAATCAGACAGGTCATCAGGTAAAGAGCAGATTATTGACAGCGAAGAATCAGTTGGAAAAATATTTTATTTGATGCAAATGGAAATGTGGCTGTGAGAGATGCTTAACAAGTGCCATTCAGTTTTGACTATAAAACACCCAGTGACATCCATCCATTTGTCCATCCACCATTTGATCTGATTGTACTACTTCTTATAACTGTTTTTCAATAATGTGTTTGCTGGAATTAAACTGACACACAAATAGTTACAGAATTATCTTTATAATATATAGTAGTCAAATGGCTAAGTAATAATAAAAACAAATGTCTGTGATAAATGATGAAACTAAATAAATGACTACGGGAATTTAAAATGGATTAACCGTTCAATTAATTTTCTACATTATTATCATTATTGTTATTATTATTAATAATACTACAAATAATTATAATTAATAACAATACTACTAGTAGTACTACAACTAATAATATTGATAAAAATAATAACTAAATATATACAGTTGAAACCAGAAGTTTACATACACTCTATAAAAAGGCACCATTTTTTTAAATGTCTGATGTTAAATCATACTAAACATTTTCTCTTTAAGGTCAGTTAGGATTTCCAAAATGATTTATAGTTACTAAATGCCAGAATACTGAGAGAATTTGTTTTCTTGAGAATTTTTTATTTATTTCTAGACTGTCAAAAGTTTACATACATTTCCTTTTTATTTTGTAGCATTGCCTTTAAACTGTATAACTTTGGTCAAATGTTTTGGGTATCCTTCCACAAGCTTCTCACAATAGTTTACTGGAATTTTGGTCCATTTGTAGGCTGCCTTGATCGCACATGCTTTTTCAGCTCTACCTACAAATTTTCTACAGGATTGAGTTCAGGGCTTTGTGATGGCCACTCCAAAACATTCACTTTGTTGTCCTCAAGCCACATTTGAACTAATTTGGCAGTATGCTTAGGGTCATTGTCCATTTGGAAGACCTATTTGCAGCCAAGCTTTAATTTTCTGTCTGATGTCTTGAGATGTTGCTTCAATATTTCTACATAATGTTCTTTCCTTTTGATGCCATCTACTCTGTAAAGTGCACCAGTTCCTCCTGCAGCAAAACAGCCCGACAACATGATGCTGCCGACCATATACTTCACAGTTGGGATGATGTTCCCAGGCTGGTAAGCTTCCGCTTTTTCCTCCAAATGTAACGCTGGTCATTATGGCCAAACAGTTACAGACAGACCACAGGACATGTCTCCAAAATGAAAGTCTTTTTCCCTGTGTGATTTTGCAAATTGTAATCTGGCTTTTTTATGGTGCTTTTGGAGTAATGGCTTCTTCCTTGCTAAGTGGCCTTTCAGCCCATGTCGGGACTCGTTTCACTGTGGATAATGAATCTCTCCTACCAGCTTCAGCCTTTTGGTTTTGTTCTGGGGTTGATACACACAGTTCACACCATAGCACGTTCAACTCTGGAACACAGAATTCTTCCTGAGCGGTATGGCGGCTAGACATTCCTATGTTGTTTATACTTGCATATAATTGTTTGAACTGATGAACGTGGCACCTTCAGGCATCTGGAAATTGTAACCAAAGAAGAACCAGACTAGTTGAGGTTCACAATTCTCTTCCTGATGTCTTGGTTAATTTCTTTAGATTTTCCCATGTTGTCACACAAGGAAGCAGTGTATTTGAGGTTTGCCACAAATATTAATCTACAGGTGTGCCTCCAATTAAATCAAATTTTGTCAATTAGCCAATCAGAAACTTCCAAATCCTCAACACCATCATCTGAGCTTTTTCAGAGGGATAGTAATCTTATTGTATGTAAACTTTTTACTTTCAAAAAAGTAATAAAAAATTCTCAAAAAAAATATCTCTCTCATCATTCTGGTATTAAGCAAATAGAAACATTTTTGGTAATCCTACCTTACCTAAAATAAAAAAAAAAGGTTTAGTCACATTTAACATCTGACATTTAAAATGAAAATGGTTATGTGCCTTTTGATACAGTGTATGTAAACTTCTTGTTTCAACTGTATAAATTAGAAATAAACTAATTAATTAATTTATTTGGCAAGGAAAGCTATTTTTTATTTATTAATATTTAAAAAAAAAAAAAAAAAAAAAAAAAAAAAAAAAAAAAAATATATATATATATATATATATATATATATATATATATATATATATATATATATATATATATATATATATAATTATTATTATTAATACCTAATATTACTCATATATACTGCAATTGAATTATATACATGGTATTTTATTATCATTTATTTCAAATGTTTGTAACATGGTAAAAACATGGTAAAATTTTTCTAAATATTAATTCATTTTTCACTTTAAAAGATAAAAACATTATGATCATGGCCGCAATCACCAGCGATCTAATCCTTACAGATCAATAGTAAACTCACAGATCGCATAGAACTACAAATCTGCCGATATATGGACTACAAGATCCAGTCATGCATCACACACTCACACCTGTTCCATTTTCCCACTGATTGCTAACACACACCGCTGTAGCTGCTCAAAGACTGATTAGTTGGACTATTTATAAAAGCAGCACAGACACACACACCTGTTGCTGAGTCTTGTTAAACTGAATAGTGAACATTACGACTCGTTTTCCTTGCAATGCCTTTTTTTGACCTTCGCCTTGTTTGTTTGTTTATGTTGTCTGCTTTTAAAGTCCATGTAATCAGTTCTGAACAGCTTCAGCAGTGTGTTAGCTATCAGTGGGAAAATGGAACAGGTGTGAGTGTGTGGTGCATGACTGGATATTGTAGTCCATATACAGGCGGATTTGTAGTTCTATGCGATCTGTGAGTTTACCAGCGATCTGTAAAGTTTAGATTGCTGGTGATTGTGACAATCATATATGCAAAAATATAATGATTATGTAATAAAAATACTACTAATAAGAAACAATTAAAGAATTTATTAGCATCAGTATTATTTTTAGTTGTACATCACAGGGAAAAAAAATAAAAAAGACTTTAAACTTTAAAAAAAACTTAAAGTCATTCTCAACAGAATACAAGAGATAAAGTTCTACATAAAGTCTCATTTTCACAAGCACTGTTTTCTGAAGTTTTGGTTAATTCCACAGAAAATGTTGCCTGAATGAACCTAAAAGTTTCTTGTTTTCATTTGCATCAAATAAAATATACTGAGAATAAACAAGAAACTGAGGAATAAATCAGAAAAGCACGAAGGCATTAAAGGATAAGGATTAAAGGGAAAAAATCTATTAGGCTCCATTCTATTCCCCCTGTCCAATTATCTTCCGTTCTCTGAAACATGAAGTTAATTGGACTCCTGGAAATACAACCTAACACGTGTAAACAAACTCTGCAACGTTCTCCAAATCGCAAAACAGATCAATGTAAAAACACATACACAAAATCCAGGTCGATTCTACTTACTTCACAGACTGCCATGTCTCCTGTTCAAAACCACGATGAATGGACTGAGCGATGGACGACTCCATCAGGTCAATGTAACGCACCACCAGAGGGCTGTAAAGGTCTTGCAGGTGCTTATGGAAGGTTCCGTTGCACAGGTGAGCTGGAGAAAATGATGAACACATTCATGGATATATATATATATATATATATATATATATATATATATATATATATATATATATATATATATATATATATATATATATATATATATATATATATATATATATATATATATATATATATATATATATATATATATATATATTAGCCCCCCTGAATTATTTGCACCCCTGTTTATTTTTTTCCACCAATTTCTGTTTAACAGAGAGAAGATTTATTTTCTCAACACATTTCTAAACATAATAGTTTTAATAACTCATTTCTAATATCTGATTTATTTTATCTTTGCCATGATGACAGTAAATAATATTTTACTGGATATTTTTCAAGACACTTCTATACAGCTTAAAATGACATTTAAAGGCTTGGTAACACTTTATTTTGATGGTCCATTTGAGTATTAGTAGACTGTCTTCTTTATATCTGTTGATACTGACATTTAACAGTCCTTCAAAAGACATTTAACTGACTATAAGAAACTTTGCAAGTACATGTCAACTTACACTAACCCTAACCCCAACCCCAACCCTAACCCCAACCTAACAGTCTACTTATAATCTAATGATAATTAGTTGCAATGTAACTTAAATTCAACAAACGGACCGTCAAAATAAAGTGTGACCAAAGGCTTAACTAGGTTAATTAAGTTAACTAGGCAGATTAGGGTAATTAGGCACACACACACACACACAGTACTGTGTAAAAGTTTAAGCCAACATTAAATCTGTTGTTTTACTGATTGTATAATGAATTTATCGGACCCTTTACATAAATGTATTTTTTTATTGTCAATTTTTGTCTTTTTTTAATTGAGATTCCTACAGGGTGAATAAATTGATTTTCAGTTGATGTATGGCTTGTTAGGATAAGAGTTAGGTTAGGTTAGAGTTTGAATTATTTTGGTTTAACTGTTTAAGACATGTGAAAGACAATGTTGAAGTGAGGCTGTTTGTCTTGGTTTGAGGTGCATTTCTACAGCTCAAACAAATATTGTACTTCGAGCAATGTTGTCTGAATTGATGGAATTGTGAATGTTAAAAAGTACAGATAGGTTTTAATCCATTATGCCATTCCTTCTGGAAAGGACTTCAGTGGTAATAGTTTTCATTTTCAGCATGATAACGATCAGCTAATTGCAGTAAATCCTATTTGTAGAAAGAAAACAGCTGATGAAACACAGACAGTTATGAAATGGCCTCCACAGTATCCAGACCTGAATATTATAGAGGCTGTATGAAATGACCTAGACAGAAAAAGAAAGATATGACACTCTAAACCTAAAAAAAAAAAACTCTGGAAAGTGCTAAAAGAAGCTTGATATTACACAGCACATTATTTCAGAAAAATGTCAGGACAATTAGAACAAAACTGTGCTTGGTGCCAAGGGAAGCCACATTATACATAGACTTTGCTTGAAGAGGAAATGTTGCGCTGTTGTTGTTTTTTTTTTTTTTGAACCTATTTCCTAGTGCTTAGGACTTTTTCACAGTACTGTACAGTACATGTATAAGACTCATTAGGTGAATTGAATAAACTAAATTAGCCGTAGTGTATGTGTGTGAATGAGTGAGTATGGATGTTTCCCAGTACTGGGTTGAAGATGGAAGGGCATCCGCTGTGTAAAATATATGCTAAATAAGTTGGTGGTTCATTCCGCTGTGGTGACCCCTGATGAATAAAGGGACTAAACCGAAGAAAAATGAATGAATGAATGAATGATTCATCAATTTGGTTTTAATTCTCATTTCTCTTTTCATTTCACCTATAAGATGTCCAGTATATATTGTGGCACAGCCTACCCAATTTCCCATACGTGTAAATGCACAATGTAATTAAAGCATTCAGAAGGAAATGGGTGTCTGAGAGAGAGAGAAAGAGAGAGAGATGAGGAGAGAGAGAGAGAGTCTCCTCAGGCATCATTAAGTGTAATTCCCATCTCTCGATTCTTCATCATTAACACTAGCCTTTTTACTCTCATGGGTGTGTGAGCTCATTTCCCAACCATTTAACAATGATGAAACTCATTTGAGCATTTAGCGTCAATGTCATAACAATTTTTTTGTCATGAGCACACACTTAAAACGGTGAAGAGCAGAAACTGATCCCTGTCTAAAATCTGGAAGATTAGAAATTAGATGGTACTGAGTGTTATTCACTATAAGGGTTTAATTTAAGGCCTAGAAATAACATATGATGATTTCAGCGCCTAATGAAGCAGACTTACCCTGTATACACTAAATGAGGAAGTGTTAAAAAAAAAGGTTTTAAAAAGAAATTAAGCTAACATTGAGATACTCGCGCTCTCTCAACTATTTTAATCATCCCTAAAATCTACTACTATATTTGTGCAGATCTGAATTGACAAGTTCACTCAACTCTGATAGGAAAAGGTCTCGTTCAGTTAAAAAACTAATAATAAATTAGCATAATTTAGACTAAAAACTATTTATTTTAGTAATATTAGAGCTCAAATTATTTTTTTTTGACTTTTGACTTTTGTGTTTATTTAATAGACAGAATATTTTCTGGCATTTTCTGACAATGGCACTCTAATATCAGAAAAAAAAAATCATCAATCTCTTATTCATTAATAATATTCATTGTGTTGACCATAGATGTACATTTTTTATATACAGTTGAAGTCAGAATTATTAGCCCCCCTGTTTATTTTTTTCCCCAATTTCTGTTTAACAGAGAGAAGATTTTTTCCAACATATTTCTAAACATAATAGTTTTATTTTTTAAACATTTATTTAAAGATTTACAATGACAGAACAGTGGTATTTCATTTCCTCATATACAATAATATAGCCATCTATTATACAATCGTCCATCGGCTAGTAATTAAAGTCTTTTGTGTAGGGTAAAATTAACAAAAAATAAATAAAAGTATCTTTTAAAAAATGTATCTTTTAAGATACATTCTCCAACAACTTCCACAGAGGATTCCAGATATGCCAGAAATCATCAGATTTTTGACGCAAGTCATAAGTCAGTTTTTCCAAGGGTCAGAAAACGTCAATCTGATCTATCCACATATTGACCGGAGGAATGTTAGGAGAGGACCACAACAGAAGAATACATTTTCTTGCTGGATATGTGCAAAAGTGTAACACAGATTCTAGTCCATGACTAAAGTGTAGAGCAGTTTTACAATTGAGAAGATAAATAGCTGGAGATAGGGCAAAAGGTTTATATAATCTTCTGAACTAATTTGTGGATTTCTTTCCAGTATGTCTTAATCATGTCACAGTCACAGAATACATGCATCACAGTACCAACATTGGATTTGCACTTAAAACAACATTGAGAAACATTAGGATTATCTTATTTAGATGAACTGGTGTTAAATAAGTTCTGTAAAAGAATTAAAAACTTTGCTCATGGTTTGATATTGTGGCACCTTTGAAAAATATACCAGAACAGACTGAAAGCCATTCTTCTTCACTAAAAATTGTTCCACAGTCTTTCTCCCATATAACTTTCAAAGAGGTAAGGGAGGAACACCCTACATCAAATAACATTGAGTAAAAAATATATATCTTCCCTTTGAGGGAAAATGAAGAAAACAATTGTTTTTCCATGTCAGAAAGATCAGGACGAATTCTACCATCCTTAACATTCTAGAAAATGTTGTAGTTGCAAAAATTTGTAAAAGTCATTATTTGGCAAATTAAATTCCTTTTTAATAACTGAAATGATTTCAGGTTCCTGTTGTCAAATATATGATCTAATTCCAAAATCCCCTTTAATCTCCATGATTGAAAACCAATGTTTAATAACTCATCTCTAATATCTGATTTATTTTTTCTTTGCCATGATGACAGTAAATAATATTTTACTAGATATTTTCAAGACACTTCTATACAGCTTAAAGTGACTGAATTTAAAGGCTTAACTAGGTTAATTAGGTTAACTAGGCAGGTTAGGGTAATTTGGCAAGTTATTGTGTAATGATGGTTTGTTCTGTAGACTATCGAAAAAAATTATAGCTTAAAGGGGCTAATAATTTTGTCCTTAAAATGGTGTTTAAAAAATTTAAAACTGCTTTTATTCTAGCCGACATATAACAAATAAGACTTTCTCCAGAAGAAAAAAATATTATCAGACATACTGTGAAAATATTTAAAAAAGAAAAAAAATTAAAAGTGGGGCTAATAATTCTGACTTCAACTGTATATATATATATATATATATATATATATATATATATATATACAGTACATATATAAGGTGTTTGTACAGAACTGTGTGTAGGTATAGTGTGTCCACAGTTATATTGGAGTGATAGAAAAACATCAAGTCTCTTTTTTTAAATTGATATAATACATAATTTTTTTCATTTTGAGGCCCACTGAATGTGACATAGGAGTGCGGTTTCCCCGCTCATAAAATTAATTGACAGCTGCGTATTAACATGTCTCCTTAGTAATGCGTTAAATCATATTCACAAGACAAGACATGCGCAAATCAACTGGGATTAAAAGATGTCAGCTCTCTGTGATCATCTGCACCTCAAGAATGAGCTTTACAAGTTTAAAATGTTTTTAAAACAGTGCATGTTTGTTATAAAGACAGTAAAATCACTACGTAATTCATCACCACAGCTGCATAGTGTCAGTACAATTATAAAAGAAATTCCGGTATAGAAATTAATTCCGGTTTGTGGCCGTTAAATCAGGTTTATTTTGTAAATTAACATAATGGATATCTATTTAGCAGTGGATATTAACATGTATCCTACCACATTTGCCATGTAAAAACTAAAAAAGTGCAAAGCTAAACGTGTGTGTGTGTGTGTGTGTGTGTGTGTGTGTGTGTGCGCGCGTGCGTGCGTAATAATAATCATATAATCTGTAATAATAATCTGGTGGGTATTTTGAGCTGAAACTTTACAGACACATTCTGGAGACACAAAAGACTTTTATTAAATCTTGAAGAAGGGTGTAAATAGGTGTCCTTTTAAAAAGTGAGCAAACGTCTTGCCTTGAAAGCAATAAGTTGATTTTACCTAAAAAATGATCAGTAAACCCATTGAATTTACTTTTTACAATTATGCACCTAATTTGATTAATTCATAATTGCAACAAGTTTACTCTCTTTTTTAAAATAAACTCAACTAATCGCTTTTTACAGTGTACATACTTACACACATGCAAGCATGCACACACGAATAAAAATTGGAAATATTCAATCTTAAATGCTTAAGACGCTCTCTTAAGCTTCAATACCACTTATTGGTTACTAACGAGGAAGTACTCAGGTTGAGCAAATTATCCAGCATATCTACAATGATAAAAGCTTGACGCTGGAAGTGGATTTGGCATGTACTACAGTATGAATATTATATATCTGCTGCCACATTTTGCAATACAAGCAGCCCTACATGGAAAAAAAAACATGCAGTTCCTAGACTCACAATGAAGCTATTTAATGAAGCTAAGAAAATAATATTAGAGCCACTAAACTTGTGCTGGAAAAATAACTATGTGGATCCAACATCTGACAAGCCTTGCTTCTGGTTTTAGCAAGGATTTTATTCCATAGCTCCTCATCAAGTTCCAAGCCTAGCTCTCCCTCTTAAGTAACCTTAAGTACAGAAAGAGGAGGGACACATACAGAATGAAGCAGGCCATAGATGGCAATGCGGTTCTGAAATTATTCATTTTTTGGTTGGTGGGGGAATGTAGTAAAATATGCTTTAGCAAAATTGTTCTATTGAAAATAACAGAATAAATTAGGTTTCGAATTTTGGAATCTTTTTTTAGCAACTCATTAAATGAAACAAATAAGTGGTCATGAAATAGATCTTGAAGCAGTACTAAGCCCTTCTCTTTTAGCTGTGTGAATGTTAAGTCCAGAACAGAGGGCAAGAAAAGATGGTTAAAAAGATGTTTTTAATATAAATCGATTGACACTAAGCTAAGCTAAAAGCTAGTTGAATCAAAGTCCCATTATCCATCAGGGGTCACCACAGCGGAATGAAATCACACACACATACACTACGGTCAATTTAGTTTATTCAATTCACCTATACCACGTGTCTTTGGACTGTAGAGGAAACCTGAGCATCTTCAGGAAACCCACACGAACATTGCCAACTGACTCAGCTGGGTCTCGAACCAGCGACCTTCTTACTGTTAGGCAACAACACTAACCACTGAGCTACCGTGTCGCTCTTTAAAGACATTTTTCAAATTAGGCTGTTACTGGATAACAGGTTTGTGTTTTAGCCAACCTGGAAAAAAAGAAAAATCTTACAGGGGCTAATAATATTGACCTTAAAATTATATATATTTTTAATACTACGGAAAATACTGTGAAAAATTCCTTGGTCTGTTAACCATCACAATATTACGATCAGAATTTCTTTATATTTTTATAGTATTTTTAATAATATATTTATTTATTTAGTTATGTGTTGGAGTAAATTTACCAAAATGACCACATCTTGGAGTATTTTGTTTCACTCTATAGCTCCTTATGGCATTTCTTTTCTTTTCTTTTTTTTTTTTTGCTTGAATTAACAAAAAGTTGGTTAATTTAATTTAGAAAAGTTAGGAAATCAATATTATTTGAAATAATTTAGATTTTCAATCACATTGCAAATAAAAACTTGCTATTTTGACCAATTGTCATTAAAAATTATTTTCTCAGACCTTAAAAAAATAAATAAATTAACATTTTACTTAAACCTATACCTAATACATTCAATTAATGAATTTTCATCAACTAACTTTTACAAACATGAATATATACTACTGTAATAAATGTATCGTTCAGTGTTTGTTCGTGTTATTAAACACATTAACTCATGGAAACCTTCTTAACAGTATTGTATTGAAATGTGGTGTACCAAGAAGCATTGAAACAGATTTGATAACAATGCTAACAAATGCCATAAGTTCTCATGTGTCTATAACTGGATATTAGACTGCTTCAGAAGTGGTCAAATGATTCTAAAGCCAGTTTTTTGGCTTGTCATCTTCATTCTGAGAAAAGTAAAAAAAAAATACAGACATACAAACATTTTACAACTCAACATTACCATCTCTGTAAACTACAAAACGTGAATATGTGAAAATGTTATTCAGGTTAATCACAGAGCTGTCTGGAATACTTGATTCTGATTGGTCAGTTGTAACATTAGGTATGTTGTTGCTAGATAATAACCGCTGAATCTAATAACACTGGCTCATCTGGATACTTCGAATAATCTTGACCCTCGGTGATTACATTCACATCCATATTTATCCGCTTGCCCTCTCGGCTGTTTTTGACTTTTGACTGGAATTTAGGTTAGTGTATGCTCCATTCAGCCGTTTTCATTCCTGTAAGCTTTGCTTTTTTGACTGTTTGGCGCCATCTTGTGACTGAATAATATGAAGGTTAGTGTATGCTCCATTCAACCATTTTCATTTCGGTCAGTTTTGCCATTTTGATTGTTTGGTGGGATATTGTGACTGAATAATATGCAAGTTAGTGTATGCTCTATTCAACTGCTTTCACTTCTGTCAATTTTGTGTTTTTAAATGTTTGGCACCATCTTGTGACTAAATAATATATTGGTTAGTGTATGCTCCATTCAGCCAATTTCATTTGTAAACTTCACATTTTTGACACCACCTTGTGAATTAATAATATGTAGTTTAGTGTAAACTCCATGCAGCCATTTTCTTTTCTATCAACTCAGTGTTTTTGACTATTTGGCGCCATCTTGTGACTGAATAAAATTTAGGTTAGTCTATGTTCCATTCAGCTGTTTTAATTAGTTTTAGCTTTGCATTTTTGACTGTTTGGTGACATCTTTTGACTGAATAATATGTACTTTAATGTATACTCCATTCAGTCGTTTTCATTTCCGTAAGCTTTGCATTTTTGACTGTTTGATGCCATCTTGTGACTGAATAACATGTAGTTTAGTGTATACTCCATTCAACCATTTTCATTTCTGTAAGCTTTGCATTTTTGACTGTTTGACGCCATCTTGTGACTGAATAATATGAAGGTTAGTGTATGCTCCATTCAACCATTTTCATTTCGGTCAGTTTTGCAATTTTGACTGTTTGGTGGGATATTGTGACTGAATAATATGCAAGTTAGTGTATGCTCTATTCAACTGCTTTCACTTCTGTCAATTTTGTGTTTTTAAATGTTTGGCACCATCTTGTGACTAAATAATATATTGGTTAGTGTATGCTCCATTCAGCCAATTTCATTTGTAAACTTCACATTTTTGACTGTTTGACACCACCTTGTGAATTAATAATATGTAGTTTAGTGTAAACTCCATGCAGCCATTTTCTTTTCTATCAACTCTGTGTTTTTGACTATTTGGCGCCATCTTGTGACTGAATAAAATTTAGGTTAGTGTATGTTCCATTCAGCTGTTTTAATTTGTATTAGCTTTGCATTTTTGACTGTTTGGTGACATCTTTTGACTGAATAATATGTACTTTAATGTATACTCCATTCAGTCGTTTTCATTTCCGTAAGCTTTGCATTTTTGACTGTTTGACGCCATCTTGTGACTGAATAATATGAAGGTTAGTGTATGCTCCATTCAACCATTTTCATTTCGGTCAGTTTTGCAATTTTGACTGTTTGGTGGGATATTGTGACTGAATAATATGCAAGTTAGTGTATGCTCTATTCAACTGCTTTCACTTCTGTCAATTTTGTGTTTTTAAATGTTTGGCACCATCTTGTGACTAAATAATATATTGGTTAGTGTATGCTCCATTCAGCCAATTTCATTTGTAAACTTCACATTTTTGACTGTTTGACACCACCTTGTGAATTAATAATATGTAGTTTAGTGTAAACTCCATGCAGCCATTTTCTTTTCTATCAACTCTGTGTTTTTGACTATTTGGCGCCATCTTGTGACTGAATAAAATTTAGGTTAGTGTATGTTCCATTCAGCTGTTTTAATTAGTTTTAGCTTTGCATTTTTGACTGTTTGGTGACATCTTTTGACTGAATAATATGTACTTTAATGTATACTCCATTCAGTCGTTTTCATTTCCGTAAGCTTTGCATTTTTGACTGTTTGATGCCATCTTGTGACTGAATAACATGTAGTTTAGTGTATACTCCATTCAACTACTCCATTCAACAATTTTCATTTCTCTCAGCTTTGCATTTTTGACTGCTTGACGCCATCTTGTTACTGAATAGTATGTAGTTTAGTGTATACTCCATTCAACTGTTTTCATTTTTGTAAGCCATGTCTTTTTGACTGTTTGGCGCCATCTTGTGACTGAATAAAATGTAGGTTAGTGTATGTTCCATTCAGCTGTTTTAATTTGTATTAGCTTTGCATTTTTTGACTGTTTGGTGACATCTTTTGACTGAATAATATGTAGTTTAGTCTATACTCCATTCAGTCGTTTTCATTCTTATAAACTTTGCATTTTGACTGTTTGGCACTATCTTGAAACTGAATAACGTGTGGTTTAGTGTATAGGTTGTTTGCAATTGTGTGGTTCTGGTGACATGCAAAATTCAGATGGAGGGCAGGAAGTAAAAAAACTGAATGGTAGACAGAGGAGAGTCTATATTTCCGCGATTTATAGCATATTTCGAAGGGAGATATAAATAGAAAATAACTACATATGTTGGGCATGATCCTTATATCATAGGGTCTGAACTGAAATATATTTGCCTGTCATCGAGGAGGTAGATACTGTATACGCTATCCCGTTCCATGAAAAATACTATAGTGGTTACTATAATGTTTGGAAGCATATTATAGATAATTACTTGAATTAAATGGTTGTAGTAATTATATTGTTGCTGTGGTACAACACACATTGTAGTAATAACATTATTCAATAGGCTTCAGTTTTCTACGCTATAATTATACACCATCACGATGCACCACTACACTAGCATTCATTAACAAAGAGTTATACACATTATACACTTTACTATAGTGTGGTTCAAAAACGATGTGGTTCATGTTTATTATAAATTTCTATAGTTTTTTCCTCATGCGGATATCTTCCAGACATCACAAAATAACAGATGAAAGCATACAAAAGCGTGGATGAATAGTGTACATTATTATTTATTTATTTTTGTAAGGGGTGAAAAGTGCTCCACAATAATAACAGTCTAGATTTGTCGCAACGATTGCATTTCTCTTTTGTTCTGTCGATGAACTTAACATCACAGCGACTACATGGCAGGGTATGTTATTTATATTCTCCTGGATTTTGTATAAGTGTGGTGGTGTTTGTATCTGCTTTTTATATAACATCTTCACATATTTATACACATAGCTAGGCCTGTATATTATCTTTATTGGTGCTGTCAAACAAATTATTGCGTTCAAAAAACGTTTGTACACATAAATGTATTGATAAAATATTTATTACATGCTGCCTTCCGTTTTTTAGCCGGTTTCTTAAACTTTCTCCCTTTTATGAGCAAAAACCTTTGGCAGTCTATAAAAGCTGTTTTACATTTTTTATTTTGGCCAATTTAAACAATTATAAACAATATAAAACAGAAACATTTTGATGTTCTGACAGCGATTCCTATGTAGAATCTCCTATGTCGAATTTCGAGCAAACTTTTATAGCAGTGTTGCATTTTTGGCTGTTTGGGACCATCTTGTGACTGAATAATATGTAGGCTAGTGTATGCTCCATTTAGCAGTTTTTGTTTCTGTCAGCTTTGTGTTTAATTAAACAATTAACAAACTATTAGGGTTCAAAAACGTTGTTTTGTGTGTAATTTGTAGGTTTTGTGGCAAGTGGCCATGTAATAATCAGAATAAAGTACATCCAGGCAGCTGTTTTCTCAGAATTATGCCCTTTAGTCTTCTGCAACAGCCGATAAATAGCTGTCAGGGTTTATTCTGCTATAACAAGCTCCTGGACCTTCTGTCTTATACGAGAGCCCTCTGCTTCATGTCAAATATTTCCCTGTTTGGCAAAAGCCCCTTTCACACACACAGGTACAGACATTTCTGGGAAATTACCAGAAATAATACCGCTAAATTCGTTCTAGCAATTTTCTGAAAAGAAAAGTTAGATCGCACTGACGTGAAAGCTCTACTTTGGCCATTCAGAACATTCAGAGGCATTCACATCCATGCTGTTTTTGAAAATAAACGCCTTTGAATATTTTTCCAGACACATTTAGCTAATATTTAGCTTTACTGAAATATGACAAACTAAATACCATAGCATTTTCAAAAGTAAATCAGAATCGCTGTACATTTTTTATCGTTAATATTTATTATAAATATATAAATCTGCTAATTAAACATGAATGTTTGAAATGTTTGTACCCAAAAACATCAACATCTTTACCAGCCGGCATTGAGTTCTACCTTTGAGATTAAAAGAGATTAATTTCTGTGTGATTAATTTAGCGAGAACAGGGCAGAGAAGCAATATGACGGGATCTTTTCAAGAAAGTTCATATATGAAAGAGTGTGGGAGTTTTCTATATCTTTCTGCCAACTGTCTGTGTTATTAGAGGCTGCCATCTCCATTGTCATGCTCCCTAGATAACTAACCATATCTATTCCAAACAAACTGCTGTTTAAATGAGACAGTAAAGCAAGTGTCTTTATCACCGTCGCAAATGTCACAGTCATGCAAACCAATCTTGGCTGTAGCTTTTATTCTATCAATAGAGCAACAACTCAGTTAGATTCACATTTTGAAGGACGTAAAACTGATCTACAAGATAATGTCTGGCTAATTATGAAAAATACAGTACTGGTGTTCAGGATATCTTGAACGCTCTGGGTTTCACAAAAAGTGACCTCTTCAGCAGAATTCAAGTATTTGCTCTGGCGAATTTCAAACCAGTGAAGATAATTTAGCCTCCAGTGCCACTAACCGATCACACTGTATATCTAATTAGCTTGTTGACAATAACAGAGCACAGCATGTTAACCTGCTCTCCTAACAAGTATTGTTTTCCAAAGCAACACTGGTGTTAATTAGCCTGCTTAGCAGTGAGAACATGTGATCAGAACTTTTGACAAATGTGAGCTTTAGGGGGGATGCCGGTGTGGTGAGAAATCGAGTCCCCACTGCAATCGAGTCCGCTTAGGACCCCAAATAGATCGGCTGCATTGAATGCCTGATCAAAAGTGCTTTTTATAGTGTATATATATAAAGATTTTAACAAGACTTATCATATTATTCACATTAATATCGGTAACTACAAGTTAAAGATAGCATAGTTAAAATGATTGAAACCTTGGTAAACATTTAATATTTATATGATTAATATTATATAATATTTATAAATAGTATTTTGGATGTTTTTATGTATTTATATGTACATTATATATTTACATAAGAAGTGGTAGCAAGTTGTAGGCTAAAATCAAAGCACGAAAGAGAATTTCTCTATGTTTTATGTCATTATAACGCTCTTTTAAATTACATACATTTAAACGAGATTTCACTGCATATATTATCTATTTTTTTTAACCTGGCGCTACAAACTATACCTATTACAACTCCAGTGAACCAACAGGATCACCCAGGGTCCTAGGCAGACCCAATTGTCAGGGGGGACTCGATTTCTCATGACACCGGATTCACAAAACATTCTTAAGACATTTCTTAAGAGCAATTTTCTTCTTGATTTCTGACTTGTGAAAAAAGTTACGTATTCCCAAAAAATCATTTAAAATGTTATTTTCCTTCAGCATTCAAATTCATAAAAAGACTGTTCTTATTAAAGTTAAGACTAATGATTTTTTTTTTTTTTACTAAACTTATCACATAGTAAAAAGTAATGTTTAAAGGTGCAGTAGGCAATTGTCTTAAGAACATTTTTTTGTTGTGCTGGTTGAAAGTCTCTTTACATTCCATTTATAATGATAAATACATTTAAATCATTTATTTTATATGTATTTTATATTCTGGGTAAGGCATAAGACAAAAAATGTTCATCCAATTAGAACTTGTCAGGCCGACAATTCTCATAATTCTGATAAGTAGCCCAAACTGTCTGTCAACAAATGTAGATTTGTACAACTGCGCATCCGTTCACGCAAATCCGCCATTTGTGCGTGCATGCGCACCACATTCATGTGCACACGGGAGAGAGTGACAGCGGTAAAAACAAATGCTGAATCAAAACTTTTTAAAATCCTGAATCAATATTGGAGTTACTTTTGCACACTGGAGGAAGGATGACACCATGGCTGAAGTATTTCTTTTAGGCCACGTTTACACTGTCAGGTCTTTGTGCCCAATTCCGATTTGTTGCCTCTATCTGATTTTTTGCCCGTCCATTTACATGTTCTTTTAATTGTGACCCATATCTGATTCATGTGTTTACACTTGCCATAAAATTTACGACGTTGCGCATGTATAAAGGCGGGGTCCTAGCATCTGCGCCACACTAGCCACGATGGAAGAAATTTTCTTGCTTTTAGCTCTGCGAAATATGCAAAGTTTGCCCAACTTTAAAATGATTTTGAGGCGGAGGAGGAGGGAAAGGGCCATCATCGCAGCTTGCGCCTATGGTTCATATATGGTGTCCTCCACCATTCAGAGGAATTTGTGGGTACGAGAGAGATCTCAGGTCTGGTGGGTGCAAATTGTGGCGACCACTTTCCTCCTCCATGTTTCCTCTGTTGTTGTTGTTTACCGCGTCTGCGTCTCCACACACGCTCTTCCTTCTACTTCATTAAACCGTGGAGAAGCACCACATTGTCGCAAGTTTAATGACGTACAAAACGGAATGCCTCAATAAATCTGATCTGCCTGGTTACATGATTGTCGCATTGTCACATATCTGATTTATTTCCACATATGAAGGAGGCCTGAAACCGATCTCTGAATATCCGAATGCATGAATTTTTTTTGTGTTTACACGGTCATAGAACAGATCTGATCTGTGTCACATATGAGCAAAAAATCAAAATTGGGTCACATTTAACTGGCAGTGTAAACGTGGCCTAAGACAGGTAACGTTATGTTTTATAAGTATTTTAGTCGTGGAAAGCATTTGTATGTTTTGTTGTTTTACAAATGGGTTATATGCACAGAAGTATTTAGCCACTCAAATCTTCCGGCAAAAGGTACAGCATTGATAATGTAGATCTTTAATCTTTTAAATATTGCCCATTATGACAAGTTTTGCTTGCTACACAACTGAAAATGTGCTAGATATAATACATATATAATATATATATATATATATATATATATATATATATATATATATATATATATATATATATATATATATATATATATATATATATATATATATATATACATATATTATATAACATATAATTCGTTCGGAATTGTAGTATTATAAAGTACTATAAAGTAGTGATGGGTCGTTCTTGAATGTTCATTTTGAACAAATCTTTTTATGACTCGAGAACGACGAGTCCTCTCAGGTAGTGATTCGTTCATTCTTGCACGTGCACAATTTGTGCATGAGGAGTAGAAGATTAGGGGGCGCTCATGAGCAAAGCCTGCTGTAAGTCGACTTTTTGTGAGCTCTGGCAGTAACCTAATTATTTCATGATTAATTACAAATAAATATCTGCTGATGATCGAATGAGGACGAGATAATACCCATGCTTTAACGAGGACATCAAAATACCCTAATATGGCATTGAAATGTAGATAATTCAAGTATGATGGCTCTGGGAACCCGCGGCCTAACGACTCGTCTGGAAAGGGAACCTTAAACCAATCCAGCCAAACCCACCTCCCCAGTCCAGGTGAACACGATGAAATGAACATAAACAATGACGTGCTAAAATCTGAAATCCTAACCTCTATAACAGCAGAAATTGGCATGATAATGAGAGCTAAAATGAAAGCAGTTTTGGCAGAGCATTTTGACTACTTAAAAAGTGAGCTACAGAAAATGAGATCTGAAATTGCTAATAATACGGTAGCCACGTGTACCAAACTGGACAAACTTAACGTTAAAATCAAGGAGTAAAAGATTAGTTCCTTTTTCAAGTCTTTTATCGGGTTTGAGTCATTCAAAGACAGAAGCCAATCATATGCAGTAAGAGCCGGAAAAAAAATGTATCCATTCACTTCTCGAGTCCTTGGGTTTGAGTCATCTCTCTTTACATGCTGTCACGTGATGAATGAACGACTCACAAACCAGAAGACTCGACAGGTGAACTGATCATGGCTCCTTTCGGCTCATACTGTGTGCATTGGTTAAACTTATATGGGACTGTTAGTGTGACCTGTCAGAAGAGGTGAGCTGACATAATCATAGACAAAAGACCAGGTAAACAATAAATGATTACGTTCTTTCTTATAGCATTCTAGCTATGACTTGTTTGTAGTGTGATCAACATTTGGTGTAGTTGTAGATGTGCTTGGAAGCAACTTGTAACATTTTAATATTTTGGCAAATTGAACGAAATGACTTTCCCAGTGATGGGTTGCGGCTGGAAGGGCATCCGCTGCGTAAAAATGTGCTGGATAAGTTGGCGGTTCATTCCGCTGTGGCGACCCCGGATTAATAAAGGGACTAAGCCGAAAAGAAAATGTATGAATGAATGAACGAAATGACTTCATTCGTTCATCTTAGTGACTCAGAACCTCAAAGGTCCGAGTAAGAAAAATGAGCCAAACTTCCCATCACTACTATAAAGTTTTCTAACTGGCAAATGACATGATCTAGTGGGTTGTGTACTGTCATCTTTAAGGTGGCGTGGCTTTGGACGGTAGGGGAGGGACTGTGTTTTCAAAGACATTATGCTAAATGGTTAACATTTTGGCAGATCACCTACTGCACCTTTAACAGAGTAAATAAAATCACATTCTACTTTGTTACTGTTACGCCTGCTGTTCGAAAATACTTGATTTTAATTTGGAAATGCTGGTGTTCTGTTTCTATTTAGATCAGGGATCACCAAACTTGGTCCTGGAGGTCCGGTGTCCTGCAGATTTTAGCTCCAACCCTAATCAAACACCTGAACAAGCTAATCAAGGTCTTACTAGGTATGCTTGAAACACCCAGGCAGGTGTGTTGAGGCAAGTTGGAGCTAAACCCTGCAGGGCACCGGACCTCCAGGAATGAGATTGGGGACCCCTGGTTTAGATGGACTGAAATGCAAACTTTTGAAAATGGAGGTGTGGCTAGCCATAATGGCCCTTTGATTGTTTTTTTGGACTACTGTGTATCGCTCCCTGATTTACCAATCCCCTCTCATATGACTGCAACTTCACACATTCAACACAATTTCTCAATCCAAAACATTATCAATTCTGAGTGGGCTTGACAAACCACCTGTAGAAAACACACTCTTTCATCTTTGACACTTTAAAGGTTCAAGAATCTTGTACTTTTTGTGAGATTTTAACAGATTTGTGTGTGTTGAGCATCAGTTAGGACAACGTTAGCATATGTCAGCTTTAATTGTGAGGAAAACTGGAACATTTTGAGCTTTTGTCAGCTAATTTCATCTTCTGGGTTTAAAACTATTTTTCGCGTACCGCCAATCTGCCAGTCGAGTAATGACGTGTCGGTTTCTCATTATTATTCATAGCGGAGTTTTCTTATCCTATGAGAAGACCCTGCTTCTTAATTATACATGAGAGCACGTGCTTTCCGAAGGCAAGGCAGACCATCGCACGGCACGCAGTATTTAAGAGTTCATGAAGGGTCGTATGTTTGTTTCCATGATCCACAGGGTTTGTTGCATGTTTTTACCCGCAATGCTGTCAAGGCCGATACAGCAAAGCTGTTGGTTTGCAGCAAGGATTCTTGTTGGGAGAGCTGTACGAGAATTGGAGAATGGCAGACTTTGTCTTTTATCAGTTGAGTTTGTTACCATTCAGACACATCACCTATATCCCTATATCCGTGCTGCTGTGTTCACCTATGTTTAAAATCCTAAGGCAGGGTTAACGTTTAAAATAGACAGGGCAAGAGACCTGCTGCACTGCTATTCACTGTGTCTGCATTCAGATCCAGGGATTCAGGAGGAGAATTTATAGCGATTATATAAACATGACTATCTTTATAATAACATAACAAATTGTGGTTATGTGTATATGAAATTACGAATATCATATGTAGCAGGGCATTAAATTACTTACTGTTTATTTATTTCCATTTTAACTTTGTAAACTATAAAATCATGGGTCTCCTCACGGTTTGTGTCTAATTTTGTAAGCCAACGGACAACAGTTGTTCATTCCCCTCTTTTTCCCCTGCTCTGCCGGCACGCCCACTTTTCCCTCTGCTCACAGTGCTCCACGCCCATCATAAAGCATTTTTTGAAAAAATTCTGAGGTAGACTTGAACTGAAAGAGGGGGGTTTCATGACACTTTGGGCCTGAGTGGGCCACCTTGACAAACCACCTGTACACAAACTCTTCTCATTATGAAAAAAACTAAATTGTCTGCTAAATGACTAAATGTATACTTTATAGTGTGGAAGGAAACAAAAAAAACAGAAGTCAGGACAAGCAGCGTTTTCCCTCTAAAATTCCTTTTTTAAATGAACATGGACTAGTGTAAACGTAGCCTAAAACTATACAATAAAGTCATTATTAATGGTACAATATAAATGGTAACGAAAACCAGCTTTCCTTTGACTGAAAAGTACAAGCAAAATCTGCACAATGTGGCATCATATCATTATTTTGTATCCATCCCCATTTCTACTGCATTTACAATAGAAACAGATGAAGTGCCGGAGGTGGAGCACCCAGATTATGTCATTGAAAACAATGGTGGTGCTCATGGTCCAACATAAATGTGGATTTTTTGGAATAACTTAAATACTTTTACATTTTTTTTACATTAAATTAAGGCATAAAAGTGTTGATACCCAAGGTTCCCTTTAAGACATTTCTAAACATATTTCTTTAGACCCACAGGAGCAAGAAAGATAAATGATACGCACGGTCAGTCCGGAGGAAGTTATTGAGCAGCTGAAATAGGGGAAAACTGTCCCAGGAGTCCTGCTGTTGGACGGCCAATGCTGCATCCATGTCCACAGTGTAGAGTGAGAGAAAGATCTCTGCATGCTCAGCCATCACCTCTGGCCACCAAGAGAAGGCCTGCAAAATATAGACCATGTGTAAACAAGTATGCTTGTCATATGAGGATGATTTTTCAATTGGGGACAACGGGGTATATGTACAGAGACTTTTAATTTGGAATAACTGTCATAATGAACTGTCATGCCATTATAAAATCGCAGCGTTTAAAAATCAATGATCTTTACTGCCTTATTGAGATATGATATAAAGTAAGTCTCACACCAGACAAGAAGCAATGCATTAAATTACATTGTACTGCGCCATGTATTTAAAGCAAAAAAAACGTACAAAAGATCAATGTAAACAAATGAGTGCATGCAACGAACAACCGTGCAAGTCCAAAAAAAACATGTGACATTAATTGTATGTGTGAACTTACATACAGAAACAGTTTGGGGATATTTTTGAGCAACCAAGAGTCTGCATTTTAAACATAAAAATATTGTTATGCGGAAAAAAACGTTTATGTCTACTAAGAAGAATAGAGATGCCGCTTGCTGTCATGTCCGCTTCAAACATTAAAAGGCAAATCCTCTGCAAAAAAAAGGAGAGCTGATATGAACAAATGGAAGGACAGAGTAAGAAAGGCTTTGAGGGATGCTGGGAAAGCATATTTAAATCAATGAGGAGAACAAAAACAAGGGAAAAATCCACCAAAAGAGGTGAGTGGAAGAACTGTATATGTGATGTGGTCTCTCTCTCTCTCTCTCTCTCTCTCTCTCTGATTGTGCTGAGGAGCGCTAAACTTTGTTTTGTTTTGAGTTTGCATGTTCTCCCCGTGTTCGCGTGGGTTTCCTCCAGGTGCTTCGGTTTCCCCCACAAGTCCAAAGACATGCACTATAGGTGAATTGGGTAAGGTAAAATTGTCCGTAGTGTATGAGTGTGAATGAGTGTGTAGGGATGTTTCCCAGAGATCGGTTGCGGCAGGAAGGGCATCCGCTGCGTAAAACATATACTGGATAAGTTGGCGGTTCATTCCGCTGTGGTGACCCCAGATTAATAAAGGGACTAAGCTGAAAAGAAAATGAATGAATGAATGAATAATGATTATAAGGATTTTTATAACCATTCAATATTTTTTTTAAATCAAACATTGATGCATCACTTGCTTTTGTTTATATCTCGGACAGTTTTACTTATTAAAGTTTAATAAAATATTAATGACAACAGAACATGGGTTGCTCTACAAATATATTTTTTATTGTGGCAAGAATAAAAGTAAAAAAAAGTACACTTACTAAAAATCTAAAAACTTTTTTTTTTTTTCATTTAACCCACTCCACAATTCACACATTACTGTCTGGCTAGATTGTCCTCTACTGATATGCTAAAAAGCAACATTTCTAACATTTCTGACCATTATCACCAATAAAGTCTAGAAAAACAGGGCATCAGTATATTGTAAACCGATAGGTTCAAATATTATTTTCCAGTTGTCAAAGAATTAATTTTTTATTTCAGTTTTATTTTATTGTTTTTTTTTTTTTTTCGTTTTGTAAATATTAAATGGTTTTAAATTCTAAATCGTAATATATATTCATCAGTGTAAAACCTATGACTGGTGGAAAAACATATTCTGTAATTGTGTATTAAAACCACCTGGGTCTCCACTTTTGCCATGGCCTCTCTTTTTGGCCTCTCTTCTTATCCCTCAAGTTTTTCTAAACTTTTTTTACAAAAAACTGTCCTCCTTTTCCACTGCTGTTGCAATTTCTAGCCAATACTTATTGGTAATCTGATTATCCATATGATCACATGGAAGGATCATAAAGTTGTCTGTACAGGCATACCTGTTTCATACAAAATCTCTTCAAAGTGTAACTCAAATCAAGTGTGGCGCCGCGCGAACTGTTCGCTCAAGCCAGCCAAAATCATGTCACGCGCACCCAAAGCAAACCTCCGCAAACACAGCGATGATGTCACATTCGCCGTGCACACTTAAGCGAACTAGCGGACGCGTCCAGTAATTTTTTTTATTTATATTTATTTCATTTATTTATATTTATTTCAGAAATATAAATCACAATAACTTTTGATTTTTAATACTGACACTGAGAAATGTTATCTCCTTAGAATTGAGAAGCTTTTGTCGTCTATCTTCAAGTAAAATAAAAATATAGAATATAACGTTCACAATCCAAATGGAAAAAAAATCTGATTATTCAAAATTTGAAAATATGGACTTACATGGTTCTTCGTCTCAAATGGCCTCAAATGTAAATTGAAGCATAAAAAAGAAAGACTATTTAACTAAATACATAACCATGTAAATATTTGATTATCTTAAAAAGCTGATTTAAAGCTTCCTTTTCCACTATTTTTTTCTTTTTAAGAAAAACTGTGATTGAAAATTAGGATTAATCCACTAAATATTGATTTATTAACTTTTCTGACGTTAACACATTGGTATTGTGTTGTCTAAAAATGAGCGTAAACATGTCTAAAAACATGTTACCTTTTTGTTTGTCTTAAGAAAACTAATGCTTTAACGACAACATCTTAAATTTTGAATAAATTTCATCAGTTGTTTAATCAAAATTAACATTTTACTCGAACCCTAATCTATACCACGTATCAAAACCCAAAGAACAATCCATTAGCATAAAGACAAATTTAACCTATTTAGATTTTTCTATATTTTCTAGACAACACAATCTTAAAGAATAATCCCAAAACACAACAAAAGAAAGAAAACACAATAAGGTACTGAGCACCGAGCATCATGTATGGCTGCTCTTATAAAAAGCACAACAGAAATGTGATAATGAAGCAGCTAAAGCCAGCAAAAGACAAGAAATACAATGGAGAGACCTTGAAAATAACCACACAAAGATGAGAGATAAATACAGAGAGAATGGAAAGTTGATTCTGCGCCTGCATGTTTGACTTTGTAAAGAATTACTTGTACATTTCACTTTTAACCCTTGTATAGTATATCTCAAAACATTCATAATATTAAGTACACTCAAATCACGATAAAGTTAATCCTTAACTGTTAGTAACCTTTAGATTTTTTTTTTGTCTGTCTAATTTTTTTAAATGCTAGAATTCTTGAATGAATCCAAATCTGTTCAAATCAAACACTATAAGATTTAATCCAAAATGGATTAAAATCATTTATTTCCTCATAATTCTACACACAATAGCCCATAATGACAATGTAAAAAAATATTTTTTTAAATTGTTGCAAATTTATTAAAAATAAAAAACCTGAAAAATCACATGTACATAAGTATTCACAGCCTTTGCCGTGAAGCTCTAAATTGAGCTCAGGTACATTCTGTTTCCACTGATCTTTCTTGAGATGTTTCAGCAGCTTAATTGGTTCACCTGTGGTAAATTCAGTTGATTGGACATGATTTGAAAAGGCATACACCTGTCTATATAAGGTCCCAGGGTTGACAGTGCATGTCAATGCACAAACCAAGCATGATGACAAAGGAATTGTCTGTAAACCTCCGAGACAGGATTGTCTCGAGGCACAAAGCTGAGGAAGTTTACAGAAAAAATTCTGCTGCTCTGAAAGTTCCAATGAGCACAGTGGCCTCCATCATCCGTAAATGGAAGATGTGTGGAACCACCAGGACTCTTCCTAGAGCTGGCCGGCCATCTAAGCTGAGTGATCAGGGGAGAAGGGCCTTAGTCAGGGAGATGATCAATAACCTGATCGTCACTCTGTCCGAGCTCCAGCGTTCTTCTCTGGAGAGAGGAGAACCTTACAGAAGGACAACCATCTGTGTAGCAATCCACCAATCAGGGCTGTATGGTAGAGTGGCCAGAGAGAAGCCACTGCCCGCCTGGAATTTGCCAAAAGGCATCTGAAGGACTCTCAGACCATAAGAAACAAAATTCTCTGGTCTGATGAGACTAAAATTAAACTCTTTGAAGTGAATGCCAGGAGTTACGTTTGGAGAAAACCAGGCACCGCTCATCATCAGGTTAATACCATCCCTACAGTGAAGCATGGTGGTGGCAGCATCATGCTGTGGGGATGTTTTTCAGCAGCAGGAACTGGAAGACTAGTCAGGATTCCCACTCAAAAGACATCGTATCAATTCCTACTTTAATCCCTTCTGTGATAAATGTCCTGACCAGGAACTTGGATCTTTGTTCCATGTGATGTGGGAATGTGGAAAAATGCAAAAGTTTTGGAATGAGGTTTGTGCTATTTTATCTAAAATTATTGAATATCCTGTACCAGTGAATCCTTCCATTCTATTACTGAGCGATGATTCTACTTCGAACCTCACCAAGCTACAGTACAAAAAGCTGTTTGGTTGGCTGGCTTATCTTCTGCAAAAAAAACTACTAGCCCAACATTGGCTGACTCCACATAATTTGGACACGTACAAATGGTTGGTACGACTTCAGGACATTATAATGTTGGAGTTATCCACAGCTTGAGTGAACTTGGTACAAATGAGAACATTAAAGATCTGCTGCTGACAAAATCTCCTTGTTTATTGCACAAAGCAATGATCAGGATCCAGAATGATTGCCTTACTTTGTATAATTTATATTTGATACTGTATTTTGTTTTTATGTTAACTTCTATTCATTGGATACCCCAGTTTCAAGAGACCACAGGGGAGGGGGGTGGGGGTATTTGAATTGATATATTTCATTATATAGTTTTTTTCAGCTTGTATGTTTTGTTAACAATTAATCAAAAAAAATAATTAAATAAAAAAAGACTAGTCAGGATAGAGGGAAAGATGAATGCAGCAATGTACAGAGACATCCTAAATGAAAACCTGCTTCAGAGTGCTCTTGACCTCAGACTGGGGCGACGGTTCATCTTCCAGCAGGACAATGACCCAAAGCACACCGCCAAAATATCAATGGAGTGGCTTCACAACAACTTGGTGAATGTCCTTGAATGGCCCAGCCAGAGCCCAGACCTAAATCCTATTGAACATCTCTGGAGAGATCTGAAAATGGCTGTACACCGTCGCTTCCCATCCAATCTGATAAAGCTTGAGAGGTACTGCAAAGAGGAATGGGCAAAAATTCCCAAAGACAGGTGTGCCAAGCTTGTGGCATCATATTCAAAAAGACTTGAGGCTGTAATTGCTGCCAAAAGTGCACCAACAAAGTATTGAGCAAAGGCTGTGAATACTTATGTACATGGGATTTTTCAGGGTTTTTTTTTTTATAAATTTGCAACAATTAAAAAAAAAAAAATTCACATAATGACAATTTGTCATTATGGGGTATTGTGTGTAGAATTTTGAGGAAATAAATTAATTTAATTCATTTTGGAATAAGGCTGTAACATAAAAAATGTGGAAAAAAGTGAAGCGCTATAAATACTTTCCGGATGCACTGTATCCATGCCTAATATTTGATGACCAAAAAGTGATATATTTTTTATAAACTGTTAAAATATTGGTGTCTGTGATGCAGCAAGTACAGAGAATGTTTTGTACACCATGGTTTTATATAAAATTCAAGTGGTCATAAACAAATATTTTCTCAATTCAAATGAGTAGCGGCTTGAACTCGGAAACAGAATTCCATACGTCACCACTTAACAAGTGAATATATATAGTACATGTGCTTCTTAGGTGTTTGACCCGCTTTAGATGCATCATGTGACATTATCGTAATGCGTATTCAGCCAAAGACTATTTGAACATGGCTATGGTTGTTGAAGTGATAGCTAAAATGAGAACATTTATTATGACTCTTGTAATGCTTTTGTTGAGGAGAGTTTAACAGTTTTGTTTAATTATCAAATGTGATGTAGAAGGCTTTATATGATTAAGATAAAATTCCATGATATTACAGAAATTCCATGAACGGTTGGAACCCTGTAGATTATTAGTATTATTATTTTGGTTTGTTTGATTCAGTTCACAATGTTAATACAGTTTCACTAAGTGTTCATATTGTCATTTTAAAAACCAATCCTAAAGATGCAGCAGTCACACAACATCATAAGACGTTGATATTAGGTTAGATTTAGGTCATGACGTCAGGTGACCAAAATTCAATGTCTAGCCAGCATCTGAGGACAACGTTATTTTGGTCACGTTATTTTGACTTCCAATAATGACGTTAAATTACATTGATATTTGGTTGCTTTTAGGTTGTAATGGAAAGTGACCAAATCCAACGACTGATAGATGTCATAATGGTAACGTCTACGAAACATCAAGGTGTAACATGATTAGACGTTGATATTTGGTTGATTTTAGGTTGTAATGGAAAGTGACCAAATTCAACGTCTGATAGATGTCATAATAGTAACGTTTACACAACTTCAAGGTGTAACATAATTAGACGTTGATATTTAGTTGATTTTTAAGTTGTGTTGGAAAGTGACCAAAATGTCGTCGATCTGATAGATGTCATAATGTTAACGTCTACGCAACATCAAGGTGTAACATGATTAGACGTTGATATTTGGTTGATTTTTAAGTTGTGTTGAAAAGTGACCAAAATTACGTCAGCCTGATAGATGTCATAATGGTAACGTCTACGCAACATCAAGGTGTAACATGATTAGACGTTGATTTTTGGTTGATTTAGGTTGTAATGGAAAGTGACCAAATCCAACGTCTGATAGATGTCATAATGGTAACGTGTACACAACAGCAAGGTGCAACATGATTAGACGTTGATATTTGGTTGATTTTTAAAGGTGCAGTATGTAAGTTTGACACCCAGTGGTTGAACTAGGTATTGCACTCCTGGATCATAATAAAAGTACGCTGGGATGCCAGATTGAGTACACGAGCGAGTGATTTAAACTATGTTCTAAATAAAAGCAACGACACGCGATAGAGGGAATATTTTCCATATTAAAAGGAGTTTTGTCCTAACCAACACCTCGAATTGATATATTAGAAATGGCTTCTATTTCTCACAGCTGAACAACAGAAACCTATGACAGCTAGATCACCTCAGGTAAGCCTAGTGTGCTTTATTCAGTGCTAAATGCTAACAATGCTAGTTTGAATGCATTTTACATGGCATTTATTGCCATATACTGAAAGCAGAAAGTTCACCTCAGATCTGGAAAATACAATAAAGCGTCTGAAATTGAACTTTAGAACTAAACATATATGAGTGATTCAGCATCTACATTTAATGATGTTAAAGTGGGTTAACTTGTATTAAATAGATTCTAAACCGTGAGTGAGTGCATATTCTGTGCTTCTGAAAGGCTGTATTTAAATTTCTGTCGTGTTTCGTCTGGTGCAAACAGCCAAATAGCTGATCACTGCCTCTCTCGTCACAGCGTGTTGTTAGGACACGCGGTTACAATGTAACCTGTTCACCTAATGTTTACGTTCGTAATATTTATGTAATTTGCTAATTAATAACCTCATGTGGAACTGAATCTGTCTCCCATACTGTTCTTTTTGGTCACGGACGCATGCTTTCAGAGTCTTTCTGAATGAATGAATGAAATACGCTGTTTTCCAACAAGGCAACCCAGGGTGATGAAATATAATTGGCTAAACTGGCATGTGCATGTGAAATTGACCTAAACAAAGACAGCGTTCCGGCACGGAAAAACCATTTTCAAAGCAGAATATCTGACTTCAGCATTGTTTTTCAGTTAAACAAGTATGTTCACTTGGGATGTTTCTTTAATATCTGCCCACATATTATGGTATTTTTATGCTTTAGAAGAGTCAAAAACTTACATACAGCACCTTTAAGTTGTGTTGGAAAGTGACCAAAATGACGTCAGCCTGATAGATGTCATAATGGTAACGTCTACGAAACATCAAGGTGTAACATGATTAGACGTTGATATTTGGTTGATTTTAGGTTGTAATGGAAAGTGACCAAATCCAACGTCTGATAGATGTCATAATGGTAACGTGTACACAACGTCAAGGTGTAACATTAGACGTTGATATTTAGTTGATTTTAGGTTGATTTTATGTTGGACGTTGGACATTGACGTCAGCCCGACGTTGGGTTCTGACGTCAACCCGATTTTCATCTCCAAACAAAATCCAATGTCCCCACAACATTGGGGTATGTTGGGGTACAACATCAATATGGCATCATGTTGACGTCCTGTGCCTGCAGGGAGTACTTGCTGCTCTTTTTCTGGTTTGATTACTCGATTTGTTGGATAAAGGCATTTGCTAAATAACTGAACAAATTTTGATTCTAATAAAGAATTAGTAAATGTGAAACTATGATTTATAATAGCAGTAAAAGTCTTGTTAATACTTAGTTTGTGTTAATAAATACTCACATCAGTGTATTATAAACAGTAGTGAACATTTGAAGTGGATCAAATTTCAAAATTGTCTTAAGACAAGTATGAGTGCTGCTGAATACTTGGAACATTTGGTGAATTTTTTCCGATACATTTCAAATGTTGACTATTATTTATATCATCAAATATTGATTAATAACTGTTTGGAACCACTTGAGGGCAAGTAAACTGTGAGTAAACTTTCAATTTTGGGTGAAATATTCCTTTAAATTATGAAGAGTATAGATTAGATGCACACAAAATGTAACATCTATTTATTTGTTTACCATTACCATACTTGGTACTGTACTTGAAATGTAGCAGAATACAGCTATCAAAAAGGCTAAAGATCAAAAAAGGACAATTAGCCATCCACACGTTCTTTGTGGTCATCTGCAGCAGATCCGAACCCATAAATCGTGCTGAATTCCCCTGATAAAAGGGAAAAAAAAAATTGTGCAGTCCTCCTACATTGTGCCAAGCTCTTTATTGTCTGCCAGTACATGCACTGAAGGCCCTTCTGAAAAGATCCGTCAAAGCATTTCTTTCTTTGCATTCTTCAACACACTGATTCTTGAGGACGGCCACAGCCAACTTAATTGATAGCGTCAAAGAAAGCCAGTCCGCGTTGTCTTGTATTCTTTGCACCGGCATGCGAGCCAAGAACTTTCTGTCCAAAGTAGTCGCCGTCGAGAAATGGGGATAAAAGTGCAATCAGCCACGTTAAAGAATATGCGATGGAAAGGAGAATGCTGACATATTGAAGGCTGCTATTGTGTATTGGTTTCCGAGCGAGCGCGTGGGGAGGGGGGCGAACATCATTCTTGTCTGACTTGATGTTTTACAGTCGCTGGCCTTGAGGGAGCTTGTCTTCAATGCTTTCAGCGGCTGGGTTTCAATGGCGTAGATCTGACAAACATCAGAATGAATCGTTCACTGCTGTATCAGTTTCAGTCTAAAACCTCTTCAAAAAATCCTTGGCCATTAGAGTTTGAAAGTATATTTCCATACTCTTTTCTATCAGTTCTAGGGATGGGTCAGGATGGTTGACTAGAAAAATGGTTTGCGCATTCCTGCTTAACATTTTTTTGTGTTATTTCGGAATTTATGTTTTTGAAATCACAGATTGATTTCTTTTATACAGTAGGTTGTCCCAAAACGTCCTTCAGAAAGATATTAAAAGACATTAAAAATGAAACAAGACAGTGGATCATATAATTATGTCTGAGAAAGATTCTGACACAAACCTGAAACTTAATTAACAGTTGCTTAGTGTGCGTACATGCACATGCTAGTTCATATTATTGTTATATCAACCACAATTAAAAATAAACCCACTTTTGCCTCTAGAACTGCCTTAATCCTTCGTGGAATAGATTCAACAAGGTACTGGAAATATTCCTCAGAGATTTTGGTCTATTTTGACATGATAGCATCACGCAGTTGCTGCAGATTTGTTGGCTGCACATCCATGATGCGAATCTCCCGTTCCACCACATCGCAAAGGTGCTCTATTGGATTGAGAACTGGTGACTGTGGAGGCTGTTTGAGTACAGTGAACTCATTGTCATGTTCAAGAAACCAGTCTGAGATTATTTGCTCTTTATGACATGGCGTGTTATCCTGCTGGACGTAGCCATCAGAAGATAGGTACACTGTGGTAAAGGGATGGACATGGTCAGCAACAATACTCAGGTGTGCTGTGGCATTGACACTATGCATAATTGGTTCCAATGGGCTCAATGCGTGCCAGGAAAATATCCCCCACACCATTACACCAGCCTGAACCGTTGATATAAGGTAGAATGGATCAATGCCATCATGTTGTTGATGCCAAATTCAGACCCCACCATCCGAATGTCACAACCGAAATCGAGACTCATCAGACCAGGCAATGTTTTTCTAATCTTCTATTGTCCAATTTTGGTACATCTGTGCGAATTGTAGCATCAGTTTCCTCTTCTTAGCTGACAGGAGTGGCACCCGCTGTGGTCTTCTGCTGCTTTAGCCCATCTGCCTCAAGGTTAGATGTGTTGTGCGTTCAGAGATGCTCTTCTGCATACCTTGGTTGTAACGAGTGGTTATTTGAGTTACTGTAGCCTTTTATGAGCTGAAACCAGTCTGGCCATTCTCCCCTGACCTCTGGTATCATTAGTGCCCACAGAACTGCCACTCACTGGATATATTTTCTTTTTTTTTTACCATTCTCTGTAAACCCTAGAGATGGTTATGTGTGAAAATCTTGACCATGTCTACATGCCTAAATGCATTGAGTTGCTGCCATGTGATTGGTTGATTAGAAATTTGTGTTAACGAGCAGTTGGACAGGTGTACCTAATAAAGTGGCCAGTGAGTGTATATTTGAATGTAAATGTTTATAAGGTCTGTCATTTTTAAATAATTTTATTTGATCAAAAATAAAGTAAATGCTTTAGTATCTTCAGTATCACAGGCTCCTTCAGAAAACCTTCTAAAATGTTTACATTTAATCCTCATTTATTATCCATTACTTCATAGTCTGTCAAAATTCTTGAGTCTGATTGGCTGGAAGGTGTGCAATTATTTATTTTATTCTATGGTTCCATTCCTCTCCAGGTTTTTCCTTCATTTTGATCAATTGGTGAAGTTTGGTCCTCGCCACTGTTGCCAATGGCTTGCTTGGTTTGGGACTTGTGGAGCTGTGCATCAATGGATTTGCTCTTCAGTGTTTGGACTTTCAGCAGTGAAATTTAAACTAAACTGAACTAAAATAAACTAAACTGAACTCTGAAAACTGAACTCTGACACAGTTTCAATTTAGTAGAACTTCTATGTTAAGCTGCTTTGGCACTATCTACATTATAAAAGCGCTATAGAAATAAAGATGAACTGAATTGAATGGTCTGTTGAAATTCTTGCAAAATGTGTAATAAAATCGTTTAATGAACATGCAGTTCCAGTCAATTTTGACCACGGTTTGAACTAAATACTAGCAGCAACCATAGTAACTCAGTGACAATTGCTGGAGCCTTCATTCATTGGTGTATTCTCAATGACACTGATGTGTGCTTCACAATGTCGATGGAGATCAACCATCTCGGCAATATGCTCAAAAATATTTGCAAAGAGGTAGCTAATACATGCTATTATGAGCTATTAGATATGCCTGTGTTATACGGCTCATGCTCTCCCACAACAAATACAGTCAGTCCAGATGTCAGACCACAGCAGTGCCACTGAGAGCACATTCACATAGAACGCAAGATGCAGTCTTTAGAAATGGTTCTGCCATGTTGCTACTCAGAAGCTCACAATGTTTGCCCTGCCTCCTTCTGAGTTCTTCTGATTTGTCCACTGCCATGGAACTGACAGTAATGAGCGCCACTGCATAAAAGTTGAAATTGTTTTATCTTCACACATAGTCTAAAAACACTTGTATGTGAGGAGCTGCAGAAGACAGCGGATCGTGACAAAACAAGTCTGCCTGTTCAAAATACAAAATAAAAAGCAAGCACTGGGGATTTGTTGCTTGTACCAAAACAAGCCTGTATCGAACAGTGATTCCAATACCGAGGTATACAGTACCAAACCATGACTTCTGTGTACCATTACACGTTTAGTGCTGAATAACAGTATAAGGCAGGGCTTCTCAAAGTCCAGACCGCGATGGTATTCAATCTGGACCCAACTCTATTTCGTATTACAACCCTAAGCATAAGGGATTCAAATTGTAGTTTTCCTTCATTGATAAATGCAAAGCTTGTAAACCAACTGTTTTTGTAAAAAAAAAAAAAAAAAAAATTCAGTTTTCCTGGATAACTGTCATGACATCCAGTGATCATACTAGGCTTCACGTGATCGAGTGGGCTAATTGCGTGAACCTGTTTTAACTGCTTCCGCTAAAAGCTTCCCCAACCTTCACAAAAGCTGGCCTATACTGTATATTCTCACAATGATTCAGTCAACCTATCGCTGCAAGTCTGCCTTTTCAACAAAAAGAACACATACCACAAGCAACTTGACTAAAGAACATTTAGGCCAGTGTCTCTGCCCCACCTTTTGTTCCACGATTAAGGCAGCTGACAGACAGTGCCATTTTTCACATTAGACATTACACATCTTTTGTATTTTTCATATTTTATGGCCTACCTTTTATTGTGTTTTGTACAAATATGCACTTATATTAGTGGTTTTGCCACATTTGCATTGTGTTTAATAGTCATACAGTATGTTTTTGAATGCAAATGCCAGTTTGTTTAAAGAAAATTAATTTGTGTTGACTTGTGAGGCATATTATGTGTTTATTAAAAACAAGTTATGTAATATCAATTGTTCCGGACCTTTGACCTTAATAAAAATTCAGATTTGGACCTTTTAATGTAGACATTGAGAACCCCTGGTTTAAGGTAGTGTGGATGTAGAAGTTTAGATGCCAGAGCAGTGCGAGGAACTAATGCAAGGGCTTGCTCTAGACATTGGGGGTGGGGGGGGGGACAAAACCCCCTACCCTACCCATTTTATATGCTGCTATTAATTATTTAACTGCTATTAAAATATATTAATAATTAATCCATTCCTCATGTATTAATTCAATGTATTAAGTTGAATTAAACAATCAGGTCCATAGCCAAGGGGGAGGTTTCAGGTGGTTTGAAAGACCAAAATTTGTATTATTATTATTATTATTATTATTATTATTATTATTATTATTATTATTATTATTATTATTATTATTATTATTATTATTATTATTATGTTTTGACTTTTGTTTTTATTCAAATGGCCAAATTCTGACTGAGGAAAGTTTAATGTGCTGGCCAGCTTGTTATTTGCCTATAGGCTTCAGTTTTTTTTTTTAAATGTAATGATAGATGATAATAAAAGTGTATATTAAAATAAGTATCTTTTTATATTTTCTTATTAAAAATGTTCATTATTTCTAAAACTGTAATTTAAAACTTACAGTTTAAATGCACATTTGTAAATAAACACTTAAAAAGTAAAATAGTACGGTAAAACAATATAACAAAATGGTAGGCAATATTTTTTGGTACATCAAAAAGTGTGGTCATGATAACTATCAGACAAGCTAATCCAGCAAACATTAGTTTTTAAAATGTCAACGCAATATTTATACCTCATAATTAAATAGAAAATCAGGCGAATTACTGCAAAAAATAAAATAACCACCCCATTTAATAAGCTGACTACAGGTCTGATAGTGTAATGTTAATGTTTATTAACTGATAAAGTAAGAGTTTAATAAACACTTCTGATTATTTTAGCCAAAGTGCAAATGAAACATGCCTCATATATCAGTATTACTAATAGATGGAGCACAGGCAGTAGTTTTTCTGACAAATCCAACCGAAATTGGACGTTACTCTGAGATATTAGGAGGACGGGCAGAATCATATACTTTTTACATTTAGCTGTTTATTCTGCAGTTAGTTATCAGGGCATATTATTCACAGACTATGACAATCTGCTATAACGTTAGACTGTGCGTTAAAGTGGGGAACAGCATGAGCATTAACGACATTATCATGATGGACTTATTCAGTAGGGAACTTGAGTTTATGTGACTTACACTTTTCGTTGAAAAAAGCTCCTTATGTCCACTATTTTTATTTTGCTGCCGCCATCCTCACTTGTGTGTGACACACACTTCACACACAGTATTCATTCATGGAAAATTCACCCGCAGTTTTGGCACTGCTCATATCTGAACGTATGATAGCAGGGAAGGGCACAGCCAATCACAATGTTCATACAGTATGTTTTTGAGGCTTTGCGACTGGAGGAGATTTAACCCTTTCTGCATGTTCAAGTTAATATTGACTGCGCAATTTTTTTTAAGTGAATTTAATTATTGGTGGGTGCATTTCAATAGTTGGCGGATATTGGTGGGGACGCGCCCCCTACGTCCATGCTAAATCTATGCCCCTGGACTAGTGACTACTGTGGCCGCAGATGTGCTCACATCATTCAAAGCAATGACCTGTTCACTTTGCATCATTCATTCATTTATTCATTCATTTTCTTTTCGGCTTAGTCCCTTTATTAATCAGGGGTCGCCACAGCAGAATGAACCGCCAACTTATCCAGCATATGTTATACGCAGCGGATGCCCTTCCAGCCACAAACCATTACTGGGAAACATCCACACACACTCATTCACACACACTCATACACTACGGTCAATTTTAGCATACCCAATTCACCTGTACCACATGTCTTTGGACTGTGGGGGAAACCGGAGCACCTGGAGGAATCCCACGCCAACACGAGGAGAACATGCAAACTCCACACAGAAATGCCAACTGACCCAGCCGAAGCTCAAACCAGCGACCTTCTTGCTGTGAGGCGAACGTGCTACCCACTGCACCAGCATGTCGCCCCACTTTGCACTAATTTTGGTATTTTATCATGCTACAATCATTGTTCTGTAAGGATTCTACATTATAAGATTTCAATTTTCATCCTATAAAGATGAGTGAATGTACAGAGACAGAGACGCTGGTGAGTATTTCTTGGTAATCTGGCATAATGCAACACACCACAACATAAAACATAAACAACATAAAACAAACCTTACCTCTCTTCCCTAATGCATTTACAAACACGGCAAGCGGTGAAGAGAGAGAAAGAAAAGTATGAAATACAGTGCAGAATCACGTTCTTACACGGTGAACATTAAGAAACATTTCTTTACACCTTTGCTTTTACTCTACAAACTGTGTGAGTGTGAAGATAATTTCGCTAATGTAGATCTGGGCACACACACCTTGATGTTTCCTTAGTGACAGCATGTGGGACATTTGTCTTGTTAGGCACAAGCGTTTTAGCATCATTGTCTCTGTCATCTGCGACAGCTGTTGGAAGCTTGAGGCCTAAAAATAGCCAGATACCTTGCTAGCAGATGTCTACATTAACAGTTTCATTTAGAGAAATGATCGTTGCCGCTGTCAACGGTGCCTGAACATCAATGATTGATCAACTTTCTTTCGATCTTCCTGTTTTTTTTTTTATGTTGATGTGAGTGTTAGTGGGCACTGGCCTTGTGCAGATGGGCCGTGGGCGTTGTTTTCCTGTGCCGCTACTATAAGCTGGCACTGGACGGGTAAGCTGTCACTCGCTAACAGCTGTTATGGCAACGTGGTAAAGTAAATGGACAGCAAGACGGTAAATGATCACGAGTCCGCTCTAAAATGATCATGCAATACCTTCTGGAGCAACACGGAACGCCAAAAGGCCTGACGATAAACAAAGATTGATTCTCTGTGTACGTGACTGCGGGCTTCTTTGAGCATATGTTGCATAGGACTGGAAGAGACGTAATGGGATCGATGGTGAATTCACCGTGTCTCCAAACAAAAATGGTAGAGTTGAATATTGCTCTTAATAACCCTCGTTCATGATTTTTTTTCTGTAAATCTATGGTAAAGCTGTTCTACTGTACATTTTCAGATTCATGAATGTGTTTGTTTTTTCCAAATAATAATAATAATCTATATTATGTAGCACCTTAAAAAAGTACACAGGTAAAAGACACATACAGTTAAAGTCAGAATTATTAGCCCCCCTTTGAGTTTTTTTATTTCTTTTTTAAATATTTCCCAAATGATGTTCAACAGAGCAAGGAAATTTTCACAGTATGTCTGATAATATTTTTTTTCTGAAGGAAGTCTTATTTGTTTTATTTCGGCTAGAAGGAAAGCAGTTTTTTAAAACCCATTTTAAAGTCGAAATTATTAGCCCCTTTAAGCTATATTTTTTTTCGATAGACTACATTATAGAACAAACCATCATTATACAATAACTTGCCTAATTACCCTAACCTGCATAGTTAACCTAATTAACCTAGTTAGGCAATGCAGGTTTATTTATATAGCACATTTCATACACAGTGGCAATTCAAAGTGCTTTACATAAACAGGAATAAAAGAGACAAGTATAAGAAAAATAACAACTAATAATAAAAATGATTCAAAACAGATTAAATGTGTTAAAACAGGTTATAAATCAATGAAAAAGAAGATAAAAACATATTAGAGTGATCTGTCGGACGTAACACAGTGCTCATTAAGTAAAGGCACAGCTAAACATATGCGTTTTAAGTCTTGATTTGAACGTGCTTAATGTTGGAGCACATCTGATCATTTCTGGAAGATGATTCCAGCAGCGAGGGGCGTAGTTGCTGATAGCCGATTCACCCTGCTTTGACTGAACTCTTGGAATTTCTAGTTTATATGATCCTAAAGATCTGAGTGATCTGTTAGGTTTGTATTGAGTGAGCATATCTGTAATGTATTGAGGTCCTGGGCCTTTTAGTGATTTATAGACAAGTAGTAATATTTTAAAATCTATTCTGAATGTAACTGGGAGCCAGTGTAAAGACCCAAGGACAGGTGTGATGTGCTCTGATTTCCTGGTTTTGGTCAGAATCCTGGCCGTAGCGTTCTGGATGAGCTGCAACTGTCTGACAGTCTTTTTAGGAAGACCGGTGAGAAGCCCTTTACAGTAACCCACCCTGATACTGATAAAAGCATGAACAAGTTTCTCTAAGTCTTCACTGAAAACAAAGCATCTAATTCTTGCAATGTTTTTGAGATGATAGTATGCTGATTTACTAACTGCTTTGACATGACTATTGAAACTCAGATCTGACTCCAGAGTCACACCAAGATTCTTGACCTTATTTTTTGTTGTTTGACCTTTAGTGCCAAGGTACCCATTCACCTTGAGAACCTAATCTCTGTTCTCAAATGCAATGACTTCAGTTAAGCCTTTAAATGTCACTTTAAGCTGCATAGAAGTGTCTTGAAAAATATCTAGTCAAATATTATTTACTCTCATCATGGCAAAGATAAAATAAATCAGTTATTAGAAACTATTATTATGAGTTATTAAAACTATTATGTTTAGAAATGTGTTGAAAAAAGACAGAAATTGGGGAAAAATAATGGGGCTAATAATTCTGACTTCAACTGTACATCCATAAAACAAAAGCAAATAACATAAAAACAATGTATTTTATTATTATAAAAAGTAAGTTTAAAGTCAGTGTTTCTCAACCATGTTCCTAGAGGACCACCAGCACTGCATGTTGTGTATGTCTCCTTTGTCTGTCACACCCATTACAGGTCTTTCAGTCTCTGCTAATGAGCTGATGATCTGAATCAGGTGTGTTAAGGAGACATGGAAAATGTGCAGAGCTGGTGGTCCTCCAGGAACATGGTTAAGAAGCAAGTTTTAAGTGATGATTTAAAAACACTCAGGGAATTTGCATTTTGAATATCAGACGGCAGGGAATTTGGGGGCCAATGAAAAAAAAGAGCACCCGATCCCTCATAGATTTTAGTGACGTTGACTGACCAGTAAAAGGACCAGCATCAGACAAACGTAAAGCACCTGCAAGGGTGTAAAGGATTCAAAATTTATACAAATATTGTAATGCTAGATCATTTAAGGCCTTGTAAGTAGGGCTGGGCAATTAATTGAAATTGCATCCGGAAAGTATTCATATCGCTTCACTTTTTTCACATTTTTTTATGTTACAGTCTTATTCCAAAATTTATTAAATTCATTTATTTCCTCAAAATTCTACACACAATAGCTCATAATGACAATGTGAAAAAAGATTTTTTGAAATTGTTGCAAATTTATAAAAAAAAAAAAACCCCCGAAAGTAAGTATTCACAGCCTTTGCTAAATACTTTGTTGATGCTCCTTTGGCAGCAATTACAGCCTCAAGTCTTTTTGAATATGATGCCACAAGCTTGGCACACCTGTCTTTGGGAATTTTTGCCCAGTCTTCTTTGCAGTACCTCTCAAGCTCTATCAGGTTGCATGGGAAGAGTACGGTTACGGTGTACAGCAATGTTCAGATCTCTCCAGAGATGTTCAATAGGATTTGGATCTGGGCTCTGGCTGGGCCACTTAAGGACATTCACGGAGTTGTTGTGAAGCCACTCCATTGATATTTTGGAGGTGTGCTGTGGGTCATTGTCCTGCTGGAAGATAAACTGTCGCCCCAGTCTGAGGTCAAGAGCACTCTGAAGCAGGTTTTCATTCAGGATGTCTCTGTACATTGCTGCATTCATCTTTCCCTCTATCCTGACTAGTCTTCCAGTTCCTGCTGTTGAAAAACGTCCCCACAGCATGATGCTGCCACCACCATGCTTCACTGTAGGGATGGTATTAGCCTGGTGATGAGCGGTGCCTGGTGTTCTCCAAATGTAACGCCTGGCATTCACTCCAAAGAGTTTAATTTTAGTTTCTTCAGACCACAGAATTTTGATTCTTATGGTCTGAGAGTCCTTCAGACGTCTTTTAGCAAATTCCAGGCGGGGAATGGCCACTCTACCATACAGGCCGGATTGGTGGTTATTGATCACCTACCTGACTAAGAACCTTCTCCCCCGATCACTCATCTTAGATGACCTGCCAGCTCTAGGAAGAGTCCTGGTGGTTCCAAACATCTTCCACTTACAGATGATGGAGGCCACTGTGCTCATTGGAACTTTCAGAGCTGCAGAAATTTTTCTGTTACCTTCCCCAGCCTTGTGCCTCGAGACAATCCTGTCTCGGAGGTCTACAGACAATTCCTTTGTCTTCATGCTTGGTTTGTGCATTGACATGCACTGTCAACTCTGGGACCTTATATAGACAGGTGTATGCCTTTTCAAATCATGTCCTATCAACTGAATTTACCACAGGTGAACTCCAATTAAGCTGCTGAAACATCTCAAGAATGATCAGTGGAAACAGAATGTACCTGAGCTCAATATACAGCTTCACGGCAAAGGCTGTGAATACTTATGTACATGTGATTTTTCAGGTTTTTTATTTTTAATAAATTTGCAACAATTTCAAAAAATCTTTTTTCACATTGTCATTATGGGCTATTGTGTGTAGAATTTTGAGGAAATAAATGAATTTAATCCATTTTGGAATAAGGCTGTAACATAAAAAAATTTGGAAAAAGTGAAGCGCTTTCCGGATGCACTGTATAATCGATCAAATTTTTCCAGGTCATTTTTTTCGATTACTTTCCCTACCGCATGCAGAGTTACGTGACCCCACTCTGTTACTGGTTAATACTTTTGCGCCGATCGCACGCTTATAGTCTGGCGTAGCCTTCGCACAGCTAGCTGACGCCTAACTTAATGTCGGGAGGACATGTTGTGCAAGCTCTGTGATTGGTCAGCTTGATAGAGGTGATGAGCGTGGGTGGCGCGGAGAGCCACTGGACAGCAGCGAGCCTACTGAAGCGAGTGTTTACCAGTGTGAAGTCCCGTGGAGGAGCTGTATCTTATGAAAAACACTAATTGATGGGCACTACATGACAGCTGCTGTTTGAAGAGAATTTCAGAAATAATTTCAGAAATTTCTGCAGTAATACTTACAGTATGCCTGTTTATTTATACATAAGAAACGATTAAATATATCAGGATTGGTGGGAGATCATTTTATTTTATACATTTGCCTCTAATACAAACCTTACAACAAAGTTAAATAAGTCTTTTCAGCCCCAAAGTTTTTGTTTAGTAGCTGTTGAACACATCAAACCACATGTGCAAAATTGAACAAGCTAAAACGCTCACAGTCCATATATACCTGTCCTTAGCGTTGTACACTTGTGATTAGATAATACAATACGAAAATACATTAGATAGACGATTAATAACAGGTGCAAACAGGGCCATATTTATGAACATTTCACAAATGAGGGCCAATAAGAGAAACAACACAGAAAAAAGATTTTGACACAGAGATATAATAAAAGAAAGAAGTGTTTCATTGAAGGAATCAATAAATGATTAAGAGATATTTCACAGGTCTTACCTCAGAGTGATGCTCATCATTCTGCTGTAACACTTCCATACACAGCTCTCCCAGTCGGATCATGTCCTCCAGTTTTTTCTCTGGAGATGCTTGGCTGTTATCTGATAACATACAGACGTCAGAAGGTTCAAGATAAATGCCTCTCACTTCCATGTATTCACAGAAAAATAAAATAATTAAAAAGCAACAGATCTCAAATAAGGATTTAGTCGGCTAAAGTACATTCACAATACATTCGTCTGAAAATGAACAAAGTTGTAAATGAAGTTGATTACATCTTGACAACTTGAGTTAACTACCTACTTGATTTATATATTTCCATTGTTATAACACTATAGTCAGACCTGACTGACATACAGTGTTGTGTAAATGTGTAGTGTAATGTAATGTGGGAAATTGTAGAGTTGCCATCTGTACAATGACATACTGGCGGGGAATCAATAAATACATTCTTTCAAGAATCTTTTGTTCAAGCTTCATGCTTTTTGGTTGATCTTAATAAATGCTCATTGTCAGTTGTACACAATGCTTTCTTCTTCTATTAGTGGGTTTGGCATCAATGAGAGGACAGTTTGGAAGCAAAAACAGAAATAGCTGTCAAATAACTTTAAAAGTCGTCTAAATTTTAAGTTAAAGCAGCACTTAATCTTAAAATAGTTTATTTATTTATTTATTTATTTATTTATTTATTTATTTTACACTACAGTGTCACACCAATGTGAAATTATGCCAAAATTGCAAAAATCATTGCTATTCTAGACAGCCTGTCATGCCTTGGAAATAATTATGGTGGCTTGAGAAAGCCACCATACTGTTATCTCACTTAAACTTCTTCTTCTAAAACTAATTTTAAAGTGTATCTCCTCCTAAGCCTTTCAAGCTACCTCCTTCAAACTTTCGTCAGACCTTCAAACTGGTCTGATTCAAGTTGCTATATCTTTTTCAACTGATCCTACTTTTGATTTTCCAAAAAACGACCCAGAAAAGTCAGAAAAGTCCCATTGACTTAACATTGGGTCAAACTTTGTGAGCTTATAACTCTTCATCAGACTGTCCTACAGACTTAAGAATGGCCTCAGTCTAACTCAGTCTAGCTAGCAGCTGACCTTTAAAATTCCTAGCCACTCCCTAGCAACCAATTTTTAGCACCCTAGCAACTGTCTTAAAGACTTCCATTGTAAAAGACTGTCTTTGACTTAACATTGGATCAACCTTTGTGAGCTCATAACTCTGAATCAGACTGTCCTACAGACTAGAATCTGGCCTCATTCAACTCAATCTAGCCAGCAGCCAATCACTGATGACCTTTAAAATTCCTAGCCACTCCCTAGCGACCAATTTCAGCACCCTAGCAACTGTCCCATAGACTTTCATTGTAAAAGACTGTCATTGACTTAACATTGGATCAACATTTGTGAGCTCATAACTCTGCATCAGACTGTCATACAGACTAGAGTCTGGCCTCAATCAACCCAATCTAGCCAGCAGCCAATCACTGATGACTTGAAAAGTTACTAGCCAGTCCCTAGCAACCAATTTCAGCACCCTAGCAACTGTCCCATAAACTGTAACTAGCTATTCTAACACATGCTAATAGTTTTAACATCCTATTGAAATGCTAATCTTGTTATAAATATGTTAGCAACGTGCAAGTCATGCTAGCACATGCTAATTCATGCTAACAACATGTTAATTCATGCTAGAAACATGCTAACAACATGCTAGTTCATGCTAGAAACATGCTAACAACATCTTAATCCATGCTAAAATCATGCTAATTCATGCTAGAAACATATTAACAACATGCTTATTCATGTTGGAATCATACTAACATGCTAGTTCAAGCTAGAATCGTGCTACCAACATGCTAATACATGCTATAATCATGCTAGTTATATGCTAATGCATGTTAGAAACATGCTAACAACATGCTAAGTTATGTTGGAATCAAGCTAACAACATGTTAGTTCATGCTAGAATTATGCTTACAACATGCTAACTCTTGGTAGAATCATGCTAACAACGTGCTAATTCATGCTAGAATGATGCTAGTTACATACTAATTCATGTTAGAAACATGCTAACAACATGTTAATCAATGTTAGAAACATAATAACAACATGCTAATTCATGCTATTATCAACCCACAGGGATCAACTTTAAATCTTTTTACTGGCTTGTTTCAGTCTTTAAAGTGGTTACATTGTTGACTGCAGGGATCTTAAACATTATTTTAGCCAACTTGATACTTTTTCAAACTAAATAAACTACTTCCAACAGGCTTTCTCAAACCACTATAAAGTTTGTCAAACTTTAACATCGAGTTTAAAGTTGCAATAAATGCATACTGTCCAACTATTGCTTTTAACTTAATCTGTAAAGAAGCCTTTTCCTTTGAAAGAATATAAATAAAATCAGATAAAAAACATATATATTTTTAAATGAAGAATATAACTATTTATTATAATAGATGTATATTCTTTTTTATAATATATGTTAAATTACAATATATCTAATGATTCATTTCATGTAATTACATGATAAAATAGAAAGTGAAAATGAACTTTAAATAAGTCTTAGAATTTACACCAAGAAAAATATATTTTATTTTATGCTTTCATTGTTACAGTGTAATTTGTTAATTTTATACTGATTTAATTGACAACGTGTTTATAATAGCATCAGGGCAGCTGTATATTATTTATTAAATTAAAAACATTTAATTAAATAATATATACATTATGCAATATTACTTCAAATATTTTAAAACTACCATTTTGTTGTTGTTTTTTTATCTCACAAACTATGATATTCAGGATATATTATTGATATTATAATCAATGCTGGGGGAAGTTGTGCTGCTTATTATTATTTAACTTTTTGTTGAGGATTATTTGATAACTATTAAGTAATAAAAACATCTATACAGAAATATTTGGTAACACTTTATTTTGATGGTCCATTTGAGTATTAGTAGACTGTCTGCTTAATATCTGTTGATACTGCTCCTTTAACAGACATTTAACTGACTATAAGAAACTTGGCAAGTACATGTCAACTTAAACTAACCCTAACCCCAACCTAACAGGCTACTTATAATCTAATGAGAATTACTTGGCATGTAGATGCAATGTAACTTAAATTCAACAAACAGACAATCAAAATAAAGCGTGACCAAATATTATGATCAACTGAATGCACCATTTCCATTAAAGTGTTTTTCATCAGCAGGTCCCACATAGAAAACAGATACATGGGAATATATGCAAATGCCACATATTACCTACAAGTTCATATTTGGATTTCACATACATAAATAAAATGTCTTATATGCAACATATATTTAAAAATATTGCAAAAATATCAATTTAATTATTTTTTAAATATGTACATATATCTGATGACCAAATATGAACCCATATATAACATTATAGATAATATATTTGAACATATATGGGTAACGCTTAATAACTACTATGAATCATCTAATAAGCATTAGCAAATAGTGAATTCATTATTTGTTAATCATTAACTCTACATTAATAGACGTTAGTAAGCAGTTTATAACTGCAGATACAAATGCTCTAATCTTGACTTATAAGCACATTTATAATATGCTTAATAATTGTTCTTTCATGTTTCATTTTTCATGACTAAACTAAGTATCGCATTATTTACAAATCAGTTGTATTTAAGAGTAGTTGGTGGTTTTTAAGATCATTCAGAATGAGTAAATGATTAATAAACTATTCAAATTAACATTTATATATCTTATTATTCAGACATATAGTATTAGTTAATTTGTATGTGTCACGGTCACACAAGGAAAACTATGATGGATAAATCTTTAAGGGTATTTATCCATGCAATGCAACAACAGCTGAGAGATGAAGCAGGTAAGTGGTGTAGCAGAAGGAGAGCGATCTCACATACAGTTCAAATGGTAAGTTTCAGATCTTCAGTAATATAACTTTAGTCACTTCCCTTAAGCAGGTGTGTTTGCATCCACAAGAGAAGGAGGAACTCCACGGAAGAGCACAGGAGGAATAGGGAGAGCCGATGAGGAGAACCATCTGACTTCAGTTCCAGCCGGTGAACGAATGAATGAGGATTGTCTTTATAGTGCATGGGTGATTGCAGGTGCAGGTGATCAGTAATCAGGTGAGAGTTCACGGGTGTGTTGTGTGGTGAATGGTGAGGGAGAGCCGTGATTGGGGCTGCAGGAACAAGCCGAGGGTGTGACAGTATGTTAATAAATGCTTTATTAACTCAACATCATTCAGTTTTGTGACCCGAAGTGAGGACTATTTATGCTTTATATATCTCTAATAAATGACAATTGAAGGCTCAGTTTCAAATGAACAATACATCTTTGCAATCAATCTTATCTAAAAAGTAGAATTACTGTAAAGTTTAAACATTGCTGAATAACAGGAATGTCAACATATAACATAAAACTGGATAAAACAACAACAACAATTATAATTTAACAATATATTATGCACAGCATTTCAATGTTATTTAGCGATGTTTAAACTCCACAGTAATTTTACTTTAGTTAAGATTTTCCTTTGATACAGTTTCATTTGTGTATTTTCAAATGAATAGAAATTAATAAAGTCATGTATTTTCTTTTTTCCTGTTTAGAATATAACTAAGCCTTTAAATGTCATTTATAAGGGATTTATAAAGCATAAATAGTCCTCACTTTAGATTAGGTCACAACACTGGATGAAGATAACAAAGCGTTTATTAACATACAAATTGACTATTAATATAAGCCTGAATAATAAGATGTATAAATATTAATTTGAATAGTTTATTAATCATTTATTTACGCATTCTGAATATCTTTAAAAACCAGCAACTTCTCTCGAATAAATAAATAATGCAAAACTTAATTTAGTAAGGAAAAAATAATAATAACAAAGTATGAACATACAATCATTGAGCACATACAAATGTGCTTATAAGTCAAGATTAGAGCATTTGTATCTGCAGTTATAAACTGCTTACTAACGTCTATTAATGTAGAGTTAATGCTTAACAAATAATGAATTCACTACTTGCTAATGCTTAATAGATGATTCGCAGTGTGTAGTTATTATAAAGTGTTACAGAATTTATTCATTATAGTTCAACATTAACTAATGCATTATTAAAATCCAACGTTGTACTTGTTAAAATTAGTTAATACACTCTTAGATAACATGAACTAACATGAACTTACGCTATTTAACTTAAATAATAATAACTAACAAAGATGAATAAATGCCATAATAAATGTGTTATTAATTGTTTGTTCATGTAGGTAAATACATTACCTAATGGACCACTATTTTAAAGTGTTACCAATTTAAAAAAAACATATTTAAATAATTAATGAAATACATTTTAATTAAAGGGGTGGTCCACTACGATATCATATTTGAAACTTTAGTTGATGTGTAATATAGCTGTGTGAATATAAACAACATCTCTGAATGTAATACGCTCAAAGTTCAATGCAAAGAGAGACATTGGCTTTAACAGAGTTAGCTTAGCAAAGCCTACAGCAAACGAAGTTTGGGAACTACAGAAAAATACATCCGTGCTAGTGAGATCACAAACGCTTCAAGTTACGCACATTCACCATGGGCACACACCCCGCGCAGCAAAGGGGCGTGGCCAGAGACGGTGTAGTGCTCTAATTTAGCAGAGAAAGCTAAAATGCTGTCCAAACGCTGCTATTTCCACAGAGCTTCTTCTCTTTCTGTATTTGGACTTCTAAAAGACACGACACAAAGAGAGAAGTGCTTACAATTTAATTTTAATTACGTTTCAGATAATTATAAAACATATATAGCTCTAGTATTTGACAAAGAACAGCTTCCAGAATCTCTCCCAGTTCAGTGCTGAAAAACTCCTCTAACCGACGAAGCTGTGGATTGTGAACCACAACCTGTAAGTATTTTTCACAGCACATTATGTTAGCTGACCAATCAGAGCCTCTTGAGGGTGGCTTTCGGAGGAACTAGGAAATAGGACAGTCGTTTTCATGTTAGTGGAGTAGTTGTACATAATCAAAGTAAGGTATATAAACAAATAACGCGATTTTTCACAAATGAAGCAGAAGCACACATTACTTTCTATCGTACAAACACAACCAAGGCTTAAAAATACACTCTGGACCACCCCTTTAAATAATCCTAAAAAAAAAAAAAAAAAAATATATATATATATATATATATATATATATATATATATATATATATATATATATATATATATATATTTGGTGAGAAACCTTCAATCTGGGCGTATTCCGTAAGCTGGGAGTAATTGATGAGCGCAGCTTGTTCCAGGCACTTCTGAACAATCTTACGCATCTCTTCAGGTGGAACTGCTGTAGTGATGTCTTTCATCAGAACCTATGGAAAGACACACAGCACACTTTTTTCTCACATTTATTACGCATTAAACAAATGCCAGTCCGCACACAAGAGGCAAGCATTTACTGTGCAAAGCCTGTGTAGTTAATTAACAGACACTCACCCTTTCTAGAAGAGAGAGCGTGGCTTTAAGAGCCCCCTCCGGTCGCCCAAAGGGGAAACAGTACCTACAGGCAAGAAGACGGGGGTAAAACTTGAGTGCTAATTAAATGAAAGCTTAAAAAAAAGAATACTGGCAGAGACTGACATAAGCTGAAGGAGTCAGTCACAAACCGCTGTTTCACAGCTATCATGGGACAATAATTACGTCTCTTAAATAGAGATGTTTTCCAAAGCCTGTCGAGGAGGGACAGGTGTCAGCGTGCGTTCGGACAATGCCAGGCGGGATGAATGAAGGTGAAAGGGAAGTGGTTCTCATGGAGGCCTCATACCACAGGTGTGAGAGTCCCCTCCGAACAGCCCTTGACGCTTTTTTTTTGTGCATGGGGGGCAAGAGGCACACTTACCAAGTGACTCAACAAGCTCTAATCAGCTTGGGCTGGGCACCACACTTAATCCCCGGCACGCCCCGAACCAGCCTTGCCGCCATTTGCATAATCCAAGATGTTGCTTGTAGCTTTTGTTTGCGTGGTTTTAGCTGGTTATTAGGTGCTGCTTCTACCACAAGACTTGAACCCCCCTTCCTTTTACTACTGTTTCCAGGACTCTATGGGGGCAGTGGGAAGTTGGTTTAAAATAAGGACCTATCAGAAGGGGGTGTGGTATACGAGTAAACGGTAAACTGAGATGTTATATTGTGGTTTTGCTTCTGGATCTTCTCTTATTACATTGTAACTACTGTGTTATTACGTTGTCATTACAATGTAAGTACATGATGTTCAAAATGCAGCTTCAAAAGGGTCAGATTTAATGGAAAGTTCAATTAAAGAAAAATTAGTAAATTAGTAAAACTTTGAATGTTCTGTTGAACTTATACATTTCCTAGTCTTTTAGAGTCAGTAATCTCTTATTGTGCGTTGTATATGGTTGCAATGGCAACTTAACTTGTTATTTGCTTCATCGTGTCATAAAAGCAAAGAGCATAGAATCACCAAGAGGTGACATTCTGTTGCTATTTGGGAAACAGCCACTTGATGCCGCTAGCAGGGATCGAAACTAACCTTTTTGGTTGGTAGCACTGGTGCTCCTAACTTTAAAAATGTAGGCGCATCAGTCAAAATTTAGTCGCACCCACCAATTATGAGCACTGTTGCTAAGTTTTATATGAACAGATTTATTGCATTTGAAATGAACACTAATCAAAACTAACAAGCAAAAAAAATATATCCTTGCGTGAGGAAAATATGTCTCAACAAAATCCCGTTATCACAAGAAAATACATTTTTATAACATAATTGAGTGACCAAAAGAAACACGGATGGACCGCTCACCGGCCCTGCATGCACTACTTAACATGAATGAATCTGTTAACGTGCTGTGTTCTCACGGGTGATGTCTGATATTGCACAGATGCTTTTGACATATACCTTATTATTAGTATTCGTCATTTTAATAGCAATACCGATCTTTTCATGAGCTGCAATATTAGTTTAATCTTAGTCAATGCAAGCCCTTTTGCGATGGTGTACGTGGTGTTAACTTTTACTTATAGTTGCACGGCTGACAGCATCTGGGGATTAAATGAAGGATTAAACAGAACATCTCGTGCTTAAAATGTGCTAGATGTGGCAAACAGTTACCTGAAAATTTCGCCCCACAGACTTTACAGTGAATGCTTTAGTTATTTTCATAGCGGACTTGAAGCCAATGGAAGTCTTTTATCCACTCTTCGACAAATGTAGATTGTGGATTAACATTCACCACGATCAGAAATCAGATGTGCCATTATTTGTTGCTTTAGGGGTGGTTTCTAAAACAAAATCTGTCCGTGTTGTTCATTCTCATCTTCAGCGCTTTACATTTTCGCGGTTGTAGCTCTCCTGTCATCTGAAGGCAGAAGGCGTTGACTGAGTGATTGACAGCTGATTTTAACCAATCCATTTGTGCTAGCGCAGTGGGCCAATAAAAAGAGCGTGAAGGCGGGTCAAGCATTGCCGGCTTTATTTATTGCAGCAATATGACATGGCAACAGGTTAACTGTTCCTCAGCGCTACGTTTCAAGTGCAAAAATGCATTCTGCGTGAATGTGTCCTAAATCTGCGCATGTGGCGAACATTTTTGCGGTGAAAACTGGTCGCACGCAACAATTTTATGCACTCGCACAAATGCTCCCAAATATATTTTGAGGTCGCATAGATAAAATTTCGGGCGCATATGCGACCAAAACGGTCGCAATTTCGAGCCCTGCGCTAGTGTCACACGGCGACCATTTTGGAATGAAAATTCTAATAATAGAACAACAGCATGGACAACTAACGTTAGACAGAATGAATTAAAATATTGAGTCAAATATGAGTTAAAATATGATATATTCATACACCCCATTGAAAAGCAACATTTTAACCTCTTAAGGCCCAAGCTGTTTTTTTTACATGCATTTTTTATTTCTCTGTGCTATTTGAGCTTATTGGAACCTAATTAGAATAAAGCCTAAGTATCATCTTTTGATATGATGTACTTTTAGAGAAAAATGGTTCCATAAAACACAATAAAGTCACCTTTGTGTAAACTCTTTATTTCTGCCTTGAACACAGCAGTTTTTTTCCTGACTGTTTTTAATGCATTACACATACACACATTTTTTGAACATGTTTTGACTATCAGTAAAAACAACCTTTTTTGCCCATTTTGGACAGTTAAAATAGTATTTGGGACATTTCATATGCTGCAAAACAGTTGCAGGATGACACTGTATGTCTGTAACAAAATATAAAACATAAGAGCTAAAATGTGCTGTCCACGTATGTGGCCACTAAGCCCTATGAGGTTAAACAATATCTCAGTGAAAAGAAAACAATTTCCAAAATGTTGACGAGACAAGTTTAAAGGGTCACGAAACACCAAAACACTTTTTTTGAGCTGTTGACAGTAATATATGTGTCCCACGCTGCTATAAACACTATTAGGACACATATATTGCACTAAAAAGCGAAAATTTGTTGTTTTTGCGTTATTTTGAGCAAATTCGTTCTTCCGGTTTGAAACGAATTTTTAAAGCTACGTCACGGCCATGAGATACTTAGGTGTAAATCCAGCCAGGAGAGTGGCTGTCTGTCTTTTCGAGAACATTCTGACGTATCTGAGTGTGCGGCATTAATTCATGAGAAAGACGTGCTTCAAACCAATCAGCGCGCTCTATTGTGTATGACGTGAAACTTCATTAATATGCATGATAGCTGCGGAGACTGTTTACCTGTTTACACTGTACGGCAGAGAGACGCCACGTTGTGTTGCTAAAACAAGTGAAAGAACAATTATTAGTGTGCTGCAACAAGGTTTTGTTTTCATTTTCCCCTCTATGAGAGAGCAGCTGGACTCACGTGTGGATTACAGTGCACGCGACAGAAATGCGTTTGTAAGAAACATTTTTACCCGAGAGCTTTTCGCATCTGAAAGCACCAAGACAGCACCAAGACTTCTAGGCATGGGATGAACAAGTTGGCTACATTTAGCAACATACAGTATATCTTTTCCATTCTTCAAAAATGACCCCTCTTTGAGTTGCTCAAAGAGATGGTCAACTTAATTTCTCTAATTCCCCATATGTGTTTAATTGGATTCAGATCAGAAGATATATTTATAATATAATATATTAACATAGATGTGTATGTGTGTATATATGATACATTTATGTGTCAGAATTTAATCATTTTGGAGAAAGTGGCTTTTTACATAAAAGCTTTATTAGTCTTAGTTTTTAACAGACAACGCTGGAAAAAATACTATATACTATTATAACATATAATGCTGCAACAAAAAATGTACAGTCAGTCTGTTTAATTTAACACGTCAGTATCAATATGCCAGTGCGTAAAGTATTACATTGACTTAAAATAATTTAACCTAAAAGTGACAGTTCCAAGAAAATAAGTATAGTTAAAATATGAACAATAAGTCTGTAAATAAACAGTTAAAAGTGCTGATGATCACCAGTCTTGTGATTGTAAGTGTTGTATTGTTCTCTTTCAGGTTGTATTTCAGCTTTAATGCTCTTTTTAAATAAATAATGCTTGCCATCGCGACAGCAATAAAATCCAATGGACTGCCGTTCGCTTTCACTCCAAAATGGCGGAATCGTGGGGATGTTGCTGGGCGTTGCTGTTGCAATGGAACGTTCTATTGAGTGTCACTGTGTTGCAATAGATCCTTGTGGATCTACTGTGGGACGTTATGTCTGGGTTCACAAAAGAATAACAATGGCTTGACCCGAAGATGTAAAAAGAGAGATGAATTTTATTTACAGTGCACCATAAAATGTCTACTATATACAGCCCAAAAACCAAAGTATCAAAACAACACAACAAAAATAGCTAAAGAAAGTAACAAACCCTAAATATAAATCTAAATGTACACAAATGAGTATCTGCGGTATACGAGAAAAAGGTCGCTCACGACTCAACGATCGCACGCTAGCTGTCTTGGTAAACAAGCCCCTGACTGGCTTCCTCCTTATATAGTCCAGACCCTGCGCCTACCTGGAGGATACTATTAACAGGTAAGTATAAATTTCCAGCATGTCCTCTTTGGTGCCATAAGTGTAATATGTAACTCAAACAGAAAACCCAATATTTTTAAACTGTAAGTCAAACAATACCAAAAACACAAATCTAAAATCTCTTGGTGATTCTAAGCTCTTTGATAAAAGTGAATGAATATTGTATTTATTTGTGCATTTTGTATTTATTCAGCTCATAACTTTAAAAAACATTTAAATGTTTTATGTATTTTTTTTAGATCATTTTAATATTTAAAACATACGACATTATCAGATCTCTGTGTGAAGCACTGGTTGTTGTCAGACAAAAAAAATCTCACAGTATAATTACAATTTACGGTGAAATTAATGTTTGAAAATATTATAATTCTGGGGCTATTTTGATGAAAGCAACAAAGTAAAACAAAAGAGTAATGCAGAATTTCTCAGACAGTAATATTATAATATAACTAATTACCAGTGTTGGGTAAGTTATTACTGACTACTACTCGAAAATTCTAATCTGATTACATTACTAATTACTTCATGTAAAATTACTTTGAAGTTACTTTTAAAACATATATAAAATATACAAAATAAGAGCGACGCGGTGGCGCAGTAGGTAGTGCTGTCGCCTCACAGCAAAAAGGTCGCTGGTTCGAGCCTCGGCTGGGTCAGTTGGCGCTTCTGTGTGGAGTTTGCATGTTCTCCCCGTGTTGGCGTGGGTTTCCTCCGGGTGCTCCGGTTTCCCCCACAGTCCAAAGATATGCGGTACAGGTGAATTGGGTAGGCTAAATTGTCCATAGTGTATGAGTGTAAATGAGTGTGTATGGGTGTTTCCCAGAGATGGGTAGCAGCTGGAAGGGCATCCGCTGCGTAAAACATGTGCTGGATAAGTTGGCGGTTCATTCCGCTGTGGCGACCCCGGATTAATAAAGAGACTAACCCGAAAAAAAAATGAATGAATGAATATACAAAATCAACTGCAGCTCTTTCAGTAATTTAATATCCACTGAAAAACATTACAATAGGTTGATCACAGCAGCTTGACATATATAAAAGACTTAAGAAAAACTTAAAAATCTTCCATCATTCACTTGTTCACTCATTGCACTTGTTTTTGAACACAAATGAATCATCCATGGTATGAAAAAGCACTGCAGAAAAGCACTATATAAATGTAAGGAATTAGTATTATTAATATTGTCAAGTGACTCGCGGTTTTCAACTAGGAGCATCTGGGAAATGCGAGCGTGCGCAATATGCGCTCCGTACACGCGCGCACAATTTGCGCTTCCAATATGCGAGCGCGCAAAAGGGAGCCAGTGTCCTCCTTGGTGACGAGTATTGTCGTAGGCATACCTGCCAACACTCCCGTTTTTCCTGGGAGTCTCCTGTATTTTAGACCCGTCTCCTGTATTGTTCTGTCTCCCGGTAAACTCCCGGAATCCCCCCCGCTCCTCAGCATTTTGGTACAGTCCGGGCTGAAACCTGGTGCTTGTGCGCGTGCTCTTCCGGTCGCGCGCAACCTCTCCGTGCTACAGTTCGCGCGCCTCCATATCCCCAAACCTCTCACCCCTCCCGCTCCCCGCTCTTCAGTTCGCGCCAGTGTTGCCAACTTAGCGACTTTTCAGACCCCCCTAGCGACAAATTTTCAAAAAAGCGACTAGCGACAAATCTAGCGACTTTTTTGTGTGTTACTGGAGATTTTTATAGACTGTCGTTTGTCCATCACTGTACCGTCCCTACACTTCTCAACGAACTGCGGGTGATGCCGCCGGCCCCTCCCCCGCCTCAGAGCACTGACAGGCGGCCCAGTCCTCGTACAGCAGCCTCTCCCACCTGCAGCCTGACAGCAGATCACTCCTCTGCGTACCAACGGCAAATGATTTAGCACCGGGAGTGTGAAGTTATTTCCCTTGTACAGTCAAACTGATCTGCTTCTCCTTTATTTTAACAATTTAATTTGACCAGTTTTTCTTTTCTTGGTCACAATCAGAGATGTTTTAAAGTGAGAGTTTCAGAACTTGTCTGAGTATATTACGTCTGAGAGATTACTGCAAATTCACTACTCCTCTATAATGATATACTGTATTCAAACAGCAATACATTTAGTTAAATTGACAAGCTTACATAAAGCGTAGTGCAAATATAAAATACCCCATTTATTTACCATAGGCTGTTAAACAAACAGAAATGGTAGAACGTGATGACGTCAGTAATATGCAAATTAGCGTATGACGTAATCAAATGTAATCAAACCAAATGTTGGCAGGTATGGTCGTAGGATGCTTCTATTCAAGTTGCTGGTCGAGTTAAAAGCAGTTGAAAGTTTTTTACAGACTGGACAGCATTAACAGAAATCAAAGTAATGTCTGTATTTCCACTTGAAGCAGCAACCACTCTCATCAGCAACCATTTCAGCTCGTGTTCTTAAGCAATTTAAAAGCGTAAGCTTATTAACTGATGTTGCAGCAGAAAACGTGATTTAAAATAAGTATTTTTCTTCTAAAAACTATACTTGTAACACAAGTAACACAATTCCATTGACTAGTAACTGTAATTAAAGTACACAAATTTAAAATGTAATTCGTTGCATTACTGCGTTCCTCAAAAATGTAATTAGAGTGCAGTAAAGTATTACTGTGGAACGCGTTACACCCAACTCTGCTAATTACATTCAAATGACAGTAACTATAATGCATTACATTCTGGAAGTAACTTGCCTCACTCTACAATTTAAATAGCCACATTTGATTGAGGGTACAATTTTTTTGAGAATGAAAGAGTCAAAGTGCATAATTTCACCAGTGGAGCTATTGCAAGCCATTGAAATGAATGGGTTTTGTCGCTTTTTTATTATAGAAGTCAATGGTTACAGGGTTTCAGCTTTCTTTAAAATATCGATACAATTATATTTTGATGCTCCCTGCAATTGCTTCACATTTGAGAATTAGTAGACTGTCTGCTTTATATCTGTTGATACTGCTCCTTCAACAGACATTTAACTGACCATAAGAAACTTTGCAAGTACATGTCAACTTACACTAACCCTAACCCCAACCTAACAGTCTACTTATAATCTAATGGGAATTAGTTGGCATGTAGATGCAATGTAACTTAAATTCAACAAAATGCGTTAGAGGAACCATCAAACTAAAGTGATACCAAAATATCTTCTTTTGTATTCAACAGAACAAAGAAACTTAAAGTGGTTTGGAACAAGGGTGAGTAAACTGTAAGTACATTGTCATTTTTGGGTGGAATGAATGAATGAATGAATGAATGAATGAATGAATGAATGAATGAATGAATCAATGAATCAATCAATCAATCAATCAATCAATCAATCAATCAATCAATCAATCAATCAATCAATCAAAGATATAATGAATGAATCAATGGACAAACGAATAAACAAATGAATGAACAAACGAATCAATGAACAAACAAATGTACCAATCAATCAACCAACCAATTAATCAGTAATATCAACTAACATTGTAAATATCAGAAAAAAGCAGTACCAAAAACAGAAATATCTGATCATCGTCCATATCAATGTTTACATTACACTCATGTTACTAAGGCAATAACTGGCGCATTTGTATTACATTCCAAAAGGTTTTGTTATCAGCACCACAGTGGAAAATGAAACTGCTTCTATTTAGAATGGTTGAAAGTGATTAATCTGTATAATTTAAAAGAGCTATATGAAAAAACACGACAACTTTACCTGCAATCCACTAGCTGACAATACTTTAAACTCCAGTTAAACTGATGTACATTCTGGTGAATATTCTCCATATATGGACAGAAGGAAATGTGGGAGCTCGAGTTACCTGAAATGTGTGATCTGCTTCTCCAGTAAAGTCAACAATCTGCTCCTGATCTCCTCAAACTCCTCCTTCTCTTGTTCTGTAACTGTGCCCATGCCGTCAGGTCTGCCAAATCAAGGAGGAAACGTTCAATTGTTTGCTTTATTCTGTACAACACCTGCTCATTCATACCAAATGCCCTTGAATCCCGTGTTGCAACCTTAAAAATCAACAGATTTTTGAAAGCTGCTATCAGAACCTAACAATGGTTTGACTCACTCTTTGAAGTGTTTCACAAACCAAAATCATTAAACAAAAGAATATCAAATTAAATGTGCATTTAGAAAATGAGATTAAGGTACAATGCAAAAAGAAACACAATTGGAAATATCTTGAGGGGAAAAAGACAATCTTTAGGTAAAATAAAATAATGTAACCCAACAATTTAGAATCAACTTTTGCTAATAATATGCAATCTCTTATGAAAAAAAAAATAAGTTTGAAATACTTGTGTTTATTAGCATTTGTTTGAATAACAATTGAGAAATCTGAAAATATACACTACCACAAGTTTTAGAAACAACAAATATTAACTTGACTTCTAGTTGATCATTGTGTATTAGAAATTGCTTATATAAAAGGCAAAGGCCTCTAGATTATGCTTATTCTACCAAAATAAAATATGATCATGCCTTGATTTTTAATTATTTAATTAGAACAGTAAGGTCTGAATTTGCTTCGACAAAAGTCTTGTCACTTAACAGAAATAATAAGTAATGGTGCAATGGAAAAATAATTAATATTGTGTATGACGCCCATGAGCATGGAGGACTGCATCCATACATCTCTGCCATGACTCAAATAACTTATTAATAAAGTCATCTGGAATGACGAAGAAAGCATTCTTGCAGGATTTCCAGAGTTCATCAAGATTCTTTGGATTCATCTTCAATGTCTTCACCTTCATCTTACCCCAGACATGCTTAATAATGTTCATGTCTGGTGACTGGGCTGGCCAATCCTGAAGCACCTTGACCATTGGCGATTTTAGGATTTTCACTTTAGGGGGGCTCAGCTCTTTATGAGAAAAAAATTATAATACATTTAATAAAAAAATGTAAAATAAAATAATATATATATATTTCATTTCATTTTGAAATAAAAATAGTAAAATATTCCTTAAGAGTTACATTTTCGCTGGAGGAAACAGCGGTGATTATGAGGTGAGCAATGAGGAAACAGTAGATTGGAAACCCGATTGCTCCTATATGATATTGGTGTACAGGTGATACAAGTGTATCCATAGCAAAGAACTGCAAATAAGCATATTTTATAACAATTTATTGATAAACACACACCTTGTTCTCTTGCTCTACACAGCTGTGGTTTGCTGATCAAATGAAAAACGAAAGTCAGGGAGTAGCCGAATTCTGTCGCCGTCTTCATTTAAAATTTAAAGGGGACAGAGACGATTATTTGGTCTACAGTTTATGAGCTAATCGGAAAAGTTTTAGGGGGGCTGAGTAGAAATATAGGCCCCCCTAAAATAGGCCTAGCGACGCCCATGACCTTGACCTTTGTTGGCTTTCAGGAACTTTGATGTAAAGTTCCTGAAGTACAGTTTGAGAGCGAATGCTATCCTGCTGAAGGATTTGCCCTATTCCTGTGGTTTGTAATGTAATGGGCATAATGTTGCCATCCACTCTGCAGATCTCTCGCACACCCCCATATTGAATGTAACCCCAAACCATGATTTTTCCTTCACCAAACTTGACTGATTTCTATGAGAATCTTTTGTCCATGCGGGTTCAAATAGATCTTCTGCAGTATTTGTGATGACTGGGATGCAGTTCAACAGATGATTCATCGGAAAAATCTACCTTCTGCCACTTTTTCAAATGTGGTATTAGAAGTCAAGTTATTCTTTATTGCTCTTACAACTAGGATCGACGACAAGACTTTTGTCAGGTAGTATATACAATATGCATAAAATAAATGTAATATTACAAATAAAAAACAAAATCAAACAAAATAAAAACTATTTAACTTATTTAATTGAACCTTTTTTGAATTGGATAAACATCTAAATATTATATAACTCTTGAATTAATAAACTTATAAAATAGACCAATAAACCAGTCTCAATATACATATTAACTATTTACTTAATACTGTATGTATTTTTTGTAGAAAGTTTAAAATATCAGATGATATTTACACTTATACACACAAAAAAAATGTAGGTGTAAATGAAATATCTAGTTTTTCACCATTACAAATGGAGTACAAACCATAAAAGTAATTTCTAATTCTTATGGTAAACTACCACATTTCATTCATTTATAGTGTTAATACACCAGTGTTTTGAAGTACTAACATCTACACATCATTTCTTTTGTTACACAGACATGTTCACACAACCATATGGTGATGAGAAAGTCATATAATTAACCAAAGCCCATCACAAACAACTTTTACCACAAGCAGAGAAACATATTTATAAATAGATGGTGCTAAGTGTCATTCACACAACTACTAAACACCATCATGGTAACACATAAAATTACAGTAATAAATATTATTTATCAACATCAGCCATAACACGAATCTCTAATTATAGGAAGAAAACAAAAAAGAACCATAGTAATGTTGACAAAAGGCAGAAAAAAGTGAAGTGTCATGCAGGGAATTCTGGGGAAGTCAGTTAACGGTTATTTACTGTATATATTAAAGGTATAGTAGGTGATTGTTTTCGGAAACATTTTTGTTGTGCTGGTTAAAAGTCTCATCACATTCCGATAGTGATGAATAAAGTAAATGATTTAAATATATTTATATGTATTGCTATGTTCTGGGTAAGGCATAAGACAGATATATATGTCAGATATATAAGATAGATACGTCATTTGCACGTGCACATGAAGCATGGATCTACAGCTGACAGAAAGTGACAACAGGTAAACTCAGCATGCATCAACCTGTACTTCTTTCTAAAAGACCAACGTTTTGCATAATAAGTCCTCTATAACGGCTTAACTCATTTGGTTAACTAGGCAAGTTAAGCTTGTTCTGCTGCCAAAAAAAATATTTCTTAAAGAGTCCCTATTATGGGTTTTTGAAAATTACCTTCCATGTAGTGTGTAACAGCTCTAAGTGAAGTGAAATATCCAGCTAAGGCTTAAATCTGAAAGTAGACAGTTTTTAAAACTATTGATTCATCTAAAAAAAAAAAAGAGTTGACTCATAGTGGTTTAAATGAATCGTCTTGATAACAAGTCTTTAGCCGTTTCGGCGTGACGTGGATACGAAACATAATTGTTGCGCGCGCAAATTTAAACCTGCGGCCCCGCCCACTAACACATCAGCAAAGACAAACAGATCCTGAAGTCATGAGTCATCATGAAGACGCTGTGCTTACTTGGATATTATTGGAAGTGTGTAATTGTAATGGCAATGACAATGCACCAGGGGTGCGGGCAAAATAAGGACAGTTTATTAGGCACACAAACAAAGGCAGGCTACTGCACGCTGGGCTTTGGGCTGGTGGGCAGCACTGGAAAGGCTTACGAAGGCTCAGGGTGAGAGCAACGGGAGCCCGCAGAGATAGCTTGTCAGAGGACAGAGGAGGAGCGCTGGTGAGTGCTACAACCCCCCGGTTGGAGATGTGATCGTTGGGCAAAGCAGAGTAAAGGTAAGCCCTGAGAACATATAACACTTCACGCGAAGAGATGCCACAGCAATGATTGCAAATAGAAATGATCTACATGTTTTGTTACTTGTAACCGCTTGCACTCAGGTTAACTCTTTATATTCTCATATCGCGTCTAATGCCATGTTGAAAACGCGATGCTTGCTACTTTGTTTAAGGATTTCAATGCATCTGTGAGCTTGTTCCACTGCCGTTTGTCGTTGCTATGGCCACCGTCAGCTGATCCTACACACGTGCAGCGGTCAAGGTTCAGAATAGTTTAGCTTTTGCTGCTGTGTGGATTAATACTGAATGTGTGTCATACTTAAGAATAGAGCAATATGCTAGTGTTTAACTGCAATGCTTTCGGCGCTGAGGTGTCTGAATAACACTGTTGAGAACCGGGTACTGTTTACTGTGGTGTTAGTAAGTTTACTATGAAGCGTGTTTCGGGCATCCGCTGCGAACAGATCCTAAACCAATGTTGGCGACCTAGGCGCTTGATAAACCGCCCTGGGTATTTTACTGTCTCACGTTGAACGCTGTCAAACAATCGCAACAGGCTGTCATGGGTCCAATCAGCGCAGATTAGCTTCGCGTTAAGGAGGGGTTTGGGAACAAATTAATCGCTGAATGATTCATATGGGAGTGGCTGGGATAATTAGGTAAAAATAAATTCATATTTATAAGACCATGAAAGTGTTTTTTGACCTTGCATATCAGTATGTTGTTGGAGACCCATAAAACCGAAATATGACCCTTTTTAATGTGTAATAGGGGCTCTTTAGGGCAGCTACCGTAATTTTTAAATTTGTTTTATTTATTAGAAACTAAAACAAAAAAAGAAAAAAGAAATAATTGGAAATACTTTGAATATGTCCATGCTCTGTTTCATTTAGAAAATATTTAGACATCATTTTGAAAATGTTTAAAACTGTAATGGAGATCTATTCTTCATCGTAATCCACCAGTTCTATAAGAGCTGGAGCAACATATTTGACGTGTAAAACCAAACCTTGTAGTGTAACAGTTTACTCTTCTTTTGTCTGGATACAATAAACTCAAAAAATCTAACTTTACACTTTCACAAACTTCACATTAGATATGGTTTCAAAGAACAGTCAAAATACTCTTTAACACCGAGCCCTTCTTTCTTCTAATGGCTCAAAATGGCTGATCAGCTACCTCTTATGCATATTATGTATTACATGTGAAATTGACCTATGAAATCACATATGCAATATACAGTATGGGAAATTATTATTGAATATGTCGTATTTCCTGGGAATAATATTTCTAAAGCAGCTGTTGAAAGGGAATGTAACCAGATTTTGGTAAAAACCAAAACAATACAAACATAAAAATAAAAATCAGAAATATGAGTTATGTGTAATAACAATGGAATGACACAAGTAGAAAGTACTGAACTACTGAAATGTATTTGATGCTTTATATAAAAAGCTTTTTTTGGTGATAGCAGCTTAAAGACGCATCTAAAATGAAAATATATGAAGTCACCTGCATTGCTCAGGTCGGATTTTTTTCACAGACTGTAAAAGTGTAAAAATATGATGGATATTTATTTTATATTTTCTATCAGATTCAAGTCAGGTGATTGGCTGGGCCATTCTACAGCTTGATTTTCTTTTCTCTGAAAGCATTTGAGAGCTTCATTGGCTTTGTTTCAGCTGCAGTCTGGGCTTTCACTGGCTTTCTACACCTCCCTTTCTTCATGTGTTCAATACTTTTTTGCTAATTTTGTATTGTATTTTGTAACATAATTCGTTTTTTTCTTTATAAATATGGATTTCTTTGGTTGTTGCCAACATCTAGTAAACATTTTAAGTCAACCGCACCTTTAGAAATATGTTTTCTGAGTAAAATGGTGACATATTCAATACTTATTTCCCCCACTGTAAATGTCACAAATATGAAAATGGATATTAAATACTAGTAAATTAAACAATAAAAATCATCATTCCTAATGTTCTTTTATGGCTGTAACAAGAACAAAAAGTTTACTAAATAAACTATTGTCAATCCCAAATGAAATGTAGCCAGCATATGTTCAACCACCAAACAATGCACAACTGCATGGAAAGATTAAGCTAAGCTAATCATTCCAAACTTTGCTTAACCGTCGACAATAGCCAGTTTAGTTAGAAGCAGTTGTGCCTTTCTCTCCAAACTCTCCACACTATCTGAATAGGCCCAGCTTAAAGAAAGCTCTTTCCTTACAAACAAGTGCTAAAGGCAACTTGTAAACCTGTTCTGTTCTTCAAATCCCTCTCTCCATTAGTCGAAATCCGCCTTTTCTTTTTAACAAGAGCCAGCTAATCCCAACAGAACACAAAGACGGCGTGTGAAGAGCGACAGAAGATGTGTATGTGCGAGCGAAGAGAGAGAGAGAGAGAGAGAGAGAGAGAGAGAGAGAGAGAGAGAGAGAGAGAGAGAGAGAGAGAGAGAGAGAGAGAGAGAGAGAGATCGCCGTCTAAAGAAATGAAAAAAAAAAAAAAACTCCATTCCACATTATGGTAAAGGCTAAGGAGTGTATAAACTCAACATCGACCCTTTAATCTCGATGTCTTTGTCTGCTGTACTGTGTAGACTCATTAGTTCTGAAGGAAGGCCTCTTGGTTTAACTGCTTCTAACAAGAGGCCTGGGAATTGAACTGCTAGTGTGAAGGAGAATCGCTCTGGTTTTCCAGTTTGTACTCGCGCGACACCAAAACCTACGACGAAGCAAAAAGCCTTACGACTTTAGTTGGTAATTAAGTCTGGCGGCAATTCACACATCCTCCCATTGACTTGACTGATGCTAAACGGATCCTTCAAACCTTGAAAAGCATCCAATTCTACCTTACGTAACACAACATTATTAGTAGAGCTTTGCTAAGGATGGATTTTTTTGTCGGAGCCTAGTGTGAGAGAGTTTGGAGCCTAGTGTGAGAGAGTTATGTGTTTGTAGTTTGTGCAAAATGTAAAGGTGTTTTCATTTTGGCAGAACATTTAATGACATCTGATCTGAAAAAAAAAAAAAAAAAACGAGTAAAAAATGTATATTATATATTTTATTATATATTATAAAAAAGTTATATCCTGTGTATGCCGTTAATTAGTCTTTTTGATGTTCTCTGTATACAGTAATTGTTGTTATATAATAGCTATTATTGAAAATTTGTACAATGTTGTTTCTTGCACTAGAAACTATACTGTAAAACCCAAAAAGTTGAGGTAACTCAAACCATTTGAGGAAACCGATTGCAACAAACCATTTAAGTTCAAAAACTAATCCTAATGAGTACTGTAAACTTAATCCGTTTGAGTACACAAAGGAATTTGAGCACAGTAAAACCCAATAAATGAAGAGAACTCAAACCAACTGAGTACTGTAAAACCCAATAAATGAAGAGAACTCAACCCAACTGAGTACTGTAAAACCCAATAAATGAAGAGAACTCAAACCAACTGAGTACTGTAAAACCCAATAAATGAAGAGAACTCAAACCAACTGAGTACTGTAAAACCCAATAAATAAGAGAACTCAAACCAACTGAGTACTGTAAAACCCAATAAATAAGAGAACTCAACCCAACTGAGCACTGAAAAACCCAATAAATGAAGAGAACTCAAACCAACTGAGTACTGTAAAACCCAATAAATGAAGAGAACTCAACCCAACTGAGTACTGTAAAACCCAATAAATGAAGAGAACTCAACCCAACTGAGTACTGTAAAACCCATTAAATAAGAGAACTCAACCCAACTGAGTACTGTAAAACCCAATAAATGAAGAGAACTCAAACCAACTGAGTACTGTAAAACCCAATAAATGAAGAGAACTCAACCCAACTGAGTACTGTAAAACCCAATAAATGAAGAGAACTCAACCCAACTGAGTACTGTAAAACCCAATAAATGAAGAGAACTCAAACCAACTGAGTACTGTAAAACCCATTAAATAAGAGAACTCAAACCAACTGAGTACTGTAAAACCCAATAAATGAAGAGAACTCAAACCAACTGAGTACTGTAAAACCCAATAAATGAAGAGAACTCAAACCAACTGAGTACTGTAAAACCCAATAAATGAAGAGAACTCAAACCAACTGAGTACTGTAAAATCCAATAAATGAAGAGAACTCAAACCAACTGAGTACTGTAAAACCCATTAAATAAGAGAACTCAAACCGACTGAGTACTGTAAAATCCAATAAATGAAGAGAACTCAAACCAGCTGAGTACTGTAAAACCCAATAAATGAAGAGAACTCAAACCAACTGAGTACTGTAAAACCCAATAAATGAAGAGAACTCAAACCAACTGAGTACTGTAAAACCCAATAAATAAGAGAACTCAAACCAACTGAGTACTGTAAAACCCAATAAATAAGAGAACTCAAACCAACTGAGTACTGTAAAACCCATTAAATAAGAGAACTCAACCCAACTGAGTACTGTAAAACCCAATAAATGAAGAGAACTCAAACCAACTGAGTACTGTAAAACCCAATAAATGAAGAGAACTCAACCCAACTGAGTACTGTAAAACCCAATAAATGAGGAGAACTCAAACCAGCTGAGTACTGTAAAACCCAATAAATGAAGAGAACTCAAACCAGCTGAGTACTGTAAAACCCAATAAATGAGGAGAACTCAAACCAGCTGAGTACTGTAAAACCCAATAAATGAATAGAACTCAACCCAACTGAGTACTGTAAAACCCAATAAATGAAGAGAACTCAAACCAACTGAGTACTGTAAACCCCAATAAATGAAGAGAACTCAAACCAACTGAGTACTGTAAAACCCAATAAATTAAGAGAACTCAAACCAACTGAGTACTGTAAAACCCAATAAATAAGAGAACTCAAACCAACTGAGTACTGTAAAACCCAATAAATGAAGAGAACTCAAACCAACTGAGTACTGTAAAACCCAATAAATGAAGAGAACTCAAACCAGCTGAGTACTGTAAAACCCAATAAATGAGGAGAACTCAAACCAGCTGAGTACTGTAAAACCCAATAAATGAAGAGAACTCAAACCAGCTGAGTACTGTAAAACCCAATAAATGAAGAGAACTCAACCCAACTGAGTACTGTAAAACCCAATAAATGAAGAGAACTCAAACCAGCTGAGTACTGTAAAACCCAATAAATGAAGAGAACTCAACCCAACTGAGTACTGTAAAACCCAATAAATGAAGAGAACTCAAACCAACTGAGTACTGTAAAACCCAATAAATGAAGAGAACTCAAACCAACTGAGTACTGTAAAACCCAAAAAATAAGAGAACTCAAACCAACTGAGTACTGTAAAACCCAATAAATGAAGAGAACTCAAACCAACTGAGTACTGTAAAACCCAATAAATGAATAGAACTCAACCCAACTGAGTACTGTAAAACCCAATAAATAAGAGAACTCAAACCAACTGAGAACTGTAAAACCCAATAAATGAAGAGAACTCAAACCAGCTGAGTACTGTAAAACCCAATAAATGAAGAGAACTCAAACCAACTGAGTACTGTAAAACCCAATAAATGAAGAGAACTCAAACCAACTGAGTACTGTAAAACCCAATAAATGAAGAGAACTCAAACCAACTGAGTACTGTAAAACCCAATAAATGAAGAGAACTCAAACCAACTGAGTACTGTAAAACCCAATAAATGAAGAGAACTCAAACCAACTGAGTACTGTAAAACCCAATAAATAAGAGAACTCAAACCAACTGAGTACTGTAAAACCCAATAAATGAAGAGAACTCAAACCAACTGAGTACTGTAAAACCCAATAAATAAGAGAACTCAAACCAGCTGAGTACTGTAAAACCCAATAAATAAGAGAACTCAAACCAGCTGAGTACTGTAAAACCCAATAAATAAGAGAACTCAAACCAACTGAGCACTGAAAAACCCAATAAATAAGAGAACTCAAACCAACTGAGTACTGTAAAACCCAATAAATGAAGAGAACTCAAACCAGCTGAGTACTGTAAAACCCAATAAATGAAGAGAACTCAAACCAGCTGAGTACTGTAAAACCCAATAAATGAGGAGAACTCAAACCAGCTGAGTACTGTAAAACCCAATAAATGAAGAGAACTCAAACCAACTGAGTACTGTAAAACCCAATAAATGAAGAGAACTCAACCTAACTGAGTACTGTAAAAACCACTAAATGAAGAGAACTCAAACCAACTGAGTACTGTAAACCCCAATAAATGAAGAGAACTCAAACCAACTGAGTACTGTAAAACCCAATAAATGAAGAGAACTCAAACCAACTGAGTACTGTAAAACCCAATAAATGAAGAGAACTCAAACCAACTGAGTACTGTAAAACCCAATAAATGAAGAGAACGCAAACCAACTGAGTACTGTAAAACCCAATAAATAAGAGAACTCAAACCAACTAAGTACTGTAAAACCCAATAAATAAGAGAACTCAAACCAACTGAGTACTGTAAAACCCATTAAATAAGAGAACTCAAACCAACTGAGTACTGTAAAACCCAATAAATGAAGAGAACTCAAACCAGCTGAGTACTGTAAAACCCAATAAATGAAGAGAACTCAACCCAACTGAGTACTGTAAAACCCAATAAATGAAGAGAACTCAACCCAACTGAGTACTGTAAAACCCAATAAATGAAGAGAACTCAAACCAACTGAGTACTGTAAAACCCAATAAATAAGAGAACTCAAACCAACTGAGTACTGTAAAACCCAATAAATGAAGAGAACTCAAACCAACTGAGTACTGTAAAACCCAATAAATAAGAGAACTCAAACCAACTGAGTACTGTAAAACCCAATAAATAAGAGAACTCAAACCAACTGAGTACTGTAAAACCCAATAAATGAAGAGAACTCAAACCAGCTGAGTACTGTAAAACCCAATAAATGAAGAGAACTCAAACCAGCTGAGTACTGTAAAACCCAATAAATGAGGAGAACTCAAACCAACTGAGTACTGTAAAACCCAATAAATGAAGAGAACTCAAACCAGCTGAGTACTGTAAAACCCAATAAATGAAGAGAACTCAAACCAGCTGAGTACTGTAAAACCCAATAAATGAAGAGAACTCAACCCAACTGAGTACTGTAAAACCCAATAAATGAAGAGAACTCAAACCAGCTGAGTACTGTAAAACCCAATAAATGAAGAGAACTCAACCCAACTGAGTACTGTAAAACCCAATAAATGAAGAGAACTCAAACCAACTGAGTACTGTAAAACCCAATAAATGAAGAGAACTCAAACCAACTGAGTACTGTAAAACCCAATAAATAAGAGAACTCAAACCAACTGAGTACTGTAAAACCCAATAAATGAAGAGAACTCAAACCAACTGAGTACTGTAAAACCCAATAAATGAAGAGAACTCAACCCAACTGAGTACTGTAAAACCCAATAAATAAGAGAACTCAAACCAACTGAGTAAGTGTAAAACCCAATAAATGAAGAGAACTCAAACCAGCTGAGTACTGTAAAACCCAATAAATGAAGAGAACTCAAACCAACTGAGTACTGTAAAACCCAATAAATGAAGAGAACTCAAACCAACTGAGTACTGTAAAACCCAATAAATGAAGAGAACTCAAACCAGCTGAGTACTGTAAAACCCAATAAATGAAGAGAACTCAAACCAACTGAGTACTGTAAAACCCAATAAATAAGAGAACTCAAACCAACTGAGTACTGTAAAACCCAATAAATGAAGAGAACTCAAACCAACTGAGTACTGTAAAACCCAATAAATGAAGAGAACTCAAACCAACTGAGTACTGTAAAACCCAATAAATGAAGAGAACTCAAACCAACTGAGTACTGTAAAACCCAATAAATGAAGAGAACTCAAACCAACTGAGTACTGTAAAACCCAATAAATGAAGAGAACTCAAACCAACTGAGTACTGTAAAACCCAATAAATAAGAGAACTCAAACCAACTGAGTACTGTAAAACCCAATAAATGAAGAGAACTCAAACCAACTGAGTACTGTAAAACCCAATAAATGAAGAGAACTCAAACCAACTGAGTACTGTAAAACCCAATAAATAAGAGAACTCAAACCAGCTGAGTACTGTAAAACCCAATAAATAAGAGAACTCAAACCAACTGAGCACTGTAAAAACCCAATAAATAAGAGAACTCAAACCAACTGAGTACTGTAAAACCCAATAAATGAAGAGAACTCAAACCAAGCTGAGTACTGTAAAACCCAATAAATGAAGAGAACTCAAACCAGCTGAGTACTGTAAAACCCAATAAATGAGAGAACTCAAACCAACTGAGTACTGTAAAACCCAATAAATGAAGAGAACTCAAACCAACTGAGTACTGTAAAACCCAATAAATGAAGAGAACTCAACCTAACTGAGTACTGTAAAACCCAATAAATGAAGAGAACTCAAACCAACTGAGTACTGTAAACCCCAATAAATGAAGAGAACTCAAACCAACTGAGTACTGTAAAACCCAATAAATGAAGAGAACTCAAACCAACTGAGTACTGTAAAACCCAATAAATGAAGAGAACTCAAACCAACTGAGTACTGTAAAACCCAATAAATAAGAGAACTCAAAACCAACTGAGTACTGTAAAACCCAATAAATAAGAGAACTCAAACCAACTGAGTACTGTAAAACCCATAAATAAGAGAACTCAAACCAACTGAGTACTGTAAAACCCAATAAATGAAGAGGAAACTCAAACCAGCTGAGTACTGTAAAACCCAATAAATGAAGAGAACTCAAACCAACTGAGTACTGTAAAACCCAATAAATGAAGAGAACTCAAACCAACTGAGTCTGTAAAACCCAATAAATGAGAGAACTCAAACCAACTGAGTACTGTAAAACCCATATAATGAAGAGAACTCAAACCAACTGAGTACTGTAAAACCCAATAAATGAAGAGAACTCAAACCAACTGAGTACTGTAAAACCCAATAATAAAGAGAACTCAAACCAACTGAGTACTGTAAACCCAATTAAATGAAGAGAACTCAAACCAACTGAGTACTGTAAAACCCAATAAATGAAGAGAACTCAAACCAACTGAGTACTGTTAAAACCCAATAAATGAAGAGAACTCAACCAACTGAGTAACTGTAAAAACCCAATAAATGAAGAGAACTCAAACCATGCTGAGTACTGTAAAACCCAATAAATGAAGAGAACTCAAACCAACTGAGTACTGTAAAACCCAATAAATGAAGAGAACTCAAACCAACTGAGTACTGTAAAACCCAATAAATGAAGAGAACTCAAACCAACTGAGTACTGTAAAACCCAATAAATGAAGAGAACTCAAACCAACTGAGTACTGTAAAACCCAATAAGTTAGGGCAACTCAAACCATTTGAGTTAAAAAACTAATCTATATAAGTACTGTGAACTTACTCCATTTAAGTTGAAGTAATGAGGTATTTAATTAACTTATTACCTTTAACACTGAGTTCAAAACTCTTTTCAAATGAGTAGAATTAACTTTCAGTTAATTTTGAGTTAACTACACTTATTTCATTTCATAAAGTTGGCTGTCGGGTTTTACAGTGTAACAATAAATGAATGCCTGCTTAAAGAGGAAAAATAAATAATATTAAATGATTAAATCAGTTATTAAATCATATGATAATAAATTGGCTGAACTGTGGATGTAAATTTAATATTATTATTATTATTATTATTATTATTATTATTATTATTAGCAGGAGCATCAGATAAATTGTATTTGATAAAATAATTAAATAATGCAAAATAATTATAAAAAAACAGTAAATCATAAATAAAACAATAATATAACATATCTATTATTTACTACTAATATTGTCATTTTTTATTTGTATTTTTTATTATTTTTATTATATTTTTACAATATATTTTATATTTCATATAATTTTGTTACTGTGAAATATGTCTAATACATTGCCAACATACACACTACCTGACAAAAGTCTTGTCCCCTATCCAACAACAAGGAACAACAAATATTAACTTGACTTCTATTTGATCATTTGGTAACAGAAGTGGCTTATATGAAAAGCAAAGGCCTCTACATTATCCCTTGATTTTTAATTATTTAATTAGGACAGTAAGGTCTGACTTTGCTTAGACAAAAGTCTTGCCACTTAACAGAAATAATGTACAGTATAGAATATAAAGTCATGGTGCAGTGGAAAACGAATTAATATTGTGTATGACTCCCATTAGCTTATTAATAAAGTCATCTGGAATGACAAAGAAAGTGCTCTTGCAGGACTCCCAGATTCTTTAGATTCATCTTCAATGCCTCCTTCTTCATCTTACCCCAGACATGCAATAATGTTCATGTCTGGTGACTAGGCTGGCCAATTCTGAAGCACCTTGACCTTCTTTGCTATCAGGAACTTTTATGTGGAGGCTTAAGTATGAGAAGGAGCGCTATCCTGCTGAAGAATTTGCCCTTTCCTGTGGTTTGTAATGTAATGTGCAGCATAAATGTCTTGATAACTCAGGCTGTTGATGTTGCCATCCACTCTGCAGATCTCTCGCATGCCCCCATACTTCACCAAACTTGACTGATTTCTGTGAGAATCTTGGGTCCATGCGGGTTCAGATAGGTCTTCTGCAGTATTTGTGATGATTGGGATGCAGTGCAACAGATGAACTAGAACTAGAAGTCAAGATATTTTTTTGTTGCTCTTACAACTGGGATTGACGATAAGGCTTTTGCCAGGTAGTGTAGTATATTATTTCTTAAAATATTAAAAGCAACATTAAATACTAAATGTTACAATCATCTAAATATATTAATTATTTATGATATATTTTATTTAATAACCGTAAACAATGTGTGTTTTTTTTTTGTATTTTTGTCACTTGTATGATGTTTATTCACTTTGTTTTACATTTTCATTATTTCTTTATTGTCTTTTATGTTTTATTATATTTTCTCTCTGATGTAAAGATGCATCATTAAAGGCACTTTAGAAAATTAAGTAAATTATTATTGTTATCATCATCAATTACTATCAATACAAGTATTAAGAATTTTGAACAAAATCTAATGATAAAATTATAATGATCAAATATTTATACAAGGTAAAATAAAATTACACACACAAAAAAATTAAGTCACAATAAAATGCTTTGAATTGAACCTGAAGCTTAGGCCAGTAAGCAGCAATCCACAACACTGGCAGCGGGTTTTCTTCAGAAAACAAAGTGTGTCCTCAAAACCATGAGTACAAATATAAGTACACAATCACAACAATCTTCACAATGTGAAATATCAATATGGAGGAAGTCAAATGTGTAGATAAATCCGGCAAAAGTGCAGTGAGCCTCCACCTCACGCAGTGCTGCCTCATGCTGGCGTCCCCGGTGGGAGCACAGTACTGTTGGGGGGGGAGGTTGTGACTTATTGTTTGTGCCTGATGAAGCGAGCATGTTTGAGATGAGTGTAACGCTGACCCGTCCAGGGCCAGTCAACGAGGGTTAAATGGTGTCAGGAGGCCTGAGAAAGTCTGCTCGTGCTGAGCTGTCCAGTAAGTTGGTTGTGAGGCTGTCCAGTTACTGGTTAGCAATGTTGTGTGATAAGTGGTGAACCAGAGTTAAAACCACATTTCCACTACACACGCAAAGTGTTAGACCAGAAGTCACTCATCTCCAATGGAGAGTGGTCCAGGGGCTGGGTGAAGTTCCAAAATTCTGATCCAATTTGAGGCACGGATACATTACGATCATCTCCGTACGTGGAAAATTTGGATTATTGGAAATAGAATTTGGAAAATACAGTATCACTGGCATTTTTTACAATATTACTGGCAGAATTGATATTTTACAGCAATTTTACAGGATTCTTTTTACTTTAAAGTACGATATCGTTGCAATAAAAGTAACGATATTATTACAATAAAAAAATTACAATTAAATATTTAGGAAATCGCAACAAATCACAATCACAATTGATTCTAACCTCAATCACACTAATTATTATGTTATATTTATATTTAATTGGTTAGAAACTGTGTAAATATGAGATTTTTTAACTATTTATTGTATTAACTCTATTCTATTAAATTATTAAACTCTATCAAATGATTCATTCTTTCCCAATACAGTCATTCAAACATCTGCTGAAATTTTGTGTATTTTCAAATTGCGGAAAATCTAAATATCATAATGTAAATTTTCTTATAATGTAGCAATATAATTTTTTTTTTTAACTACAATTAGATTTGAGCTGTGAACGTGTTAAAATATCCGAACTTTTGCAGCTAGATGGACATAAAGAATTGCTGTAAAATTGACAGTATTACTGTAAAATATACAAGTGCACTGTACATTTTGAATCCATTAAAATAAACGAACTTCTGCGGCAAAACGTAAACTGTAAAATACATTGCTGTAAAACTGACAATTCCTGGCAATTTTGGTTGCCAGTAATACTGTAAAATTTACAAGTGCACTGTAAATTAACAGCACAGTAGTTAGTGTAGTTTTACAGCACAATTGTAATTAGGGTTGGGCGATGTCGACGATGTGAAACATTGCGATAGACGATGGCATCATCGCTGTAGGTGGCGGTTAAAATTTATTATTTATGAATAATTAGTTAATTCATAACGAATAAATTATTTGTAGCCTACAGTTTCAACTACCTGACCCGAATGGTCTTTGTCTTACCCATTACCAAATCATAAATAAATAAAGATAAGTTACACACAAATTACCACCTGTAAATCACTTTTTCCGCAGGACTCTGGCATGAATAGGCAGAGTGATCTGTGTCGTTATAATAGCGTTGATAAACTTGGTTGGTAAAAAAGGTGCACAACCAACAGTATCTGAGAGTATCTGAGGTTTTTTGCTAAAATTACAAGCGTGAAAGTGAAAGATTGAAGCAGTGTACTGATGCTGTGACACGTTACCTGATAAGATTCAAAAGATTAATTAAATTAATTAATTAATTAATTAAGACAAGATTAATTAAATATCACTTTATAGTGAGATGCGATCCAGCGGTACATCCTTGATAAACTGTCCGACGTGCACTGCTCTCTGGGGTTTTGTGCTCAAAGCACCCACTGACTGCCTGGAGCTCAGACGTGCGCATATGCTGCTGCAGCGCATGCCAGAGTGTGTATGTGTGTGTGTGGTCACATGATGTGCGTTTTCAGTGGTGTAGTGTGGATGGAGAGCTGTTCAGAAATCCTAGATGAAACACCAGTGTGGACGTGGATCGTTTTCATTCTAAAATGCCATTTTAAAAATAAGAGGTATTAGTGTAAACGGGGTCTAATTGTGTATTTTTAGGGAGCGGGTTGCTGCTGCCACAGGGGTGGGGCGGAGGATCGCGATGCCAGCTCAGCATCGTGATGTCTATTGGCCATCGGCGATGGATAATGGCATTGTCTATCCACCCAACCCTAATTGTAATTATTAATTTACATACAATCACTGGAAATTTTTACAGTATTACTGGCAACCAAAATTGCCAGTCATACTGTAAATGTTACAGCATTTTTTTACAGTGTATGCGACTGCTCGTCCGGATGCGATATATTCCAGTGTTGTTCAATAAAGTCTGTGTGCATGAGATGGGAATTATTCAGTCTTTTGTTTATTTTTATCTGAAAAACCTTTACTTCTTTGAAAAAAACATCAATGTATTTTTATTTATGAACAATCTTGCTAACGACTGAACTAAACCCTTCCCTAAACCAAAGCAATAGCGTTTTCAAAAGCAAATGTACAACTGTTTATGCTAAACTATACTGAAGTGATCATTTTACCTAGAAACTGCAGTCAAATGTATGTTGAAGTACGTTTTTGCACATTCACAAAAATATAGGCTCAAACGTCTATTTTCAATGAGACTAGATGAAAACTAGATCAAGTCGGTTTGTTTCCGATCATCCCAATCGCTGCAGAATGATTATTTAATTTCAAATACACGGTAACTCTATTCTATTAAATTATTAAACTCTATTCAATTATTCATTCTTTCCCAAACAGTCATTCAATCACCTGCTGAAATTTCCTGTATTTATCAATTATTTATCAATTACATATAATGGTTTATTTCTGTACTGGACAGAAATATTTAGCTGTACAATTTGAGGTACATGTATGTATTTACATGTATGTATGTATATATGTGTGTATATTTGTATGCATGCATGTATGTGCGTGTGTATGATGTACGCGTGTATATGTGCATGTATTTGTATATGTATGTGTACATTTATAGTCTTTCTTCCTTGTTACCTGATAGGTTATCATGTGATCCGGAAGTGTACAAATAGGAACACCTGATTGTAATGAACACTGTCTGATGAAGAGCCGTGTGGCTCGAAACGTTACACGCTTTGTGTCAGCCGTTTTAATTTAATAAATTTGTATTTTTGGAGCTTTGGTGTTGCCGCCTTGGTTTAATCTATAATTTTGCACCTGTTGCGTTTTTTGGCTGAGCACCCAGTTGAGAGGGATGTGCGTGCTTTTGTATAGTTTTTCATTTTATCAATTACAGAAAATCTAAATATCGTAATGTAAAATTTCTCAAAGCAATATCATTAAAAAATTGAAACTACGCTTAACAGATACATAATGGCACCACAGCCAACCCCCCAATCTATCTACAAATATTACTTCTTTCCAAAAACAACCATTCGTTTAGCCAGACATTTGCTGAAACTTCCGAAATTTTTTGACACAACTAACATACACTGTAAATAAATTGACTTTAAATTAAATTCACAGTAAATTACTGGCTAATAATTGCATTACTTTCACAGTAAAATACTGTATGTACATTCACAGCAAATTACCGTAAGGTAGTTCACAGTAATTTACTGTGATTTTGGTACATTAAATTACTATGAAATTACAGCCATATAGTGTGACTTCACAGTAGATAGTAAAGTCCATTACTATGATTTCACAGTATTATCTTGTAGAATTAACTATATTTTACTGTGAAGCAGGCTTTCCTCTGCAAGTCCTTTTGACATTTACCCTGACTTTAAAATCATTTTGGGTGTTTAACAGTGTTTGGTTTTATGAATCAGTTACGTTTGTTGGAGTTTATTACATTTTTGGCTAAGCACAAAGTTATGTTCATTAAAAATGATTTCATGTTTCCATGTTAACGCTATAAAATTAAATAAAGGTGCAGTGCACCCAAAAATGAAAATTTACTATGACATTCATGTCGTTTCAAAACAGGATGATTTTCTTTCAAGTTATTTTGAAGATTTAACCAAATAGTTTTTGGGGCTGCAATAACATTCTGTTATTTCTAAATATCAAAAAAGTGCCAATATTAGCATAAAGGTTCATTTGTATTAATGTCTATGTTGAATGAAATAAAAAGAGTTTAAATTCCTATAACTAACATGCAAAAGATATAGCCCTTTTTACAGTAATTTGCTGTAATCATGCAACCTGCCTTAATTTCACAATACAATTATGAATACAACATATTACTGTGAATTTTTACAGTTAAATCCTGTAAAGTTATACTAATGTAATTTACTGTGAAAAATTACAGTAACATGTTGTGAAAATCAGGATATTTTTTACAGTGTAGCCATGCCAACGAAAAAATACAAATATATTCCTTCATTTAGTTTCCTGCTAAACTTCCTCTATCTTTCAAAAATGCTGAGAGTGAACAACTCAGGCTCACTGAAAATATGTGTCCCAGTCTATATTATTGCAAAATGTAAAACCCATTGCTTGTAAAACCCCTCCCTAAACCAAATCAATAGTGTTTTCAAAAGCAAATGTAAGAGAAAAGCCATCGCAGTTCTGTAGTTTTACCTTGATTTTGCATTGGTTTTATCTATTTTACAGGACTGAACTTTCATCAGATCCGAGGTACAATACTGTATAAAGTGAGCTACCGAGCAAACTGACCACACTAGAAAAGTTGTCCATATGGAGTTAAACATGCGAGGCCAACATACTTGATTGTAAATCATACACACCGTTAAATTGTTTTCGTGGTATTTATTTAGTGTTTTTCAAATAACTGCACAAAATTAATCGTTTATTCATCAATAATATGTCCCTGTAAATATCAGTGGTGTGAAAAGGAACAAAAACTGTTGCCGTCATACTGTCCCGACTCCCGAAGGCTTCATTTTACCTAGAAACTGCAGTCAAATGTATGTTGAAGTAGGTTTTTGAGCATTCACACATTTGGGCTCAAACGTGTATTTCCAATAAGCACATGTTGAAAAATAGTACAATGTCTGCTTTTTTGTTATAACTATGACAATAAAATTGATAAATAGATAAAGTCCAACTACTTACAACTAGATAAAGGTGTGTTTCCAATCATCCCAATGACTGCCCAATGGTAAATTATTTTCAAATAGACTGTAAAAATATCAGTAATTAACAGTTTCCATATTTTGTTTCCATACTTTAATTCACAAGTGTTTTCTGGTTATTTGCGGTTGTGAATTACATAATGGGATGTTGATCTCTGTTCGGTCAACTTTAGACGTTGAAAATTCAACTTTACAGTTTAACAAAGTGACTTTTATTGACATTTTAGTAGTTTGAATAATGTTATGTATAAGTAACAGCAAAAAGAGACGTTAGTCTGTAAAATAAGAGAAAATGTTCTGACAAGATTTTTGTACCGTGAAATACAATCCCAACCCAGATGATGGCTGCGTCCGAAACCTCATACTTCCATACTATAGAGTATGCTAAAATCAGTATGCGAGCCGAGTAGTATGTCCGAAATCATAGAATTCGAAAATCAGTATGCGAAAAGTACCCGGATGACTTACTACTTCTGGCGAAATTCTGAAGTGCACATCCCATGCACGCTGCACTATCCCATGATGCCCCGCGAGAGAATTCATGAATGGGAGTGAATCGACGCAACTGACGCAGGTAGATCACGTGACCATGACAAAATGGCGGATGTAGTACGTCTGAATTCCATTCATACTTCTCACATTCATACTGTATAGAACGTACTTTTCTAACGGCCGAGTAGTACGTTTAAGTTCAAATGCAGTACCTACTGAGTAGTAGGCGGTTTCGGACGCAGCCAATATATCACTTAAAACTATTAAAAATGCTCAATTTAGTCTTTTTTCCAAACATTGTATGGTTAAAATAATTGTTGGAAGAAAGATTAATGTCCCAAAATGCAATTCAAATGCATAAACAAACTAAAAATAAAAAAAACATTTAAAAATGAATCACAAAATATGTAAAACTGCTAATTTACGATTTATTTTTACAGTGTACAGCCATTCGAATCATCTGCTGAAATATTTTGTGATACCGCAGAACAAAAACAAATATCTAAATATCTAATATTGTAAAAGAATGCCTACTAAAAATGAAAACTGTGCATGACAGATGGGGTCTGTGGTTTTTTTCTGATACCATCAAGGGACCCAACACGGACAGAAGTGACACTCCGAAGGGTGCCGTTCCGGATGTATGTCATGTTTACAGTGAGTAAGTGAGTGCGCGGACTGGTAAATACTCTTGTCACACAGGGCAGCCAAGCATGATGGACAGGCGAGAGAGGGGTTTCGGAGGGAGACTGACAGGTGAGAAAGAGGTTAGCTTGTGATTACTGTCACACGCGTCGCTGTCAGTATATCCTCGGCACTTCATCTCTCACAGAAATCCACACCTGTCTGTTTGCTCTCGCGTACCTGCTTGTAAGACTCAAGCCTCGTCGAGCCCAGAGTCAATCTGTCAGTCAAACATAGGCGACACTGACTGAAATGTGCCATGAGGATGTTTGCACTGTCTGCAAGAAGCCTCTGTTAACACACACTTCACTGTCATCTAAAATAAAACCCAATGCCGGGAGGAATTTATGGAATTAATGGTTTAGCTATACAGGATTAATTACAAAAGCTGTTTTCTCTACAGTAGGTAAAATCAAATTAACTGTTCTCATACATAATGCCTGTTTGTTATATATATATTAGAGTTAGGTCATACTTTATTTTAAGCTATACAATTCACGCAATTAACAAATCATTAACTAAGACCTAATAAACTACTAATTAGTTGCTTATTTATAGTTAGTAAGACTGTAGTTGGCTTTAAGTATTGGGTAGGATTTGGGATGTATTAATAAACCCAAAATATTAATGATAGGCAGGTAATAAGCAACAGTGGGGACTGGTACTTAAACTAATATATACACATCGTTTTAAATAAAAATATGTATAATTGTTATGTTTTTTAGTTATGATGATGATTATGACGATTATTATTAAAATAATAAATTTAAATAAAATAAATTAATTAAAATATCTAAAATAATTATAAAATATAACAGATTTGTCGGCTGCAGATCCATGATGCGAATCTCCTGTTCGTGCTTTATTGGATTGAGAACTGGTGACTTTGGAGGCCATTTGTGTTCAGTGAACTCATTGTCATGTTTAAGAAACCAGTCTGAGATGATTCGCGGTTTATGACATGGTGATGGTGATGGTGAGATGGTTGTGCGTGAAAATCCCAGTAGATCGGCAGTTTCTGAAATACTCAGACCAGCCCGACAGGCAACAACAACCATGCCACGTTCAAAGTCACTTAAATCACCTTTTTTCCCCATTCTGATGCTCGGTTTAAACTGCAGCAAATCGTCTTGACCATGTCTAGATGCCTAAATGCATTGTTGCTGCCATGTGATATGGCTGATTAGAAATTTGCGTTAATGAACAGTTGGACAGGTGTACCTAATAAAGCATATTCAAAAAGACTTGAGGCTGTAATTGCGGCCAAAGGTGCATCAATGAAGTATTGAGCAAAGGCTGTGAATACTTATGTACATGTGATTTTTTAGGTTTTTATTTTTAATAAATTTGCAACAATTAAAACAAAATCTTTTTTCACATTGTCATTATGGGGTATTGTGTGTAGAATTTTGAGGAAATAAATGAATTCAATCCATTTTGGAATAAGGCTGTAACATAAAAAAATGTGGAAAAATGAAGCGATATGAATACTTTCCGGATGCACTGTGTGTGTATATATATATATATATATATATATATATATATATATATATATATATATATATATATGTATATATGTATTCAGAATTATTAGCCCACCTTCGATTTTTTTCTTTCTTTTAAAAATATTTCCCAAATGATGTTTAACAGAGCAAGGAAATTTTCCCAGTATGTCTGATAATATTTTTTCTTTCTGAAAGTCATATTTGTTTTATTTTGGCTAGAATAAAAGCAGTTTTAAATTTTTTAAGAACAATTTTAAGGACAAAATTATAAGCCCCTTTAAGCTATATTTCTTTTTCGACTGTCTACAGAACAAACCATCGTTATACAATAACTTGCCTAATTACTCCAACTTGCCTAGTTAACCTAATTAACCTAGTTAAGTCTTTAAATGTCACTTTAAGCTGTATAGAAGTGTCTTGAGAAATATCTAGTAAAATATTATTTACTGTCATCATGGCAAAGATCAAATAAATCAGTTATTAGAAATGAGTTATTAAAACTATTATGTTTAGAAATGTGTTGAAAAAATCTTCTCTCTGTTAAACAGAAATTGGGGAAAAAACTTATACCTCTTTGATTATTATTTGAAATGTCTGAGAAAATGAACATCTAGAAACCAAGACTGCAGAAAAACTGTCCTCTTTGTTGCTCTCTATTAGAGTTGGTGGGTGGAAGATCATATATGAAGATGTCACAAAGACAATAGCAAGCATCTGATATATTCCTCCCAGGTTTCAAGCTACACACTCACTGTGAGCAAGGCCACACTGCCGCTAGCTTTCTTTGAGTTATTGACTGATGTGACAGACCAGTTGAGTGGATGTTTTTCTCATCTGAACAGAGTATTTGACGTTGTCTGATCCAGCTTTGAGACTTCTGACACCATTTTTTGAAGCTGCACACAATTTTTAACGCTTTAAAGCTCCTCACATTGAATTCAAATTTGAATTTAAAAGATATTTTCGTTATTTGTCGATATTGTAAAATATCACTGTAAAAAATGCTGGGATCTGCACAATCAATTTGCGTTGGGACAACATGATGGAATTAAGTTAACTTACTAGTATGTACAAATCTAAGTGGATTGAACATAAAACAGTTATCTTGTGCTCCCAAAGAACTTAAGCATTGTGTTGTTTCAGCTCATTCTGAATAAGTAGTTTAACCTGTGAATCATATACTGTATCATAATAGACCTTGGAAATTTTCATTTCTGTGCATGCCACAGTATAAAAAACAGTTAGTCCCACTGCGCCCTTAGTAACATTTAAAAAAAATGTCAAAGCTTTTCCATGTTCTTATAATGAAGTACAAGTAATCCCTCTTGGTATCAGTATTTTTATGCCATGAGGTGTGCACATCTGTGTGGCACACTGTAAAAAATTTTCATTATTTTACGTATTTTTTTTGCGGCTGCTAGGGTGCTGAAAAAAAAAGTTAAATAACGGGCATTAAATTACAGAAATGTACCGTAAAATAACGGGCATTAAATTACAGAAATTTCCTTAAATGTAAATTTCCGGTAAATTTCTGTTATTTAACGTCTGTTATTTTTCGGTAAGTTTCTGTGATTTAACGGATGTTATTTTACTTTTACTTTACTTTTTTGCCACCCCAGGTGTCGGAAAAAAACCCCCTAAAATAACAATTTTTTACAGGGCTTTTCATACATTTTAAGAACTGATTCCAAATCTTAGATTTCAAATCATTTCTTGATTATTGTTGTTTCTTTTTTCTTTCTTTTTTTTCACTTAAAAAAAAAACAGTTCTACAATATATCAGAATTAACCAAAATATATGAAGGCTGTTGAAAGTAGCATTCTTATAAATATGAAGATATAATTCTTTAGCTCTAATTGATTTTAATTTGTAATTCTGCAGGTCTCTTAAGTGGGTCAACAGCCAACCGACCCGCTGTAAAGATAATAAAAAAGCTAATTCACAAGCAGATGACAGAACATAGAGTGGTGTGTCTTAATGTGCAGTTTATTTTGATGACAGAGATTACTCTAACAGTATGCCCCTCACAGAGAACATATGAAGCAATGGCTGATACATTAATAACATTCCAACACTGAAATAAGAGAGCTTTTTTTCTTCAGGTTTTCCTGTCAATTAGATGTGCATGGACATTGTGTTCACTAGCAACAGCAGGCATTCATGCCACTTCTTTTCACAAGTATAAAAAAGGCTGAATAAAATTTTATTACAACTTAAAATAAGCCTTTATGTCATTGAAATGATTGTAAAGAAGATTATAAATTGTTTATTCAGAGCAGGGCTCAAAACTTTTATGTGACATAATCCAGATTCAACATAAATAAAAAACTGGTTATTTTTATTATTTTTAATTGATTTATTTTTATTTGATAAGTACAAAATAATGTTTCAATGTCTATACATATGTGCATTAAGAACTTAAGATAGTCAAATGTCAAAAGCTATTCAACATGTATAGTAGGAGCGCAGAGTGAAACCATAACAACATACACCATTTGTTTAAAAGAATGAAAGGTATGTGCTTTTAAAAAGGGTTTATGTGAATGTGACATACTGTACTATAACCAGTTGCTTGTTAGAAATATATTCCAGAAATATAATCACACAATAGTGTAAAAGAACAGCTGTTCACAAAAATGTATCAGACTTTCCATCAGTAACAACAGTTGATTCCACTTAACGGTTTATGTATGCAGTACTTCATATCTATCTATATATATCTATATCTATATATATATATATATATATATATATATATATATATATATATATATATATATATATATATATATATATATATATATATATATATATATATATATACAGTTGAACTCAGAATTATTAGATCCCCCCACCCCCCATTTATTTTGCTTAATTGAGAGAAGATCTTTTTCAACACATTTCTAAACATAATAGTTTTAATAACTAATTTCTATTAACTGATTTATTTTATCTTTGCCATGATGACAGTAAATAATATTTTACTAGATATTTTTCAAGACACTTCTATACAGCTTAAAGTGACATTTAAAGGCTTAACTAGGTTAATTAGGTTAACTAGGCAGGTTAGGGTAACTAGGCAAGTTATTGTATAATGATGGTTTGTTCTGTAGATTATCGAAAAAAAAATATAGCTTAAAGGGGCTAATAATTTTGACCTTAAAATGGTTTTTAAAAAATTTCAAACTGTATACCTGACCGGTGAGCCGTCTGACAAAAAAGTGCCCTTCTGAATCAAATCAGCAGGATGCCCTTCTGGATCTTTCACTTACTTCGAAGACACTACTGACTACGTTTACATGGACATCTGTAATCTAGTTATTTGCCTTAATAGACAATAATATAATTAAAGTGTTTATGTGAAGTGCTTTCATGTAAGAGTTTTTCTGTAATTTTGGGTGACTTTAACTGCAGTTCGGCAGACTCACTTTAACTTATGAACATTTAATTCATGCCCCCATGACAAACTGGGGTATTAGACGCAAATAAGGAGTAAGGACTGTAAGGAGTGTTGTGGAATTTAATAACGCACGCCAAATGGAAAGAAAAAACTACAGCAATTCCCAAAATGTGTGTGTGTGTGTGTGTGCGTGTGTGTGTGGTCCTTTACTGACAGCCGCGCATGTGGATCTTGTCGGAAAATATGGCGAAAAGTCCTACATGACGTTAATAGTTTGATTGTGGTGTTTACTTCAATAATGCCACTAAAATGTGCATACTCCACGTCTCTTAATTCTATTTCCGTTTAGTTCAGTTATGACTTTAGTCGGATTAAGGTAATCAAAAATCGCTGTTTGTCTTATGCAAGCCTTCAGTTCAAAATTCATGTTTAACCGAATAAACAGTTAGTAAACAGCTGAGTAAATTTTTTTTAGCTTTCTTCTGTGAATGTTCAGAAAAACAGCGTCTATTAGAAATAGAAATCTTTTGTGACATAAATGCTTTGTCATCACATTTCAAGCCTTCTTAGAAAACAATCAAAAAGAAAACAATTGTAATTAGTAAAACATTTCAATAAATGCAGGCTTAAAAAAAAAAAGACAAATCTTACTGTTATAAAAATGTTGACAGACAGAGAGACATTTCATTATTTCATTTTATCCTTCAGTATAAAAAACCAGGCCCATAGTCAGTTCTGAGGTTCTGGTGGTTCGAAAGACCCACCCCCTCACTGACAAAGGTCCAGAATTTGTCACATACATTAGCTTATTTGTCCTATTTTGACTGCTATGCCATAATAAATTGTGAAAATATCCATCAAAAAAAGCTTTAACATCAAGCAGAATCCTGTGTTGGCTGTCACCTCAGTGTCACTGATGAAAGTTGAATGTCCAGGCCAGTTTGCTATTTAAGTAAATCATATTTAAATGCCAATAGGTTAGAGTTTTTTTATTTAAAACTTTAACAGATTCCTATTTTTTTTTTTTTTAATGATATTTGATTTAATTGCTGTATATATGATGTATATGATGTAAATGATAATTCATGTAAATCTTTAGGAAATGTTTTTGATACATCAAAAATTGTGGTTATGATGATCATTCAACAAGTTTAATTCAGCAAAAGATAGTGCTTAAAATGTCACTAAAATGCAACCCTATTTAAACCACTTAATTAAATAGAAAATGAGGCGAATAACTGTAAAAAGGTCCACTTTTTAAGAAAGAAAGAACCACTTCTTTCACCAGGCTTGCTACAGGCCAGAGAACCAGTGATGTTCCGAGGGGGGGCTTTGGGAGCTTAAGCCCCTGATGTATTATCAAAAGCCCCTGATCTTGTGGAATATGTTGTACTTAAAAAAAATAGGTTGTATAACATTTATTTTGTTATCCAAGTACTTAAAATGACCACATATGTGTGTGTTTACCGGCAGGTGAAAAAAAATCTTGCCACTGCACTGTCATCATTCATTCATTATTTTGAGGAGCTAAAGCTGATGAGGTGATAATACAACTGCGAAACTGAATAGTTCTAACTACTGATAAAGCTTAATATTTGTTTTCACAGTATAAAATGTGTGTAGTTTTGGTGAAATAAAATAACTGTAATCATATTTACGCAAATACATGCAAATGTATTAAATTAAGTAAAAAAAGAAAAACGTAAATTGTACTAGCTTTCTAGATATGATATAGACGTCTAGACATATTTATCTAGATATAATTTAGCCAGTCACATCTGTTTTTGTAATAGTTAAATCACAGTGAGTTTGTGCATCTAGCTTATTATTTTATAGCTATATTCCACTGTAACATGCTATGTAAGTTAGCATCGGATTATAAATCGACTATATTCTCATGAAAATAAATTTATTGGCTGGAAGAACACATATAGACCATTTATTGTCGCAGTCTTGTAAATGACCCTAGCAATGCCCCTGCTGAGAACTATGTATTTTTCTCATTACATCTTTAAAAACAAACAAATAAACAAACAACCCCCCCAAAAAAACACACATTTGAAAAATCTATTTCTTTTCTTGGCATATTCAAATAAGTGTTGGCTGTGTTATATTCAAAAGACTAAGATTTGGTGTTTTTTTAAGTACTGAAATTACCAGGGGACTTTTGTCCCAAATATACAGCTTGTTAGAGGTCATTTGGTGTAACAGGATTAAAAAGTCTATTTGAAATCATATATATACATTTATACAACAGTTCTGTCTGGTTTTTAAATTTTATTGGCTGATAGCTATGCTATATTCTGCAAATAACAGCAGTGGTACAGCCTCTTCACCCGTCACCCTTGTGTATTACTCCACCCACAAACAGCAACAAGCAGAGGACACTCTACAGTTTGACAAATATTACTGCTGTTGGACAACATAATGTACTTTTGAGGCTTTTTTAGTCAAGAATGTAGTTGTTTAGATTGCAACTATACAGTTTATTTATAAAGATGGTAAATATTTATAATTTCGGAGCATCCGATTCAGTGCATCGGCCACCATCAGCCTGTCTGAGCAGATCAAAGAAAGTGACGGTTGACGTTCCGCCACAAGAAAGCGACAGAAACCGCATAATAAGTAATTAGGGGAGAAAAACAGCATTTTCTCAGCATAAGTTTCAAACTACAGCTGAACAAACCATTATAAATCAGGTAAGTGACATTCTGAGTAGATCTCTGTCTTTGGTATTTTGTAGTGCTGTATTTATTCCACAAAAATGGGTATAGTGTTTCCTTTGCTCTGGCTTTTTCAGGGTTAATTATTGTGAAATCCAGGTTGCAACAGAGAAACACTGGGAAATCTCTGTAGATTGATGGCATTTCATGTCGTTCAGCCTTATAATCTTAAAATGTAAGCAAAAATTACCTGTTTTGTCATCATTTTAGATATTACGCTAGAGAATCATTCAAATACTAGCTCTAAAGTGACATTTGTGAACTGGCAACGGATTCTGCTGTTTTGACGTCAGCTGCAGATGTAAATAAGTGGGGAAAGAAAGTAGTTCCTCATACAAAAGGATTTTTTAGACTCTTTGAATGATGTTTGATTTTCTTTTTTATACACAAGATTATGCCGTCGAACTGTTTTATGAATGCAATAACACACTCGTAGCCTGTGGCCTCGAGCCAACGCACACCTCCCACTAGGGTTGGGCCGATAGACTATGCCATTGTCCATCGGCGATGGCCGATAGACACCACGATGCTGAGCCGGCATCGCCGATCCTCCGCCCCGCCCCCAACGCAAACCCGCTCGTGAAAAATACACACTAAGGCCCCGTTTACACTAATACAGCTTAGGGTTGGGCGATGTTGACCAATTTATCATCGTACGATGTCTAATACGGGTCCTAATGCCCCAGTATAGTGACGGGGACTCTATACTGCTCAGTGAGCGCCGTCTTTCGGATGAGACGTTAAACCGAGGTCCTGACTCTCTGTGGTCATTAAAAATCCCAGGATGTCCTTCGAGAAAGAGTAGGGGTTTAACCCCGGCATCCTGGCCAAATCTGCCCACTGGCCTCTGTCCATCATGGCCTCCTAACCATCCCCATATCATAACTGGCTTTCTCACTCTGTCTCCTCTCCACCAATCAGCTGGTGTGTGGTGTGCGGTCTGGCGCAAAATGGCTGCCGTCGCGTCATCCAGGTGGATGCTGCACACTGGTGGTGGATGAGGAGATTCCCCCCAATATGTAAAGCACTTTGAGTGTCTAGAAAAGCGCTATATAAATGTAAGGAATTATTATTATTATTATAATGTGAACATCGGCGATGGACGATGGTATCGTCGTTGTAGGCGGGGTGGGGGTGGTTGTTGTTAAATATCAATTAATTCATAACAAATTTAATAATTGTAGCGTATCATTTTCACTACCTGACCCACATGGTCTTTGCTTTACCCATAACCAAACCATAAATAAATAAAGTTATACACAAATTACCACCTGTCAATCACTTTTTTTCCGCGGGACTCTGGCATGAATAAGCAGAGTGATCTGTGTCCTTATAATGGCTTTTTCCCCACAGCTGCCCCACAGAGACCAGACGAGAGTTCGTTTGGAGTTCACTGTAATTTGTATTGTGATTAATGATAACTTCCTTATTTTATTACTATTATTATGAGGAAATAATAACAAGTAATGATGCTAGGGCTCGACCGTTTCGACGTATGCGCACAAAATTTTATGCGACCTAAAATATATATTTAAAAGCATTTGTGCTAATGCATAAATTGTTGCCGTGCGACCTGTTTTCACTGCAATATCCTCACCATGTGCGCGGATTTAGGAGACATTTATGCAGGATGCGTCTTTGCACCTAAAGACGCCAAACGCAGCGCTCAGGAACAGATTAAAACAGTTGTTATGCGATTGTGAACTTGCTGAAGTAAAAAAAGCCCGGAATGCTTGCCCCGCCTTTGTGCTCTTTTATTGGCCCACTGCGCTAGAACTGAACGCGAATGGATTGGTTAATATCAGCTGTCAATCACTCAGTCAATGCCTTCTGCCTTCACATGACAGGAACTGCAACTGCGGAAATGTGAAGCGCTGACAGATTTAGAGAAACCATAACAATACTAATAATGGCACATCTTATTAGTGATCATGTGCTGAATGTTAATCCACCATTTACACTTTTCCAAGAGTGGATAAAAGACTTCTAGTGGCTTCAAGTCCACTATGAAAATAACTAAAGCCATTCACTGTAAAGTCTGTGGGATTTGGTTTGCAGGTAACAGCGTTTGCCACTGAATCTACACATTTTAGGCGCGTGAGGTGCTGTATAATCCTCACGATGTATTTAATCCTCACGATGCTGTTAGCCGTGCAAGCGGCAGCTATAAGTAAAATATAACACAGCTCATGAAAAGACTGTTATTGCTATAAAGATGACATGCAAACAATAAGTTACATATCAATATAAATGTGGGGCGGGGCGATGGATCGCGATGCCGGCTCAGCATCGTGAAGTTTATTGGCCATCGCCGATGGACAATAGCATCGTCTGTCGGCCCAACCCTAATACAGCTTAGTATTAAAATGGCATTTAATACGTCCACTAAAAACGCACACACACACACGCACACAGACACAGCCCCAAACACACACACTGTTATGCGCTCGTCTGAGCTCCAGAGAACAGTGTACGTCGGACAGTTTATCAAGGATGTATCTCTGGATCGTGTCTCACTATAGTTGTTAAACGTAATATTTAATTAATCTTGTCTCTATCCAGGGCTTAATTTGTGCCGGAACCACCGGATCCGGAACCTCATTTTACCGATCTCCCTCCTCAACTGCCCTCCTCCCCTGTCCGCTGTTCATTATCACTTTCTTCTGCGACTCCCCAACCCTCTTCACTTTCAGTCCGCGACAACCCCGCGCCGCTCACTTTCGTCCACGATATCCCTGCGCCGCTCACTTTCGTCCGCGGCACCCCTCCGCCATCCACCGCAGTGGTGGATGAAACGGTAGGCTACAAATAATTAATTTCGTTATGAATTAATGAATTATTCATAAATAATTAATTCACCTCCGCCTATGAAGTCGATGCCATCGTCCATCACGATGTTTCACATTAGACATCGTACGATGCTAAATTGGTCAACATCGCCCAACCCTACCTCCCACCAGTGCCGATATACAGTCATATCGCACTGCTACTGTACTCGTGTGATAATGCTTTTATATATATATATATATATATATATATATATATATATATATATATATATACTGTATGTATATATATATATATATATACTGTATGTATATATATATACTGTATGTATATATATATATATACTTTATGTACATACATACATATATATATATATATATATATATATATATATATATATATATATATATATATATATATATATATATATATATATACATACATACATATGTATATATTAAGGGTGTAACGATATGCATATTCGTATTGAACCGTTTGGTACGAGACTTTCGGTTGGCATTACAAACCAAACGATTCAGACAAATTTCTAAAAAGATAAAAGAGAATAAGTGTACAGAATATAATGTTTTCAGTGCAACAGCGCTCAACAAGGCATCCCAAATGACGTGCCCTGGACGTGACAGGCAACATGCTGCCTTCCCCGCCCACCTCCAAACACTACTCCAGTCAGGCACACGCTGCACTAGCTCGCAAAATGGCTAACATTAATGTAATCCTCCTATAACCAACAGGTCTGGCGTTTGGGAGCACTTTGGTTTCCCTGTAAGTTATGAGGGTGATGGCAAGAGAGTGGTGGATAAAAAACACTATGTTTTCATCCAAAAATGCGAATGAACTTTATGCGCAAAACGACTATCGCATAAAAGACGTGCGAACAAAGCTGCGTTTCCATCCATCCTTCCTGATTAACTGGTGCCAAATATCAACAGTAAAAACTGAATTTGCAGCAGTAGGAGAAGCTGCGTCAATCTTTTTTTCATCTAATAAATGACTTGGGCCTCGGAAGGCAATTCTGACACACAGTGAACGCGCGGTGGCGTTTGAAGGTGTAAGACGCAGAGCACAGAGGCTCTTGATTCTGGAGGTCATTACTAATATAACACTAATACTTAAATGGTAAGGCATTTTAGAATGACAAAAACATTTCAGATGGCTTATAATGTGCAGCCTGCTGGTTTGTCCATTTACACACATTTTTATCATCACAATCTCTTATAACAAAATCACATGACCTTTTTTTAATGCGCACACTGGAATTTGTGCGGTAAAAGTGTTTCCATCATAGTTTATGCACATCTTTTCTTATTGATTAAAAGTTTATCCTACTCAGTTATGCACATATGTTTTTAATGCACATTTTCAAAATTTATGCGCATCATAGCGTTTCCATCAACCGTTTTTTAAATAAAAATAGGTGGATAAAAACATAGCTTACTGACATCACGGAATTAGATGAAAACTAGACATGCGCACTACATGTAACTATCCCCGCAGCATTCAGACAGGCAATTTCTCCAGATTGGAACAGGGCAAAACAAATCATGAGGCAATCGGTACATTTATAGCTGTGGATATGAGCCCTTAATCGATAGTGGACATTTTGGGTTTTAAGAAAATGTTAAATGTAATAGAGCCTCGTTACATTATTCCTTCATAAGCCCATTTCAGTCAGATAATAATTCCTGTGTTCAGATCCACTGAAATGGCAGGTGACAGTCAAATCAAGCAGATCTGTGCTGTCTGAAGAAAAGGTGGACACTTTCTGAAAAAAAAAAAAAATTACTTAAAAGTTTATTGAAACCGAGTTCCATATTAAAACTAAATTGTTCTTTTCTTTTTATTTGTTTAACTACTAAAATATTACATTTATTTTCATAAGCAGCTTTTTGGTTTTGAGTATAAAGAAGGATTTGTTTTATTTGCTGCTAAGCAGAAACCCCAGAAGTATAGCTTTATATCCCTGTTCAAAGTAAAAAAAAAAAAGAAAAAAAGAAGAGAGATCATGCTTTTATGATGTTAGTTTTTATACATTAAAAAGATTTCAATCAGAGAAATCCTCTGGCTTTTTTCTTTTTTTGGTGTATCGAAAACATACTGAACCGTGACACCACTGTGTCGTATCGAACCGAACCGTGATTTTTGTGAACCGTTACACCCCTAATATATATATATATATATATATATATATATGTGTGTGTGTGTGTGTGTGTGTGTGTGTGTTGTGTGTGTGTGTGTGTGTGTGTGTGTGTGTGTGTGTGTGTGTGTGTGTGTGTGTGTGTGTGTATGTATGTATGTATGTATGTATGTATGTATGTATGTATGTATATATATATATATATATATATATATATATATATATATATATATATATATATATATATATATATACATGCATGCATGCATGCATGCATGCATGCACGCACGCACGCACGCACGCACGCACGTGTATGTATGTATGTATGTATGTATGTATGTATGTATGTATGTATGTATGTATGTATGTATGTATGTATATATATATATATATATATATATATATATATATATATATATATATATATATATATATATATATATATACAGATAGTCATGAGGACCATGTACTGAAAATTTTTTTAGTTGCATGCCTGACAAAGGATATATTTATAATCATACTGTACACCAAACTGCTGGGTAAAATTTTTGGAATTTAATTTATAGCCTGATTTTAACCCAATGGTTGGTTTTGTCCATAAATTTGAAAGTGAAAATAATTATTTTAGAATTGTGAAAGTCTTTTTTGATGAACCGTCCATTTTAACTTCGATATAAAATCCATAAATAGGCGTGATAATATTCAACAGTGTGCATATTTGCAATTTTTTTTTCATTGCTGAGTAATATCCCCCATATAAATCCCCATAATCACTCTCTATATGCTGCGCAGCTCAACTGCCATTATTTAAACACCACCCCCTCCAATAAAAAAAAGCTACTCATGCCAATTTTCCTCATTTGTAACCGGTGATTAGCTAGAGAGGCTAATCATTACTGTTCCTAATTGACTAAATGAGCCATCAAAGAGAGGGAGCACATCCGTGTGCATTTAATGTCTAATAAGTCAATTGATGGGTGATTTGAGGTAAGTGGAAAACCAACAGCTTTCAGTACGTCGAAAAAAACACAAAGGACTTCGCCAGCAAGTGGACAAGAGACACTGCTCATACCCAGAGCCACTTTTAGTCCTCTCGCAGCTAAAATAAGCTGACTGCAGTCCTTAAGTAATGTCAAACCATCAATAATTTGCACAATCAATTATGGAAAACAAGCCTGCTATATGAAATTCTGATCCTCGGAGGCTTATGAAAGAAAAAATTATTAAAAGCAACACAAATGGAGTCCGTAATTATGCTTTAATTGCTTTGCGTTTTGAGATAATGGGGAGCCATTAATTAATTTGCCAAGCAGACGCTCTCAGTCTTTCTTTGAGTGATGTTGGAACATGGCAGCCACGCTGAGCACATCCCGCGTGATTAAAGAATTTCTTCTGTCTTGTCGTTGCTTTTGTATTCCTGTGCATTATGTGTGAATAAAAGCCATTCTGAAGTGTTTTTTTTTTTTGTATGATCTATCAAACATGTGGGACTTCACGTTTGTCCAACACAAATAAAATCCTTGATTTCAAACACTTAAAGAATTCAAAATGCACAACCTCAAGGGAAAGCAAACGTTCCTCGTTGTCAGAAAGAGCTGCGGGGGCATTGTTAAAAGAGCTGGCTTTAGGAAAATGATCATTCTCTCTGAAAGTAATCAGCTGCTTTGATTTTTTTCTCTCATAATAACAGATATTATGAAATGTCAACCTAATAAATTGTATATACTCGTTTATAATTGATATACTATTTAAAATCTCAATTGAAATGTTGTTTCTCTGGATTGGATATCAATGGAAATCTTCAATCAATAGAAAAGTCAATATAGAATATTTAATCTTTCAGACCTTAACTACATGTACTGGGGTAAAAACATGTACAGTATATTCATAAATAATTATGTAAAATGTTTATATAAACATATTTTTTCCTCATGTTTAAGATCTTATCTACCATAAATATTTTAATAATATTTTCAAATAATGTTCAGAAGAGCCAATTGCACAATATTTGCTTTTAATAAAACTACATAGTACTCTTCCCAATTAAATATGTTATACAATTAGGCATGGGACGATAACCGGTTTGTAGGTTTACCGCCGTTTGGAAAAGTCAAGGTTTTATTCATTCATTCATTCATTTTCTTTTCAGCTTAGTCCCTTTATTAATCCGGGGTCGCCACAGCAGAATGAATCGACAACTTATACACCACATGTTTTACGCAGCGGATGCCCTTCCAGCTGCAACCCATCTCTGGGAAAAAGTCAAGGTTTTATTATCTCTAAAATGTTCTGCTATACCATTCCCAATGTACAGTATATGTAAGTTTTTGTATGTATGTTGTATGTGTTGTAAAGAAATCGGTGTTTTTGAAACTAACGAAGAGAGCAGAAGTCAGTAATTTGTTTTAACTATTTAGTCTGTTCCATATTATTATAAATGTTGATTAAATTAAGATAAATTGCATTATTTTTACCCAGACATATTAAAAACAACTTATTTTAGAGCAGTAATCACAATACCGTGATACTGTGAAACAGTGGTATTTTTATCCAAGATTATCATACTGTCAGAAACTTAAACAGGTCCATGCCTATATACAATTAAATATGTTAACATGTATGTATCACATAAATATCAATTTGATCTTTATTTTGGAATCTTACAGTTTGTTTTTATCATTTTTTTTTAAATAAAATGAAATAAAATAAAATAAAAAGCTATCAAATAACAGATATTTCATAGTAATAGTGCTTGTTTATTGAAAAATATGATTTTGATATTTATTATGTTTAAAATAACAGGTCATTCATTTAAAAAAATACTTTCATATTTAAAAAAAAATTAAATACAAGATTTATCTATATAATCATATTGTGTTTGAATAGCAGTCATTTTTATGTGCAGAGCTCAATAAACAAGTGTTGTTGTTGTTACAGCGAATATGAAAAAAAAAAAAAACTGAAATCCAAAGCACATACAAAATTTTCATACTTCAATATCTCAAGTGAGAAGAAATCAATTTTCCTAAGCCAAATAACATATTTACCCACACAATATACAGCCTTCTAGTAGCTCAACAAACAGAGCATTGTCAAGGTCAATGGTTGTATTTCCAGGCAATGCATTCATTCATTCACTCATTCATTCATTCATCAATCATTAAATAAATAAATAAAAATGTAGCCAAAACCAACACTTTTCATGAAAAGTCAAATATATTCAAAGTATTGTAATACCTGTTTCCGTGGACGTGTGAGGCACAGAAGGCATAACTATAATGTAGGAGAGTGGGATCCACCAGGGCGTTGTTATCCGAGAAATCCATCAGGTCTTTCAAGTAGCAGAGGTGACGATGGCAGCCCCGCACCCCATATCTAGCACAGTACTCATCCAAAACAAACACCTGGCCTGGGCTGAACCACCCCTGCAAAAACAAACATGTGTCTCAGTCAAACATATACATTAATGCAACGTAATAATATAATATAATATAATATAATATAATATAATATAATATAATATAATATAATATAATATAATATAATATAATGTAATTTTATATAATCTAATATAATTTTATAATATAATATAATAATATAATATAATACAGGCAACGCAGTGGCGCAGTATGTAGTGCTGTCGCCTCACAGCAAGAAGGTCGCTGGTTCGAACCTCGGCTGGGTCGGTTGGCGTTCCTGTGTGGAGTTTGCATGTTCTCCCTGCGTTCGCGTGGGTTTCCTCCGGGTGCTCCGGTTTCCCCAACAGTCCAAAGACATGCGCTATAGGTGAATTGGGTAGGTTAAATTGTCCGTTGTGTATGAGTGTGAATGGGTGTGTGTGGATGTTTTCCAGAGATGGGTTGTGGCTGGAAGGGCATTCGCTGCGTAAAAACGTGCTGGATAAGTTGGCGGTTCATTCCGCTGTGGCGACCCCGGATTAATAAAGGGACTAAGCCAAAAAGAAAATGAATGAATGAATGAATAATATAATATAATTTGTGCTGGGTGATACGGTGGTTCAGTGGGTATAGCACTGTCACCTCACAGCAAAAAGGTTGCTGGTTTTAGGCCGGTTTCCCCCACAGTCCAAAGACATGAGCTGAATTGAATAAACTAAATTGGCCATGGTGAATGCATGTGAATGAGTGTTTATGGATGTTTCCCAGTACTGGGTTGCAGCTGGAAGGGCATTGGCTGGTAGGCCTAAATAAATAAAGCAGTGTTTTAGCCTAAATATAAAGAGATGTACAATGTTTGATACTTTACCATCTCATTTTATGTCTTAATTATTGTAGATAAATAATAAATGAACAAATAAATAGGCCTCAATAATTATTTATTTAAAGGCATTACCAGCGAAACATGGAGAAACGGTATGTGTACTGTATATATTTATGTATAAATACACACACATGCTGTACATAAAATACTAAAATATACAAATGAAATATATTTATATATATTTTTTATAGATATATAATTTGCATCAAATAAATCTTAAATTATATATATATATATATATATATATATATATATATATATATATATATATATATATATATATATATATATATATATATATATATATATATATATATATATATTAGAGCTGTCAATTGATTAAAAAAAAACTAATTAATCACACTTTTTTTTGTAATTAATCATGATTAATCAACATGCATGTAAATTCCATTTGAATTTCAAAACAATCAATGCCAATAACAAACAAAAATTATTTCCATGTTGGATTCTAAGTGGACTACAAAAAAAATCCAAAATACAGGCATTGCAAATATGGAAAATAGAAAATTATAATAATAATAAAGTATTGAATACAAACAATGTGTTCATTGTGAAGTTGTATTGCGAGTTGAGAACAATTATAAAGTAGAAACAATTTTGCTTAGTTCTCCTTAACATTTAGCCAGTTGCTAAGACAGTCCAGTCTATTGACATTACGTACCAAAGAATATAGACTTCTTACAGGGACTTTGGTCACACCATCTCTAAACATTTAATTCTAAACAGCTTTGAGGGATACAGACACCGCAAAGACTATAGAATACAAATAGAATGCCTTAAAGAGACTTTGGGCACAGTCAGTGATGTCAGGCATTTGCTCTTGTTGCTAGGAAACGCACACACGCAAACATACACACACACACAGACAACGCACGCAGTACATCGCACCCGGTGAGCGACTCACTTCAGATTCATCAACACGCACGTTCGCGTTCATCAAATTTGCTTAAACTAAGCATTCTAAAGTATAGCTGTATTTTACAAGCAAGGATTCTGCAACGTGAAGCAGACGCTTTACAAAAGTTGCGTGTAGGGGGGAAACACGTCAAACTTAATGAAACATTTGAGGGCGCATGGAATCAACTTATAGGCAGAGGAATGGACTGTCTTTGACAGCTTGCGACATCATCTGGCACGTTCACTGAGTACATTCATATGGACACCAATACTCCGATTTTATGATTAAGACAATACTCTGATGAAGAGTTTACCATGTAAGCAGCAATTTTTGATTACCTTAAAGGACCACCCGAAAGGAGTCCCGAAATGCAGAGGTTTTTCTTTCCGTTCGCCATGCGGTATCAAATTCCATTAAAACAGCCCTCTTCCAGCAGTCTTTACTTCATATTTACATCCAATAATTGTCACGGGGCAAGAAAAATATGTTGCTGAATGAAAGTGAACTGCTGTACTGCAGTTAAAGTCTAAAGATTAAAAATGAAACACCCGAAATTGCATGAAATTCTGGAGGAAACGCTGGATAGCCTGGTGATGCGACAATGATTGTTTTATACTGAAACTTTCCTTCTAAAAGCACTTCCTTGGTCTTATACACAGTTGACGGATCATCTTGCTGTGGTGATCCCTGTTAAATCAATGAATAATCAACAAATAATACATATTATTACTTAAACTAAAATATGCTAATTTTCATGGCTGTATGTATATCAGTGTGTCTGATTTGATCTTCACATCACTTATTTTATACTCGCTAAAGAACCCCAACAACTTCACTTACTTGGAATACAATTTTACTCACGTTTACTAAAGACTGTGAATATGTCATGCATTAAATGCTCAAAACACACACATGATCTGTATCTGATAATAAAATACAACAAGTTTCACAGCAACAACGAATTAAAAAGTTTTAAAAACACAGTTGACCCCAGCAGTACTAAATGCGTATCACTTATTAAAGGCATGAAGCATACAGATGCTCTAAATCTGAGGGCGAAAAACAGCAAGCACCACAGTAAACTGCGGAGAAAAAGTTTTTAAAATGCCGCTGCCTTAGTACTGACCCCTGTGGGACCTCCACATAATCACGAGACTCACAGAGCGCACCTAGTTTTTCCTCAGCAACACTGCTACACTAATTGAACATGAAGTGTCTAATTTCAGCACGTCTCTCATTTCACGCCAAGACACACACACATACACACAAAAACAAAACCGCAGCGTGCGAGACGAGCTCTTCCAAAAAATATTGTTAAAAACACCCTGTCTATTTCCAACATTTAAACAAACGAGTGCAAGGTTAAGTGCAAACAATTAATTCATAGGCAGAAAAGTCACACATAATGCGGGCGGGTGGAGATCGCCGCGAGGCTCCTGTTGCATTCATTAGCTCATTCATCCCTCACATAATAACTAAATTAGGCATGAATCTTACAAACTTAATTAAGACGCCTTCTCTGAAGGAACGTTAGCAAATTAACACTTTGAGGGGGCCGCTCGCCCACGACGGTGCGGAGGGCTGCGAATCAGGAGAACTGCGATGTGTCTCAGACGTTCGCAGGAGACTACTAGTCACGAGGGACCGCCACGCACGCAGTCAAGAAACCGAGACCCTCCGACCTTCAAAGACAGAACGCTTCATTAAAGTCCAACGACGCACGATTGGAACAAAGATGATACGTGGTGTATTTTGAGATATGTGCACTTGATAGCTCAGTTTCTCAGTTCAGTCGTATGCGCTCTGTCCTTCTCTGTTTCTTCATCAAAAGGTTTGTCTGACCTACGCAAACCTGCTCTATTGGTATTTACATTACTCTAAATGGCGGTTAAGTGCTTACATTGCAGCCAGACGCTTTTCAAGCCATTTAGTATTTACAGATAGTAGATGAATGCGTTACACAAAGAGCATTCAACCTTGCAGTCTCTTCAAATGCAAGTTTCTCACAGTCACGGAGGTGTTCGAAAAGAACGCAACTTTTAGGGCTTTTGGGAGTTACTCACAAGTTGTCATTATAGACCATCTACTAAAGAAAACATCAGAAGAGATTTCTAGCCATTTCTAAAATATATCATCAGAAGCTGATCTTTTTCTTTAAGAACTCCATGTTGTGACACATGCATTGTATATCTACAAAAAAAAATGGTTGAAAAATGTAATTGCTGGAAATATTTCTTGAAGAATCTCTAACACACTGAATTAACCATGAACTACTGAAGTCAAATGACTAAAAGAGAGCTGTCTTGTAAACTACTTGAAATAAAAAAGAAGATTTTGTATGTAACAAAAGGAACAAAACCACTAAACTCATATATGACATATATGACATGTGTGGCAAAACAAAGCAAAACAAAACAAAACAAAGCAAAACAAAGAAAAGAAAAGCAAAACAAAAAACAAATAAAGTAATTTGACTGTCATATGGACAATATGCAACACAAAATATTATTTTGTAGTAGTAGTATTAGTAGTAGTTTTACAAGAAAACACTATTTTAGTAATTTGACTTCAGTAGTTCATGGTTAATTCAGTGTTTTGGAAATTATGCAAGAAATGTTTCCATTAATTACATTTTTCAAACTTTTTTTGTAGCGCTACTGCGTAGTAACAAAACAAATCAAAACAAAACAGAACAAAACAAAACAAAACAAACAAACAAAACAAAAATAAATCAACAAAGAAAAGAGAAGAAAAGCAAAACAAAAAAACAAATAAAGTAATTTGACTGGCAATATGCAACATATATATATTATTTAGTAGTAAAGTAGCAGTTTTACAAAAAAAACACAATTTAAGTCTTTCGACTTCAGTAATTCATGGTTAATTCAGTGTATTAGACATTCTTCCAGAAATATTTCCAGTAATTACATTTTTTAATATTTTTTGTACCGCTACTGTGTTGTAACAAAACAACAAAACAAAACAAAAAACATATGAAGTAATTTGACTGTAATATGGACAATATGCAACAAAATATTATTTGAAGTAGTTTTACAAGTAAACACTATTTTAGTCATTCGACTTCAGTAATTCATGGTTAATTCAGAGATTCTTTAACAAATATTTCCAGTAATTACATTTTACAACCATTTTTTGCGATACTGTTTAGTAACAAAACAAAACAAAACAAAGTAAAACACAAAGTGAAGCAAATAAAAGCAAAACAAAAATAAAAACAATAAAGTTATTCGACGGTCATATGGGCAAAATGCAATATAAAATATTATTTCAAATAGTTTTACAGAAAACACTATTTTAGTCATTTGACTTCAGTAGTTCATGGTTAATTCAGTGTGTTTAGAAATTCTTCAAGAAATATTTCAAGCAGTTACATTTTTCACACAACACAACAAAAACAACACAAAACAAAACAAACAAACAAACAAACAAACAACAAAACAAAAATCAAACAAAACAACACAAAACAAACAAAACAAAACAAAAATCAAACAAAACAACACAAAACAAAAAACAAACAAACAATCAAAACAAAACTAAACAAAACAAAACAGAAATCAAACAAAACACAAAACAAAACAAAAAAACATACAAACAAACAAAACAAAACACAAATAAAGCAATTCGACTGTCATAAGGACAATATAAGGACAATATGCAACAAAAATATTGTAAACGAATATTGTATAGGCCCTTTAAAATATCGAATCAATTACTAATAACTAATATGCAAAAAAAGAAACTTAATTATAAAAAAGGTCTATACATTTGTCATCATCAAGGAGGGTCATAAATGTGTAACTCCCAGCTTTCGTTGCTTACAAAAATAATAAATAGAATAGAAAATATGTGTGTTGAAAAATATGTCTGATTGTGTAATAAAAATAACTGATCAATTAAAAATATATATTTAGCATTTTTTTCTAAAATGTATTAAAAAACTGTTGTTTAATTTTAAGACAACAAATAAAAATTAATATTTTAATGTTGTTAGGTTAATACTACTACTACTACTACTACTAATACTAATACTAATAATAATAATAATAATAATAATAATAATAATAATAATAATAATAATAATAAAACCCTAAACTAGCACCCAATTTTTTTCCTGCTGTCTTTCTTCTTTGTCACAGTCCATCTCTTCCCATCTTGGTCAGATCTATTAATATTGCACCATTCAGGGCTGAGGCACGGTGGCCCAGCGCCGAGCCGAGTGCCACAAGATGTTCCACTCTGGCAAACAGATGGCCTGCTCGTGTCTTGGCTCCTACCGCTCAATTAACCGCTAACGACCGACTGAGACGGCAGCAGCATCATTCTAACGAACGCGGCCCAGTCTGGCTCTCCGTGTTTGAGAAAAAAAAAAAAAGTCTCACATACTGTACACACAGAGGGAGAGATTGACGACAAAACCTTACTTGTGGATAACAAAACCAGCTAAGTTAATTTATATTGTACATGGAGAGTTTACTAAAAGAACTCATTATGTTGCTTGTGCTATGAAATTGATTTTTTTTAAATATATATTAATGATAAATACACAGTTGCATACATAATATGGTTATTTATGACTCATCTAAAATGAATTGTGTTATTAAATTGTGATTTTTTTACTTTTGTTTTTGCACTAAATGAGTTTAGAGAAATTGCTACTCTCAAAAAACCCTACATAAAAAGAAACAAACACATAAATAAATGAATATTTCAATACATCTGGTAGACCATCATAATGAATAAAAAGAGTCTGTTAGCTTGCTAGGGTGGTAAAGTCTTCAACGGTTTTAATTCCACCAATAAATGACAGTAATAGAAAGCATTTTATGGCCTATCTCTATATGTCATTTTGGCTTGTTAATAAGGCTGAATGTGGAGGAGTGTGTCTCAGGGAGAATATGTCATTATGGGATGGAAAGTAAGGGGATGTGAGTAATTATATTAAGGTTGAAGCATGACTGGTCATAACTGCTCTTAATTTAAGGACACGATCACAGCCTGAAACTTTTGGATTGCAAAAAAAAAACAAAAAAAACCCCCACAAATTTCTGTAAATCACTTCCAAAGATGCACGTGCAGACTAGTGAATTCAGTGTGAACATTCCCTGTAGTTAAGAAAAAAATCCAAATATTGGTCTTTGAATCACCAACAGCTCACTGAACCTAATCCCTGTATCAAACGACAGCTGATGGAAAAAAAGAAAAAAAAAGTTGTGCTTTACAATAACACCACATATTGATTTTCCTTAGGGCTACAAGTATTGATTGTTGAGGGTTTTTTTCGTAAAGAGCTTGAAAATCTGAGACTTGAAGACTTTGTTCAGACAGGCAATGACTGCATTTCACTGAACTGTATATAATCCAAAACAGTTTAGAATGCAGATTTAAAGAGTAAATAAATTCCTTAGGATTTTGAGGTTTGTTTGAATATGTTTTGCTCAAAACAAAACAAAACAAAACAATTTTTTAAAGAGCATAAATAAATATCTTGGGGTTTTGTGGTTTATTTTAATAGGTTTTGCTTAAGAAAAGTCAAGAACATAGGAAAAAAACAAAACAAACAAAACAAAACAAAACTTTAAAGAGATCAAATAATTTCCTTAGGAATTTGTGGTGTATTTTATTATATTTTACAAATAAACAAAACAAAACAAAAAACAAAACATAACAAAACAATTTATTAAAGAGCATAAATAAATATATTGGGGTTTTGTGGTTTATTTTAATAAGTTTTGCTTAAGAAAATACAAGAAAATAAGAGAAAAACAAAACAAACAAAACAAAACAAAGCTTTAAAGAGATCAAATAAATTCCTTAGAAATTTGTGGTGTATTTTATTATATTTTACAAAAAAACAAAACAAAACAAAAAAGCAAAACATAACAAACAAAACAAAACAAAATTTTAAAGATATCAAATAAATTCCTTAGGAATTTGTGGTGTATTTTATTATATTTTACAAAAAACAAAACTAAACTAAAAAGCAAAACATAACAAAACAAAACAAAACAAAATTTTAAAGATATCAAATAAATTCCTTAGGAATTTGTGGTGTATTTTATTATATTTTACAAAAAACAAAACAAAACTAAAAAGCAAACATAACAAAACAAAACAAAACAAAATTTTAAAGATATCAAATAAATTCCTTAAGAATTTGTAGTGTATTTTATTATATTTTACAAAAAAACGAAAGAAAACAAAACACATTTTTCTAAAAATTATTTTCAAGGAGTGCACCTTAAAGGGTTAATGAATTTCTTGAAAAACATTTTATGAAAAAAATAACAATGAAATCCAAATATATCAATAAATGAAGTGTGTTTTGGATAATATATAATCCATAAGAATTTACAGTCAGGATAATTTAGTACAGCCTGCATGCGGTGTACTGAAAAATTCTGTTCCCCCTCCGTTCCTTTCCCTGAAAACAGGCCCACTCCCCCACAGATGTCACATCCCAGAAGGCATGGGAAAAGCAGCACATTCAGGTGGCTTTTGTGGCTCTCTTTTTTGCCTGAACACAGAAGTTTGAACAAAGGCTGGGGAGCCTTCACAAAAGCCAAACACAGACAGAGTCATTCAGAAGCTGAATGGATAACAGAAGGTGCTCACTCACTGCAGGTACGGAGCGACAATTGGGGCGAAAAGCGAGAGGGAGGAAAAAAAAAAAAACAAGTGTGGTGTTAACAGTAAACGATATTTGATGCATTTATAACTAGTTTTTAGACATTCTTTTTGTGCATCTTTTTACTTTATACTTTAATATGTGTGTAAAGTGCTTTGTAATGCTACCTTTAAAGGCTATATATGAAATAATGTTTTTTCTTTCTTTTTCAAATATTTCCCAAATGATGTTTAATAGAGCAAGAAATCATTCACAATATTTCCTATACTATTTCTTCTTTTGGAGAAAATTGTTTTATTACAGCTAGAATAAAAGTAGTTTTAATAAAAAATAAATAAATAAATAAATAAAAGATTTTAAGGTAAATATAATTAGCCCCTTAAGCTATTTATTTTTTAATTGTCTACAGAACAAACCATCGTTATACAATGATTTGCCTAATTACCTTAAGTAAAAAAAAAGAAAAGAAAAGAGTAAATACATTCCTTATGATTTTGTGGTTTATTTTATTAAATTTTGCAAAAAAAAAAAAAAAAAAAAAAAAAAAAACTTTAAAAGAGCATAAATAAATATATTTTGTTTTGTTAAGAAAAGAAAAGATAAAAAAGAAAAGAAAAAAAGGAAACAAAACACAACTAAACCAAACAAAATTTTAAAGAGAGTAAATAAATTCCTTAGGATTTTGTGGTTTATTTTATTATATTTTGCAAAACAAAACAAAACAAAACAAAACAAAATTTTAAAGAGCATAAAATAAATATCTTGGGGTTTTGTGGTTTATTTTAATACATTTTGCTTAAGGAAAGAAAACAAAACAAAGAAAAGAAAAAAGAAAAAAAAGAAAAGAAAAGAATAGAAAACAAAACAAAACAAAACAAAACAAAAAAAATCACAAAATTTTAAAGAGCATAAATAAATATCTTGGGGTTTTGTGGTTTATTTTATTACATTTTGCAAAACAAAAATCACAAAATTTTAAAGAGCATAAATAAATATCTTGGGGTTTTGTGGTTTATTTTAATAAGTTTTGCTTACAAAACAAAACAAAACAAAAATCACAAAATTTTAAAGAGCATAAATAAATATCTTGGGGTTTTGTGTTTTATTTAATTATATTTGCAAAACAAAACAAAACTAAAAACTAAATTTTAAAGAGCATACTGTCAATAAATATGTTGTTTTTTTTTTGCAATATTTTGCTTGAATTTAATTGTATTATTATTCAATTTCTAAATATGTTTGGTGACAAAAATATTATTTTAATAAATATATCTTTAATAAATCTGTTTTGTTTAAATGCACCAATGTACAATATATATATATATATATATATATATATATATATATATATATATATATATATATATATATATATATATATATATATATATATATATATATATATATACATATATATAAACACAGAGATGGATATAGGCACTGATAGATAAATAGATAGTCAGAGTTAGAAACTGCACCATTTGCTGCGACCCACATTGTAGTCGATTTTGGACTATTTACCCCCCATATACCTCATGACTGTTCCAATTTCATCGCACGCACACAGACATAAACATACTAACCCAGTCCCCAGCATGGGGTCTTTTATTCAAGGCAGTAAATGGAAGGGACGGGATGCAGGCGGATGGTTTTCCTATTTGGGTTGTATTGATTGGAAGTGTTTATCCCTGCCTTAACCGTGAGCCCTCACTCAGCCGGAGGGCTACATCCCTCCCCTGCAGCCATATAAACCCCTCCTCTATTTAATACCTTCACCAATGCACTTCACTTTCGAGAAGGCCCAGAAGGGATCAACAGATTTGATCGGAAAATTTGCTGAATTTATGTTATAATGTACCTTATAATAATTAAAATTTTTTTTGGTAAATCAAAACACGCAAACACTTGAAGCTCAAAAAGATCCAACAATGAATGATTTTACTATGCAGGTTTGCTCGAACAAAGTAGTAGTCACACCAATTCCAATATAAATGATTCAATAAAAATCACACGGCACAGCCCAATCAATTACTGAACAAATGATATGATTACAAATATTCGTAGTTAATCAAAACCATATGGTACAAACGATACCTAAACTAATGATTCTTATGGATCAATTGATTCCTAAATGAATTGATTCTTTTGAGTCGATTCATTTCCAAAACATAAGAGTTCGAACGTATGTTCGAATAGACACCACACCATATTTTAATCAAATGTCCACCGCATCCAATTCAGTTCAGCCGATTCCCACACATGTACAAACACAAACTGAAGTTTAGTGCTATCTCTTGGCTCACCAGGCAGGAAAAGGAGTCATTCATGCGGTGTGTAAGCGTGTGTTTCTGCAGGATGATGAACAGGCTGGCGTGGTCGAAGTTGGAGGGCATGGCTGAGATGAGCTCCTCCACTCCCTGTCTCTGAGTCTTCTCCAGACCTGCGCCAGAAACACACAGTCAGAAGTCTGGCATGTACTGGCACACAAGACCATTATGTGCTATGAATCCCATCCCCACCACTAGAGATGGCCAGTTAATGCCCATTTGTGCTGTAAATACATTGAATAATAATGTAATAAAACATTTTTGATAGCATGCCCAGCTTCACATATGAGAGTAAATGCATTAGAACGATTTTATATGCAGTACCATTTGAATGATGGTGGAACAGAAGTGTGGTTCACACCTTGAAATGCGATGTAAAAGACCCAAATCTGTGTTTGGTTACACGGTCTCCATCTTCGTACACAGCCTGCGTGTTTGCATTTCACCTCTTTTGGCCAAAGCTACGCTGTGAAACTCAGTTTTCCACATTTCAGCTGCAAAAGCTGGCAGGCACTCTGAAACGTTAGCGAAGCGTGGCTGCAAACTGCTGTAAAATATTAGCACTTTGTCCACATGCCCACATAAATATCGGCACCAGAGTGCTCTAATTTATCAATCGAACACCTCACGCATTCAAACCAGCCTTTTAAAATAAAAGGGCAGACCTAGCTAAAAAAACACCCCGTGGCCTTTGCAAGGCTACGATGGGCTGAATGTTCTGATCTTTAGCGCATTAAATCTTTAAAACGCCGTCCGAGCCATGTGTGGAAGCAGGATATAAACAATAACGGGTGACTTGTGAGCACTTAAAGCAATTTTTTCAGTGGCTGGTGAAGACAGGTGAGTTGTATAAAAGTGATGTCACTCGTTCAGACCACGCTGATTGAGTCTCGACCTTGAGTAAAAGGAGCGCACCTTTGTAAGAGCGCTGTAATTAGGATGAACGCGGCTGTGTGTTTGCTGACGCTCTCTCCTTTACGCATTCAGACTTCCTGACACGAGGACCACGCAGAGAAACGGGAGAAATTGAATTGCTAGGAGAGAAGAAGAAGAAGAAGAAGAAAGAAAAAAAAATACACTGACACGTTCAGCATGATGCAAAGAGGCCAAGGGGTCAGGGCAAGTCAGAGAAAGAGGGAGAGGAAAGAAAGACGCGAGGCAGAAAAAGCAGGAGAAAGCACTAAAAGTGTGCCCAAGTTCATTTCCAGTCCTTTCACAAGCGTCCTCAAAATGGGCTAATGGGAGGTCCGTGAAAAGCCTAACACTTGCTGGCGGCGTGTTGAGAGCCCACATATGCGGAGCGAGGGCCTTCACTTCTCAAGGACCACAAAAGACCAAGGCTTTTGAGACACGTCTTCTGACGCCTCCATGGCCAGCGGCACCTTCTTGAGACGAGCATTAGTGATTGCTTTTATTAACGCTGCCATTTCTGGCATGCCAACGACTTGGTATTGACGGAGAAAAGCCCTGTACGTGCCTGGAAGCAGTGTGGGCATTTGTTGGTTCCCTCCCCAACAATATCACTTGTTAGGTGAGCAGAAGCACCCAATCTCCCAATCGACAAGAGGCCGCCCCATTGTCTGCGCTTTTAATTTGATGTAGGTCATTTTATGTTCATTACATCCAGAAAGGGAGAGAAAAGAGACAATGGGAGATAAAGTGGAGCGAGGCGTGGTATTGATCCACCTTTGCAGTCTTGACGGATCGGGTTTGACAGGAGCAGCAAAATTGATCCGTGTCAACTTTAAGTTATCGCTATTATCCATGGACAAGTGGACGGAGTCAGTGCGGAAGGGGAGGGGGTTGCGTCGTCTTTAATCCCAGCTGAAGGGGCCGGGAACATGACTCGTGCGCTTCCCGGGCCGGGAGAGGCAGGCGGTCATGGCAGCAGTCACATCCATCTGACATCACTCCACAAGGCGGACAGGAGCTTTATGACAGGTATCAACACTGCAGCAGGGGCGTTATCGCAGGTACGGTCCGACGGGTCGCTTCAAGTGAATCCAGCCAGACTCGGAAAGACTAATGAAGCAGGACAGGACATCGGTGTTCACGCGCCTGGATATGAAACACGAGCGCTTGACGAAAACCACCGATCTGGCTATGAGAGGATGCTGGTCAGAGTTGAGTGTAAGGCAGTGAGACAGCTCAGAGCTTAGATCTGTGCGAATCAATCAGTGATAGGAAGTCCTATGTCAAGGCGAGTTAATAACGTCATTGACTCGGCAAAACATGGCAGATTTTGTTAACAGGCATCATTTTTTTTGGTTTTAGCCACATTCGTGGGATTCATTTAGTGGTATTTTTAAATCTGCTTTCAATACACAATGAAATTCAGTCTGTAATAAGCTGAAAGAATGCACAACCTTTTAATAGGTTGAATACCATGGTTAAAGGCAGCAATGATATTCACATGCTGTTTTTTTAATCTGAAGAACTTTTCCATGCTCTTTCCATGTTCTTTGTCACACTGTTCTCCATTATTTAAGGTGGCTTTTGCATAGAATCTTGGAAAAATCAAAAGATGTATTATGGACATGACTCTGTATGGTCCAGTAAGACAAGTGGAAGGAGACCTTGAAAAGTGGTCAATGGAAAGGATACAGCCACTTTGCAAGTCGAATACTGGTGCAGGCTTTAGAAAAGCGCATTATCTATTCATAAAAGCATATTTTCATGCTTCCACTTCCCATACATGATCATAAAAAAGAAGGTGATTTTATAAATAAGACCACAGGAGATTGTATTTCTTACTCTAAATGCTAGTAATAAGACATGTTCCTCGCATTTAGCCGAGGTTCTGTACTAAATGAATGCCCTGGAGCTTTCAGAATGCTTCTTCAGAAGCAGTAATGACATAAAGCTCATTCGGCTCACTCGCTGTTTGTTGAAAGTGAGCAAACTGTAGCATTTCGGTTGTGTAAGGGTTCCTCCTTTCACTCAGCAGCAGTGTTTGGGTTATTTAAGCCCCCCACTGACATTTGTTTAGACTGTGTCTGTGCTGCGGCCCAATGGATCGATGGCTGGCCACCACAACCTCCGATTTCAAAGCCCATTCAGGAGGGGACAGCGGAGGGTGGCAGAAAAAGAGCCCAACCTCTATTGGTTTTACCCATTTGTTTGGCATCTTTTAGTTTTAAATGAGTACTTCAATAACAAAACAAATTGTATTTACTCACCCTTAACTGGTTGCAAACATTTATTACCTTCTTTTTTCTGTCAGAATTTATTTTGAAGAATGTTGGAAATTGCTAGCCATTGGCATCATTAGCAGGAAAAACAAACACTATGAAAGTCAATGATTACTGGCTACCATATTTGTTAAAAATATTGAATATGCTAAGGCCAAATAAATGATGACATAATTTTCATTTTTAGGTGAACTATCACTTCAAAAAAAAAAAAAAAAAACAATCAAGGAGGATGAAGCAAAAAACACAATGCTTTAAATGAAAGAATAGGGTATATGCACAGCTAGTGTTTCTTTTCATACTGATAAACGTTCGGTTGAATGGTTAATGTGACTTTAATTTTATACGGTTCCTTTTACAGCATTGAGGTTGTAATGTGATTAAAATATAAACAGTTAAATAGACTTCATTTAGGTGTTCAAGCGTAAAACAAGATGAAAAGCCATTTACACGCACGCGCCCATCAGGATCAGCGGGTGAGTGCCTAAACTCCATTAAAAATACTGGGGTAAAACAAATGTTCATATTTTAAAGAAGTGGAAAAATGTAATTTAATGCAGGACTTCTTGTACATTCTGAGACCCACTTTACATCTTATATCAATCAGGCCATGAAGAATGTTGATTTTTAAACGCGCCAATTTTGTAATGGCATAACGTTCACTTCCGGTGAACGGTTAATGTGACTTTTTTCCATTTTATACTGTTCCTTTTACAGCATTAACGTTGTAATGTAACTAAAATATAAACAGTTAAATAGACGTCAGCATTCATTTAGGTGTTCAAGCGTAAAACAAGATGAAAAGCCGTTTACACGCACGCGCCCATCAGGATCAGCGGGTGAGCGCCTAAACTCCATTAAAAATACTGGGGTAAAATAAATGTTCATATTTTAAAGATGTGGAAAAATGTAATTTAATGCAGGACTTCTTGTACATTCTGAGACCCACTTTATGTCGGATATCAATCAGGCAGTGAAAAACGTCGATTTTTAAAGAAAACAGACCTTAAACGCAACAATTTTGTAATGGCATAACGTTCACTTCCGGTGAACGGTTAATGTGACTTTTTTCCATTTTATACTGTTCCTTTTACAGCATTGATGTTGTAATGTAACTAAAATATAAACAGTTCAATAGACGTCAGCATTCATTTAGGTCTTCAAGCGTAAAACAAGATGAAAAGCCGTTAATACGCACGCGCCCATCAGGATCAGCGGGTGAGTGCCTAAACTCCATTAAAAATACTGGGGTAAAATAAATGTTCATATTTTAAAGATGTGGAACAATGTAATTTAATGCAGGACTTCTTGTACATTCTGAGACCCACTTTATGTCGGATATCAATCAGGCTGTGAAGAACGTCGATTTTTAAAGAAAACAGACCTTAAACGCGACAATTTTGTAATGGCATAACGTTTCACTTCTGGTGAACGATTAATGTGACTTTTTTTCCATTTTATACAGTTCCTTTTACAGCATTAACGTTGTAATGTAACTAAAATATAAACAGTTAAATAGACGTCAGCATTCATTTAGGTGTTCAAGCGTAAAACAAGATGAAAAGCCGTTTACACGCACGCGCCCATCAGGATCAGCGGGTGAGCGCCTAAACTCCATTAAAAATACTGAGGTAAAATAAATGTTCATATTTTAAAGATGTGGAAAAATGTAATTTAATGCAGGACTTCTTGTACATTCTGAGACCCACTTTATGTCGGATATCAATCAGGCTGTGAAGAACGTCGATTTTTAAAGAAAACAGACCTTAAACGCGACAATTTTGTAATGGCATAACGTTCACTTCCAGTGAACGGTTAATGTGACTTTTTTCCATTTTATACTGTACATTGTAATGTGGATTTTTTTTCAATTTTATACGGTTCTTTTTACAGCATCGATGTTGTAATGTAGTTAAAATATAAACAGTAAAATTGACTTCAGCATTCATTTAGGTGTTCAAGCATAAAACAAGATGAAAAGCCTTTTACATGCACACGCCCATCAGGATCAGCGGGCTAGCGCAGAAACTCCATTGAAAATACTGGGGTAAAATAAATGTTCATATTTTAAAGACATGGCGTGGAAAAATGTAATTTAATGCAGTAATTCTTGTACATTCTGAGGCCCACTTTACATTTTATATCAATCAGGCCGTGAAGAATGTTGATTTTTAAAGAAAACAGACCTTAAACGCGCCTATTTTGTAATGGCATAACGTTCACTTCCGGTGAACGGTTAATGTGACTTTTTTCCATTTTATACTGTTCCTTTTACAGCATTGAGGTTGTAATGTAACTAAAATATAAACAGTTAAATAGACGTCAGCATTCATTTAGGTGTTCAAGCATAAAACGAGATGAAAAGCCATTTACACGCACGCGCCCATCAGGATCAGCGGGTGAGCGCCTAAACTCTATTAAAATGATCATATTTTAAAGATGTGGAAAAATGTATATTAATGCTGGGATTCTTGTACATTCTGAGACCCACTTTATATCAGATATCAATTAGGCAGTGAATAATGTTGATTTTTAAAGAAAACAGACCTTAAATGCACAGATTTTGTAACGGCAAACAGTGCTTGACCCAGGTTACTGAAAAGTCCTTCTGCATACACCTCATTAAGGATTATATTAGTGCCTGCAGGCAGTAAAAAATGAAACATACTCAGTAAGGACACGGGGGCATCTTTTTGGGCGTTTCCTCCTCTACAGTTCTGCTGGTTCGGAGCGGGGGCCACTGGTTTGTAGGATTGGCCTGTGGCACGATACATAGCCTGAACCCAAAGGGCACGATCCTGATCGTCATTGCTGGCAAACACCACCAGATCACCTTCTCGGACAGCGCTGAAGAAGGCTCTGCCTCCCTGAAGACCTGGAGACATGATGTTGTTGAAAATGTGTCCCTTTTAGTCAATTTACTGAAGAGCATTTCAACATTTCAATAATAATAATAATTAAAAAAAAAACTGTCATTATTTTAATTCTTAACCTTCTACCGCATGGTGTTACATTATATTTATTGTCATTTCCCTGCCACTGTTTCTTTAAGACCAACGTTCAAATTTTATTGTTGGAATGAGAAAACCTTAGTTTAGCCAATGATGTGCTTTGGTTAAGTCACATGACGTGCTTTCCTGACATCCTTTCCTAACCTGTATTTTCTGTGGCGTGATTTCTGACAGACTGGTGCTTAAAGTGAGTAGTTGCTGAATGCAAATGGAAACGTCAATAAAAACAAAGGATCAACTCATGGCAGATACACAAAAAAAATCCGACATCACTGCCAGTAAGTTATGATGACATATTCACAACTCCAAAAAGTTTTTATCAAATCAGTTTTTTGTAAAGTGATCAAATGGCAACACTGTGCAATAGAGGAATGTGCAATATTGCAATAGGTTAGCTAGCTAGCAAGGTCAGCTGTGATCTTTTAGGTTGTAAAAATAACAGCATGAATGCTGGTAATATAATGTTGATTAGTCCTATGTTAATGGCATTTGTATTATGGATAAAATCAAATTTTAATGATAATATTTTGATTGGATATAAAAACAGAGAACAGTGTATTAGTGAGGACCACCATGTTCTATGGTAAGCGAAAGAAGAAAAGGACAGAACTGGCTCTTCCTGCAATGAAGGTGAGGATGGGATGGGTTTTAGAGACTATCAGAATTACGCAGATTGGATATTTGATAGTAGCAGTGATGGAGACAGCTCAGGTAAGTTAGATCAGAGGCAGATAAGACAGGCGTAGTAAAGTATATAGCAGTGTTTCTCAACCACATTCCTAGAGGACCACCAGCTCTTTTTCCATGTCACCTTAACCAAACACATCTAATTCAGATCATCAGCTCATTAGCAGAGACTAAAAGGCCTGTAATGGGTGTGACAGACAAAGGAGACATCCAAAACATGCAGTGTTAGTGGGCCTCCAGAAACGTGGTTGAGAAACACTGCTATATAGTATAATATATAAACATTGTTAGCTAGCTACATTATTCTGATGCATCTGGATATACTAGACTTTATTTATTTGTTATAATATTTACTGGAGGAAATATTTATACCTACTGCATGTATGATAATGCAATATTATGTTTGCTTTCAATAATATTCAGCAAAAAGAATGGAATAATTGAAAGCTGTTGTTTAATTTATAGGTTCTGTGTTAAAGCTTATAATACTGCAACACCAATTAAATCAAAACAAACATTTCAAACAACAAAATTATTCATTATTAAAAGGAAAGTTCTAAATTAGACATTTCTAAATTAGATCCACTATTGGATGTTGTTGCCATATGGCAGCATATCATAAAGTACCTTAAAAAAATGTTTCCCAAATTTTTTACACTTCAAGGTAGGTTACTCTAAGAAAAGAAAAACAGTCAAAATACATATATATTTTTATAGATCTATCATAATGCGTGCAGTAGAGCGTTAAATCTTAAGAGTAAATCCACTTCGTCATGCAATGTTATTTTTTAAGTGTAACAAAATTGCTTTTACATTTTAATTTTTTTACCCTATTTATAATCAGCCTAAATGAGCACACTCCCTTTAGAAAATAAATATTTTTTGGAATAGAAAACAAATACATTTAAATTAAAAACATTTTTAAACAATGTCAACTTTTTTTTTATGTTTATGCTTATATTTTTTTCCACAACATATTAATTTGGGTGTACCTATTTTTGGATTTAGGTCTTAGATTAGTTCCTGTTTTAGTTTTGGTACTGACGGATATCATTATATATAAGCATCCGCTTCGTAAAAACATGCTGGATAAGTTGGCAGTTAATTCCGCTGTGGCGACCCCGGATTAATAAAAGGACTAAGCCGAAAAGAAAATGAATGAATGAATGAATGTATATATATATATATATATATATATATATATATATATATATATATATATATATATATATATATATATATATACATACAGTTGAAGTCTGAATTATTAGCCCCCCTTTGAATTTTCTTTTCTTTTTTAAATATTTCCCAAATGATGTTTAACAAAGCAAGGGAATTTTCACAGTATGTCTGATAATATTTTTTCTTCTGGAGAAAGTCTTATTTGTTTTATTTTGACAAGAATAAAAGCAGTTTTTACTTTTTTAAAAACCATTTTAAGGTCAAAATTATTAGCACCTTTAAGCTATAATTTTTTTTTCGATTGTCTACAGAACAAACCATCCTTATACAATGACTTGCCTTATTACCTTGACCTGACTAGTTAACTTAATTAACCTAGATAAGCCTTTAAATGTCACTTTAAGCTGTATAGATGTGTCTTGAAAAATATCTAGTCAAATATTATTTACTGTCATCATGGAAAAGATAAAACAAATCAGTTATTAGAAATGAGTTATTAAAACTATTATGTTTAGAAATGTACTAAAATAATCTTCTCTCAGTTAAAAAAAGATAAACGGGGTGGGGGGTGGTGGGGGGTTTGGGGTTGGGGGTAATAATTCAGACTTCAACTGTATATACTATATATATATTCTATTTTCCAAATTTAGATATTCTTTTTATAAAATAAATTAAGATTCTACATCTAAAATCTACATGTTCACTCGGGAAATTACGTGTGATGTTTTTTCAAAGTACTTATTTAAAATGAGCTGAAATAACACAATTCTTGAGTATTTTTTTGGAACAACTTAATTGTTTTATGTTCAATCCAATTAAATTTGTAAAAAACTAATACGTTAACTTAATTCCTAAACCTTTTGAATGCCGCTCTGCCTTACGGTTGACCATGTTTTTACTGTTTTAAATAATGACTGTTAAATCATTTAAAATAATGGTTTACACACACAGCATTGTTGGTTTACAAAACTATTCAAACAAATATAATCCTGTTGCACTACTACACCTGATTTTAGTTTTATTGTAAAAAACAAACAAACAAACGTGTTAAATAAGACTCTGAAATATTTTTGAGGTAAGGTGATTTAGTATTCAAAAATGTTTTATTTTGAATATTTAAAATAAATTGGTCTTACACTTCATATTTTCAGATTTTTCATAGTATATGTATTAATTCCGGTACTTTTACCATAAACCAACACATCAACATTTGGTAAAGGTTAATATTTTAGAAATTCTGGGATGTGTTGAAAAAAAAGCATTGAGTGTGTTAACTAGCGACATTAGGAGTTAAGAAATGCAATCTAAACTTTTTTTTTCTTGGTGGGATAGTTAAAGGGTTAATGTCCTCTCAACACAAATGGAAGCATTTTTTACAGTGCTTAAGATGTACACTCTTAAAGTCATTTATTACATTTGACACATTTATAAAAATCCATTTCCTACACTATGACTACAGTTTTCCTGTTAATTTTCTTTCTTTAATTAAACAGCTTCTCCTTGTCTTATAATTGTTCTTCACGTCATTCAAGATAATGGTGTGCACATGTTTCAGGACTCAAAATTCACATTGAATACAAAGTTAACAGACAGTGATTTAAACCATGATTGTCTATTCAATTCTAAAATAAAATCTAAACACCCCCAGGAGGATTTGACTGAGTCGCTAAATACGCGGTTAGCATTGAAGCGTGAGTGTACCTGGCTGCGGATCGGAGTAATCTACCGTATATCCGTCCAACTGCATTAGCTCATGCGGCTCCGACTTCTTCTCCCGGTAACTGCACATGGCAAACGTGTACTGACTCACCTGAACAAGAGACATAGAATATTGCTGTTACACAATTGTTGCTTTCCATTTGTACTACATGTTTAAAATACAAATCAATCTTAAGTACATATTTTGGACATTGATTTATTGCTGTATTTTACTTGTAATTAGTTTACAAAATTGATCTTGCACTACAAAACTCACTTGATTTGCGTTACACATTACATTAAAATCACTATATATCAGTTCTATAATTTACTATTTATTAATATTCATTTGAAAATGATTACAAACTAGAACTCATGCATTAACACAGTTTTTATTTTATATAGTTTAATGTCTGTCATCATCTCAATAAGATGATGTTTATGAATGATAGTGATTTAGAATATTTTTGGATTAAAAAAATCCTCCTTCAGGCAATTAAAAATTTCAAAATTACAGTGTTTTAATAAAATTAAATTAAATATCAACGTGTAAACAACATGTACATTAAATAAACTCATCAAAAAAGTCAAAAGATTAATTTATTGGAAAACAAACAAACAAACAAACAAGCAAATCAAATCATTTCTGCCCACCTGAACAAGAACAAAATATCTCCTCTTCCATCGCTTCCAGACTCTCTGGCCTAAGGCATAAAGATACCTACAGAAAAACAAAACAAAACATGCAAACAACATTATGATGAATCTTATAAATTAATTATATCAACTACAGAAAAGTGCTTTGATTTTTTTTTTCATTCATTTATTTTTTGGTCACAGAGAGAAAACAATCATGTTAAATGTTAAAGTATGAAACCATAATAATATAGAACATTTATGGAGTTCGATTGAAACATTTTGTGAACAAAATGATTTTAAATTGATATTAAATACATAAAATATTGCATATCCAAAATATCTTGCAAAATCTAATTCGAGAAAATTATCTTTTAAAAAAATCATCACAATTTCTAAAATGTAGGAAAGTTTCTGCCACAAATCCCTAAATTTAAGATTTAAATCTTAAATTTAAGGAGTTATTTCAAAATTAACAGTTTCACTTAAGCATCATAACTTAACAGTAGTCACATATAATAGATGATGCTATTATTATTAGGAATGTGCACAATTATAAGGTGACAAAACAATTATCAATCATGATTATAAAGCAATTATTTTCTGAATTTGAAAACTTATAAACATGGCAGATAGGGAACTCATTTTAAAATCTAGCCTATAAAAATAATAGATAGTACATATGAGAATGCCAAAACACTGGACGAGGATGTACAGGATGCATTTACAGCTCTCAACAGGCTCTTAAAAAAAAAAAAAACTATTCATAATACACATATAATAAAATACAATTTAATATAATTTCACATATAATAAAAAACGACAGCAGTGATGAATATAGCGTTCACACTTATCATAATAATAATAATAATAATAATAATAATAATAATAATAATATAGAACATTTATGGAGTTTGATTAAAACATTCTTATAAACAAAATGATTTTAAATTGATATTAAATACATAAAATATTGCATCTCCAAAACTTATCGTGGAAAAATAAATCTTGAGAAAATTATCTTCGCAAAAAATCATAACAATTTCTAAAATATAGGAAGTTTACAAGTTTCTGCCTCAAATTCTTAAATTTAAGACTGATTTAATGACTTTATGGAGTTATTTCAAAATAAATGGTTTCACTTAAGCAACATAACTTAACAGTAGTCACATATAATAGATGATGCTATTATTATTAGGAATATGCACAATTATAAGGTGACAAAACAATTATCAATCATGATTATAAAGCAAATTTTTTTCTGAATTTGAAAACTTATAAACATGGCAGATAGGGAACTTATTTTAAAAATCAAGCCTGTGAAAATAATACTTTAGATAGTACTTGGTACATATGAGCATGCTTATACACATGATAAGGATGTATAGAATGCATTCTCAATACAGCGAGAGCAAAAAAAAAAAAAAAAAAAAAATTTAAAAACAGCTTGAGAGCCTGAATTCTATGTTCACTCAATGACACAGAGAAAAAAAAAAAAACATTGTTGGCTATTGATTAAGAAGACATTCTCGAAAATCTAACAAAAAAGAAGGATGTGTTCAGAAATATGGGTGAGCTGAAATCAATTCTTCATAAATGGACACGCGGCGCCTTTGGGGGAAAAAAAATTCTCCAGTCAAGGTTGAGAGAGCAATGAGTGCATGGAAGTGGGCCAATCTGGGTTAACATGTGGCAGAGGTAATCATCCACTTGTGAAAGTGATTTTCAGCTCACTCTCTGACACCTTTCTGATACACATGATCCCATTTAGACAGCAACAATGGCGGGCGAACGCTGGGCAAAAGGACCTACGGGTGAATGGGTGCGGTGTAGGCACTTTCCAGGCGACTTCAGCTCACTTTATGCCAGAGGAACAATAATAATAAAATAATAATACTAATAATAACATTATTTTCACACAAGACTGAAATTTTTTGTTGACAACAAACAACATTACATACACTAAAAATCTATATTTTTGATGTTTGTCGAAACTACTTTTAATTTAAATTGAGGTAAAACAACACAAATCTTGAGGGTTTTTTGGGATGACTTTATTGTTTTATGTTCAATCCACTTAAATTTGTAAAAAACTAATGAGTTAAGTTAATTCCTTCCAGTGTACTGTAAAAAAAAAAGATAAGTCATGACAGGTAATGTTTATATATTGCTTTAACTTATTTTAATAGGTTAATCAGGTTTCAAGTAATTGTATGTATTTCAAGTAATTTCAAGTAATTTTAAAGTTTAATGTAATATTTTTAGTCATTTTGATTGATTTAAGTTGAGATGACCAGAAAAGTTAATTTGATTCAACTCAAAAAAATTTAAACAGCGAGAAATCTTTTTTACAGTGTACAACTCAAGCAAAGTGAAACATCAGTGAAACATTTGCAAACTGTGATCATGGGAGAGACATTATATTCTAACATATAAAGCACAAAATTACGTTCAGAAAAAAGATAGAGAAAAAAAATTACTAATAAATATTGACAGTACACCTGTTATATATACAGTTGAAACCAGAATTATCAAACCCACTTTGAATTTTATTATATTTCCCAAAAGATGTTTAACAGAGCAAGGAAATTTTCACAGTATGTCTGATAATATTTTTTCTTCTGGAGAAAGTCTGATTTGTATTGTTTCAGCTGGAATAAAAGCAGTTTTTAATCTTTTAAAAGCCATTTTAAGGTCAAAATTATGAGCACCTTTAAGCTATAATTTTTTTCGATAGTCTACAGAACAAACCATCATTATACAATAACTTGCCTAATTACCCTAACATACCTAGTCACTTTAAGCTGAATATTAGTGTCTTGAAAAATATCTAGTAAAATATTATTTACTGTCATCATGGCAAAGATAAAAATAAATCAGTTATTAGAAATGAGTTATTAAAACTATTATGTTTAGAAATGTGTTGAACATTCTCTCTGTTAAACAGAAATTGGGGGAAAAAATAAACGGGGGAGCTTATAATTCTGACTTCAACTGTATATATAAGCTTCTTATTTAACTCCAAGATTGTCTGATGAACAAAAGAGACTAATAATATAGATTAATGACAATCTAAAGATACACATTTATCAGACATTTATAATGAAAACATTCCTTGTGCATATGGTAACCAATCAGCAAGGACAGAACATAAAATAACGTAGACAATAACACTTTACAATAAGGATTCCATACTTAATGTATTTATTAACATGGAAAAACAATGAACAGTACGTTACATTATTAATTCATCTTTGTTAATGTTAGTTAATGGAAAAAAGTTGTTCATAGTTAGTTCTTGTTGACTCACAGTACAGTAACAAGCATGGATTTTGATTTTGATAATGCATCAATAGATGTTGAACTACAATTAAACGCTGTACAAGTATTGCTAATTCTTAGTTTATGCTAGTAAATACATTAACTAACATTAGCTTAGAAACGGTATTGTAAAGTGTGACCAAAAATAACTTTAATATAGTTGTTAGTTATTTGGAAATACAAAACAATTTTCAAGATTTACACCTGAAGAAATTTATGTGACAATATATAAAAAGCTTTACCCATTAAAGTTTACAATACAGTATATATATATATATATATATATATATATATATATATATATATATATAGATAGATGGATGGATGGATGGATGGATGGATGGATGGATGGATGGATGGATGGATGGATGGATGGATGGATGGATGGATGGATGGATGGATGGATGGATGGATGGATGGATGGATGGATGGATGGATGGATGGATGGATGGATGGATGGATGGATGGATGGATGGATGGATGGATGGATGGATGGATGGATGGATGGATGGATGGATGGATGGATGGATGGATGGATGGATGGATGGATAGATAGATAGATAGATAGATAGATAGATAGATAGATAGATAGATAGATAGATAGATAGATAGATAGATAGATATGAAGTCAGAATTATTAGCCCCCCTTTGAATTTTTCCCAAATGATGAACAGAGCAAGGAAATTTTGACAGTATGTCTGATAATATTTTTTCTTCTGGAGAAAGTCTTATTTGTTTTATTTTGGCTAAAATAAAAGCAGTTTTAATTTTTTTTTTAAATATTTTAAGGACAAAATTATTAGCCCCTTTAACCAAATTCTGTCCTTATACAATAACTTGCCTAATTACCCTAACCAGGCTAGTTACCCTAATTAAGCTAGTTAAGCCTTTAAATGTCACTTTAAGCTGTAAAGAAGTGTCTTGAAAAATATCTAGTCAAATATTATTTACTGTCATCATGGCAAAGATAAAATAAATCAGGTATTATTACTATACTATTGTTTAGAAATGTGTTAAAAAATATTTTCTCCATTAATATATATATATATATATATATATATATATATATATATACATACATATACATGTGTGTGTGTTGCCTTAGTAATTCATTCATTCATTTTCTTGTCGGCTTTGTCCCTTGCGGGGTCGCCACAGCGGAATGAACCGCCAACTTATCCAGCACGATTTTACGCAGCGGATGCCCTTCCAGCCGCAACCCATCTCTGGGAACTTCCACACACACATTCACACTCATACACTATGGACAATTTAGCTTACCCAATTCACCTGTACTGCATGTCTTTGGACTGTGGGGGAAACCGGAGCACCCGGAGGAAACCCACACGAACCCAGGGAGAACATGCCTTAGTAATATTAGCCTTTATTAACCTGACTAAAAACATCCCTCATGACTAAACATCACACAAAGCTGAAAGATGGTTAACTTAGTTCAGTATGTTAAATTAAATGAAAACACTATTAGTTAAAGAAAAACATAAAACTCTCGTGAGTTATTGATAATACAATTAAAATCTGTCTAAATAAAACCGCTGTACATCCTGCAAAATGGAGTCTCTTCACAGCGTATTTGATGTATAATTTCTTCAAACCTACATCGCAGAAAGTGTTCAAGCTGTTCGTAGAAAAACTTAATTTACTTCATGTTTTCAGGGATTGTCAATTTTTTGTCAAGAGGTTTATCATTTATATACATCGCAAAGCACATGTTATACTGCAAGAACATGATACAAATTTGAAGATCACAATTTATGTCAATATCACCGTAAAAGTCACGTTAAAGAAATTAAGAAATAATAATAATAATTATAAAAAATGTCTTTAGATGTTAACGCAAGCAGTTATTTCAATGATAGCAGTGCCCCCATGCGGTTCAACGGCAGTATTGCAGAAAAAAATTACAACAGTTTTGGTTGAGCCTTATGTGAACCACAAGCTCACATAATTCTTTGTGAGTGTGTGATAAGGTACAAATTATTGACCAGAAATTAAAATAAAATATAAATACAACTAAATAATTTTTTTTTAAATCTTATTATTACTATTTACTTTCTTCTAATAATAGGCAAAAAAAAAAAAAAAAAAAAATGTGTGGAGGAACTAATAAATCGTACAAATGATTTGTTTTCTTATATGGTTTTGTTGCCAATTTTTGATATTTAAATGATATTTGAATTTAAATCTGTTTTTTCTCCCTTAAATATGCTGCTTTGTGAAGTGTGAATGGTTTACATTGGGCCAGATTATTATTATTATTATTATTATTATTTTTTTTTCTTTATTATTATTATTTTAATTAATTAATTCATTCATTCATTCATTTATTCATTCATTTTCTTTTCAGCTTAGTCCCTTTACTAATTTGTGTTGTTATTATTATTATTATTATTGTTATTATTATTATTATTATTTCAAAACCATTATTAAATAAATGTGAATTCAATTTAATTGCATCATAAAAATCATTTGCATATAAAGCACCAAAAAACTGAACTAACATTCATTCTTCTAGCTAAAAGATGATTAATTTAAACTAACAGTGTTAATAATCAAAACTAATAATTTTGGTCAATAAAATGAAGCTAAAATCCAATAAATTACATATATTAAACTGTATAAATAAAGATTAGGAATGCTGATGTAGCAAGTACATACAAAAATTACTAAATAAAAACTAAAGTCCAAAATAAAATGGTTACAGCTAAAATTAAAACAGGAGCAAAACTATTAAAGCCAATTAAATAATAGTAAATTAAAACACAGAATGCATCGGGTCATGAACGCAATGTGTGGCCAAAACTAAAAGGTGAGGTTAAAGGAGACTTTATGAGAGAAAAATGCAAACGTGTAATAAAATGGGGGGTTGGTCTTTAATGTGTGCCCTGGCCCTCGAATGAAAGAGGGCAAAGATGGTTTTAAAGGGATACAAAAAGAAGCAAAAAAAAAAGGGCCCTGGGAGAGAAAGAAAGAGCCCGTGAGCATAAGTAAGACCGAGCCAGACTGATCAGACTAGAGCTGGCAGTTTCTCTCTCTCTCTCTCTCTCAGGGCCGCGGCGGGTCACTCTACAAAACTGAATGGCTCCCAATTCTTCAGTGGCTCTGCTGATAAACAGATGGCTTCTTTTAATGGGGTGCACTCAACCTGAAAATCTCCCCACCGATCCTGATCCCTCTCTTGCCATGCACTGAGACAGTCATCAGGTGTTTTTTTTTTTTTTTTTTGCAAATGTATGTGGGTATATGAGTAACTGAACAAAACCTAAGACAGAAATGATATGGTTCTGGTCTTATGCATTCAGTGTAAAATAAATCAAATGAAAAATAAAATAAAATAAAATAAGATAAAATGACAATAAATAATTTTTAAAAGTAAAATAAATTAAATAATCAAAAATTTATTAAATAATTAAAATTAAGGAAAATAAATGAAAAAGTTTAAATAAATAAATAAATAAATAAATAAATAAATAAATAGATAGATAGATAGAACAACAAGACTAGTTCTATATTCCATCCATCTACTACAACCCTACCCCTTAAACCCTACCCTCACAGGAAACAATCTGCATTTTTACTCCAAATACTTTATTCTGTGATTTATGAGTCTTTTTCCTTATGGGAACCAACAAAAAAAGTCACAACAAGGTCAAAAGTGACTGGTATTGCAACATAACGAATACAAGGTAAACACACTCTCACACACACACACTAAAAATGTGCTAATTAACAGTTTGTGTATTTTGTGATTCATGGGTGTTTTCTGTTTATGTGTGGTTATGAATTGCATTATGAAACCTTGATCTCTGCTCTGTAGACTTTTGATGTCGAAAACTCAACCTTAACAGAGTGACTTTTATTGACATTTTCGTAGCTTGAAATACTTTATAAAGAAGTCTGTAATATAACAAAAAAAAAAAAAAAAGGCTGGAAGTTTATTACCAGGTTTTTGTACCATAATTTACAACACCAACCCAGACAATATATCACTTCAAACTATTTACAGCTTTTTTCCAACTGCTTACACACGTTTTCAAATGGCAAACACTTCTTTCATAATAGTAAATGTTTGGATACACCATGTAAACACTGTTGTTCTAAATCTAAAGCTCTTTGCTCTTTTATAGGCTTATTTCTACAGTTCAATACAATGTGACAGTAATCTGTTTGTTGTAAAAGAAAATATTTTACAGCATTAGGCCAAACATTACTGTTGTATACAGTAGCATACAACACAATCGTAAACATACTGTATGTGAAGTAAAAAAAAAAAAAAAAAAAGTATATTCTTTATAATACATTAAAGAAAACAATTGTGTGTGTGTGGGGGGTGGGGGGGGGGGGTGAGGGGGGGGGGTGGGGGGGGGGGGGGGAAACATCATTCAGGCATACTGTGGGGTTGGCCATCGTACACTTTCCAGAGCCAGCCTGAGAATAATACCTCTTTACTTTTTTTAGAGGAATTTAGAAAGTAGATGTAGAAAAGGTGAATATGTGGGTAAATACAAAACTACAGTTGAAGTCAGAATTATTAGCCCCCCTGAATTATTAGCCCCACTGTTTATTTTTTCCCCTAGTTTCTGTTTAACGGAGAGAAAAAAATTTCAACACATTTCTTTTAATAACTCATTTCTAATAACTGATTTATTTTATCTTTGCCATGATGACAGTAAATAATATTTGATTAGATATTTTTCAGGACACTTTTATACAGCTTAAAGTGACATTTAAAGGCTTAACTAGGTTAATTAGGTTAACTAGGCAGGTTAGGGTAATTAGGCAAGTTATTGTATAACGATGGTTTGTTCTGTAGACTATCGGGGAAAAAAATGGCTTAAAGGGGCTTATAATTTTGACCTTAAAATGGTTTTTAAAAAATTAAAAACTGCTTTTATTCTAGCCGAAATAAAAAATACAACTTTCTCCAGAAGAAAAAATATTATCAGACATACTGTGAAAATTTTCTTGCTCTGTTCAACATAATTTGTGAAATAATTAAAAAAGAAAAAAAAATTCAAAAGGGGGCTAATAATTCTGACTTCAACTGTACAATGGGTGGAAAACCAGTTTTCTTTTTTTTGTACCAGAACAGCCTTTGACCTACTTATAGGCCTATACTACAGTAAAGCAGTGATTGGTTACTGATCAGTTAAGAAATTAGTTTTGTGTGTGATCTGGTGAATAAATGTAACATTTTGAGGTGTTGTGTTTGGAAAAAGAAAGCAAAGTTCCTGTTAGATCGTTGTGTTTTAGGTGGAGAGCTGTGTGTAGTGTTTTGAAAAAAGTGCTTTATTTAACTAAAAACTAAGTTCAAGGCTGAGAAATAGCTTTTGGTTTTAGAGATTCTGGGTGTAGTTTTGCATTCTGAGTGAGACGTTTCAGAAATCATGTGACAAAGATTTTGTGTGTAAGCAGTTGGAAAAAACTGTAAAATGTCAATAAAAGTCCCTTTCTTCAAACGTCACACCATCATAAATCGATGGAGAAAAGATCAAGGTGAAAAAAGTGAAAAAACAAAACATGGAAAGCTTTTAATTCACGAATATATATTCAATTTTATTAATTATTGTTTAATTATTCATACTTTATTTTATAAAATGTTGCTATTATTTAAATTTAATGTATTTCTTTCCATGTAATTCTGTCATTTTTACTAAAAGCAAATCTGTTTTCAAATTGTTAATACGGTGGATAAAAGTACAGTTTAATACACTAGTAAACAAATAATTAATATTATACTGTATTTGATAACCTGAAAACTGATTGTGCTCTAACAGATCAACCTCTTGTCTTCACTTTCTTAACTTTTTATTTACAGTTTTATGATTAATTGAATAAAAAGTACGACAGTTTAGGTACAGGTAAAAAGTGTGACAAAAAAATTTTTTTTCTATTTAGTGATTTATATATGCTGCTGCATACTTAAACATTCATTATTTACATTGAAGTTTGTAACTTTGTATCTTTGTTTCCCTGTCATTTTATTTTTTTTATTTATGATTTATGCTTTAATATTTCAATTCCCTAAAGAAGTGGCAGGGGAAAGGTAACTTACAAAAAAAAAATAATTAATTAATTTAATTAAACGAGTATCACAACATCAAAAAGCATCTGATGTAGAGCCACATTTGTGTGAGAAACAGGATGATATATTATCATGTTGCCTGTGTTACAATACAATAATATTTTGTTTTTAAATACATTGCAATCACGTGAAAAATATTGCAATTTATTACCTTTTTCCAACTTTGAAATAAAATCCCCCCCAAAAAACTTTGGCAACATATTTTTTTAACTAATTCTCCTTTTTTCAGTTTTAATTAAACATAAACTTTTCCCTTACTGGGTTGCGGCTGGAAAGGCATTGGCTGTGTAAAACATATGCTAGATAAGTTGGCAGCTTATTTTGCTGTGGCGACTCCTGATGAATAAAGGGACAAAGCCGAAGGAAAATGAATGAATGAACTAAACAGAAACATTTCTCAGTTCGTGCACCTCACTTTTTACACAAGGTATATACAGTAATCATAAAGTTAAATTCAATACATAATAAGAGCTTTTTAAGATTCTTTCAATATATTTTAAGACCTCATCGTCATTTTTGATAACTTTGGCAACATTTTAACTTACAGTAAATTTACTAAACGCATTGCAATTTTACCTGACTACCCCTATGAAAGGTTCATCAGAAAGAGCGCGATACAAAACAAAATTGGACCAGTAAAAAGCAAACCAAAATGTAGACTCAACACATTAATCTATAAAGATACTGATGCAACATACTTATGCACCAATTACATATTATAGAATTCAAAATTTTAAGATAAATATAATGAGTTTTTTTTTATTCTGATCTATCACAGGCTGTATTATGTGAAGAGATTTAAAATTAATGCAAAATTGCACTTTCATCATGATTCACACAAAGATTGGACATTAGTGTGAGTAGTTTTGAACAGATTGAATCACTTAAAAATATGATGTAAAAAATCTTTTCTTGGAAAATTATGCTACATACGTGAAGCACTAAACTAAAACAGTAGTCATACTGCATATAAATGCTAATTCACTCTCTTCCAGCAGATGGCGCTAAATAAAACAGCAGGAATAACCTCCTCCATTTGGCCTCTTTACTTTCTCTTTACTTTACTTTTACTCTTTACTCCTTTACTTTTCTTGGAGTAAGGAAATGGTGTAGTACTGTGAGGTAGTAGTTTTTATATTTTTATGTAGTAAAAAATTATTTTTGTAACATTTACATCCTTTAATTCTTTTCATGTAAAGATATTTGTGCATTGCTGTACATCCCGTGTGTATTAAGCAACGTGTAAGCGTTTGAACCCACATAAGCGCATAACTAACGCACTCTGCGCTGGACTTTAGACCAGGTATTAGTTGATCAATGGAGCAGTCTTTTTCAGTTCTTCAAAATAGTAACGTGCCAATGATGCACCTTAACACACCTCCTTTTTAGACTAGAACACCCATGAGTCCACAAAGTGGTGCAAATGGAATTGCTGTTTAAACAATCATAAAAACAGGAAAATTAGCAAAACAGCAAAACAGGAAAATTAGGGTTGCGCTGGTCTGAAAATAGCAACAAATCAAGCCAAACATGTCTTGCGCCTTATTGCGCCAGGTCTATTATTGGGCCCATAGTATCTGGATGCAGCCTTTATGATACAAGCTGAGATTGCATTTCTCAGCGATGCAATGTCAGACACAATGCACTCAATGGAGCTAGTGATGTCACTGTGAGGGGTTAGGGTTAGGGGTGGGGTTAGGTGAGCCCATTAAAAAGCATTGCATGCAGACCCCGGAATAACAGCGTTGCTTTGGTTACTGCTGTAAACAAAGCAGCATGATGGCAAATATACCAGGATTTTAGCAATTTCATAAACCACACAACATCCTAATATTCACAGATTAAATTTAGGCAAACTAATAGAAAATTCTGCAGAATTAAAATGTTAATACTTTTTAAAGGGGTGGTCCACTACGATATCATATTTGAAACTTTAGTTCAATGCAAAGAGAGACATTGGCTTTTACAGAGTTAGCTTAGCAAAGCCTACAGCGAACAAAGTTTGGGGACTACAAAAAAATACATCCTGGTTAGTGAGTTCACAAACGCTTCAGGTTATGCGCATTCACCACACACATACAACCTGCGCAACAAAGGGGCGTGGCTAGAGGCACTGTAATGTTATAGCAGAGAAACGCTAAATTGCAGTCCAAACGCTGCTATTTCCACAGAGCTTGTTCTGTTTTTGTATTTGGGCTTCCAAAGGGCACAACAAAAAGAGAGAAGTGCTTACAATTTAATTTTAATTATGTTCCAGAAAATTATAAAAAACTATATAGCTAGCATTTGACAAAGGACAGCTTCCAGAATCTCTCCCAGTTCATTGCTCGATTCAGCTAAAAACTCCTCAAAGAAGGAGCAGCTCCAACCATAATAGAAGAAGCTGTGGACTGTGAGCCACAACCTGTAAGTATTTTTATTTGTTCAAATTGATCTATGACAGGCGACACAGTGGCGCAGTAGGTAGTGCTGTCTCCTCACAGCAAGAAGGTCGCTGGTTCGAGCCTCGGCTGGGTCAGTTGGCGTTTCTGTGTGGAGTTTGCATGTTCTCCCCGTGTTCGCGTGGGTTTCCTCCGGGTGCTCCGGTTTCCCCCACAGTCCAAAGACATGCGGTACAGGTGAATTGGGTAGGCTAAATTGTCCGTAGTGTATGAGTGTGAATGAGAATGTATGGATGTTTCCCAGAGATGGGCTGCAGCTGGAAGGACATCCGCTGCGTAAAACGTATGCTGGATAAGTTTGCGGTTCATTCTGCTTTGGCGACCCCAGATTAATAAAGGCACTAAGCCGAAAAGAAAATGAATGATCTATGACATGCATATTTTTAGTGTTAACAGTAGCAAGGATGTAAACAAAGAGAAATACTGTTTGGCACCGCTAAAAATTTAGCTACAAATTCATATTTATCCATCAAACCACTGTAAACACCCACAATCTTCACCAGCGCTGCAGTGTCTCTCTATGCAGGGACTTCCCGTGCGTTCTACATCTCAAATAACGAACTCGCAAAAGATGTGCGAGCGTTTCATATTACTTACATATGCTTATTCTGAATATATGTGAAAGACACTTGTCAGATTTTATTTTAGAGAGCAGGCATGAGGTTCAGCTGTGTCCTCTTCATTTTCTGTCTGATTCAGGCACAAACTGATATGGCTAACAGCTATTCAGACTGACATTATTTAAAAAGCAGAGGCAAAGCATGCCGCTTTTCCTGGTGACGTGGAGCCGATCTGCAAATCACAGCACATTATGTTAGCTGAGGAGAAACTAGGAAATATGACAGTTGGTTTCATGTCAGCTGAGTAGCTGTATATAATTAAAGATATATAAAAAAAATAATGTGATTTTTTTACAAACATTTTTTTTGTCAGCATTTGGATGTGAAAAAACATAAAAGAAATATTTGTGTAAAAAAAAACCCACAAGATCGACATGTTTAAATGTTATTATTATTATTATTATTATTATTATTATTATTATGTGTATATGTCTGTTCAAACATGCACCCAAAACCCAGTGTCCACTTGAGCTCCGCATCAAATCGCATGTACAGAATCCTTTTGTCACTATGGAGCGCATCAGCTGACAGTCACGCACCGCTACACGAACTGACTGTTTTGAGGATTCCATAGGGGCAATGGCGCCTGTAATGAAAAGGAAATGAATTGTGCCGTTTTTATATTTATTTCAAAGTGTTTTCATGCCTAAATAAAACGAAAGCAAAGAAAAGATTCACATTTAAGAGCAGGGGGCGTCCCCTGATGGTTCAGCTGTATGGATTGCGTATAGGGAGGATCTGCTTTTTAATGTTTATTGTCACCCTTCACCAGTGGTGTAAAATAACTAATTACAAATACTCAAACTACTTTAATTGAGTAGTTTTTCTCAGGAATTGTACTTTACTAAGTAGTTTTAAAAATGTGTACTTTTACTCTCCCTTGAGTCCATTTTTAGTGCAGTGTCGGTACTGGTTTTACTCCACTACTTTCCTTCAACCTGCAGTCACTTTATTATTTCTTGTCATGGGGATTAGGAAAGACAGTCCTGTGATTTCTGTCCAATCAAATCACACACAAAGTAAATCACATCATAATGAACTACCTCAAGACATGGGTGATTTATAATTGCAGAAAACTGTTTAGAAGCATTAAAATGTCCAAGAAGATCTAAAAATCCCAAATCTTTACACGCAATGACCCAGAGTCTGTTAAGCCTGATTTATACTTCTGCGTCAAGTGATCGGCGTGATCCACGGTGCATGCAATGCGTGTAGCCGTGCATTTATACTTCTGTGCGCTGTGTGTGTTGTTTTGCAATAACTCTTCTGAAACACTAGCTGGCAGTAGATTTTTATGTTCCTCTGTGTCGAGTTTCTTCGCCATTGTTTTGTATTTTTCTGAACGCTACCTCAATGTACAAGTAGCTCAAACTTGCTCATTTTGAGGCAGGAACCGGCGGACGTGCAACAACTTTAATCATAAGGTAAACACAAAACAAAAGTCTTCATCCGGAGCTCCTTCACGGGACTCCACATTTGTAAACACACCATCGGTGTGGCTCTCAACTCCGCCCACACTTGTCATCGATACCAAGCCAACCAATCACAGAGCTTGCGCTACGCATTGTTGCGACGTGTAGTTACATTTTTTGAGAGGTGCGCGTCAGCATCGCTAACGGCCACGGCGGGGTCTATGCGACCACGCGTAGGCTGTGCCGTAGCATATGCGTGCTCTTGACGCAGAAGTATAACTCAGCCTTTAGATGAATGTCACTGATGAGGAGATGACGGGTGTTTACTGTATGATGACCGAAATGGCTTTAAACACCCAGCAGGCACAAGACGTTAACATGACGTCAGATTGATGTTGTACCCTAAAGTCGTGGAGACGTTGCATTTTGTTTGGAAATAAAAATCAGGTTGACATCAGAACCCAGCGTTAGGCTGACGTCAATGTCCAACGTCCAATCAACCAAATATCAACATCTAATGATGTTACAGCTTGACGGTGTGTGAACGTTACCACTATGACGTCTATCAGATGTTGGATTTTGGTTGCCAGACCTGACAAATAAATGTCAGTATTTGATGTTAATATGACGCTGGTTTAAGATGTTGGCTCGACATTGGGTTTTGGTCTCTTTCCAACACAACCTAAAATCAACCAAATATCAACGTCATTTGACGTCATTATTGGACATCAAAATAAGATTGTCCTTAGATGCTGGCTAGACATTAGACATAGACTGAATTTTGGTCACCTGACATCACAACCTAAATCTAACCTAATATTAATGTCTTATGGCATTGTGTGTCCACTGGACAATAACTCGATATACTACAGAATGTTACGTTTACACACACACATGCACAAATTAGATGTAAATGCATCAGCTTTTTACAGCCTAATACTCACCACTCTTGAGTACTTTTGAAAGGTCTACTTTTTACTCATACTTTGCGTAATATCTACAACAGATACTTTTACTCTACTCGCACTACATTTTTGGGCAAGTAATGGTACTTTTACTTGAGTATGATTTTTTAGTACTCTTTCCACCACTTTCCTTCACAGAAAGATAAAAAATACAGGAGAAATACGGGAAAATACCTTTACGGGATGATAGCGGGATTAAACTGTAAAATACAAGAGAATCCCAGGGAAACGGGAAGTTTGACAGGTATGTATTTATATTTGACATAGGCATTCGTCTATCGATACTATGGTACTATGTGGTACTATGGTGTATGGTGCGACACCTATTAATCATTCCATATATACTCTGATGGTAAAAAAAGAGAACTGAAGCGAGTGAATAAAATAAAGAATGAGCAAAGCAAGCAAGCAAATAAATCAGACTATAAATGAGCTTTCTCCCACAGCACCAACATATGGGCAGTCAGTGCGAGGATGGTCTGAATAAGTTGTGAATCTGTCTAAGCATGTAAGTGGCTCTCTGCAATGTCTGTTAAAAAGAGGTAATTTGAGGTTGAAGAGGCGTCTGCTCATTAGGACAGGCCTCTCAGGGAGATGCTCTATAGAGGAATCACGCAGGGCCTCTGTGTAATTAGTAGTCTGATGACACTGCTATGACCCCTGACCCCCAGTCCCGCTGAGGGAACACCCCGGCAGCTGGTCCTGCACATCCTCACTGGTGCTGCTGCTACCTATTGGGAGCTACGTTATTTCCTGACAGAGCTCTGACAGGCTCACACTAGAGCTGCACGATTCTGGCTAAAATGAGAATCGCGATTTTTTTTGCTTAAAATAAAGATCACGATTTTCTCACGATTCTGTAGATGTAAAATAAAGGTTAATATGAGTCTACTAGCCTATATGAGATTACTATATAATAATAGTATTATTATTGTTATTTCAGAATACAACTATTCATAATTCTGATGTTGAATTATTATGTTTGAGACATGTGCTTGCAATCTGTCACTGACAGCATTGTTAGACCGTTTTTTTCTACTGGTAAAATTAGACATTTGTCATTATCAGATTCCCTCTTGCATAATATTCAACATTATATAGGCTAGAGTTGTTATACTGACACAGTAAACATTTATTCTCATGCACAACACTCTGTGTTCGCTATGAAAGAAAAACATATTAAACGCCAGGGGCATTTTAGGATTTTCATTTTAGGGGGGCTCAGTTCCTTATAAGCTAAAAAAAATATAAATATATTACATTTATAAGTAGTAATTTAATAGTAATACACTTAAAAATGTTTGTTTAATATGGATTGTATAGTATTCCAAGTAATAAGAATAAGCCAAATAGGCTCGACCCCCTGTTTACTGTAGTAAAAACCACTTTCTATATTCAAGTCTTTCCATGTATTAAATAAATAAACTGCCACTTTTCTAATTAAATGACATACATATACATTCATTCATCATTCATTTTCTTGTCGGCTTTGTCCCTTGCGGGGTCGCCACAGCGGAATGAACCGCCAACTTATCCAGCACGATTTTACGCAGCGGATGCCCTTCCAGCCGCAACCCATCTCTGGGAACTTCCACACACACATTCACACTCATACACTACGGACAATTTAGCTTACCCAATTCACCTGTACTGCATGTCTTTGGACTGTGGGGGAAACCGGAGCACCCGGAGGAAACCCACGCGAACCCAGGGAGAACATGCAAACTCCACACAGAAACGCCAACTGACCCAGCCCAGCCGAGGTTCGAACCTGCGACCCAGCGACGTTCTTGCTGTGAGGCAACAGCACTACCTACTGCGCCACTGGGTTGCCTATACATATACAGTAGATATATTTTTAAACTTACAGGCTAATTCACATATTTCACGATATGAATGATAATAATAAATATTAATTATTTTTTTTAATACTAGTGTAAGGATCTGTAAGATGGCTTTTAACCTCTTCACTATGGCAGATCCTGAGAGCTGATATGGAATTTCATGAGATGTAATAAAAATAGACTAACAGACTCTCGAGTCTAAGAAGATAAGGATTACAGGATTACAGCTGTCCAACTGTTCTATCTTAATTACTATTGACCATTCAAACATCAAACATAGGTGTGGACTGCCAACAGGCCAGGGGGTAATGCGAGAAAGATCCCCCCCCTCTCATTTCACCTCAAGCCCTTTCTTGACCTTTTCTTCATCAGAGCACATTCCAGATAAAATGCTCAAGGTTTTAATATGATGTATGTTATAGCACTGTATTCATGTTTGGTATCATTTTAAATGTCTCTGTGTGATTGGTAAAGTGGTCTTAATTTCACTATGATATTTCATTTATATATGTTGATTTGGTTTTGACTTTGATATAATCTGCCAGATGCTTCCCCCCTCTCTAGAGATGATTAACATCTCAAAGTAACCAGGCAAGAGTCTCTGTGACGCTTCTATTGTCTTGAATTTATGACTGTTTGTTCTGAGTGGGTATAAAAGTATAAGGTGGACACTGCTCGGGGGAGATCTTGTTAGCTAAGACCCCCATTGCAGGCACGCATTTGGGCTGCAATGTATTTCTCTGTTCAGGTATGCATTCTTTAATTCTATAATCTATATTTGAGTTAATGAATGTTATATTGTTACAGATATCATCTCTGAATTGGCTTGATGATTGTTTGATTATATAATTGGCATTATACAATTTTACCTGACGAATAAAATGTTAAGTTTTGACTCATTCTGAATTCTCCTGAAATCTTTTATATCCAGTAGATTATGTGAAGTCATTTTCGCTACCTTTATGGCGGCATAATTATAGAAATTATTAGACCCATAGACTATATGTAGGATCGCCCCCGTAGTTTGGAGATCTTTTTAATTCTATAACCACTGAGACTAGCAAGTTACGGATCTTGAATTAAGTGAGATGTTTTCTTTTGGCACGAGTTAGTATTGTACAACCAGCCTAATTAAATATTAATTCATCCCGTATCCTCTGACTAATTTCAGAGTGTCTTCCATTCTGTTCGTGAGAAGAGACGCAACCCGGGGCGTTGAACTCTGTGCGGCGATTGACCAGTAATGAACGTATAAATTGAAGAGTATGGGAACAGATAGATCAAAACTCTAAATTAAGTCATAAATGATTATTGTGATCCGTTCTTATAATTAGAAATACAGTCTAAATATTACGATCACTTAAAATGGAGTCAGATAAAGTTCGGAGCTAGAAAATGAGTATAAATAAACTCTAATAAATAACAGAATTCTTTTCAGAAGCACTGGAAAAGGCTTACATGCATTTAACCTTCGACCATGCTGTTAGTTTCGTCATTGGGCTAATAGATGGACTTTTACAGTTGGTGACCGTCCCTCCGTGATCTCCCAGAAAGATAAGGCGAGTGAAGTCTTTTCAGTGCGATATGCGAAAGAAATGCTCCGAAAAGAGGTTTGAGTTTCTCTTCTTCCTACTGCTGGGGTAAGTCAATTCTTATTTGCCTTTTAGAAGTGTTGAGGGAAAGATTAATGCATCCCATATAGACACATTTGTAGAATGAGTCGGAAATGCTCAATATTAGACCGGAGTCCGTAACTCCGCGGGGCTGAGAATTAGACAAAACCACATTCCTTTTCAGGGATATAATAGCCGCAGAGTAGCAGAAGAAGTACTAAAAAACCCAAATCTAAGATCTCTTTAAGAGATTGCATTTAAAATGGAATAACATCATCCAGATTTTATTCTGATACTCAACAGAGAGCTGTAAATTAACACCTGAATTCTAAATATAATAATTTCCACTCAGGATTATTTCTTGAATAAGTTGCAATAACTTTGCAATATTGAAAACAAGCAATAAGTTATATTTTAAGAATTTCGGGAAAGCTGTAATCAGATGAACTGAAAATTCTTGCGAGAATCTTTTGTATGTGAATGTAAAGAGGGCATATACAGCGCAATTAAATTTATAAATAGGAATTGTTCAAAAGAAAAACTTTCTCTCCAAACAGGAACATTAGACCTGATACGTTCTCTAAAATTTGAATTCTTAAAAAAGAAATTTAAAGCATTCGCTAAAAGAATGTAGAAAAAGCATGTTCTTTTGTTTTACTGTTTGGAGAAATTGTTAAAATAACATTTATATTGGGAAATACGGCTCACATGCAGTATAGTTCAGAAAACTGACCCAGTAATAGTTACATTCAAAACGAAATCAAATATGATTATAATGCCACAGAAACTTATAACAAAGCCTAGAAATTATTTTCGATAAAGATTAATCTTTAATATTCCTAATTTTATAAATTAAATATAATGAAACCCTTTCAAGAGGTGTATAAAAACGCTGAAATTGATTCTAAAATGCTGTTTAAGACTCAGTCTAAATCGTTACATTATTACACCCTTATGAGTTTCAAAGCTGTAAGGCAGATAAGGACAGGATCAGTGTTGGGAGAGTTACTTTAAAGGCAAAAAAGACAAAAGGAAAATTATTAATTACATCACTACAGTTGTAGTTAATTTAGGTTTCTAATGGCTTTGCCTGAAAAGTAACTCAGTTACTCAATAAGTAATTTAATTGCTTGACTAAAGACTAAAATTCACATGAATAAATTGCATGGGTAATAGAAATAAAAATAAACCGGAAGGTTTTAGTGTTGTTTTAATAGAAAACACAAGATTTCAAATAAACGACACTATATTTTCATAAACTTACATTATTTGAGATAGGTAAAAATAGGGATCACCCTATTTCTCTAATTTGATTTAAATAAAATGATTAAAATTATATATAGCATTTTAGGCAATTAAATTACCTAAGAATGAGAAATAATTCCTTACTTTGCCCCTGGCAAAAAGTAATCTTGGATTACAGCGACTATTTACTTTGTGATTAATTACACCCAACCCTAGACAGATAAGATCATACATCTAGAAGATGTGTATTGTGCATTTGCCCTGAGATACCCTTTCACACATTCACATATCAAGGAAGATCTACTAAGGAATGTTCCTCAGCTAACAGCTCGAAATAAGGAAAGGGTGACTACCTCACAAAACCTTTAAACCAAGCAATGATTGACTTGTGTTCTCAAGCAGTATGTACTTGCGTTTCACTAAATGCCCAGGCAACAAAGGTTATGACTGGTTCCAGTTTAACTTAATCTTGTGCACACAGAGAATATGTAAAAACAACTGCAGCACATGACCCAAATCAAAAGCGAGACTTCTAAAAGACCAGTAAGTTGAGATTCAGTCATTCTGATTTGTTAACTCGGCAGACTATACAGAGTACAGTAATAAAATATATTTTAAATTCATTCCATTTTAAGATAATATAACTTATATCATAACAACATCATGATATATTATATTATCACAGCCAATAATGGCATTTAAATCTCATAGTGATTCAGCATGATTTAGGAAGAGAAAGAAAATTGAATAGATGAAAAATGGACAAAGCAAGTTTGAAAAGGAGAGCGAGTGCATGTAGCAGGAAAATGAGGGTCTTTATTAATGCTAAAACATTAAAAGAAGTCAGCAGATGGAAAAGAAGTTAAAGATGGGAAACAGTAAGTAGGGAAGAGAGAAAACGGAAAGAGAAAATAAATTACCAAGAAAGAATTTCTTTACCTTCTAATTATGCAAGAATCTTTAATGAGACCAATCGACAAGCCCAAAATTTATCAACTAACTGATCGACCTGATTTTATTAAAAATACTCTCGGTAAACGTTAACCCAATAGTAATGGCTTTATTAGTTAATAGGCAAGGTTATAGACTGATTGCGTTTTCATATTTGTAATTGTGTTAGACACTTTTTCAGTTCCATAAAAACCTATAATAGCTGCTTGTGTGACTAAAAATTACACCTAGGCTAATTTAGTTCCCCCTTAAAGCACATGATTGTCTTATAAGTGAGAAACACTTAGGTTGTGGCTGTAGATGCTCTATGCATTCTGGGCCTAATATCGTGTGAGGAATGGAATTAACTGTATGCTAAAATTAATTAATTAATTTTAAGGTACTTGTGTTTTTATGGTAAATGAGTTTGTCTCCTAAAAGTGGAAAACTGTGCTATTCTCAATATAGCTGAAGTTTAAACCACTATCAGGAGTACAGTATTAGCCATGAGGCTAGAGTTTCTTTCATAATTGCATTAACAAGAAAATGTCTTCTTAAAGGAGTCTATTGGTCTAAACTTTGCAGAATTTACTTAAAGCTGTGACTGAGTAACAAGGGGAGGTACATATCTGTACCTTTCCTTGGAACTCTGTGGTAAAATTATTTTAAACTAAAATATCCCTCTCCGGGAAAACAATACCTAGTATGAAATTTAATCAGTAGATTCATTTAATTGGGCACATAATCAAAGTTGTGTGCAATACAATCTTTGGCAGAAATTCATATATAAAATACAGAGATGTATAAGATGGGGAATTTGATCAGCATTCCTAAATTTTAATTGCTAAATGAAAATCACAGCATCCAAATTGAGAAACTGATGCTTAAAACACAGATCTGACCAGAATGAATAAAACATATCTCAGTAAATCTGAGTTCATAAAACATTGTGGCAGACTGAAAGTTCAAATGCAAAAGAAGTTTAAAAGGACATGCTCAAATTTGACCATCGATGCTCAGTTTATCTGATGCTTTGCTTTGCAAAAATATGATCAGGAGAATGAAATGTCTTTGTAAACCAACACAAATTCTAATGGCATTTAATTTGATGCCAATTGTAAAACCTGTTTGGCTAGACCATACATGGAGAATTAAAATAGTACCAGCTATTTTAATGTAATTTGTGTAAAGGCTCAGATAAAACTGTTTTACTCTCTGCATTTATTTTACCATTCAGATTGACTACTGCCTAAACCTGCCTGTATCCAGACAGGACACACAGCTTTACATGAGATGGGTGACAAAGGTATTTAAGGAGGCCAATCACACCCCATAAATACACTAACACATGTTTATCTACATGGCCTCCCAGTGTAGCGCTGGATCAAAATTTTGCAACACAAATTATAATTAAACCTCACCCATCTCATGCACACAAACACACACTACACACACTCATTACTGCAACCTCACAGTATTTTTAACTGGTATATGTCGACTATCCAGTTTAAAAAATGATTTACCTCATTCATATCTATCATACATTATTCAGCTCATACATATAGGACAATGTGGAGACATTATTTAAATATCAGTTGTGGTAAACAATTTTGCAACTTTATGGTTTTTCAAATTGCTGTGTATTGATGTAGTAATGTGCAGAAGTCTTGTGCATGGATACAGTCACATATCAAATTATTTCAACTTGTGAATTAGCAAAATCTAAACGAGGCTACTAGTCTCTTTAGATGTTTAATCCATTCATGTTCATTCATTAGCCCTGTTGCAAAATAGTAGGGCCCACTATTTTCCAACAGTGACTTTTGAAAACTCAAAATTGATAAAAACAACTAAAACTAAAATGCAGGCTCTAATAATTCAACCAAATTCTAAATTATACCTGCATTATTGAATGTGACTTTAGCCTGTACATCAGTTACATAAAGAATGAAGGGAAAATCCTGAAGGTTTTAAATCTTTGTTTGAGTTTTCATTCTCTTGTTGATTTAGTTAAACCTTAAATTTGCATTTATGTTATTTCAATTGAACCATTTATATTGACAATTTTATGATTATAATTGTGAAATTGTGTATTTTTCTTATTGATGTTATATATATTTTATTATGCATACCACTGGTAATATACTGGTTATATAGGCCTGTACACCTTTTCTTCGAATTACTCATATCAAATGTTCCATCATATGGGAGTGAAGCATCTGGGAATTTGCTACCACTAAATTTAGGACTTATTAAGATCTTATTTACCTCTCACACTTTGAACATGGTCATTATCTTTTTGTTTACCCATTCTACAGTGATGAAAAGCTCATTTTATTCTATTATCGCATGGTCATTCAAATGTTTTTCAAGTGTCTTGCATACAGTGGAGCATCATCAGTGACATTATTCCCTAAGCTGTTGACATATGATCTGCCTTGTGAACCTCACCCTATGTCTGAAACTGACAGAGGTCTTTTCCGTGGAGCAGATAAAATCTAATGCACATGGATGTTTCCCTAAATACAACGAGAGTTGCAACCTGTTTGATCAATGCACTGGACTTTGTCGTCTTATGGACTGAATGTCACCACAGATGGACACAAATTCAACAAAGCTGATGGCAGAAATGCCTGAGCAGCAACTTGAGCATAAGCTCAACTCCATATGCATAACATTTTGTTTTCAGGTGACAACATTGTTATCTCCAGTCGACATCATCACTCGGAAAAAGCCATCCAAATTATCTTGTGTTCCCTTAGAGACTCTTCAGAATTGCTCCAAGGGACCAGGGGCCGTCTGTAAGGATCTGTAAGATGGCTTTTAACCTCTTCACTATGGCAGATCCTGAGAGCTGATATGGAATTTCATGAGATGTAATAAAAATAGACTAACAGACTCTCGAGTCTAAGAAGATAAGGATTACAGGATTACAGCTGTCCAACTGTTCTATCTTAATTACTATTGACCATTCAAACATCAAACATAGGTGTGGACTGCCAACAGGCCAGGGGGTAATGCGAGAAAGATCCCCCCCCTCTCATTTCACCTCAAGCCCTTTCTTGACCTTTTCTTCATCAGAGCACATTCCAGATAAAATGCTCAAGGTTTTAATATGATGTATGTTATAGCACTGTATTCATGTTTGGTATCATTTTAAATGTCTCTGTGTGATTGGTAAAGTGGTCTTAATTTCACTATGATATTTCATTTATATATGTTGATTTGGTTTTTGACTTTGATATAATCTGCCAGATGCTTCCCCCCTCTCTAGAGATGATTAACATCTCAAAGTAACCAGGCAAGAGTCTCTGTGACGCTTCTATTGTCTTGAATTTATGACTGTTTGTTCTGAGTGGGTATAAAAGTATAAGGTGGACACTGCTCGGGGGAGATCTTGTTAGCTAAGACCCCCATTGCAGGCACGCATTTGGGCTGCAATGTATTTCTCTGTTCAGGTATGCATTCTTTAATTCTATAATCTATATTTGAGTTAATGAATGTTATATGTTACAGATATCATCTCTGAATTGGCTTGATGATTGTTTGATTATATAATTGGCATTATACAATTTTACCTGACGAATAAAATGTTAAGTTTTGACTCATTCTGAATTCTCCTGAAATCTTTTATATCCAGTAGATTATGTGAAGTCATTTTCGCTACCTTTATGGCGGCATAATTATAGAAATTATTAGACCCATAGACTATATGTAGGATCGCCCCCGTAGTTTGGAGATCTTTTTAATTCTATAACCACTGAGACTAGCAAGTTACGGATCTTGAATTAAGTGAGATGTTTTCTTTTGGCACGAGTTAGTATTGTACAACCAGCCTAATTAAATATTAATTCATCCCGTATCCTCTGACTAATTCAGAGTGTCTTCCATTCTGTTCGTGAGAAGAGACGCAACCCGGGGCGTTGAACTCTGTGCGGCGATTGACCAGTAATGAACGTATAAATTGAAGAGTATGGGAACAGATAGATCAAAACTCTAAATTAAGTCATAAATGATTATTGTGATCCGTTCTTATAATTAGAAATACAGTCTAAATATTACGATCACTTAAAATGGAGTCAGATAAAGTTCGGAGCTAGAAAATGAGTATAAATAAACTCTAATAAATAACAGAATTCTTTTCAGAAGCACTGGAAAAGGCTTACATGCATTTAACCTTCGACCATGCTGTTAGTTTCGTCATTGGGCTAATAGATGGACTTTTACACTAGACACCTAATGTTTCTCTCTCTGTCAGTGACTCAGTAAAACGAGTAGGCCTACATTCTCCAAGTGGTTCTGTCACTGTGTTTAATCCTTTCTGTGCAAGACTGTATGGTGTAATTAATGCCACACGAACTGTAAAGTGTTTAATATTGGTAGTTCATTTTGAAATAAAAATAGCGAAATGTTCGTTAAGAGTTATATTTTTCGCTGGAGGAATCAGCTGTGCTGATGAGGTGAACGCCAAGAAAACCTAACTGCTCCTCCATGACATTGGGATACAGGTGATACATACAAGATTATCTATATCAAAGAACTGCAAATAAGCAGATATTATAACAATTTATCAATAAACACACACCTCGTTCTCTTACTGTCCGCGGCTGTGGTTTGCTGATCAAATGAAAAACAAAAGACGGGGAGGAACCGAATTCTGCCGCCGTTTTCTTATCAAATTTAAAGGTGACTGAGGCAATAATTTAGTGTACAGTTTATGAGTTAAGAAATATAGGGGTGCTAAAGCTCCCCTAAAATAGGCCTAGCGACGCCCATGTTAAACGCTTGTCGTAATCATAACTCTAAAAAGCGATATTTTAAATGAAATGAGTCACGTGCTTTCGGTTTCATTTTAACTGGTAAGTGCGGTTCATACATCCCGAGCGGCTCCCAATCGATCACACTGTGCCACAAACTGAATGTTATTTAGAACTTTATTAGCTGTTAATCACAGCCTATGCAGGTTCTGTTCACTAAGGGTTCTTTCACACCTAGACTTTTGTTCCGGAACCTGGCGCGTTTGCCCAGTTAGCGCGGTTCGTTTGGCATATGTGAACAGGGCAATCGCGCTCGGAATCGCGCCAAAGCAATCGCTCCGAGACCGCCTGAATGAGGTGGTCTCGGCTCGATTGAAACGAACCCTGGAGCGGATCGATTGTAGTGAGAAAGCGATACGATCCGAGCCAGCCTATATCACAGTGTTTTATGGAAATGTAATAGGCATACAGCTATATGAAGAGAGAATTATGAGTAGATTATGAGTCATTCCAGACATCCCAAGTCTCCCGGAAGTTCCGGGAGTCTCCCGCAAATAAACAGAGACTCCAGGATGCCCGCAAAACGAATGATAATCTCCGGAAATCGCGCGTCTTCCTCCCGGTCCTCAAAATACGTCGCGCACCCTTCTCATCACCCTCCCCACCGCATCCCTCCTCGCTCTTCAGACATGTCGCGGTGCACGCTGTCAAACACCACCAAACCACCCCCGACAGCTGGAGCGGGACTCTGCAAAATAAACCGTGAAACTCTGACCAATGTGAGGAGAGTTTACTCACACGTGACTTGTTTTAGCTCTTTTGGTCCGTTTTAAAAACTTTGCCGTGTGAAAGCGAACCGCGCCAACAACAAAGAGCAACAATTGTAACAATTTTAATCCCCTGTTTCGGAACAACTGAATCGATTCACAGGTGTGAAAGCACCCTAAAATAGACATCATTCACAGGCGCGTGCCCGCCCTCTCTGTGGTAACAGCTCACAGTCAGCTCACGTCATGTGTTTTTGCGGCCGTGAATACATCATTACATGAAACAGAAATGACATTTTTGGGTGGATTATACCTTATGAATAAAGTATGTGACTCTTTCAACACCATTTAAAGATGTCCACGTTGCTAAACATTGTATGTAAAACAACGTGAAGACTTGTGCGGCCACCTTTGCTTCTCTCCTGAACTTGAAAATATGATTGGCAGAATCGTATAAATGCTGGATTAAGATCGTCTAGGGGGTCGAATCGAGATCGCGATCTTTTTACGATTAATTGTGCAGCTCTAGCTCACACTTGAATTTTTTATTTTTTTCACACTAAAAAAAATATTGCTGCCTTAAATCTTTTAGTTGAATCAAATTAACTTTACTTGTCCTCACAACTTACATTAATCCGGCTGACTAAAATATTGTTAGGTTAGGGTTAGGATTAGGATTAGTGTAAATTGACATGTACTTGCAAAGTTTCTTATAGTCAGTTAAATGTTTGTTTAGCAGCAGTATCAACAGATATAAGCAGACAGTCTACTAATACTCAAATGGACTATCAAAATAAGTGTTACCTAAATAATAAGTTAAATCTTGTATAACTTATTACTTATAATTTATTAATATAAGTTTTATAACTTCTATTATAACTTATAACCAGGGCCAGACAGAATCTGCGGACATTTTTTGCTATTTCTGCAGAGAATTTTGTACAAAATCTGCAGATTTATGTGGAATGATTTTGGGAGTATCATAACAAACTTAATATATGAAATAAAAATAATACCTTTTTAACTTTTATTTTAAAGGTGCAGTTGGTGATTGTCTTCAGAAACATTTTTTGTTGTGCTGGTTGAAAGTCCCTTCACATTATGATAGTAATGATTAAAGTAAATTATCTAAATGTATTTATATGTATTTTTATATCTGGATAAGACATTAAACTAAAAATGTTTATCCAATTAAATATTGTCGGACCGAAAATAACTCAATCTCGACAGGTAGCTCAAACTGTCTGTCAACAAATTTAAATTTGAATTTCTGCGCAGCCTCTTTAAGCAGACAGATACGTCACTCACGTGTACACGTGAAGCATATAGATCTACCGCTGACAGAGAGACATCATCAGGCAAACTCTGCATCAACCTGAACTTCTTTCTGAAAGCCCAACGTGGCCTTGTATGGATGAAAAGAAAGATTGTTTCTGAAAGGGCTTCTGCCAAAAAATGCTGAATCAAAACTTTTCAAAAATCCTGAATCAATATCAAATTACTTTTGCACGCTGGAGGGAAATGACGTTATGCAGTTCAAAACAACGATCTGAAGGGTGACACCATGGCTGAAGTATTTCTTTTAGACAGGTACGTTTTAAAACTATTTTAGCCATGCAAAGCTTATGTAGATTGTGTTCTTGTTTATGAATGGGTTTATATGCACGGAAGTGTTGCCCAGCCACTGAAAACGTCCAGCAAAAGATTGTTCATCAAGTTCATGGAGTAACTTTTACAGTATCGATAATATAGTCTGTTAAATAGACATAAGCATTCACTTAGTTGTTCGAATGAAAAGAAGCTGAAAACAAGCGATGTACGAGGATCAGCAAGCACAATTGAAAATGAAAAGTCACTCGTTGTCTTGGTAACGTAAATGTAAGTGTAATGTAAAAAGATGACAGGATATTTCTGTTTTAGCACTCCTTTTTTTCTGATCTAATTTTTATTTAGTTTCATAACAAAACAAGTGAATTGGCTCTTCCGCTTAAACCAGCTTTACTGAGGTGAAGTTTGATTTATATTCACACATTTGTTCATTTTTGAACAGTGACAGCCTGTGACACAGTTTTGGGGAAATATAATTCCTGCACCCGCTGGGGCCTGTCAACATCTACGCTTGATAAAGTGCGTGTCTCCATAGAGTTTTCTAACTGGTGAATAACATGATCTAGTGTTATATCTAATCAGTGCGTGTTCGCGTGTTCATGACTTAAGAAGGCGTGGCTTTGGACGGCAGGGCAGGGTTGTAAAATGTATGAGTCTCCTTCTTCTGTTAAACACAAAGGAAGATAAATAAAAAAATGTTAGAAAAAAACTTCCATATTGTGTTTTGTTCCTACTATGTCAATGGATCAACATTCTTCAGAATATATTGTTTTGTGTTCAATAGAAGAAAGAAATTGCTAAACGTTTTTTAGGTGAACTATCCCTTTAATTTATATTTAATTTATCTATTCATTCATTTTCCTTCGGCTTAGTCCCTTTATTAATCAAGGGTCGCCACAGCGGAATGAACTGCCAACTTATCCAGCATATGTTTTACACAGCGGATGCCCTTCCAGCTAGTACTGAGAAACACCCATACACACTCATACACTATGGCCAATTTAGTTGAACACAGGGAGAACATGCAAACTCCACACAGAAACGCCCAACTGGTCCAGCCGGGACCCAAACCAGCAACCTTCTTGCTGTGAGGTGATTGTGCTAACCACTGAGCCACCGTGTTGCATATTTAATTTATAGTAGAATTATTTTAATGTTGGTAATTATTTTAGTTAGATGAAAAAATAAATAAATAAATAAATAAATAAATAATACTAATAATAATAATAATAATAATAATTATATATATATATATATATATATATATATATATATATATATATATATATATATATATATATATATATATATATATATATATATAATGAGAATATAGACCATTTCAATGTGGTGAAGTCATTGGCCCATGAACATTTCCTGCTTGTTGTCAAACTATTTCATATCTGTAACAAGAGTCGATCCAATCATAACTTGATGTTATAACAGCTGTGGAACTTTTTGGACTATCAGAAGCTATGGAAATTTAAATGTAAAACGCGAAATACGTCAGGACCATTGTTATTGTTTACATCCCTCAAAATGGTCTATATAACATACAAATAAAAATATTAAGAGACCACTTGAAAATTCTGTTTCTCTCTGGATTTCCACATTTGAAATGATGCCATTTTTATTGTGATCAGTTGTTATTTTATTGCCAATATTTAAATTTTAAATTGAGAAGAAAAGTCATCAGTAGCCTACAGTAGTTTTTTCTTTTACTCAGTCATAATTGTCTCAATTGTAAATCCAAAGATACCTTTGTGTTTTGATGCTTTTAATTTAATTTATTTTTAATCTTGATAATTTACTAGCAAGAAAAAAAAAAAAACAATTACATTTGAGCTAGTTTGAGAGATTGTTTTTTATGAGTAATTTTGAGGTTCATAAGACCAAAGACCATTTTGTGAGAGAATCCTGGAAGTAAACTAAACTTGAACTTAATGTCTGACATACTGTAAGGGTATTCATAAGGACACACAAAACACACAACCATCAGACACAAGGTGGCACTATAAGCATGTTTTTCCCAGTGTCTCATTCATAGAAATGAATGAGACAGCTGACTGAGTCTATCTGCTAAGAAAAACAAAAATCAAATATATACATATACAATATAAAATACCATTAAAACGTTTACTTAAGCTCTTCTATATTATTATATTGTTATATAATAAAAAAATAACCTCTTTCCACAGCTATGAAAAAATCACCATTTTGTTGATTAATACTAACATCAATACTAATTGATGATCATAATTGAATGATGCACATCCCATGCTGCAAACGTTACATTACAGCACATGCTTTAGTAATTTTCAAGTGAAACGGAGCTTTGCAGAACAACAAATGTGTACAACTGGAAAGGAGCAGTATATGATGCAATAATCGGTTTATCTCAATTAATGTTTTTTCATAATTGTTAAAATCCAAAATTGAAATTGAAACTGAATTTCGAATTAATTGCACAGCCCCTAAAAAAATGAAAAAATATTTATCTGAAGGATTTTTACAGCAGTTTAACTCAGTGGATGTTTTCATCCCTAACATAACAAAAGGGTAGAACATTTGCCAGAGTGTATCGTTTTTTTAAATCAAAGCATTTTCTCAAAATATGTGTCAAAATAAGATTTGTCAGCAAAAATCATTCTGCTAGCTGTAACACAGAAAGGGTTATGTCCAAACTAAGACACAAAATCACCCCAGAGTGGATGAAAACATCCCCAACATTACATAAGAGTTAAATAATATAAACAAGAAATAGCTTTAGATCCCAGTGGTCAGAATATGAGCATCATCAAAAGACGTACCCGCTATGCTTCATGTTAGGGGGCTTGTCCATGCGGACCGCCAGTTTGATTTTAAGATCCACATCTTGGCTGTTCTTGGGCACCACCATTTTGTGTAACTCTGCCGTTTTGGGCCCATTTGTGGTGGGGTGAAGAACCACCTAACCAGGAATGCGAGAAAGAAAGAAAAACAGATTATTAGGACTGATACACCTGGATGGGCAGCTGGAGAAAGAGGTGCGAAGGGATTATGGGAGTTGAGAGAAAAAGGAGGGTTAGACTGACAAAATCATAGAGACGCGCGGTGGAAAGTGGATGGAGGATGTGCAGTCTGTTTGGTGCGAGTCTCTAATGGGGAGTCTCCATCTGTTACTGTGGGAGCGGGAGCCCTAATGACTAGAGATTTCCTCGCCTGTAGCTCACTTTCCCCACATACACTTATGAACACATGTGTGTGCGCATCACGGTTCACACGCGCTGTGTGCAGAACATCTGTTCACGCAACATCAGCCATTAATTGAGCGCATTGTGGAGATGGATCGCAGATTCGTGTCTCACCCTGCCCAGTTCTTTGTCCTCCAGTGCCAGGACTCCAGTGCTTTCGGTGAAGAGTTGACTTTGACCGCTGGCAGGGGTGTGTGCTGGTGAAATCTCCTTGTGTGCCCCACCTGTAGCAGAAGAAAAACAAATCAGCCTTCACAATAGGAGAGGTTATTTTGCATTCGCCACTTCTCCAGACTCACACCGGAGAGCCAGTTGAACATTTCCTGTATTGTTTTGATCAAATTATTGTGTAGGCTGGTTGTCGGCTTTTTATTTTTAGGATTTTTAGGATGGTTGCAGTGCTTTTCTTGTGATATTATTTATTACTGATTTTGGTTCAAAATTAATAGACAAACAAAATGCTTATTTATTATTTATTATATAAGCAAATAATTACATTCAAACGCATATAGTTTGTTTCTTTTATTTGAAAATATTTAAAAACAATATACAAATCAGTGCAATAAGACTGATTCATGCATATTTCAAAAACTGCAGGGATAAATACACAAAAGCCATTGGTTTATTTCCATTATGGTCCTCGATATTACTGTGCACATTAGCTCAAAAACTCATCACTAAAAGATTCTCACTTATAAAACAACCATTTCTGAACTTCCCTTCTAAAAACATGATCAACTTGAATCACTTTAAAGTGGTAAGATGTAAAATAAGTCTCTGATGTCCCTAGAGTGTAAATGTGAAGCTTGAGCTCAAAAAAACTCCACAGGTAACGTTAACTCTTTGAAATCTTCCCTTTTAAGCTTGGATCCTAATTGTGCCATTTTGGTGACTGTCACTTTAAATTTAAATGACATTGTGCTCTTTTCAAAAGAGGGCGGAGCTACACGAATGTCAATCAAAGTATTCCTGCAGATTGTTTTTTATCAAGTTTTTAATTACAAAATATAAAATTAATAAACGTTATTATAAAAAAGCTGGTTATATTCACATACTGTTGCCACACAACTGTGTTTTAAACCACTATAAATGTGATTTTTTGCATAATACTGTAGGTCCCCTTTAATACTGTTTCCTGCATTCACACTGTAGCCAACACAATTACTGTATGCAAGAGGCTGGATGAGAATCTTGGGTATAATTTTAGTGTGAAGCGGGTGTTTCATAAGACATTAGTTCATGAAAGCATTATAATCATAAAATGACATATCATGAATTTGAAAGAGATTTTTATGTATGCGTGTGATTAAGTTGTCATTTTAATGAAAGATGATTATTAATAATACTAATAATTCCTTACATTATATAGCGCTTTTCTAGACACTCAAAGCGCTTTACACATTAGCGGGAATCTCCTCATCCACCACCAGTGTGCAGCATCCACCTGGATGACGTGGTGGCAGCATATTGGGCCAGACCGCACACCACAACACCAGCTGATTGGTGGAGAGGAGGATAGAGTGATGAAGCCAATTATGATTTGTCATTATAATTGTTGTCATTTTGATAACATCATCATTAAATGTCATTAAATATTAGCGACACTGTTATAAAACTTATTAGAGCGAGCCCTGACACTTTTACAGAAAATTTCTAACAATACATTTAGTTGTTCCACTGAAGAAAAAAGGGAATCAGGAACATATTTAGTCAATTTTAGACTCCAAAAACTACAGTGTACTTCAAAAGTAAAACTTGACTCAAATATTTCAAAAGCATAACATAATAACAACTTTTAACTCAAATATGACTTGACTTTAAAGCTGAAAAAAAGCTTTTATTTTATTAAATTTTTTTTAAGTTTGGGTATCTCCTGATCATTCCATAACAATTTAATAAAAATAATAAATAAATAAATAAATAGATAAATGAATAAATATGTATATATATTTTTTTAATTTGGCATTTTATTTAAAACATGATCACTTTAAAGATGTAAAATAAGTCTCCGATGACCCTAGTAGTGTGTATGTGTAGCCTCAGCTCAAAATATTCTACAAGTAACGTTAACTCTTTGAAATCTCCCCTTTTAGGCTTGGATCCTAATGTGCCATTTGGTGACTGTCACTTTAAATTCAAATGAGATTGTGCTCTTTTCAAAAGAGGGCAGAGCTACAAATGCCTATGTGTCAACATAGTGGCAGATTTAAAAACAAGACTAACGTCCTATGCTAATGAGAAAGAGATTGTCACTAGTGGGAGAGGCTTTCCCCTTCTGATGACGCGTACAAAGGGAGAATGTTTATTGAAGTGTTTCTGCAGATTGTTTTTATCAAGTGTAATTATAAAATATAAATTAATAAACGTTTATTATTAAAAGCTAGTTATATTCACATATTGTTGCCACACAACTGTGTTTAATCCACTTAAAAGTGATTTTTGCATAATAGGTCCCCTTTAATACTGTTCCTGCATTCACACTGTAGCCAACATAATTACTGTGTGCAAGAGGCTGGATGAGAATCTTGGGTATAATTTTACTTGAAGAGGGTGTTCATAAGACTGTAATGAAAGCATTATAATCATAACATGACATATCATGAATTTGAAAGAGATTGTATGCATGTGTAAGACAACAGTCATTAAGTTGTCATTTTAAATCAAAGGTGACATACTGTAGTTTAAGGTGTATTTTTTATGACAACTTGACATAACCAAATACACCAGGGGCCTGTTTCAGAAAGGAGGGTTAAGTGAAAACTCAGAGTATTTTAACCCTGAAATGAGAGGAGAAACTCTGGGTTTTCTGTTTCAAAATGGCAGGTTTGTCAAACTCGAGAAAGCAGAGTAAGTCAAGCCTGTTTCTGAAAGAGAGGTAGCTTTAACTCAGAGTCAGTTACCGTGGTAACTTACTCTGTGAACCTAACCTGGTCATGGAGCAGGTTTTAATCACTAAACTCTGAGTTTCTGTCGGTCTGCTCCACTTTTTTAAAGACGAAGCGGTATTTCTCACCTTAGACTTACGTTTCCACACACCTATTTTAATGTGCATTTTGGATATGCGCATAAAAAATTGGTTGATGGAAACACCAAGATGCTAATAACTTTTGAAAATAGGCATAATAAACAGGAGGAGAAACTTTTTATTCGATAAGAAAAGATGCGCGTAAACTAAGATGGAAACACTTTTACTGAACAAATTCCAGTATACGCATTAAAAAGGTTTGTTATAAGAGATCATATGATGATGAAAATGTGTGTGAATGGACAAACCAGCATGTTGAGCACACTGTAAACATCTGAAATGTTGTTTGGTCATTCTAAAAGGCCTTAACCGTTTCAGTATTGATTATATTATTAATTACCTCAGAGAGAGTCTGCAGCGTGTCAAGAGCGTCTGTTCTCCGCGTCTCATGCGCGTCTCAAACGCCACCACGCGTTCATTGTGTGTCGGCATTGTCTTCTGAGGCACAAGTCATTTATTAAATAAAGAACATGTTCACACAGCTTCTTCTACCGCAGTAAATTCAGTTTTACTGTTGATATTTAGCAGTTAATCAGGAGTAGTGACAATTTTGTTCTCTTTGGTTGGATGGAAACACTGCTTTATTCGCACATCTTTTATGCGATAATCCAGTTTTGCACATAAATTTAATTCGCATTTTTGTATGGAAAGATTACACTGTAAAAAATCCAACTACAAATTGTTAACTCAGTTTAAAATTGTAAGTTAGGTGGATATATTTTTGAGCTCAGAGTTAAATTTACTCATAAAAATGATTTAACTGCATGTTTGGAACTGTGTGTTCAATGAAAGTAAAATATTCAGTTGAGGAGACTTTAAATTTTTATTTCTCCATATGTTAAAAAAATAAAAAGTTGAGTTAACTTTAATTTTAAAACAACCGTCTGCAAATAAATTTTGAGTTTATTAAGCTTCAGTGGTTGAAGTTGTGCCAAATTATTCCGTAAAGTATACTTGACTTAAACCAGCCTTTTCGGTCAACTTAAAAAATTAATTTGGCACAACTTCAACCACTGAAGCTTATTAAACTCAAAATTTCTTTGCAGCCGGTTCCTTTAAAATTTAAGTTAACTCAACTTTTATTTTTACAGTGTAGCTAATACATTTCAGTCACACAAAGAACAAAGTCACGTACGAGAATAGCTTATCCTTTTTTAATAATTAATTAGCTTAATTCACTGACCTACTAACTAGATTAATGGGATTATTACTCCTTCTAAAAACTATGTTTTTTTAGTTCTGCTTACATTATAATGTCATATCATCCTCTACCACTTTAACTATAAAAAAGGCAGACACACAAGTGCACTTAATCTATTAAAACTGATCAACTGTGTGCAAAAGTGGGAACCTTAATTAAACATTTCCACTAAACATTAAGCTAAGGTTATCTGCATTCTTGTTTTGTCAAATTTGTTGTAGAAATGCACTAGCCTATTTTATGTAATTTATGCAATTACATCTGAAATAACTTTAAAATTATGGCCAATAAACGTAACACATTACATTACTTTTTAATTATACTTATTTATTTAAATACTTTAAATGTAAACTTGCGCATTAAATTGAGCAGCTATGTTTGCCCACGCTAACTGTCTCTGTTTCACTGATGCAGTGGTGTTGCTTTTTTAAATATATGCTCATATTTGCTATAACTTTGCATGAGCACATCAAGTTCAGCTGAGAACTCGTAGTATCTGCGCTCCATTGATAATGCCTTTTTATAGTTGCGGTGTGCGCGCTTAAACTCTGAGTTGGTCTACTCAAATTGATTGACCCAACCCAGATCAGCTATTCTGAAACCGAAAACTCTGAGTTTTTAATCTCTCGGTAAATCAACTCAGAGTTCAAGTTTAAACTCCGAGTTGATTGAACCTCCTTACTGAAACAGGCCCCAGAACTGTTGATAGAGACAACAGAACTTGTCATAAACATGACTGTATTCTTATACCTGTCTCTTTTATTCCTGTTTATGTAAAGGACTTTACATTACCATTGTGTATGAATGGTGCTATATAATAACTTGAGATTAATTCTATAACTTGACTGTCGTGATGTCATTATGATTGTTTTGATTTGTATAACACCATCCTTAAATGTTATTAAATATAAATGACACTGTTATGAAATAATTTAAGAGAGCATTGCTGAGAAATTCAATGACATATTCAGTTGTTCCACTGAAAAAAAAAATTAATCAGAAAAATATTCAGTCAGACTCCAAAAACTACAGTACATTTAAAAACATGGCTTCTAAAGTAAAACTTCACTCAGCGAAGAAAAAAAAAAAAATTCCAAAAGTTAAACTAATAGCAAAATTTATCTCAAAACATGACCAATAAATGTAGGTATTTCCTGATCATTAGTTATAATAAATGATAAAATAAAATAAAATAAATAAATAGTTTAAATTTATTATTCAATTATTTTTTATTTATTTTTATTTTTTATTATTCAATTATTATTCAATTAAACAATTATTCAAAATGAAGTGTTCTTCAAGTATTCTAATGAATCTTGTCCAAAGAACATATTTTATGATTAATGGCCTAAAAATAGAATTTTACATTTCAATTTATCAATGAAGATATATTTATTTATCAATGAAGACGACCTGGAATTTCACATGCCTTAACTTTGAAAATAACATACAGTAAACCCGTAGCACATGCAAAGGCCCTATGCAAAACATTCAAAACCATGGTACACATATATGCTCTTCAGGGGGCTATAAAGTGTTGCATTAAAAGCCAAGATCTGGCAAGATCTGTTTGGAAAAAAGATAGATGACTCCATTTTAATTCATTTAATTCATTCGCAATACGTTAAATCAAATTTCCAGCAATGTGTCAATATCACAGTTATGTTTCCTTGTTTAAAAAAATGTGTAAGTCGCATGCTGTAATAAAATCCAAAAAAAAAAAATGCAGTGAAGGCATATTATGTTGCTTTGAAATTTGACTTTAAATGCAGAAATATATTTCTAATAGCCTAAGCTGAACAACCAGGGGATTTCCATCTGACTGCTGCTGCTACACTGTCATCTTGCAGTGGCATCTGCAACAGCATCTCTCCATGATGTAGTGGCTGAAAATTGGACTGGATATCGTTAATGATGTTCTGCATGCCCTGCTAAACATGCCATTGTTGTAATAATTTGCCACATTTTTTTGCTCCCCCTGCCGATGACCTTTACAAATGCTAATGAGAAAAAATAGCTCCTTAAATGAAAATATAGCCTTTTACGATTTCCTTCATTTCATTTTTAAGTTTGTCATTTTTAAATGTAATATTGACAAACTAAATATTGAAAAATGTACCCTTTTTTTTCAAATAGCTTTCTTAAATCTTCCCATTTGGCAATGAAAATAAACAATTAAAACACATTCGTTGACAATCTTATTTTCAGAAGATACTCTGATTTAAAAAGACTCCAAAAAGCAGCACTGAAAATGTATTTATGACCCTAAAAACAAGACTTTCAAACATGGCTCGAAAACATGACACGAGTCCAACAGAAAGGCTTAAAAAACAAATATTGACTCCTAAAGCAACTGTCAGAGAAGTTGGCAGAGGATGTCCGAGAGTCATCTTCACGTATGGCATGTATGCTAATCCGTATGTGAGTGTGCGCCGTCTTATATGTGTTTGTGAGATCAAACCACAACATAAATAAAGACATACTGTGTATCTATAGCTGATTAAACACACAAAACTGTAATCCAACTAAATTCGCTCAAGCAGGCCAACAGTTGCTCCTGGCAAACTGACTGTAGAAGTCAGTTCCTCCCACCTCCAGTACAGTTCCTCTGCTTTCAAAAAAGCCCCCAGACAGTGTTTTAAACATTATATGGCAATCCAAGTGTTTTTTCCTCTGTAGTACTAGCATTAAAATGGCCTGTAATACAGACAAACTGTACTGTATATTCACTTGGTTAAACGTATAATACTGTAAACGAGATTGGTATATTCATGTAACAATAAAGGAAACACTTCCCAATATGCTTTAGTAGAACAAATGCTGGAACGAATGTATCTTACAAATGAAATTAAGCATTAAATTCCTTAATTATGATTTAGCACTTACTGATCATTTCACAGCTAGTCTAGACTGTATCTACAACTAAATCTGAGTCATAATGCTGAATCACTGTCTGGTTATGCAGCTTTTGGTGCATGCGCTTCTGTGTAAATCCTGGATGTGTATCCATTGGTTATACAAAGAAGGTCATCTAAAGAATGCTACATGTTAGCCTTCCCATTCATTTCAATTAATGAAAAACACACCGTTTCATTTCTCAGACTCCTTAACAGACATTTGCAGCAGACACTTACTTAAAATCACTCTGTATCTCTATAAAAATATTGTCCATTTCAGAGTGTGCTCAAATTTAGCCTTGTTTTAGCTACAGATATGGCTACTAGAACGCGCGTTTCTTCCTGCGCAGTACTGCAGTTTGTGATCCGTAGTCACGCGGCGTACTGCGGCCGTGAAGTCCACATTTTCATTTTTTTTAAAAAACATTTCTGTGCTTTACGCAATAACCACCAGGTGGCGCAAGGAACAACCGCTTTTCCATTGACTTACAGTATTTGTATACAAGAGCGCTAATTCAGCTCCCTCGATGCCTCCAGCTGGGCTTCTTTATTTATTTATTTATTTTGGAGAACAGGCCCGGTTTGGCTAATCGGGAGGACCGGGAGAATTTCCGATGGGCCGGTCCGTTTTTTAGCCACAAGGGCCTGTGTCCGTAGCTGCTTGCATCCACAGCATTCGCACTTTTTTAATTATTTGATCATAGCCTCACTCTTTGTATCCATTATTGTATTCATTATTTTGCCGACTCCGCATTTTTATTTATTTATTTAGGTAATACTGGTCAAAAGTGTTGCAGAGGACTGTGTAATTTCTTGATCCAAACGCACCGGTATGACACTACCATTGTGGTCCAGTGGTCAGCACGTTGGATTATGACGCCGCCAGCCCGAGTTCGAACCTCGTCAGGATAATTTATTTATTATTTTTTTGTTAAGACATAAGACGCACATTTAAAAAAACGAAACTAAATTAAAAACATGAAACACACTGAAACTGGGCAATTAATTTAAACCTTTCAAAAACATAACAGTAATTTAATGTCTTTTGTTATGGAGCCCTTTAGCTCACGTGCTCTGGCTGCTACAGTATATCCGTTCAGTGTGCTCACTATGTTACATAACTGCCCCCTGCTGGCCATGTACTGCTTGTGTTAGACCATGTTGCGTATTGCCGCGCATTACTGCGGACATGCACGAGATTTGTTTAAATCACTCGCGCATTCTCAGTAGCCTATCTGTAAGACAACATCTTTTAAAAACAAAAAATTGCTTGCTGGGCAGGTGCCCGGCTCAGTTTGTATGTTCCTCTCACATGATACGAGCCATGACCATCAACAGTTTCACGTAAAAATCGAAATCTTTCTCTCATCCTGGTTGTCAAGCAGTTCATCGGTGAGCCCTTACTTTTCAGCAGTGTTGGGTAAGTTATTTAAAAAATAATGAATTACTAATTACATCATTACAATGCATTTAAATTACTTTTTAATCACAATGCTAATTACTAATAAGGAATTTAATTACTTGACTCAAAACTATAAAATCCCTATAAATATCAACACATCCTTTCATTCTTTACATTTGTGCCTTCGTTAAAAAAACACAATACATTTTAATAACAACTTGCATACCATAACATGCATTTGCTAACAAATAGAATTACTTGTGCACACACCATGTACACATACAGTACAAGCACATAGACAGGACAGACAGCAAAAAAAAGATTTGCTTACTTAGATTTTTTTCGTAATCAAGCTAAATAATCTGCCAATGGGTAAGCTAAATAATCTCTCTGTAATATAATGTGTTGCATATTATTTCTTAAAACAAACCAATATGTTTTGCTTGGCAAAATTTTTTTTTCTTTATTTAGAGAATTTTTTAGATATTTGGACTAGAAACAAGGCAAAAAAAAAAAAATCAAAGTAAGAAAATCGTTTTTTTTTGCAGTGAAGACAGACAGAGAGACACATGCACGCTGTAATTGTGAAGTGGACGCTGACAACGGAGGTGCGTATCCAAACGCAGATTTATTAAACAGAATGGTCAGGCAAGAAACAGTCAACACAGGAGCAAACAGATCCAGAGTCATGGTCAATAAGCAGGCGAATGGTCAGTACAGGCAGGCAGCAAGCAACGTAAACAAACAAAACAAAGCGAGGGTCAAAAACACGACAAGACAAGGAAAACGCGTTGTATGTTCACAATCATTTGAACATGGCTCAGCTATGAGAGTGTCAAAGTGAGCCTTATATATGTGTGGTGTAATCAGTACAAGAGCAGCTTCAGCTGTGTGAGTGTAATCAACGGAGACTTGGAGCAGGTGTGTGGTGTGGTGTGGTGCATGACTGGAACTTGCAGACCATATAATGGTGGATTTGTAGTTTATGCAATCTGTGTGTTTACCAGACAATCGGCACAGGCCTCGGAATACCGCTGGTGACCATTACGCACACAACGCACACACATGTACAGTATATATACACTTGTAAGTCAGATTATTAGCCCCCCTGGAATTATTAGCCCTGTTATTTTTCCTCTTTCCTATTTTTCTCAACACATTTCTAAACATAACAGTTTTAATAACTCCTTTCTAATAACTGATTTCTTTTATCTTCTTGCCATGATGACTGTAATAATATTTGACTAGATATTTTTCAAGACACTTCTATACAGCTAGTGACATTTAAAGGCTTAATTGGGTTAACTAGGCAAGTTAGGGTAAAGAGGCAAGTTATTGTATAATGATGGTTTGTTCTGTAGACTGTCGAAAAAATAATTAAAATAATTTGGATCTTAAAATGTTTTTTTTTTTTTTTTAATGTAAACTGCTTTTATTTAGCCAAAATTAAACAAATAAGACTTCTCGAGAAGAAAAAATATTATCAGACATACTGTGAAAATGGCCTTGCTCTGTTAAACATCATTTAGGAAATATTTAAAAGAGAAAAATAAATTCAAAAGGGGGCTAATAATTCTGACTTTCAACTGTATACTTCCAGGACTCTGAATATAGACACAGACTGACAAGGAGAAATCCCTAGATGAGCTTTCTTGCTTTCGGTGAACGACAGCTAACCTTTGGGGGCCTTTTTGTTGGGCACTTGGATTTGACGTAAGATAATGTGACTGTAAATGCTGTTTGCTGAACACATCCACAACCATGCTGGATCCCATCTAAAAACAATGGTTTGAGGAACATTGTTTATTAAGCATGTGCAATCAGCTTGATAAATGCAACCTTTGTTAGGTGGAAAAGAAATTATTCAGCAAAAATATCTTGAAAAAAAAAAAAAAAAAAAAAAAACACTGCTTCTCTGAAAATTATACCATATGTTGTATTTGCTATGAACAAATTTCTGACTCAATTCATTGTTTCTACGCCCATACATCTTTTAAAACAAACTTGAACTTCTATAGTTGGAAAAATAAGTTATTCTGCAAACTATATCTGCATAAGAAAAAAAATTATCTGCGTCTCTGAACATGATTTATAATAATTATTAGATTAGATTAGATCTAACCAGGAGTGCAATAGCAGCAAGTGCAGGATACAGGTATAAGTTATAAAGTGCAGTTATAGAAAAAACTATGGTGATATTTACAGATGGATGAACATTATATACAGGTTATATTAGCTATGAACAGAGATTTACAATAGATGGATATATGTACAGGTTGCTATTAATAATTAGAAGTTTGCAGATAGATAAACAATTACAAATGTATATGTACAGTTGGTATGTACATAATTACAAATGTGCAGTGGGTATGTACAGTTCAAATGAATGAATCAGTGCAATGAATATGTGCAATTTTAAATAGTGCAATGATTATGAGGAGTATAAGTTATGAGGAGAGTGGGGGGTGTATTAGGGGGCAAAGAGTCAGTGGGGGGCAGAGTTCAAAGGGAGACAGCTCTGGGGAAAAAGCTGTTCCTTAGTCTATGGTTTTTGTCCGGGGGAGCCTGAAGCGCCTGCCAGAAGGCAGGAGAGAAAACAGTCTGTGAGCAGGGTGAGAGGAATCTTTAAGAGTACTGCGTGCTCGGCGCAGACAGTGTTTCCTCTGAATGTTCTCTATGGCTGGCAGTGTGGTCCCTGTGATGCGTTGGGCAGTTTTCACCATCCGCTGCAGTGCCTATGCTCCGCAACCGAGCAGCTTCCATACCAGACTGTGGACACAGTTCGTCAGGATGCTTTCTATTGTGCCGCGGTAGAAGTTCACCAAGACGGCTGATGACAGCTGGTTCTTCTTAAGTTGCCTTAAGAAAAATAGGCGCTGGTGAGCCTTCTTGAACAGGCTAGAGGTGTTGGGTGGTCCAGGAAAGGTCCTTTGAGATGTGGGTCCCCAGGAACTTGAAGATGAGACAGGCTCGACGGCCATCCCATTGATGTGGATGGGATCATGTGAGCCTGTTTCGTCCCTTCCTGAAGTCCACAATGAGCTCCTTGGTCGTTGTCCGGTCGTTTAAGGAGCAGATTATTGTTGGTGCACCAAGTGGCCAGATGCTGTATCTCCTCCCTGTAGGCAGTCTCATCATTGTTGCTGATTAGACCAATCACTGTGGTGTCATCTGCAAATTTGATGATGGCGTTAGAACTGTTCACAGGCCTACAGTCGATGGTAAAAAGGGAGTAGGAGGAAGGGGCTCAGCAACCACAGCCCTGTGGTACACCAGTGTTGAGTGTGACGGTGGTGGAGCAGATATGGTCTGATCTAACATTCTGAGGTCTGTTAGTCAGAAAGTCCATAACCAGTTGCAGAGAGACGTGTTGATATCCAGGTCTCTAAGTTTTGATCATTAACTTAGAGGGTATGACAGTGTTGAATGCTGAGCTGAAGTCAACAAACAGCATTCGTGCATAAGTGTTTTTATTGTCCAGGTGTGTGAGTACAAGAGTGCAGTGCTATGGAGACTGCATCTTCTGTGCTCCTGTTGCCACGGTAGGCAAACTGATGTGGGTCTAGTGTGGGATGGCAGAGAGTCTTTCAGATGTGCCAGGACCAGCCGCTCAAAGCACTTCATGATGATGGGTGTGAGTGCTACAGGGCGGTAGTCATTCAGGCATGTTGGGCTGGAGTGTTTCGGCACCGGCACAATAGAGGTGGTTTTAAAGCATGTTGGCACAAGCTGCTAGGTTAAGGGACAGGTTGAAAATGTCTGTGAATACCCCAGCGAGCTGTTCTGCACATGCTTTTAGGACGCGCCCAGGAATACCGTCTGGTCCAGCAGCCTTACGCACATTTATCCAACTCAGTGCGGTGTAGACTTCTGAGGAGGTGAGTGTGATAGTTGAGTGGTCGGTTGAGGAAGTGATCCTGGTGTAGGGTTCTTTATTGTCTCTTTCCAAGCGGGCATAAAAGTCATTTAGTTCGTTCAGGAAGGAGACATTTGTGGCTGTGGACTGGCTGGGTTTGTAGTTGCTGATGGCCTGTATGCCCTGCCACATTCGCCGAGGATCAGAGTTGGAAAAGTGCTCCTCTAGCTTTAGCTTGTAACAGTGCTTGGCCTTTTTGATGCCCCTCTTCAGATTAGCCCTGGCAGTGCTGTAGGCCTGTGCATCCCCCCAATCTGAAGGCAGTGTTGCGTGCCTTCAGCAGGAGGCGCACCTCCTTGTTCATCCATGGCTTTGATTTGGGTATGTGGTGATCTGTTTCTGGGTTGTAACACTGTCTATGGTGGTGTTGATGTATTCCAGACAGAGGAAGTGTAACTGTCAATGTCTGTGTGAGAGCCACAGGTGGCCTGGGAAGCCAAACATACTCCAGTCTGTGTGTTGAAACCTGTCCTGGAGTGTGGAGTCTACCCCCGCTGGCCACACTTTGATGGTCCTCACTGATGGTTTCACACGGTTGATGAGGGTGAATACTTTGGGGTGAGAAACAGAGAAAGGTGATCTGATTGACCCAGGTGGGGGAGGGGGGTCACAGCGTAGGCTTCAGCCATGTTTGTGTATACCTGGTCCAAAGTCTTGTTTCCCGGTGTGTGACAGAAAATGTTTTGATGGAATTTGGGAAGCACTGTCTTTAAGTTCGAGTAATTAAAATCCCCCGCAACAATAAAAGCAGCCTCCGGGTGAGCAGTCTGTTGTTTGCTGATGGCTGCATGAAGTTCATTCATAGCAAGCTTAGCATCAGCATCGGGTGGAATATATGCAGCAGCTATTATAATGGAGGTGAACTCTCTTGGCAGATAAAAGGGTCTGCATTTGACCATTAGAAATTCCAGATTAACAGAGCAATGTCTCCAACAATGACAGAGTTTGTGCACCAAGCTTTGTTAATATAAATGCATAATCCTCCGCCTCTGTTCTTACCGGAGTCATCCACCGTTCTGTCTGCCTGGAATGTGTGATGCTCAGTTAAAGATACAGCGTTGTCTGGTATCCCGCTGTTTAGCTATGTTCTGTGAAATCATGACATTACAGTTCCATAATCTTTTGCTGTGGTTGATGCGCAGTCGAATCTCATCCATTTTGTTCACCAGAGTCCGTACATTGGCGAGAAAGATGCTCGGTAAAGAGAGCCGGTGTGGTGTTAGCTTTAGCTTAGCTCTTAGCCCGCCGCGCTTCCCCCCGCCTTTGTTACGCTCGCTCCGCCGCCTTCGAGCACTTCCGCCCGGCCGGGCAGAGCACTCAGCCTCGGGTGTTCTAGCGATCTCTGGAGTGAGTCTTAGATTGCTGATAAAACTGTCCGGAATGCACAAACCAATATCCAAGATCTCCTGTCGGGTGTACGATGTAAAGGCATTACTGTTCTGAACGAACAGACCCGAAATCAGCAGGAAAAATACTTGCAAAAACTGCAGAAACTTGAGAGACGCTGAGCCTCGCGATGTGTACGCGCCGCCATCTTGGTCTAAGCGCCAAGATGGCATTTTTTTTTACAGTATTTAAGGTAAGAACTTTATAAGTAACTGTAATTAACCCATATCTGTCACCTCACATTTCGAGTTTACACTTGAAAATTGGTTATGATACATGCATATTAAACCTTATTATACCTTTTGTAAGCTGTTTGGACAGAACTGTGTGTAGGCATAAGTGTGTCCACTGTCATATTGTGGTGATATAAAGACAATAAGCTTTGTTTTTTTAAATTTCCTGACATTAAAATAGGATCCCTCCCATTTTGAGCCCCACCACAGCATAACGCAGGAGTGCGGTTTCCGCAAAATTGATTGACGGCCACGTATCAACATGTCTCCGTAACGCGTATAATCATATCAACAAGAAAGGACGCACTCAAAGCAACCAGGATTAAAAGATCTTTTCAGCTCACTGTGATCATTAATCATCATGAAATGTAATCAAGAATGAGTTTTACAGTTTAAAACGTTTTGAAATGAATTACAGTGATTTTACCATCTTTATCACCACAGCTGCATGTCAGCACAATTCTAAAAGAAAGACCTTCAATCCAGGTTTGTGGGCCATTAAATCAAGTTTATTTTGCACATTAACATACGAATATCTGTACTGCAGAGAATATTAATGTGTATCTTGTCATAAAGGACATAAGGAATAGCATTCCTGTCACAAAGTTAAATGTGCGCGCTGTGTGTGTACGGTTGTGTGTGTGGGTGTCTGTGTGTGTGCATGAACTTTTGTAACGACATTGTGCGTGACTCATCGTTGCAGAAAGGCTTGAATTAAACTTCATAACAAATACATCAAATAATCATTGGGCAGTTCTTACTATAGTATTTTCACAAGCGTTACGTGAGATCTGCCTTCCTTCATGTCTTTCACTGTGCTGTTTATCTGACGCAGCCGGAGGACTAAAGGCAGGTTATACTTCTGCGTCAATCGCATGTGTATGCTCTGGCGCAGCCTTTGCATGGTCACATACCCTCACTGTGGCCGTCACCGACCCACAAATAATGTAACTACACGTTGCAAAACGGTGCGTAGCGTAAGCTCTGTAATTGGTCGGCTTGGTAGCGCTGATGAGTGTGGGCAGGACCGAGAGCCAGGCAACCCGTTGGTGCGAGAGTTTACAAGTGTCAAGTCCTGTGAAGGAGCTGCAGATAGAAAGTTTGTTTTTGTGTTTATATGATTAAAGTTGTTGCACGTCCACTAGTTCCCGCCTCAAAATGAGCGAGTTTGAGCCATTTGTACATTAAGGTAGCATACGGAAAAACAAAACACCAGCGAAGAAACCTTACACATCGAAACAAGAAACCTCATGCCGGCTAGCGTTTTGGAAGTGCTATTGCAGAGCAACACAAACAGCACGCAGAAGTATAAATGCAAAGCAACGCGCAAGGCATGCACAGTGGGTATAAACTAGAAACGATGGACGTGGAGAACTGGCATTAATGGCTCAGGCACAAAAACAGCAAATATTCTGATAAGGTATAATAAATAATCTGATGGTTGAGCTGATACTTACAGAGACATTCTGGAGACACAAAAGACTTAAATATTGAAAAAGGATAAAATAGGTACCCTTTAAATATCAATATATTTAAAATGTCAATATAAGTTGTTTTTTTTTTTTTAATGTATTGGAATTGTATGTATACCTCTGTGCAAAAGTGACCAAAAATGAAAAGCAATCCCTTACTTTTTCTTCTTTTTTTTTTTTTTCAGTGGATAAGTCATTTATTACAGTAACTACTTTCTTTGTAACTCATTAAACACAATACTAACTTCAAGACATTGTGTTCCCAGCATCCGTTTAGCATAAATTGCTAAATGGCTTGGCAGATGAGAGTGATGTGAGTCATCTTTCTGTCCAAGGCTTCAAAAAATGTCTAAAGCTCAAAACTGCCTTGGGAAGCATTGTCAGTAGATGGATATTTTGGGATGTTTCTTTTAACCTAAAGGCTTTCTGAAACCTCCCCAAATAAGGATGAAGGCTATTTATGTGAACTGTTTACAAAGCAACAAAATAGCTGTAAATACTAATACAAAAAGTACAATCATGCAATACTTCACATTCAAAAATGACTGTCTAAACTGTTGCATTTGTTTGCAACATGCTCATGCATAATTAAGAATATAATATTCATCTTTAAATGGTCTCAAAGGATTATAATGGAGAGTTTCATCTACAAGGTCTTTTGTGAGGGAAAATGGTTTGAAATAAGAAGAGCAGCAGCTTTTAAATATAAAACAGCATAGGCAATTTATGAAAATGTTTATTGGCTTTTCATTGGTAGTTTACCTGTACAAAACACATTAAAATACTCATAAATAATATCTAATGCTTCATATAATTGCTTTAACCATCTTCTCTATAACCACATTTCCTGGAATTTATATCACTGACCAGATTCAAATGTAATACCAATTTAATTTGAACATACTACAATCACATCTGTCTCACACATAATCAATACTAAGAATTTTCATTGGTAACATTTACATAAAAGTGGGGAGGGATAAATAAAAAAACTAGGATAAATAAGTTAGGGTAAGTAAATATATATATATATATATATATATATATATATATATATATATATATATATATATATATATATATATATATATATTGATTTACTCATTTTCTTTCCGGCTTAGTCCTTTTATTAATTCGAGGTCGCCACAACGGAATGAACCGCCAACGTATCCAGCACATGTGTTACGCAGCGGACGCCCTTCCAGCAGCAACCATTACTGGGAAACATCCACACACTCTCATTCACACACATACACTATTGACAATTTTAGCCTACCCAATTCATCTATATCACATGTCTTTGGACTTGTGGGGGAAACTGGAGCACCCGAAGGAAATCCACACGAACACGGGGAGAACATGCAAACTCCACACAGAAATGCCAACTGTGAACCAGCGACCTTCTTGCTGTGAGGTGATCGTTCTACCCACTGCGTCACTGTGTCATATATACACACACACACACATGCACGCACACACACACACATATATATATATATATATATATATATTAGGGATGCACCGATGCCGATACTTGGATCGGATATCGGTTCGATATCGCATATTTTTGCTGGATCGGGTATCGGCCAGCTGGTACCGATCCAAATCCGATCTTGCGCGTGCGCTTTATTCTGTGTTTATAAGCCAACTAATAGGCTACATGAAGCCTATTTAAAGGCACTAGAACGTTGTCATGTAGGTCCACTATATCCGAATGTTCTGATGCCATTCTACAGTTTAATGTGAAGTACAGATGAATATTAAAGTGTTTAAATTCATGTTCAGTTCAGCGCTTCCCGCGGCTGCGCCTGTCAATCATTCTCCATTCATTCACAATTCAGTCTGCTTGTCGCATTTGACAACAGGAAAACTTTCTCTAAGACTATTTGTTCCCTTTAGTCTAAATAATTAGTGGAGATATGCATTTAGTTTTGCATTAAATGGGTTCATTTTGACTGCAGCAGGAGTTTATTTCATCATGTTTGCGCTGCTGTGTCTGTTAGATCAGATCGCATTCGCAATACTGGAGTGGAGACGGTTATTACCTGCTCTTCACACACAAAGTAGGCCTACCTGAAATGTTTAATTAGAAAAGCCTCAATAATGCATTGGACAGATCCTCAACGCACTTATTTCTTCCATTTGAGCTGCTGTTTTGCAAATGTCTGCAGATACCGGAGCGCTGCGCGCTGTCTCCGATGCATCAAGCGCTTTCATTCACGTGCCGGCTGCATGCGCAGAGGCGACGTGCGCCGCTCCGTATAAGATTCTTACAATGTGTTTGTTCTCCCATCCTTCAGATTGAGTTATTTTTCTATGGTGAATACATTAATTGCTGCGAATAGTTTTAAAGCCTGGCCCATTGTGGTCAATAGTTTATTAAATAAACTAAAGGTGAAACTAACGGGCGCAATATGGATTGTTATTAACAGAAAATGATTTAGCCTAATATAGGCTATTCTGAAACTGTGAACATTTCACTGTAATTTATATATTAATATTTTATTAAACAGACCAGTTTGTGTTTTGGCGCTGAAGCATATAAGATTTGGAGAGGAATTAAGTAAAACTGGCATCAGACGGTTTAGTTTAATCTGCATCAAACCTGCAGGAAAATATCAGGCTGTAATTTAATATAATTAATAAATTTAATAAAAGGCTGATTATTTTACCAACGATGTCAATAGCCTATTGCAGATATCAAAGAAAAATCTTAATATTAAAAAGGAAAGGACAATATCACAAGGAATGCTCAAATAATGTTTTCAGTTAGATTGTGCCGTCTGTCATGTATACCTATAGGTCTGTTATTTTTTTACTAAAGAAGATGATTTCAGTTTAGCACCAGAGTTATAGAAACTGCTCATTTCGGTTAATTTGGGCTCGTTAACCGAATGTTAACCGCAAACAGATTAATATTAAAATATTAATAAAAATATAATTGACGTGCCTATATTTTGTATGACACATTAAATATTGCATTTTAAAATACTTATTTATTTTAAATGCAAACAGCATACAGAACATAATATAGCATCTTTCCTCCTGTGTTTTAGCAGCATATAGAAAAACAGAAACTAAACAAAAGAATAAATAAATCCTGCTCTAGATCTTTCCCTTAAATGACAAATTTAAATTACAAAACGAAAACACTGACTTTTTTTAAGAACCGGCAGGCTGTTTGTCCAATTATGTTTTTTTTCTTCCATCAAATAATAATATCAGGCTACCTCAAATAGATCGCTCCAAAATATGCATTTAATTAATGTTAATTAATTAATGTTAAATATTACAAACCCCCTGTCAACATGTTTAATAGAATTCATTAGTTTAAAGATTATGTCTTTAATTACGATTATGACTTATTTCCTCTGTCTGATTCGCGGTTCATGTGCGCGCGCTGCGTGTAATGAAAGACAATGAACCTAAAGGCTCTATGTTGACTTTTTGTAAAGTATTGGCTACTACATAGCATATAACAATTTTGTTGTTTACATATGATATTGCATTATTTGCATACATGTTTTTTTAAGCTGTAAAATAAAAAACCTAAGTTTGGTGCGAGGTCCATTAGCCTATGCAAAAAAAAAAAAAAAAAAAAACTTTAGATTTGTTTGATTGGTAGATTAGGCTATGTAGGCTATTTAGAAAATTATATTATATAAGAACTATTAATAACTGTAATTTTCCAAATAGAAAAAAGGTTGGTTTGTTAGTTGAACACTAAATCACCAATAGTCTATTTATTGAGTTTATGACACGGCTCTGGCAACACAGAGGCGATCCACATCAGCGCTGGGTGGTTTGTCAACAATTCTGTGTCAAACTATGAGCAGAAATATCCTTCTTTCATTTTGCTTCTTTGACAAAATATGTAGGCACGTGTGGTTGCACGTTACTGTGACTGCACACGCTTTTCCATTCCAGAAACGCGAGGCGCACCGCACTGCCTTTATTGATGACAAGATAAAAAGGAGCGCGGTGCTCTTTTTATGTCACTAGGAAACGACTGAATCAGCTGAGCAGTATTGTGCGCGAGTGTTCCTGACAGTAATAGTAATTTTTAATTGCATTATGATATTTAAGATTTGTAAAGTCATACAGCTTTGAATGACTTGAAACAGCGACCACAAGTCTCTCCTCCATCATTAAAAGCTCGCCGAAGTCGTCTTGACAACACAGACACTGCTGTCACCTCAAAGAAAACCCAACCCCGCCTCTGCTTTCATTTGATTGAAGAATGAAAAAGACGAGACTGATGTAACACGCTTTTTCCGCTGAAGAGCACATAGCGCGCAACGGCAAAACATCAGTAAACCATGCAAAAGATGCACCTATCAGTCTCAAGGCAAAAAGCGTTGGGGACAACAAAAAAAACGGCACAGTATCGGGATTGGATCGGTATCGATCGATATTCAGAATTTTGGTATCGAGATCGGATCGGTTGGGAAAAAATGGTATCGGTGCATCCCTAATATATATATATATATATATATATATATATATATATATATATATATATATACATACAGTTGAAGTCCGAATTATTAGCCCCCGTTTATTTTTTTTCCCCAATTTCTGTTAAACGGAGAGGAGATTTTTTTCAACACATTTCTAAACATAATAATTTTAATAACTCATTTCTAATAACTGATTTATTTTATCTTTGCCATGATGACAGTAAATAATATTGTACTAGATATTTTCTAGTACACCTTAGAATTATAAGGTTCTATCTGACATTTTTGTGAAAATTGAGTTATTTACATATTCTTATTAAATGACAACTTATTTACATTATGGTATTTTTTTTTTATAAGTTGTTTACATTTTAAGACTTTTTATTTAAAAAAAACAAATGTTACACACACTGTTTGCAATGAAATGCAAAAACTTTGAAACACAATATCTCGCAGATAGAACCTTATAATTCTAAGGTGACGACTTCTATACAGCTTAAAATGACATTTAAAGGCTTAACTAGGTTAATTAGGTTAACTAGGCAAGTTATTGTGTACTGATGGTTTGTTCTGTAGACTATCGAAAAAATATAGCTTAAAGGGGCTAATAATTTTGACCTAAAATGGTTTAGCCAAAATAAATCAAATAAGACTTTCTCCAGAAGAAAAAATGTTATCAGACATACTGTGAAAATTGCCTTGCTCTGTTAAACATCATTTGGGAAATATTTAAAAAAGAAAAAATAATTCAAAGGGGGGCTAATAATTCTGAATTCAACTGTATGTACTGTATGTAACTAACTGTATGTATATACAGCGTTGCGTTGGCACGAGGCCGCAATGTCCCACCAATGACGATCTATCGCCATATCGCACTGCTACGAGTGTGATATTGCGTTTATACAACAGTTTGACGGCATAATGGTGTATATAAAAAATAAATAAATCAAACACAGAGTCTAAAAATCCTTTTGTATGAGGAACTACTTTTTTCCTTCACATTTGCAGCTGTCACCAATGTTATTTTAGAGCTAGCATCTGAATGATTCTCTAGCGTAATGTCTAAAGTGATGACAAAACAGGTGATTTTGCTCACATTTTAAGATAAGGCTAAACGGCATAAAATGCCATCAGTCTAACACTAGAGACATTTCCCAGTATTTCTCTGTTGCAATGGGGATATCACAATAATTAACTCCATAAAAGCCCAAGCAACACAATCACTATTAGATTACTGTTGTGTTTGCGATAAGAAAAAACACTAAACACATGCAGACATTTCTTCTTTCTTTCTTTTTGCTGAACTAGTCTGCAATAACGAAAACAGGATACTCATTAGAAACAAACAGACGGCCAACCAAAAAGTAACTCAAAGAGTGTACGAAGAGTGGCTAACACAAAATACATACATTCCTGGTATGTGAGTCCCATCTCACACTCAATACACTACAATTACTATGCTATAAATACAGCACTGCAACATAAAGAGAGAGAGATCAACTTAGATTGTCACTTACCAGTTTAATAATGTTTTGATCAGCTGTAGTTTGAAAATATGCCAGTATTTTCTCCTCTAAGGGCTTATTATGCGGTCTCTGTCGCCATCTTGTGGATGGACAACGTCAACCGTCTTTGCTCAATGACAGGCTAATGGCCGCCGACGCGCTGTCTCTCAGAAATTATAAATATTTAAAATAGGCACTATCCTTATAAATAAACTGCATAGATGCAATCTAAACACGTCCATTCTCATCTAAAAAAGCCTCAAAAGTACATTATGTTGTCCAACAGCTGCAATATTTGTCAAACTGTAGCAAGTTTATTGATCTTCTGTCACTCTATGTGGGCAGAGTAATACAGAAGGGTGAGTAGGCTGTTTGAGTTCTGACATTGCAGAATATTGAAGAATATCTTCTGATGGCTAATTCCACGATAATAATGTCAAAGCGCAAATCATCTCAGACTTTCTTTAACATGAAAATGAGTTAAGTTTACTCAAATGGCCTCAATCCAATAGAGCACCTTTGGGATGTGGTGGAACAAGAGATTCGCATCATGGATGTGCAGCCAACAAATTTGCAGCAACAGCGGGATGCTATCATGTCAATGAAATACCTTGTTGAATCTATGCAACGAAGAATTAAGGCAGTTCTGAAAGCAAAAGTGGGTCCAACCCGGTACTCTTAAGGTGTAACTAATAAAGTGGCCGGTGAGTGCCACTTTTATATATATATATATATATATATATATATATATATATATATATATATATATATATATATATATATATATATATATATATATATAGGGGGCTAATAATTTAGGAGGCCTAATAATTCTGACTTTAACTATACAGGGAGTGCAGAATTATTAGGCAAGTTGTATTTTTGAGGATTAATTTTATTATTGAACAACAACCATGTTCTCAATGAACCCAAAAAACTCATTAATATCAAAGCTGAATATTTTTGGAAGTAGTTTTTAGTTTGTTTTTAGTTTTAGCTATTTTAGGAGTATATCTGTGTGTGCAGGTGACTATTACTGTGCATAATTATTAGGCAACTTAACAAAAAACAAATATATACCCATTTCAATTATTTATTTTCACCAGTGAAACCAATATAACATCTCAACATTCACAATTATACATTTCTGACATTCAAAAACAAAACAAAAACAAATCAGTGACCAATATAGCCATCTTTCTTTGCAAGGACACTCAAAAGCCTGCCATCCATGGATTCTGTCAGTGTTTTGATCTGTTCACCATCAACATTGCGTGCAGCAGCAACCACAGCCTCCCAGACACTGTTCAGAGAGGTGTACTGTTTTCCCTCCTTGTAAATCTCACATATGATGATGGACCACAGGTTCTCTATGGGGTTCGGTCAGGTGAACAAGGACTCCATGTCATTAGTTTTTCTTCTTTTAGACCCTTTCTTGCCAGCCACGCTGTCGAGTACTTGGACGCGTGTAAAGGAGCATTGTCCTGCATGAAAATCATGTTTTTCTTGAAGGATGCAGACTTCTTCCTGTACCACTGCTTGAAGGTGTCTTCCAGAAACTGGCAGTAGGACTGGGAGTTGAGCTTGACTCCATCCTCAACCCGAAAAGGCCCCACAAGCTCCTCTTTGATGATACCAGCCCAAACCAGTACTCCACCTCCACCTTGCTGGCGTCTGAGTCGGACTGGAGTTCTCTGCCCTTTACCGATCCAGCCACGGGCCCATCAAGACTAACTCTCATTTCATCAGTCCATAAAACCTTAGAAAAATCAGTCTTGAGATATTTCTTGGCCCAGTCTTGACGTTTCAGCTTGTGTGTCTTGTTCAGTGGTGGTCGTTTTTCAGCCTTTCTTACCTTGGCCATGTCTCTGAGTATTGCACACGTTGTGCTTTTGGGCACTCCAGTGATGTTGCAGCTCTGAAATATGGCAAAACTGGTGGCAAGTGGCATCTTGACAACTTGGCAACTGCACGCTTGACTTTTCTCAGTTCATGGGCAGATATTTTGCACCTTGGTTTTTCCACACGCTTTTTGCGACCCTGTTGACTATTTTGAATGAAACGCTTGATTGTTCGATGATCACGCTTCAGAAGCTTGGCAATTTTAAGAGTGATGCATCCCTCTGCAAGATATCTCACTATTTTTGACTTTTCGGAGCCTGTCGAGTCCTTCTTTTGACCCATTTTGCCAAAGGAAAGGAAATTGCCTAATAATTATGCACACCTGATATAGGGTGTTGATGTCATTAGACCACATCCCTTCTCATTACAGAGATGCACATCACCTAATATGCTTAATTGGTAGTAGGCTTTCGAGCCTATACAGCTTGGAGTAAGACAACATGCATAAAGAGGATTATGTGGTCAAAATACTCATTTGCCTAATAATTCTGCACTGCCTGTATATAACTATTTTCTTATTAGACGTTTAAAGCTTGCTAACATTTTAAATGACATGATTTTAAAACCGTTTTACACAATTTTGAGGAGTTTTAAAGAATGATGTTATCGCCCTTTAGAAAAAAAACAAGGGAGCATGCATGAATCTCGGGTATAGCAGATGTGATTCCTCTGTGCTAATTAACATCACACTGTGAGGTCAAATAAGAGAGTTATCAGATTTAACGACATAACACAGGCAGGTGATGGTACAGTAAACACCGAAATCATCTCACACACACCCCCTGATTCACCTTGATGAGATTAAAAGTGACATTTCAATTTTGACTGTCTGCTGGAGGAGATTGGGAATACTAAAATATGAAGCAAACAAGGGGATATTTGATGGGTATCTAAGACACTGTGCTATACAAGGTTAACAAAAGTGCTTTACAGAAGTCATAAACAGAGGAATCAAATCTTTGAGTGTTATTATCTATTATGTGTAAAACCAACAGCAAAAATGTGGTGGTTTTTAAGTCAGTTATTCTTTCATCTTATAAATGTGTCAGTAGGATATACAAGTATACATTTCCAACGTTATTTTGCTTTGAGATTTATTTATGCATAGGGAGTCTGACAGCAGCCAGTGCTCCACAAAGAGATCTGATCTCAGATGGAAAGACAGGAAGAAACAAAACAAACTGAAACAGAGATGAAATGTGGCAAGATCTCCAAGACATTTCTAAAAAGCTACAGTGCAAAAGTTGACTTCTGCTGAAAGTGAGATATAAAAACATTACGCTTTCAACTTGCCAGTCGAAACACTAAGTAAAAACATAAATGCAGGATTTAGTTCATTTTATCAAGATTAATAGCAGCTCATATCTGTGATTTGTTGCAACTGAAGCACACCAGAATACATATGTACCTCAAACCATTCTGTTTAGATTGAATCCGGCATATGGTATATAAACAGCATTCGCAGTCCCATTATCTTGCGTCAAATGAAACAAAAAGGGCCCCAAAGACTAGCTGTCTTTCACAGAAAGCAAAAAAGCTCATCTAGGGACTACTCCTTGTCAGACTGTGCCTATATTGAGAGACCTGGAAGTAAGATTGATTCACAAGCTCTCTGAGAAAAGAAAGCTGCCTTAAAAACCTTGGTCGATACAGCAATAATATTAAAACCGGAATTAAACCAAACTGAAATGGCAAGAACACCATTCAAGAACAACACTCCTCAACAAACATGGTACCCAAAAGTACCCAAAAATCTAAAATAAGGGCAGATTTATTGACTAAATCTTAATTGATGGGAATAACTATCCATGCTTCTAAGTAAACAATGCTACTTTACACACAATCCAAATTCTTCTAGTTGTATCTCATTCAGGTTTTACTTAGCACAATGGCCTGGGAGTCTGCAGTTTCAAAGGCTGTCCAATTGTATAGATGTATTTGTTTGATTCCTAAAAAATCCAAGAATGTTCGTTTACATGGACACATATAATCTTATGAAGTAATGCAATTAACACAATAGTTTGATTAAGAGTCTACCATGTAAACAGCGATTTTTGATCACCTTAATTTGACTAAAGTCCTAATCGTCGCATTATTGAAGTGCACTACAGACATGTAAACACCTTAATCAACCTTTTACCGTTGTGTAGGATTTTCACCGCATTTTGTGACAGGATACACTCACGGCTGTTTGACACTATTCACCGCACCTACCGAGTCAGTGAACAGAGTTTTTTTTTTCCCATATGGCGTGAACTATGATTTAAGACCACAGATTAGTTTAAGGTCACCACAACATTACGCAACACGCTGCAGCCAATGATGACCAGTTCATTTCTCTGTCTCATACATAAAATGTGCCTTTGTGTGACAGAGACATATTTGCACTTCAGAGCTGCACAGCTGGCATATTTTCAATGTGTCTGCAGTGTCAAAACATACCACTACGCTAATGGAGAGCTGATGAGATAAGAGGCATTTCATGCTCAAGGACTGAAGATAAAAGACGAGTGTGAGATGTTCCCAACAGAATTGTAACTCAGCATCCTAAAGAAATAAAATAGAGTAGTGACCTTAAAAAGGTTAGGTTCATCTTACAGTTTGCACCCAGTTTGTTTAACTTAAGATCTTTAAATAAAAATTGCATACAGTCACTACTGGTGTTCCACGGTTCAGTTCTAGGCCCACTCCTATTTATATCTTATCTACTACCTCTTGGCCAGATTTTCAGGAAATACCTTAGTTCTTTTTAAGTTCCTTCCCTCCTTCTTCCTTAACCAGATTCCTAGCTGAAATTAAAATCTGTCTCTCTGTCTTAGGGCTATATTTTAACAATCTAGGCGCAAAGTCTAAAGCGCATGGTGCAAAAGCATTAAGAGCGTGTCCGAATCCACTTGCTATTTTAAGGACGAATTTTAGGTGCATTAGTCATGGTTTGCGCCACGGCGCTTGGTCTAACAGGGTTGTGCGCATTATCTTAATTTTTGAGTTATGGGTTTGTTATGGGTTTGTTTCGAACATAAAATGCATTAAATCAATCAGACTCTCAACTCCCATTCTCTTTAAGAGTCAGTTGCATCGCGCCATGGCACATTTGCTATTTACATAGTGGACTTTGTAAGTGGAAAAACTGAATGAAAAAAAAGTGAACGCTTCACTAGCAAGAAAACAGTTAAATGGACCGTCTGCAACGCGAAGATAAAGAACGAGCCTCCTCCATTCGGCCTCTTTACTTTCTCTTTATTTTATTTTTAAAAAACTGAGTTATATCTAAACACGCGTCCTTTTCTTATCAGGGTTGGGTCGAAAGACGATGCCATCTTCCATCGCCGATGGTCGATAAACATCACGATGCTGAGCCGGCATTGCGATCCTCTGCCCCGCCCCCGTCGCAAACCCGCTCACAAAGCTATGTTTCCATTCAAAAATGCGAATTAACTTTATGCGGAAAACTGGATTATCGCATAAAAGACGTGCGAATAAAGCAGCATTTCCTCCAACGAGTCAAAAAGAACAAAATCGTCACTTCCTGATTATCTGGTGTTTTTAAACAAAAACTGTTTATCTACAAAGTTGAACACTAGCTTGGCTCGATTACCAATCAGGATCAGCTTTCTTTGTTATTTCGCCGGACTGCTCCATTGACAGCGGGAAAGACCAGAAAGACAAAAGCAAACAAAATCAGAGTCGACTAAATAATGCCGCACCACACAAAATTGAGAAGAAACCTGAAACTGTAAAGATGTGTGTGAATGTGATGATTTAGAAGCATTTTTTGACACAGAAATGTTATATTTTACATTGTTGAAAAAGAAAGTTATTAAAAAATGTGAAATACAATTTTATTTGTGTATATATAGTCAGTGAAATATTTTTCAGTGTTTATTAAACTCATTTGCTCATTGTCTGTTTTACTTTAAAGTCTTTAAATTTTATATTAGGCCTTGAAGGACAACTACTTAATTTAAATCATAGGGCAAATAATCCAATTCATATAAAGCATACAATTTAATAAATATTAACATATTAATTTGATAAAATTAACATCTGCACTGGACAAAATACTTAGCCCAGTCTTGTATGATTAATTTGAACAAGAAAAAATATTCATTCTAAATCATTAAATAAATGTTAAAGCAAAAATTTAACTTTCTCAAGCATCAACATACTATTATGACACCAAATTATATATTTTTGAATTGTATTTCTTGAAAAGCAATGCTTCAATTAATGATCTGCCAGACAGAACCTTACAATTCCAAGCAGAAAATGACTTTTCAGAATTAGAAGGTTCTATCTGCATTTAGCATGTTTTTATACTCCAATTTGCAAATGTAAGAAAACTTTGATAATTTACACATAGAGTATATTTAGGGTCTCTGTCATGTTAATGTATGAAAGAGAACTGTTACACACATATTGTTTGCTGTATGGAGTGCAAAAATAATCAAATATCAATAATGCAAAAATCAATATCTCAAAATCATTCAGAACGCAGAAAGAACCTTATAATTCCAAGGTACCGAAATACCAAAAAATAACACAACTGGAATAACTACAGCAGTAGCGATTGTCGATCTCATATGAAGCAACGACATACATGTATGATGACGATTGCAGGTGTTGCAGTGCTGTCCCATTTCTTAGGGGTAAATTTTGAAGCCCTTCCCCTTCACACTCTTTCACGGGCCAAGAGGAAAGGGTAGGGGTACGAAAATAGAATTGGGATTGGGCCTTAATTCACGCATTGGAAGCCTCTCACATTGACTACTGTAATGCTCTTCTCACTGGCCTTTCTTCTAAAAATCTCCATAAACTTCAACTGGTTCAAAACTCAGCAGCTTGTGTTCTTATTGGGACTTCATCAATTCAACACATTAGACCATGGTTTGCACTGGCTTCCATTTAAGTATAGTATTGATTTTAAAACTCTACTTCTCACTTTTAAGGCTCTTCACAGCCTTGCTCCATCATATCTCATTGACCTTCTCCACATTTTTACTCCTCTGTCTCGCACTTTCAGATCTACTCACACAATTTCTCTGCAGCCACCTACATGTTTAACCACAATGGGAGCTAGATCTTTTAGCTCTGTAGCACCTCCGTTATGAAACTCTCTTTCCCCTAACATAAGGAACAGCTATAACCTCCACAATTTTAAATCTCATCTTAAGACCCATATTTTTTACCCAAGCCAACTTATGACTATATTTTTATGGTTGTATTGTTTATTTTTGTATTTATGATGTATATTTGCACAGATTTCAGGTGTTATTAATTAGAGTTTTTATTTAAATGTATTTAGTAAGTGTTGGGTGTCTACAAAGGCATAAGTAAAAAAAAAAAAAAAGTAAATAAATAAATATTATTATTTTTATTTATTATTATTATTATTATTATTATTATTATTATTATAGATTGGATCATTGTGCCAACATGCCAGTGTAAAACATCTAAATAAAAGACTTAATGAAACCTTCTTTTAAACTACAGTGACAACACTCTTTTTAAATAATTTTATGCTATATAAAGTTTTAAATAAGAAATTTTCATCAAGTAATGCCAAACTATTCACTGGAAAGCAGATTTGCAAGTGTTTCCGATAATACAACTCCTAACCACCAGAGGGAGCACTTACCAGAAAACGCACTGATTGATTCTGCTATTTGGTTTGACCTGTTTTCTATGTCAAAGTAAAAAAATATAGCAGTTGACATTGACATATAGTTTAAAATGTTTTTGTAAGAAATAAAGAAATTCATCACACTACAATCACACTGAAATCTAAAGTCACATTTAGGAGACTTTAAAAAGTTTCAATTTTGAATGAATTTTCACATTTGTGAGATATGAAACGGTCTATCTTCATGAAGTCTTGTTTTTGACCTTTATTTTTCATTTGCTGTATAATACTGGGAATGATATTGGATTTATGACTCTTCTTGACCTTGCACGACTACATTTGAGGACTGACCTTTGGATTTGCTATCCTCACCTTCCAGTTTACCTTATTTAAATGTAGAGTTTAAGCTTGGTGTGTTTTACTTTTTGGAAAGAAGTCTCTTATTCTAACCAAGGCTCAATTGATTTCACAAACAAATCTGTAATAATATATTTATTTTAACATATTTCCATTCCATTCAGCTAAGCTGGATTTTTAAACTGATTTTCAGAGTTGCATTATGCTAATATGCTCAAGAGAAAAAGTTCTTTTTATTTTTCAATATTAAATCAGATGTGCTGCTTAAAATCCCATGAAATGGAAGAGGTTGTTTTATTTATTTTTTCCATGTATGTCTTCTTGAAAAAGAAAATAATGTGGATCAGGATTTGATTTTGTCCACTGAGAAATGATTAGATACTCTACCTGTTTGCTAGTGCTATCGTTTCTTTTGAGCAACAGGTTGTTCCATTATCAAGACAGTAAACATTATAAAAAAGTTGCTACAAAGAGGAAAATTTACTTTGAATGAGGTCAAGTGGATTATAAAATGTATTGTAATTTAACAGTAATGTGATCATATGTTAATGGTTGTGACCGCCATACTTACTGTGGCCTGGAGGCTTCAGCTTGATCCGTCTGGAGCTTTTCACCTCCCTCCACCTCCATGGTGCAGTACACAATTCGATTAGGAGCAACGGATTTCAGCCCTTGAACCTCTATGATCACAATCTAAACAAAAAGACCATATGATAAGACTTGGTCTGATATTTGAAAAGCATACAGTAGAATTATTTTAAGTGCTGGGCAAAAATTACCCATTAATTATTAATTTATTGCATGCAAAATAAAAGTTTTGTACTTGTTTATTTGTGTTAAGATATAAAATATATGTGTACATGATACAAATTACTGTATGTATAAATTTCAATTTCTATGTAACAAAATAGTTTTGCATAGTTTTGTTTCTTTGTATGTGTGTGTATCACATACAGTATACAGTGCTTCACAATCATGAGGGGGGTCTCTCCACTCCACCACCAGTGTGCAGCATCCACTTGGATGATGTGACGGCAGCCACAGGACAACAGCACCAGTACGGTCACCACATACCAGATAAAGGCAGAGTGGAGAGACAGTGATAGAGGTAATTCGGTGGATGGGGATGATTGGGAGGCCATGATTGGTAAAGGCCAAACGGTGGGAATTTGGAATATATTATGTCAAAATAAACTTTTATTTTGGATGCGATTAATCTTTGCCCACCACTAATAATTTTGTTTAAAACGTAGTTGTCCAAGAAGTGACAATTGACCATTTGCAAAGACCCACCCACCGTTACTGTTGCTATGTCAGACAAACAATACAGTTCTCACACTTGTTCTCAGCAAAGAGGAAACTCACAACACAACGAAAGACATCTTAAACAAGATCTTGTCTATTAAATTGGGTCGTTTTGTCACTTTTTAACAAACTCAACCAAATTCTGCTTTGTGGCTTTATAGTTCTGTTAATATTTTATTGTCTTAGTACAAGCGTCTTTTCATAGGCACAAAATAAACATCAAAAAACTAAACTGCAGAACACCGTCCTCACATACATTTTTTAAGTTTAAGCCCACCGAAATTAATTACTGTGGTCGTATTTGTTTGTTAGACCATTTGGTAGATTAAGCATTTTGATTGGTCCGATCACCTGTCAATCAAGGTCATTGCGAAGACCAAACACACTTTAGCTGTGTATCATTTCAGAGGCTGCATCCTCCAAAAGATGCATTCGAAGAGTGCTGTGTCATTGTGGCGCAACGAAGGCAGTCTGATTTCAAAAAAATTTGAAGGCTTCTTCAAATGCAGCCTCAAAATATGTCCTTCATTTCCTAGGAAATGAAGGACACAACCAGTGGATCTTTTGCGGCCTCGAACATCAAGATTCATTGCGTGCTGATAACAGAAGGATGTTTTTAAAAGAAAACTCTGGATTAAATGTATGAATTATGTTTATTTTACTTGGATATCTTAACATGATAAAAAACAAAGAGCATGACATGTCTTACTAAAAAGTGATTTTATAGACAGTTTATATTTTTATGTGCACATGTCTGGATCAAAGGATTTCCAGCATTTGTAAACCTTGATTTGCCTTCAGATGACTTACAATATTTATTGAAGTTATTACTAATTTTATTACAGCTTAACAGCAGCTGTTAGGTGAGGGGATCGGTCCTCTGTGGACGAGATTGTCTCATTTCAAAACACTTGGTTCGTCTTGTGTGGACAGCTTTTGTCTAGATTTTTGACCAAATTTTGAGGAAGGTGAAACTTAGCAAATGTCTAATTCCACGTTAATAAAGTGTTTGAACTAGGTCTGCAATTGGGATACATATACAAAATGAATGACCAATGTGATGGTGTCTGTAAAGATGGAATGGATATTAATCTCTACCTCTAAAGAAAACGACAGCACTACGTCAGATTTGGAGAGAGGCAAGTCGTTCTCATCACCGATGTCCAGGAAGCTGTTCATAGGTGTGAGTTTGGGCTTGACTTTGGGCTTGAAGTCTTTGGCCACAGGCTGGCTCTCTAGGTTAGCCATTAGCAGGTTAACAGATGACCTGAGTTCCTCCACGTACATCATCTCCATGTCTTTGGAAATAAACTTTGGAAACTTCCTCTCCTTTTGGACACAGGAAAAAAACAGAACAATGAACACTGTAACATTCACTTTTATATGTACAGTTCATTTGACCTAATATTTCATCCACAATATAATAATTCCCTATATATGACAATGGACCATAAACCAGTCATAAGAGGTTTATACATCAAACAAAAGCTGAATAAACTTTACAATATTTGGCCGAGATTTAACTATTTAAAAATCTGGAAACTGAGGGTTAAAAAAATATATGTAAATATATTTATAAAATTGTCCACATTAAAGTTCTTGGCAATGTATATTACTACTCAAAAACTACGGTTAAATTTCACTAAATTAAAAGATTTTTGCTAAATATTATTATGGAACATGATCTTAACCTAATATTCCTATCAATTCCTATTATATCCTATCATAATAAAAGTTTTTTTTTATTATTTGTTTTGTCGTTATCTTACAGTGCGTCCGGAAAGTATTCATTGTGCTTCACTTTTTCCACATTTTTTATGTTACAGCCTTATTCCAAAATGGATTAAATTCATGAATTTCCTCAAAATTCTACACACAATACCCCATAATGACAATGTGAATAAAGATTTGTTTGAAATTGTTGCAAATTTATTAAAAATAAAAAACCTGAAAAATCTCATGTACATACTGTACGTATTCACAGCCTTTGCCCAATACTTTGTTGATGCAATTTGGCAGCAATTACAGCCTCAAGTCTTTTTGAATATGATGCCACAAGCTTGGCACACCTGTCTTTGGGAATTTTTGCCCATTCCTCTTTGCAGTAGCTCTCAAGCTCTATCAGGTTGGATGAGAAGCAATGGTGTACAGCCATGTTCAGATCTCTCCAGAGGTCTAGGCTCTGGCTGGGCCACTCAAGGACATTTACTGAGTTGTTATGAAGCCACTCCATTGATATTTTGGAGGTGTGCTTTGGGTCATTGTCCTACTGGAAGATGAACCGTCGCCCCAGTCTGAGGTCAAGAGCACTCTGAAGCAGGTTTTCATTCAGGATGTCTCTGTACATTGCTGCATTCATCTTCTTCCAGTTCCTGCTGCTGAAAATCATCCTCATAACATGATGCTGCCACCACCATGCTTCACTGTAGGAATGGTATTAGCCTGGTGATAAGCGGTGCCTGTTTTTTTTTTTCAAATGTAATGCCTGGCATTCACTCCAAAGAGTTCAATTTTATTCTAATCAGACCAGAGAATTTTGTTTCTTGTGGTCTGAGAGTCCTTCAGATGCCTTTTGGCAAATTCCAGGCAGGGAGTGGCTTCCGTCTGGCCACTCTACCATACAGGCCTGATTGGTGGATTGCTGCACAAATGGTTGTCCTTTTGTAAGGTTCTCCTCTCTCCAGAGAAGAACGCTGGAGCTCAGACAGAGTGACCACTGGGTTATTAATCACTTCCCTGACTAAAGCCCTTCTCCCCCGATCACTTAGCTTAGATAGCTCGGAGGTCTACAGACAATTCCTTTGTCTTCATGCTTGGTTTGTGCTTTGACGTGCACTGTCAACCCTGGGACCTTATATGTATGCCTTTTTAATCATGTCTAATCAACTGAATTTACCACAGGTGAACTCCAATTAAGCTGCTGAAACATCTTAAGAATGATCAGTGGAAACAGAATGTACCTGAGCTCAATTTAGAGCTTCACCGCAAAGGCTGTGAACACTTATGTACATGTGATTTTCAGGTTTTTTATTTTTAATAAATTTGCAACAATTTAAAAAATCTTTTTTCATATTGTCATTATGGGCTATTGTGTGTAGTATTTTGAGGAAATAAATGATTTTAATCCATTTTTAAATAACATAAAAAAAATGTGGAAAAAGTGAAGCACTTTGAATACTTTCCGGATGCACTGTATACAATTTATTATTTGCTCACAGATTTACAATATGATTTAATTCACAACATTCTAAGAGGAAATAAAAGCTCAAAAAGCTTTTGAAATTTTTGTAAAAAACAATTATTCAAACAAACATTTACAACTGAAGTCCAATTTTTATTTTTATTTTATATCTTTTCTGTGTGTCAGGAAAAAAAAATGCCAAAAAGAACCAGTTCATTACCAGCTATCTGTCCTTGAATCATGGCTTTCCTGTGTAAAGGATACACTGATGTATTTGTTGTAAACTAAACCCATCTTACAAGATATATCTTAAGTTCAAACTAAAGTTAAACACGTATACTGCAATTAAAAAGTTGCACCTTTCAATCTGCAAGAAAGACAAACCATGTTCATGCAGTCACAATTTTGACAAACAATCTGTATGCATTTTCATAGTAAAGACAGAAAAAGGTGAACATTTCTTACTCTGGCTATTTTCTCAGCCAGCTGCAGTCGCCCGTCCAGCTCTCTACGGATTTGCGCTGCCTGCTCGTCCACATTGTCCAGCTGCACGGGAAACACAAGACAAAGCTTATCTATTCGACATGGTTAGTAAACCCACTGACTGCAGGTAGATCTGAGTAGATCAAAGCTGACCGTGGTGAAAAGACAGAAAAGATGGGCTTAATATCTGCCACGATTATTCATGTAATCTCTTTTGAGCCTCATGAAGCGGCAATGGCACTTGGACGGGCCATACTGAGGAGATATGAGATCATAAAAAACGTTTAATGTCTTTATCTGTTCGCTGAGCGGCTCTGGCATGCCCTCAAATGAAGCGTTTTTGGAGTGTGAAACACACACACACACACACACACGCACACGCACGCACACACGCACACACACACACATACGCACACACACAAACACACAAAATGACACACAAACACACCCACACAGCACCGCTGGCATGTTGTCAAGACAGGGTTTCCTCTCCATGAGTGGGAAATCTCTGTGTATCACACACACACATAGATATACACACACACACCACCCCTCTATAGCACTGTTTCCACTTGATAAGCTCCTCTCCCTGCGGCAGCAGTAGGGTGGACTCCTCTCTCCTATTTCATGCTGCGCTATTACTGTGCCATATACTAGTTCACTTGCAAAGTTTTTGTTTTTTTAATTAAGTGGTGCTTACTGAAACTCATGTTTAGTGATGTGAACAAATCCCAAATCCAGAGTATTCAATAACTATTCCTACAAATTAGTGCTGCAGATTCACAGATGTTAATTACTGTTATGCTGGGACAACCAATAGGGTATACGCAGAAGTATGCAGAAGGACTTTTAATTTTGCAGTAACCTGGGTCAAGCACTTCCAGTAACCTGTATGCAGTTACAAAATCGACGCGTTTAAGGTCTGTTTACTTTAAAAATCAACAATCTCCACTGCCTGCTTGATATATACAATATAAAGTGGGTCTCAGAATGTACAAGAAGCACTGCTTTAAATTACATTTTCCTGTGCCATGTCTTTAAAATATGAACATTTATTTTACTTCAGTATTTTCACAGTATTTTCATTAGTTTCAGCGCTCGCCTGCTGATTCTGACGGGCGCGTGCGTGTAAACGGCTTTTCATCTCGGTTTACACTTCAACAACTGAATGAATGCTGAAGCCTATTTATCTGATTATATTTTAATTACATTACAACATCGATGCTGTAAAAGGAACCGTATAAAATTGAGAAAAGTCACATTGACCGTTCATCGGAAGTTTATCGGTATGGGAAGAATCACTAGCTGTGCAAAATACTCTAGTAATGTCTATTGTTAGCCATAAACTAATAAACCGTCATATTTCACACAATGATTGTGAAAATAAGTTTGCTGCTCCTGAACAGACTGACTGATTTACACTGTAAAAAAAAGCACACAATTCCTTCATGTTGTCCTAGCACAAATGCAGACTATGTGCTTATGCACTTACACACTCAACAGCATAGTATATGTATGTAGTGTCGTCACAATTGGAACACTAATGTTTTTTTTACTAAGCGGAAACTCAAATTGTTTCCCAGATGACGTTTGATGGTTGCCAAATTAGTGAAATAAATGACCAAATAATGCCTGCCATAAGATGTTACCGCATTCACCATCGGGAGGCGGTATAATCACTCTCGAATTTTGCTTTCTCAATCCAAAATAAATAAACTAATCAAACATTAGTACCCGAAAACTCCACCCTTTTCGCAACATGAGCAAATCTGCAACTGTTGAGTGCACTTAATCTTTTTAGAGTTTTCAGTGTGAATGCACTACTTACACTACACTACAAAATGGCGTAGAATAGTGCACAAGTACGCAATTTAGGACACACCTTAAGTTAACTTCATCATTTTTACAAATTTAAGTGAATTGAGCATAAAACAATTAAGTTGTCCCAAAAACATACTGATTTTACTCATTTTAAATAAGTCATTTGAATAAGCAGCAAAAATCGTTTATTGAGTGTAATCTCCATGTCTTTACAGTGAAAAGAATGTACAATTCCTGTTCATATCAATTGTTGTTAAGCATATCTGATGCACCGTAAACTCTACGAATAAATTGTCACCAGTAATACACATATCTATATATATATATATATCTATATATACACATATCTATATCTATCTATCTATCTATCTATCTATCTATCTATCTATCTATCTATCTATCTATCTATCTATCTATCTATCTATCTATCTATCTATCTATCTATCTATCTATCTATATATACAGTATATATACAGGGAGAGCAGAATTATTAGGCAAGTTGTATTTTTGAGGATTAATTTTATTACTGAACAACAACCATGTTCTCAATGAACCCAAAAAACTCATTAATATCAAAGCTGAATATTTTTGGAAGTAGTTTTTAGTTTGTTTTTAGTTTTAGCTATTTTAGGAGGATATCTGTGTTTGTAGGTGACTATTACTGTGCATAATTATTAGGCAACTTAAACAAAAAACCAATATACTGTATACCCATTTCAATTATTTATTTTCACTAGTGAAACCAATATAACATCTCAACATTCACAAATATACATTTCTGACATTCAAAAACAAAACAAAAACTAATCAGTGACCAATATAGCCACCTTTTTTTGCAAGGACACTCAAAAGCCTGCAGATCAAAACACTGACAGAATCCATCAACATTGCGTGCAGCAGCAACCACAGCCTCCCAGACACTGTTCAGAGAGATGTACTGTTTTCCCTCCTTGTAAATCTCACAGTTGATGATGGACCACAGGTTCTCTATAGGGTTCAGTCAGGTGAACAAGGAGGCCATGTCATTAGTTTTTCTTCTTTTAGACCCTTTCTTGCCAGCCACGCTGTGGAGTACTTGGACGTGTGTGATGGAGCAGTGTCCTGCATGAAAATCATGTTTTTCTTGAAGGATGCAGACTTCTTCCTGTACCACTACTTGAAGGTGTCTTGCAGAAACTGGCAGTAGGACTGGGAGTTGAGCTTGACTCCATCCTCAAGCCGAAAAGGCCACACAAGCTCATCTTTGATGATACCAGCTCAAACCAGTATTCCACCTCCACCTTGCTGGCGTCTGAGTCGGACTGGAGCTCTCTGCCCTTTACCGATCCAGCCACGGGCCCATCAAGACTCACTCTCATTTCATCAGTCCATAAAACCTTAGAAAAATCAGTCTTGAGATATTTCTTGGCCCAGTCTTGACGTTTCAGCTTGTGTATCTTGTTCAGTGGTGGTCGTTTTTCAGCCTTTCTTACCTTGGCCATGTCTCTGAGTATTGCACACCTTGTGCTTTTGGGCACTCCAGGTAGGTTGCAGCTCTGAAATATGGCAAAACTGGTGGTAAGTGGCATCTTGACATCTTGGCAGCTGTACGCTTGACTTTTCTCAGTTCATGGGCAGTTATTTTGCGCCTTGGTTTTTCCACATGCTTCTTGCGACCCTGCTGACTATTTTGAATGAAACGCTTGATTGTTCGATGCTCACGCTTCAGAAGCTTGGGAATTTTAAGAGTGCTGCATCCCTCTGCAAGATATCTCACTATTTTTGACTTTTCGGAGCCTGTCAAGTCCTTCTTTTGACCCATTTTGCCAAAGGAAAGGAAGTTGCCTAATAATTATGCACACCTGATATAGGGTGTTGATGTCATTAGACCACACCCCTTCTCATTACAGAGATGCACATCACCTAATATGCTTACTTGGTATATATATATATATATATATATATATATATATATATATATATATATATATATATATATATATATATATGGATATATATATATATATATATATATATATATATATATATATATATATATATATATATATATATATATATATATATATATATATATATATATATATATATATATATATATATATATATATTCCACATATTCACCTTATTCTTCGCGTATGAGCGGGCGCAGGCACTTGATTCTTTTTGGCTCGAGACTTTTTATATTTGGCTTGATTTACTTCCATTCATATTTAGACATTAAAAACAGCTTGATCTGCTGCTTGATGTTGCAAACTGACATTTTCTTATTATATTATTCTACTTTGTCTGTATAGTCATGCAAACACTTGTTTGTAAAGCAAGTAGTTTGACCGTTTTCTGCCGTTTATTATTCCTTTTTATTTCTACCATAGGTGACTGAATCGGAAGTTCTAAAACAAGCGCAAAAACAAGCGCAATTTCCGCATTTCGGATTAAGGTCAATACAATAAGTGGGTGTGGCTAACTCATGTGAAGTGTGTGTGTGAGCATGAGGGAATTTACAGTAAGAACAGATTAGCAAATTGAGGCATGAACTGGTCTGGATTACCGACTTGAAACTGTGTTACTGTGTGTACTCACAATGTGAGTACAGAATAACTCGGTGTACAATATTTAATAGCAAGTCACTTGTGTATCGGTATAGCCAACTAACATCTTCCTCCAGCTTTTAATGCTAGCCCAATGACTTGACTGATTCACACAGGGAATCTGTAATACTGTGGCAGAGAGAGAGCTTAACGCACTGCAGTACAAGAAAACATGCAATTACAAAAAACACCAACAAATTAAGAGAAGATCACACAGCATACATGTTGCAAATCCTCATGACGCAAACACATTTTTGGGTCCCCTTGGAACCTTTCCATTGTGTTATCCGCTTTCTTAATATGTTTGCATTGTTAAGATTTAAACATGAAGATCTTTTTTTAATTTGCTGGTGTTTTTTGTAATTGCATGCATTTTCTTAAACTACAGCACATTAAGCTCTCTCTGCCACCGTACTGCAAACCATACACTGGAAAAATGAATAGGTGTGTTTTTAAGTGCGAGTTGTGGTTGCACCATGGCAGATTAGCTATTTACAGTACGTGGCAGATTTTGTAAGCGAAAAAAAAACCCTAATGTTTTACTAGCAAAGAAAAGGATTTACTGTGCAAGTTTAAAGCGTGTGAGCAGACCATCCACGGAACAAGCCGGACTCCATATACAAGTTTTTATATTTTTATACACAATATTAATATTTAAAATGCTTTTGAATCCTTTAATATGTCATGTTTGTCCCAGTGTTTGATACCTGCATCAACTGAAACTAGAAAAAACACTTGCATTCCATCAAGTGCATAATACGGCCTTTAGTCTTATTTTATATACTGGACAGAATATATGAAAAAAAAAAAAAAAACTTTTTTGACTGTGACACCAATCATACAGAGATTAATACTGTATTTATACTTTTTTTTCTTTAAAATATCCCTCCTAAGCAGTCTCTTGCAGGGTCCGATAGTGCCTTCCCCATGAGAAATGTATTTAGGGTCTGCTGTGTTACAATACAAATTAATGAAAAAAAAAAAGTTTGTTCTATCTAGGAACAAAGCATCAATTGGGGTCACAAAATCACCACTCTGACTTTAATGTTTTTAGAAGCTAACACATATGGGGAATATTGTTCCCAAACCTGACTCTTAAAAACAAACAAACAAAAAAAAAAAAAAACAGCAAAACAAACACACACACACACACACACACACACACACACACACACACACACACACACACACACACACACACACACACACACACACACACAACACGAACAGAAAATATATTGACATCTACTTAGCCAAAAGAAGTTTGAAAATATCTGTAAAATTGCAATATTTTGCATCACTACACCAAATAAGAAAATTCTTTTTTATTTCTAAAGCATTTAAGTTTATTATGATACTTTTTGTCTGGAAAAACCCATTTAAATAACTACACTACCGATCAAATGTTTGGGGTCAGTAGGATTTTGAAATGTTTTAAAATAAGCTTATCCTGCTCAACAAGGCTGCATTTATTTAATCAAAAATGCAGTACAAATTGTAAAATTGTGAAATGCTATTGCACTATAAAGTAACTGTTCAAAAGTAGTTTAGAATTTAAAGCAATCATTTATTCCATTGATTTTAAAGATGAATTTTCAGCTTCATAACTGCATTCTTCAGAGTCACATGATCCTTCAGAAATCACTCTAATATTATACTACTACTACTACTACTACTACCACTAATAATAATAATAATAATAATAATAATAATAATAATAATTATTATTATTATTATTATTATTATTATTATTAATGGTAATAGTAATAAAAGCAATAATGACTGGAGTAATAATTTCATTTGAAACTACATGCAATAAAAAAGCAGTTATTTAAAATGTTAATAAATATTCAACAATTTAACACTGTTTTTACATTTAATAAATGCCTACTGATGAGTAATTTTGTTTAAAAAAAAAAATGAAAAAAAATGACCCCAAACTTTGACCGGTAGTGTATATCGTAAAATATAGCATTACTATGAAATAAAATTACTCATACCACGAAATAGAAATCCGATCATAATGCCCATCCAACCCTATGCAAAAACCTGATTCTCATGAGAGTCTTACACACCACAGAGAACTGATATGCTACATGTAAGTTATATTCTTAGTTGCAGTTTTCTACAATCAAAAAAAAACTTGTTTAGCTGCTTGCTCAAACTACTTATTTAAAATGAGCTGAAAGAACAATTCAGACAACAAAATAGAGATTTTTTGAGGATTTTGATGAGAATTTCATTTTGATTTCAGCAAGTTCAAGTGAATGTAAACAGTGTGATTAATAATCAGAAGCATGACAAATTATTAGAAGTAGCAAAAGCACTTTATTTGGATGGATGTAGCTTAAGCCTTAATCAAAATCTTACACTGTATTCATTCCCTGAATCAAAATGTTCTGACCATACATTTTGCATCATTTGGTGCCGTACATAAGAAGTAATACAACGCTCTTTTTAAATAGCATACCACTTCATTAAACATGTTGGACAACATAAAATTCTAATTTGAAAGTGTTTGTCATTATGCTACATGGTAAACTAGATGAAACAGAACCCTTTTCAATGATTTGCTTTCATTTGACATGTTTTTTTTACTTCCTTTTTGTTTTTCAGTGAAACATATTTGCCGAAGTGTTTTAATTGTGTTCATTTTATATAAATAAATGTACTGTACCTCTTAAAGAAGCGCTGCAGTTTAAATTAGGCAACAATATTCTGATGTTACGCTTCTGTTGTTCACACATGTAAAAATAAACCCTTCAAAAGATATTTTCAAGAGTCAAGTACTGTTAATGAAGTGTAAACAAACACTTTTTTTAATTAAGAAAGTTATCTCTGAGGTGTTTTGTTTAGCATATTTTGTAATATTATTTTGTCCGTTTAAGCAAAGAGGTCCTGTTTTACTGTTTTCATTTTTTTTACACTTGGAAAAATGATCAAACATTTATGTGCTGATGAACATTAAAAGCTTAAATACGCCTTAACAAATCTATTTTATAGCCTGCTCATCATATAAGCTCATAATTAATGAAGGAAATGTGAATGCAAACAAAAGTTAATATAAGTCTTATCACTTTAAAGTAATAAATAAAATTACGGATATAGCCTATAATAATGCATTTTGGAGTCATTTTTTATAACCCTGTCCTTAACTTCCAAAACAAATATATTAATTAACTGTGTAAACTAGGTCTACAAGCTCAAAGGTCAAATCCTAAGGTGTACCAAGGAAAATGTAACACAAAAGACTTAATGTGATGCAGTTTTATTTTTATTCTAGTTAGTTTTCTTATGTTTAGTTTTTTTTTATTGCTCTAAAGTTTATTAGTATCAATTATTGAGTAATGTTTTGTTAAGTTTAGTTTTAATTACCTTTAAGGCTTTAAATAGTCTAGCTCCTGTTTATCTAACCAACCTTCTGACTTGCTACAATCCAATCCAGTCTTTAAGATAACTCAGGGCTTCTGGTACCCAGAATAGCCACTAAAAGTCCACTAAAGGAGGTCAAGCATTTTCTTACGTAGCTCCTAAACTCTGGAATAGCATGTCTCTCCGTTTAAAACTACATTAAAGACTTAAAAGAAATAAAATATATTTTTAATAAAGCATATACACAATCCATAACATAACTGTAGGATGCGTGAGTGTGCTCTATGCAGGTGAGTGGGCTTGATAAACCACCTGTAAGACACGTTCTTCCTGTCTTAATGCACCAGCCAATTTTTTCGAAATACTTCTGTTTTATATGTTTGTTTGTATAGCTAATACAGTTATTAGTAACTAATAAATTGGGATAGTAACTAATAAACCATGATATCATGAACCATTTTTTATTTGATAATGATTTCACGTAACAATGTGACAAAAAAAAAAATTAAGGACAGTTGAAATCAGTTTCATCATTAAAGTGATTAAAATTGTTACACTGCTTATTATATTTAAATCAGAGTAACATAATCTGCAACCTATTACATGTCCAACTTCCTGCTATAAACCACATAAACATTGTTATAACGACTATAAATAATCTGCAACACCCTAGCAACCACCCAGCAAATCTTAGCAACCAATCATTTTAACTGGCACTTATTATAGATAGACACCACAATCAACAAACAGTTCTGACTTCATTCGTTATATCAAAAACACTACGAACATCTAAGAACGACACGTACCAACCTAATTTTAATAGGGGTCTGTTTCAATGAAGCAGTATGACGCTCTCTATAATGAGGCTGGATAATGTCTGCCATGCTTTACTGAGCCGATCTCCTGCTCCCATCACACCAACGTTCATTATCGACTCATTCTATTAACATATGCAAATCCACAAATGTTTCCAAAAATTCTCGCATAAGGAGCGTGTGGGAGAAAGCAGACGAGATGAAGGCCTCTTATCAGCCTGGTTAAATGTGGGAGGTCTTAATGATGTAGTTAACCAGTTGGAAATTATGGAATGTTAGGCAGATGGAAAGAGGCCAGTTTGTGTTAAAGGAAATGCACCTCTGAAACAAACAGGATGTAATGAGAGCATTGCAGGAATGAAGACTGCTGTTAAACATCTACTACTACTACTAATAATAATAATACACCTAATGACCCTACTGACAGTGGGAGGCCGAGGTCATGGTAAGACATGATCACGTGATAATATTAGTGGCTTTCTTCTAAGCTGCGAACTGTGAATAACATTTGCACTTTGATGGCTATAATACTGGAAATACACATGTAAACATCCTCATGAGGATTGACTTCACCGCTGAGGTCTCCTGATATCTGTCAGATTTGATAAATAATTTAGTGAGCAATACACGTGGGATAATTAAAAGAACCTTCTAAGGGAAGCGAAATTAAGCACGCTTTACGATACTGGCCACTAATTAAGAATTAACGGTCCCATCTATTCCAGTTTCTGACAGGTAATTAAGGTCTGTGCAAAAGCAGATAATCAGCAACATTCATAGCTTATTTATACATAATTAGTGAGTAATAATTCTTGTGTTTGCTGTCAGCATGCGATTTCGACTGTGAGGTATATGTCTGAATGCACACAGCAATAAATGTGACTTAATTAAGATAAGGTTGGAGCTGCAGTCAGGATCAGGGCCAATCGGATTCTCTTTCAGCTTCACTTGTTGCGCTCGGAGAATTGCACTGAGATGACCTACCTGTTACTTCCACAGAATATCACAAGACGCATTTAATATCCCAATCGTTTGCAAGGTCAGCTGATGCAATTATTTTCTTAATGATTTGATCTTGATGTGCAGGCATATCAATTTAAGCTAATATAAGACTTGCAGAAGATGTCTGTGACAACCTGTTGGGTTCAGAAATCTTTTTCTTTCTTTTCTCAATGGTAAAATTAAATATGGTGTACATTTAAAATGATTTATTGAAACACATGGCAGTAATTAACTGTGTAAACAGTTACTACATGTAATACTACATTACCACACATGTTCCATGTACCTGAAATTATGCATATTTTTATGCTCATCCTAATGCTAATCCTAACACTCCATATGTGGTTATCAAATATTACTAAGTAATGTATAGTTGCTATACACTACCTGACCAAAGTCCTGTCATTGATCCCAGTTGAAAGAGCAAAAAATAATAACTTGACTTCTAGTTGATCAGTTAAAAAAGTGGCAGAAGGTGGATTTTTCAGATGAATCATCTTGTTGAACTGCATTCCAAACCTCACAAATACTGCAGAAGACCTATTGGAACCCTCATGGCCCCAAGATTCTCACGGAAATCAGTCAAGTTTGGAAAAGAAAAAATCATGATTTGGGGTTACAAATTTAGGTCCACATTAAGTATGGGGGCATGCGAGAGATCTGCACAGTGGATGACAACATCAACAGCCTGAGGAATCAAGACATTTGTGCTGCCCACTACATTACAAACCACTGGAGAGGGCAATTTCTTCAGCAGGATAGCGCTCCTTCTCATACTTAAGCCTCCATATCAAAGTTCCGGAAAGCAAGAAAGGCCAAGATGCTCCAGGATTGGCCAGCCCAGTCACCAGACATGAACATTATTGAGCATGTCTGGGGTAGGATGGAGGAGGCATTGAAGATGAATCCAAATAATCTTGATGAACTCTTGGAGTTCTGCAAGAACGCTTTTTTTGCCATTTCAGATGACTTCATTAATAAGTCATTTGAGTCATTGCAGAGATGTATGGATGCAGTGGTTGGGAGTCATACACAATATGAATTATTTTTTCACTGCACCATGACTTTATATTCTATACTGTACATTATTTCTAAAGTCAATTTTATTTCAAAATCTAAAATATTTTTAAAAATTAAGGCATGATCATATTTTATTTTAGTAAAATATGTATAATCTAGATGCCTTTGCCTTTAATATAAGCCACTTCTGATACCAAATGATCAACTAGAAATGAAGTAATTTTTTGTTGTTCCTAAAACTTGGAAAGGTGACAAGACTTTTGTCAGGTAGTGTTTACTTGTAACATTGTAAAAAAAAAGAAGTGTCAATTGTAAAAACAACAATAATAATAGAATTTTGTAAATGCATTATTAGTAATATTGATATTAATATTTTAAAAATATTTTTATTTTAAAAAGTGATGCTACTGTAGATGCTAAAAAGCTACATTTTCCATTTCCAGGTCAAATTTTACAAACTCCTCCTAGATATTTAATCAGACAAAAATTAGCCAGTGTAACCTAAAGGCTTTTAATGTTAAATTGTTTTTGCTGAAGAGTATGCTTGCGGTGGCCTTACAAATTTTGAAGTTTTGCCAAGAAACAGTCACATACAATATATCAGGTCTGCCTTAGAATGTACATTTTTGATAATAGTCCTGTCCTAAAGATAGCGCCACCAGCTGACAACAGGAAATTACATGACTTTTTCATGACAAACTCCTAGAGGTTTAATCAGATTAACACTAAATTTGATAAGTCTGATTCAAAGACATAGGTGATGGTTAATTGTGAAGATCATGATCTTTCTTTAAAGAGAGCTGCGGCCTGACAATGTCAATGTTTCACTATAAACCATCCACATTGCAATATTCAGTTACTGCCACCTGCTGGTTGAAGGAAGTTTGGCACATATCAGTGATTTTGTCATACTCTTGCAGCATATTTACCAGATTAAATGCGTATCGCATACTGTTCTCTTCATCCTAAGGCCACCGGTAGGTGATGAGCCAGGATGCGATGACTCTTTTGTGGTATTAGCTTAACGAGGGAGAACAGGATGTCGCCGCTTGAGCTGCAAGCAGCAACATCCTGTTCTCCCTCGTGAAGCTAATACGCTAGTAACTGAAACCACAATTCACTGAAATTCTGCTAGGCCTGGCTCCATAATAGAGCTATTTCTATTCACCCCAACGTTAAAATGGCTAAATTTACAGCAGAAAAAAAGATGTTTACAGCCTGGTACAAAAAAAAAAGAGTTTAGTGTATATAGCTAATATTACACTTCATGATAACTGTGACGGGGTGAATGTTTTTATAGCTCATCGGTTTCATTTATAATAAGTCATTAGGTCTGCATACTTAAGGATGTGGCCACTTGAATGACAGCTCTCGTTCCGGCTGATTAGCCGCTGAACTCAGCATATACATCATATTTTTGTTTTGTTTTATGTGGCTTTACACAGTCAATTGATTTTTGGAATTATTTCCTTTAATTATGAGATAATATGGCATGCTGTGCACTTAATTGTGCTCACAAACCATTCAAGTGGCCTCCATTTCCCAGGTGAGTGCAATTCTTATATACTACATCTATAAATGTATTTGTTTTATCATTCACGTTCTTTAGAACTTGACTGCACTCCAGAATCTGACAGATTGAATAGCTGTAGACTATAAAACAGTCATCTGAAATGTTGTCATACAGTGTTATGCCTGGATATCATAAATAACCTTGCACTTACCAACACAGACTATTTCTGAAGTATTTGGAGGTAATTAGCGTATTCCTCCTGTTAAAAAATGTCATGAGAACATTAGTGGCTCAATGTATTACAACTAGGGTTGGGCCGATAGAAGATGCCATTGTCCATCGCCGATGCCCGATAGACATTACGATGCTGAGCCAGCATCGCGATCCATCGCCCCGCCCTCATCGCAAACCCGTGAAAAATACACACCCAGGACCCGTTTACACTAATACAGCTTACTTTTAAAATGGCATTTTAGAACGAAAATGACCCACGTCCACACTGGCGTTTCATCTAGCATTTCTGAACAGCTCTCCGTCTGCTGAAAACGCACATCACGTGACCACACCCACACACACACACAGCCACAGACACACACACTGTCATGCACTCGTCTGAGACAACAGTGTACGTCGGACAGTTTATCAAGGATGATAGTGGATCGCGTCTCACTATAGTTGTTAAACGTGATATTTAATTAATCTTGTCTCTATCCAGGGCTTAATTTGTGCCGGAACACGCCGGATCCGGAACCTCATTTTACCGATCCTTAACCGTCCTCCTCCCCTGTCCACTGTTCATTTTCACTTTGTTCTGCGACTCCCCAACCCTCTTCACTTTCGTCCGCGACACCTCAGCGCCGCTCACTTTTGTCCGCGAGCAACCCCCACGCCACTCACTTTCGTCCGCCATCCACCGCACCAGACAAATGACTGACACGGATCACTCTGCCTACTCATGCCAGAGTCTCGCGGAAAAAGTGATTGACAGGTGGTAATTTGTGTGTAACTTATCTTCATTTATTTATGATTTGGTTATGGGTAAAACAAAGACCAGGTAGTTGAAACGGCAGGCTACAAATAATTAATTCGTTAGAGTTGTGCATCGATGGACTTGCTCTTCAGTGTTTGGACTCTCAGTAGTGATTATTAACCCACACTGAACTGAACTAAACTGAACTGAACTTAATCTCTGAAAACTGAACTGACACCGTTTCAATTCACTATAATCTTCTATGTGAAGCTGCTTTGACACAATCTACATTGTATAAGCGCTATACAAATGAAGATAAATTGAATTGAATCGTTATGAATTAATTAATTATTCATAAATAATTTAATCACCTCCGCCTATGAAGACGATGTCATCGACCATCGCGATGTTTCACATTAGACATCGTACGATGCTAAATTTGTCAACATCGCCCAACTCTAATTACAACATTGCTTTTAAAAACTAAACACTTTATTGATATAGTATATAGCCAAGCACATGTCAGAACACAAACGAGTCACAGGTAATGAAGCGTTAAGCATTTTTCCCAAAGAAAAAATGCTAGCAGGTGTCTTTAGCTCCGCCTCTTTGCTCTTTTTTGGTTACCCCCAGACGGTGCGATGAAGTGCAAACAAAATGGTGATGGTTGGCCATGCTCACTTGTAGCTTTTTTTGCGCTCTTCAGAAACCTTCACAGATACTCTGTCCATATTTTTTTACAGTCTATGTTGCAGCTTTAATTCTAGATTCTATATTTTTTAATCATTTGTTCACACTAATTCTATATTTTTAAGACCCAACTTAACATATCCCTCCTTTTAAGCACAAGTGCAGTCTCATGTCCGAGTGCTGACAACTTGAAGTGTTTCTAGCATTTACACAGCAAGCTTTGGAAATCTGTTATGATTGGCAGTTTGAAAGTTTGAAATGTCCCCAGCCGGCCAGATAATTCTGTCATGAATCGCTAGTTTTGACAGCCAGAATGACCACGTCAGCCATTTCCCAGCACGATGATGCAAACTGTGGCTAAATAAAGAATAATAAAACTGCCACAACACAGACAGCGTAATGGACATCCCACTGAAATACAGTACAGCACAGCGGCTTTGTGTTCATGATGCATTAGAATTGCTTTATTGTGGCTTTCGTTGATGGGGAACGTACTCAAACACCTCCCCAGAGCAATTCACATATGCACACCAGATTCTTTTCTGTTGCCGTGTTACCAACTTGTTCGAATTTCTTTAGCTGCTCTATTTTGGTTAGTTTGGCAACAATTTCTATGACAACAAGCCTTAGGAGCGCCCTAATGAAAGACGTCACCAGCCTGGAGAGAAACATGCTGCTGTCACGCTCTAATCTGCCATGAGCTTTCTGTACCCCATCATCTAAATTAGCAAACCAATTAAAAAGGCAAGCACCTCCAGTCACTCTGCTTTATTCTTGCTAGGAACTGAAAAAAGAGTGCTGCCTTTCTGTACTAGGTCAGACATTTTATTGAATATTCACAACAAAGCTGTAATTATTTTGTTGGCCAAATAACACAGAAAAAACACTGAATTTCTTTTTAATTAGCTTGTTGGATCAATGCTACTAGATCTACCATCGTTGCTTGCTTCAATATATTTTTTTATTTAAGCTAAAATAGCAAAAATAAGAACCAAAATTCAAAGGTCTTTGAATATTTTTTTTCAAATGAATCCAATCAAAACTCCAGGGTGCTTGAGTATACTAGTAGTATATTGATAGGACTAGGTAATTAATTTAATTGAAATTGAATCTCAAGGAAGCATGGTGTGATTTGTAGTAAGTCTCCTCTGAAGGCCAGAGGGCGCTCTTGCAGAAACCGACGAACCTGTCCAAATCTCAAGATGCCCTCGCTGCAGTCTGTTGCATTATGACATACTGGATCAGGTCTAATATGTCGTGGACATTGTAATGCCCATACTACTGTGGCGGTTGGGTTTATGGTAGGAGTAGGTTTAGACGTTAATAGCACACAATGTAATGGATAATTTAATAATTAAAGTAAATAATTCTAATTTCTATTAGAATTTCTAATTCAAATTTCTAGCCCAAACCTAGACTAGTCATCAAATACAAAAATAATGAATGACTACATATGTGAAGTCTGTCTATTCTGTATTTGATGACTAGTCTAGTTTTCCACTTTTCTTAGATGTTCACAGACATCGCAAATTTAGCCTTGCTTTAGCCAAACCATCTATGTTCAGGGCTAGAAAATTCGAACTGCTCGCACATGCATGTCCACTAGGCATAGCCGGAATAAGATTCTGACGGTATGATAACCTTGGATAAATATATCACGGTTTCACGGTATTGTGATTACTGCTCTTAAATATATTCTTTTTAAATGTCTGTGTAAAAACAGGGTTTCTGCAGGTTTCATCACATCAAATTTAAGACTTTAAGACCTTTTTAAGACCATTATCAATGGAATTTCAGACTATCACAGGGCAAAACGCTAATAATTTTCTGTAATAACCAGTGGATATTTTTAACTTTCCCACTTAAAAGTAAAATTCAGTTATTTCTTAGCCACTTATTTTAAATGTGTCAAAACAAGCAAACTCTAGTTATATACATATATTTTTATTAGCACAACCTTTCTTTAAAAAAAAAAAAAAAACAAGTTTTAAAAGCTATAATAAACTAAATTTATGCACAACATAAATTACATTTTTTTTTTACATGTAATTTTGTTGCCTTATGTTCAATAAAATATTTTCAGAATTCTGAGGTCTAAATCAAGGTTAATATTTATTTTGAGGGTAACTACACCTTTAACTTCTAGATTATTTTAAAATGCTTTATAAAAAAACAGTAATTTTTTGGTGTCATTCATTTAATCGACACACAGATACTAATCTAAAAGTCCTCTGAAAATCAAACCAAAACAAAATATTTTCCACAAATGCAATGTAGCATAAACTAAATTAAATTAAAACAATCAAAATGTCGAAAAGTTTCAAAAGCTTTAATAAACAACATTTATGCACAACATAAATTTATGCAAAAAAAACATGAAAACTTTTAAATAAATGTTATTTTAAGGATTTAAGAAAGACCGTTAAACCATATTGCTAAATAGTTAATAAATGGTTAAACGTTTTTTCAGCAGAAAATGTTTGGCGGTTTTAAAACCTTGACTTTTTCAAACCACGGTATACCTTGTAAACGGTTATCGTCCCATGCCTAACGTCCAGCACACTGGAAAAAATATCTGTTAATTATTAAGTGTTTTCTGTTGTGTCAACACAAAAAAAGATTGTGAAAAACAATTGTCTCGTTTATAGTTAAAAAGCCAATTCATAGAAACGTTAACAATTTACATTACAGTGTATTCATTCATTCATTCATTTTCTTTTTGGCTTAGTCCCTATTCATATCAGGGGTCGCTACAGCGGAATTTACTGCCTACAGTGTAATTGTATAGAATAAAATTTACTATATAGCAAATCTCAATTGCTTTATTGTAACTTAAAAAATAACACAGCACTACTAATAATAACAGTACTATGGAGAATAAAGAGCCAATGAAAGTATTTATTGTATGTGTCACTGCACAAATAATTTAAATATTTAAACATAAACAACATTAAAAAAAATTCCACAAGTTAAGAAGAATTTAAAATTAAGCAATTAAACCACTTCAGACTCAACCCTAAAGACTGTTTGCAATAAGAGGTCACTGGGATGTGTCGCCTCTGTTTTTAATGATCCACCTTGACCCTGACTGCCAGATATGGGTATCGCCATGCCATCAGAGTTGATATTCATTACCTCTTCCAAAGTGGTTCACCTGGCCGGCACGTCCTCGTGGCCCTGGACGCTGCGCTAACGAGAGATGACAGGGTGGCGAGAGCACAAGGCGAGGCTGAATGTGTTCATTAGGAAAAGGATGACAGGTGCTGAGAGGAGAACAGGGAGGGCTGAGCTATAGCTACTGGCCTCTATGATCAGAAGAGCACAGCTGGATATCTCAGTGTTTCCACCTGAGGCATGACCCGCCTGCCTGTCTGCCCAACCAGATGTTCTATACCTTCCAGCAGGGCTTCTCAAAGTCTCAATTCAAAGGTCCTAATCTGAATTTTCATGAATGTCGAAGGTCCAGAAAAATTTGCTATAACAAAACTTGATTTTAATATGCATGCATACACAACATACCTGGATCTACTACTTAAAAAAAATATTACATTAATAACAAGTGCAAAAGTGGCAGGAATTTTCATGAAGAGAACACAATCAGGGATTGGCTAAAAAGGTGCAAAATAGAGAGCAGTCTGGTGTGTGAAATTGCACTTTATGTAGGGATGTTCCAATACCCTTTTTCCATTCTCGATACCAATTCCGATACCTGAGCTTCAAATATTGACCAATACTGAGTACTGAACCGATACCGGAGTTGTGAATGCTACTAGTCCTGTATAAATTGACAGAATTAATTTACGACGTGCTTTAGACTTATCCATTAATAAAACATGAACAGATACATAGTGATCTAGAGCAGGGGTTTCCAAACTTTTCAGCCCGCGACCCCCAAAATAGCAATGCCAAATGACTCGAGACCCCCAATATTTTCTGAAGTGGTTATGAATATATAAACCTTGCACACAATGGCGCACACATGCTATATCAATGGGTAAAAAGGTAATGACATTTAGTGACTATCCCCTAGGGGTGTCCAAATATATAATATATGTAAAGATATTTGTGTGTTGCTATACATCCTGTCTGTGTGTATTAAGCAATGTCTAAGTGTTTCGACCGTATAGTAGACCTGTCACGATATCTATTTTTGTTGGACGATATATTGCACCAAAGGATATTGCGATAATATTATTGTCATTTTAAGGCCATTTTATGCCACTCATTATATAATGCCAGAATGACAATATAATATCATCACAATGCAAGTACACCTTTCCAAAAAACACATTATATTTTATTCTTAGGAATATTTAATGTAATTATAGTCATTTTAACAATAATCATGCATTAGAATCAGAATATAAAAACGCATATCCTAAATAAATAATAATAAATGTTAACAACAAAGTTTTTAATTTATACTTTAAATACTACAATTTTTTTAACCATACTGACACTGACACCTCCAACAGAGATAGAGATGTAGCACAATCAGCTAAAATGTTGCTAAAATTGTTTATGTATAGGCGATACATATTGCATCACCAAAAATTACTGCGATCATGTCCATGTGTTGTGCGATAAGTCGATATATTGATTATTGTGAGAGGCCCACCGAATAGGTGCATAACTACAGTAATAGGGATGGGCATTTCTGACCATTCTTCATTTCGATTAATCCACAGGTTTGACAAACGAGTACTCGATTAATCGGGGGCGGGCTTAAGCAAGAGGCGTGGCTTGTCATAGCGACAATTAAATAACATTCAATAAAAAAAATAATAATAATTTTAATAAATAAATAATAATAATAATTTTATATATATATATATATATATATATATATATATATATATATATATATATATATATATATATATATATATATATATATATATATATATATATATATATATATATATATATATATATATATATATAATTTAAAGCCCTGTTAAAAATGTTGTTGATAAAACTATGACAGGATTCAGAAAACAATTAAATTAACACTGTTGGGTTATTAAAAATCACCATCAATATTGGTTAACACAGTAAACATTTAAAGAAGTGTAACAAGTGGCGTATTTAGTCATGGGCAATATGGTCGATGCCCAGGGCGGCATCTAGGTGGCACGGGGAGACGGTGCGGAAAAAAAAAGAGCCCCAGTAAAAGCTTTGAGTTACGATTTTCTTTATGCAAGTGTATTCATTTAAAGTAGTAATCCCAGAATAAAGACGTTAGAGGCCAATTTGACGTATTTTGCACGTGCAAGTTTGTTATTGTCTATGTGCAACCGAAACAACGGTGGTGAAAGCAAACTGACGCATGCATACGTGCAGAAAACCATTCCCACGCACCTCACGCGCTGCTCTTTTCCCGGTGTACATGCACGCCGATAAAATACATGCCGCTTATGTACTGTGAAACCGGACTAACTTTTATGCAGAGGTGTCGGCACGCAGCGAGCTTTGCAAGTCTAAACTAAAGTTATAATATGACGATGATCTTACTTTGACTATATGGCTATGAAGCAGAAAGGAGAGATAATGAATCAGGGAGGTAAGACTTAATAACATTAATTCTCAGCCATGAGTCAGGTCTAAGACAATAGATAATTACATTAAATATATTTTTTGTATTCTAATTGTCTTTAATATTCAAGAAAAAGATTTCTTAAGAGATCTTAGCATATCACTACAGTTGTCTAAATGTTTTCCAGTTACATTTAGGATTGATTTCTGTTATTTATTTAGAATAATAATTGTATAATATTATTATTATTAATAATAATAATAATAATAATAATAATAATAATAATAATAATATTAATTTTATTTATTTGTAAGTACATTTCTAAAAGCAGGTGGTTCGCCCAGGGTGGCATTTAAACTAGAACCGCCACTGATGTGAGGCTACATGACGCATTGTAAATAAAATTAATCATAAAGCCTAGAAACACAATATGAAAATGTTATATTACAAATTGTGTTTATCTACACAAAATGCATGTGAGCTTGAACTACATGCCAACCAGAATATGGATGCGGTTCGCAGGGCGCTTTAAAATAACGGCAACTGAAGCCGCGCAGAAAAAAGAAACCAAAGTTATTTTACAGTATTATCCCCTTCAATATGTGTCTTATTATTTCTATAAATATTTTGGATCCGTTTTTAAAACTTGAACTTAAAATTTTATTCAACTGACATTTTTACCAAAACAATATTTTACTTCAGCAGCATCACAACATATGTGGATCAAAAAGGATTTTTTTTTTTTTATTGTAAAAGGTTTGCAAAAAATAAAGTTTCACCAAAACTTAACCAAACGTCTGTTAAGTATCACATAGCCTAACTAAAATTATAGAATAATTTGGCTGCGTAACTTAAAATAAAAATAGCCTGAATATTTTTTACCACAGCTATAAAACTTAAAGATTAGATAAAATAACATTTCTTTCAAAATGATCAGTCTGTGGAGGTAAATAAAATAAAGCCGGCCTAATTTAACCATGCTGCTTAAACTTAAAACAAAAACAGCCTGAATATTTTACCATGCGTGGCTAATAAAACTTAACACAAGGAAAGACTACGTAGTTTTATTAAATAAGATCAGTCGTTCATGTTCCGACGAATGCCAAGTTTATTTACAATTACCGGCGGAGTAAAAAAGGCGCTCAGCAGTCACAGAAGTTGCAGGAACAGCCAGGTACCAATAGGCAAGGCTGCTTAGCCTTGCATATCAAGACACATTTACTTTGCACCACAATAAAGGATCTGGGTTTAGATAGATGCATGGCTCCCTGAAGTAGCTTTCGATTTTGGTGTCATCCGGTGAAACATTACTCATGCCGTAAGCTAGTCCTCCCCGAATAGATTGTCAAGACATGGCGCGCACATGACAGCTTAAAGTATCACACACCAGACCCGCATATTCGCATGGTATTTAAAATGGGGCACCGCTGTGTACGTTTAGAATTCTGAAATGCGCTGCGTGGCGCGACGCGGCACTTCTGGTGTGTGACCCCCTATAGATCTGCTCTCAGATCTTAGACCGAAACTTCCTGCAGCCATAACCAATCAAATATCAAACTACCGCCCAAATACCAGCATAACCAATCAGAAAAAATTAAAGTAATTTAATTTTAGAGCCAATCGATCATCGTTTTCATGCTCGATCGTCACTGATGGGTTCGATTGATCGAATAATTGTGCACATCCCTAATAACTAACGCGCTCTGCGCTAGAATTTTAACTGACTTTAGATTAGTTCCTCAAAATAGCAACGCGCCAACAATGCGCCTTAACACAACTCCTTTTAAGAGCAGAACACCCATGAGTCCATAAAGTGGAGCAAATGAATTTGCTATTTAAACAGCATGGTGCAAAACATGAAAATAACTATTGTGCTGGTCTGAAAATAGCAACAAATCGCGCTATACACGTCTTGTGCCTTATTCATTGTATGAAAGGGCCCTTTATGTGAACTTTTTTGTTTAGTGGAATTTCACATTTCCACTTCACAGCTCCAATTACCTGATTACAAATCAAACAGAACAGTTATGTGCTTGACTAGAGCAAAATGAATTTAAAAAAACTCAAACTTTTCTTTTCTGGGAAACTGACATCCTCACCCATTCCAACACTCACGGTGGTGAAAAGTGTCACTCGATTATAGGAAACGTCAAACGTGGCCTGGATGTCATGGCAACAGCGTCACACGGGAAAACTATCGCCTTAGGTTTCAGACTATAGCCAAAAATACATTTAAAAATCAACAAGATCACAAGTTTAACAAGCGTTTTTCTAAAAAGTAAGTCCACACTTACACACAATTGATGCTTTTGAAATGGAGGTGGGTGCATATTGAATTCTCCAGACTTTCCCTTGGAGTCTTTTATTTACCAATTAATAGATTTAATAATTTACCTATGGCTGGCCATAGGATGATGTCATTGTTTATGTATTTATTAGCTTTTTTTTACATTATGCAGCATTATACTGTCTTTATGATAATCTCAAAATATATTACAAATGGTACACTGTAAAACCCAACAGTCAACTTTATCAAATGAAATAAGTGTAGTTAACTCAAAATTTACTGAAGGTTAATTCTACTCATTTGAAAAGAGTTTTTATTTCGGTGTTGAAGGTAAGGAGTTAATTAAATACCTTATTACTTCAACTTAAATGGAGTAAGTTCAAAGTTCTCATATAGATTTGTTTTTTTTAACTTAAATGGTTTGTAGCAACCGGTTTCCTCAAACGGTTTGAGTTGCCTTATAGGATTTTACAGTACTCCGTTGGTTTGAGTTCTCTTCATTTATTGGATTTTACTGTGCTCAAATTGCTTCATTTACTCAAATGGATTAAGTTCACAGTACGCATTAGGATTAGTTTTTGAACTTAAGTTGTTTGATGAAATCGGTTTCCTCAAATGGTTTGAGTTACCTTAACTTATTGGGTTTTACAGTGTATAAAATTAAAAACTATAAGACGCTTAACTATTATGGAGATATTAGAGAACAATTTAACATATTAAATCAATGCACTACAATATACAGCACCTATAAATACAATTCTGCTTTATTTTTTTTTGAATATAATGTTGAAAACTTGCTGTAATAAAACATCACATCTAACAGATAAACTGCACACTCTAATTATAACCCTGTGGTTATTTTACAGTACAGTTTTGCAGTTTATGTTTGACAGTTCATATTTGAAAATTTGTTAGTGCAGCATACGTGCAATGAAAGTTATGTGGTTGAATGAGCTTCCTTCTAGTTTATTTAAGTGCAAGTGTAAAGAATCGAAAAAGAATAGCAACAGAGGGAAATCATTTCTCAGATGGCGAGTCTATCAATTCCACAACTATAGGAATCCGAATCGACTGCAATCTCACATTCATAACCCAACCAATGTCCAACAAATAGAAAAAAACTAATCCTACATTATTGTTTGACATTTTATCACACCATTCTTAGTTGTTTTTAACCTTGGATACTAAAAATGTTCCTTTATCATCTAAATACATACAAATATTTTGTTCTCTTGTTCTCGTTTGCTACAGTGTGCCTACAGTATCCAGTCAATCTCGCTTTATCTGTTGACTTCCTTTGCTATTGATCTTTGTTGTTTCTTGGATCTCCTCGGTTTTCCTCCTCCTTTACCTCTATTCTACTCAGACGATCAGTCTTTCGCGCTCAGCCTGTCACTTCTCTGCACTCATCTAGTGCTGTTATAGATCTTCCTCTTCCTTCGTGTGACACTCTCCACTTACTGACATTTCAATTGTCATGCTTCCCATCTCTTCCCATTCACCTCTTTCTCTTCTCTTGGTACTCACTCTGTAAAAAAGAAACTGACACTGGGTGGAGCAGCTATCGAAGAAAAAAATACTTAAAACGTTTAAATCAAGACAGATCCAGCTGGAAAATCAAAATGAACACTGCACTGTGTGTTTGGCAGGGAAATAAATGCTTGATTTCTCCAGGAAATGTAGCTTTAAGTACAGATGCATCATCTAGATTGACAACATAAAATGCTTGGGTAGTTGTGAAGAAAATACTTTTGAAAGGTTGGTACGTTTTATGGTATTATATGCTGAAATTTACTCTTTTAAACTGCGTTTTGCTAGTTTTTCTAAAACAAATTCAAATGGTATGCATAATTAATCCTAAAAAATGCTGGGTTTCACACAATCAATTTGTGTTGGGACAACATGAGGGAATTAAAATAACTTAATCGATTTTACAAATTTACTGTTAGTGGATTAAACATTAAAGACAATTACACCCCCCCCCCCCCCCCCCCCCCCAAAAAAAAAAAAAACATCAATATTTTGAGTGTTGCATAATTAGGTTATTTGTAGAATATTTGTACATTTATTACACAACAGATTTATTTAAAATGGTCAAATGAAGTGTACATAAGAACAAAAAGACAATATTAAAATTTAAACTAAAAGCTTTACACTGATTAAACAATGTATTGTATTTTTTTTAATACACACACCGGCCACTTTATTAGGTACACCAGTCCAACCGCCCGTTAATGCAAATTTCTAATCAGCCAATCACATGGAAGCAACTCAATGCATTTAGGCATGTAGACATGGTCAAGACGATCTGCTGCAGTTCAAAACCGAGTACCAGAATGGGAAAGAAAGGTGATTAAAGTGACTTTGACCATGGTTGTCGGTGCCAGACAGGCAGGTCTGAGTATTTCAGAAACTGCTGATTTACTGGGATCATCACACACAACCATCTCTAGGGTTTACTACAGTGGTCAGAGGAGAATGGCCAGACTGGTTCGAGCTAACAGAATGGTAACAGTAACTCAAATAATCACTCGTTACAACCGAGGAATGCAGAAGAGCATCTTTGAACACACAACACATCAATCCTTGAGGCGGATGGGCTACAGCAGCAGAAGACCACAACGGGTGTCACTCCTGTCAACTAAGAACAGGAAACTGAGGTTACAATTTACACAGACTCACCAGAATTGGACAATAGAAGAATAGAAAAACGTTGCCTGGTCAATCGGATGGTCAGGTTAGAATTTAGTGTCAACAACATGAAAGCATGGATCCATCCTGTCTTGTATCAATGGTTCAGGCTGGTAGTGGGGGTTAAATGGTGCGGGGGATATATTCTTAGCACACTTTGCACCTATTAGTACTAATTGTGCATTGCGTCAACGCCACAGCCTACCTGAGTATTGTTGCTGACCATGTCCATCCCTTTATGACCACAGTGTACCCATCTTCTGATGGCTACTTCCAGCAGGATAACGTGCCATGTCATAAAATGCTAATCATCTCAGACTGGTTTCTTGAACATGACAATGAGTTCACTGTACTCAAATGGCCTCCACAGTCACCAGATCTCAATCCGATAGAGCACCTTTGGGATGTGGTGGAAGAGGAGATTCGCATCATGCATGTGCAGCTGACAAATCTGCAGCAACTGCGTGATGCTATCATATCAATACAGATCAAAATCTCTGAGGAATATTTCCAGTACCTTGTTGAATCTATGCCACGAAGGATTAAGGCAGTTCTGAAGGCAAAAGTGATTCAACCAGGTATTAGTAAGGTGTACCTAATAAAGTGGCCGGGTTAATTTCATGCGAGACCTATTTAAATTAATTTAGTAAAAACAAAAAATATGCACTGAAAAATGTAACATATACAGTAGTTGGTACTGTATATCAATGTGAACCTAAAATCTTAAAACTCTATTCCTCTTTAAATGCAGACATGGGCACATATTCAGTTAAATGTGAAGGTACAAAAATAACAGCAATCTGGTGAGTCAGTTTGCAGGAGTGAAAGATAATAATCAATGAAGGAAATGACCAAGGATGGCAAGATACTAAAATAGCTCTCGCTGACCCCCCTGCTATCCTCTCATTTCTCCTTCCTCTTTTTATATACTGTAATAGCCATCCACATCCCTTCCCCTGTGTCATCACATTTCACGGCTGCTTTGGTTTATTAATACAGATGAGAGAGGATGGTCAATTAGTGATACTGACATCTGAATTTAAGCACTGTTTTATAAGAATGAGAGAAGCAACTTCTTATGGCATCATTATTCAAATTTGTTACTGATTGTTGTATTTTTATGCTTTTGTTGTTTGTTTATCTACAAAAAAAGATAGAGATCAACCAGTATTGGTTTGTAAAGCAAGTGGATTAAAAGTTCACAGTACTCATTAGGATTGGACTTAAATGGTTTGTTGCAATCAGTTTCCTCAAATGGTTTGATTTACCTTAACTTTCTGGGTTTTACAGTGTAGGACTAATGTATTAATAAGCCACCCTGGGTCAGAATTATTTTACTTAAGTCACATTTGCACTATATTCACAATACAAACACTCACATGCTGCTTTTATTCAGCACAAATCTAGAAGTTATTTTGTGCTATGAGTGCTTTGCTTGCTTGCTCGACATCCCATTGTATTGTATACCATAAATGACAGTGAAATAAAAACGTTTCAGATTATTAAAAGAGTGTGATGTATATTGTGACAAATAAATAAATAACTATGAAAATACATAGGTATGCACATCTCTGCCCCAGTCAGTATCACTCTGTTTGCTTTGCAATTCCTTGTATATTTTACAACGCCACTCATAAATTTACACTTCTTTGCCCTTTAAACACATGCGCTTGAGTGATTTTTGAATGCTGAAGCACCAGCTAATGCCGAATAGAACATGCAAAGCAAACAACACTTTTAAATGTCAGCTGACATGGATCCACAAAATGCACACAGGTGCATAAATTCTTAATAAGCACTGAGAGAGATTAGCCCCAGTATCACATCTGATTTGATTGGAACCATGGTGCAACCTCACCTCATTAGTCTACAGCAACTTAAGACAAAAAAAAAAGAAAACACACGAGTTCTGTAAGCCTTAATACAAAAGATTCAAGCTTTCAGGAAACCACATGCTGTCGCCTGAGTGTAGCTGTAAAGTAAGCTTGTGCTTAATGGCAACAGATCTGACATGCAGATGAAAATGAAGCCTGCACAAAACAAGGCACAATGTTCGAAACTGAAAGAAAACAACAACTGAGGAAAAAAAATCATTGTACATTTCACATTATATCATTTTACTTCCAGGTAAATGTTTAGTTCCAGGTTCAATACAAGCGAACCGTATTATACAATCAATCCTTCTGCCTGTAAAAGGAAGTAATATGCTCCTCACAACAATGCATTAAAAATAGAAAACTATAGGTGTAAGATACCTTGGCCATAACAATACATCGATATACAGTAGATCTATACATTACAGTATCAAATGAAAATATTTCACACTCAAAATATCTGTACCTGTTAATAAATAATAGGTAAGGCCCTAAGCCTAATGCTAACCCTAATCAAAGTCAATTTAAGGCACGGGGCATATCAGTGACTGACAATTCATAGCTGTTTTAACATTCAAGCACAACAAAAAAGTGGAAACCTGATGTAATTGATGCACTCAGACATTCTTCCCCCAGTGTACATGCAGTTAAAGCTCCTTCTTTTTATTTCTTATTGTACATATTGAAGGGGTAGTTTAAATTGCTATGAAAATACTACAATTGAATAATAGGCATAATAATAATAATTATTATTCTGTCCCAATCAATTGTTGCTTAACCAAAAGAGCAGATTAGGTAACTTTAGTGACTTTACTTGTAATTGTTCTTCTCAATATATTTCTCTTTTTGTAAAACTACAACAAAGAGGGGGGAAATATTTAGTCAAATTTTACTAATGCACATTTTTTAATACCAATTTTAATATGCATATGAGGAAAATCTATTAAATGAGATGAGAGCATTTGAATCGAATATTAGCAAAAATGATCATATTTACACCACCATCTTAACGTGTAAGCCACGAAGATGTGCTTGTACAGTACAACACAATACAGGTGGTATAAAACTAATTATAACCAAATGAGACAATCAAAAATAGAGCTTTACTAAAAATAGAGCACTTACGGACATACATTTCAACGTTTAAATCAGCCCCAGAAATAATCTGCATGTGCGTTACTTTCGACCGCACACTAAGAGAAACTGAAAGTAACCCAAATATATTACAGTACTTTAAACGTCCAATAGGAAGTTATATGCGACAGGCTAAATATAACTGCACAATAATGATAGTGATTGAAAAATAGATGTTTTGGGGGACCCAAACCTCATTATATTTTTGAATTTAGTTGCGTGGGCCGGAGGGAGGAGGAGGAAGGGCCGCAAATGGCCCTCTGGCTGACAGTTCAAGACCCCTGCTTTAAGGCAAGTCATTTCACTCGGCAGCCATCTTCAAAATGGCTCCCAGGCAGTATGCTCGGGCATTCTTTCTGAATGGGAAAACATCAAATTCTCCAAAACTGTGAGCTTAGGATTACATTACATATTTGAAACCACCAATAAAATTATACAACAACTGTCTCATAAGTTTCATTTATAAACGTTCGAATGAATCAAAATCGGCATATTTTCAGGTTGCCCGAGCTAATGCGCATGCGCAGTCGAAAGGAGCGAGATCACGACACCAACCTCATTTATAGGCGTTCTACACATTATCATCCTCTGGATAATGATTGTCTGATCACGCTGCTCTTCTAAAGTAATCCACAACTGGTCTGAATGGTGAATCTCCTCCAGAAATAAAAGTGACTCTTTGTTTACAAGTCTGTGGGCATTTGAGTAATTGCGGTCATGTGATGTGCATTTGATAGGACCGACTGTACCTCGCGTTCGTTTCATACAGATTACAAAACCAAAAAAAACTTTTGTTTTCAAGTGCACCTGGTTCATTTAAAAGCACATATTTCAAGCTTTATCTGGATATATTTCTTATGTCTGTGAAGCAAGTATTTGCTGAGATTCCAGTGTTGACCACCAAACATCGTAAAAGCACATTTCTGGGCCGAGCTTCTCCGTCAGTCTATATCGATCGATGATTGGCTCCTGTAGGCGGGGCTTCATTCGCCATATTGACCGTTACTCTTTTCCAAATTCAAAACTGTACGAGTGACATTTCTTGTGTATTCTATGGTCTTTAATTTGGAGAATTTGCTGTAAAAGTGTCTAACAGTTGTTGTGAATTATATCTTTTTGCAATAACAACTTAAATATATGTTTAAAAGTTTTCAGATGGATTATTGGTAATTGGGTGTTAGCCAATTGGGTAGCTTTACTTGGACATAGGAAAATAAGACTTTTTATAAAAGGATTTAAGACCTGCAACACTATTTCTGTGTATTTAAGACATTTTAGGGCCTAAAATTTGGTTTTTGAAATTTAAGGGTGCTTTCACACCTGCCTTATTTAGTTCGGTTCAATCGCACTAGAGTTGGTTTTCCCTCTTGGTGTGGTTCGTTTGGGCAGGTGTGAATGTAGCAATCGTACTGGAGTGCGCACCAAAAGTGAACCAAAAAAGCGTACCGAGACCTCCTTTAAGAGGTGGTCTTGGTACGCTTTCAAACAAACCCTGGAGCAGTTAGTTTGTGGTGAGAATATGATCCGAACTAAAACAGACCCAACCACAAAAAGTACTGCGCCTTTTTGGACTAACCCAGCTGCCGTGGGCTGATGCGTTGTGCATTATGGAATGTGGAGGAAAATATTTGTTGACAGCGCTTTACCAACAAAAAGAGAGAGGGGGAAAAACATTACCCGATGGATCGTTGGTAATATTTCCGCATTTGTTGCATTTGTCGCAGTTTAGCAAAATTTATTCACGCCTTCTCCTGAAGTGACGTGTGATGCGCCTTTGCCGTTTGCAATGCCGCTCTTAAAAAATTGTTTTTCAGCCGCAGTCGCACTTCATTCTCGAACTCTATAGTTTGTCTGAAGTGATGTATACAAACTATATAGTATATTATGAGCACAAATACAATTAGCCATAGTCGTAGCTCCATAGTCAAAAGTGACATTTTGTGTCTGCCGGTTTGTTTACTTGCGTGAGTTCCATTGGCATTTTCCCGCACGTGAATTTTGACAAATTGATAAGCAGTTCAGGAAATATGTTCAACAACATCTGGCGAATGAGTGGGTTTTGTCAGATGACTGCATTTTGGTTCTTTTCAACTGGTTTGGACCAAAGCAATCAGTGTGGTGTGTAAACGACCCAAAGATGGCAGAAATGCTACAATGTATTATTTGTTGCCCTTGGTCCGGACCAAATGAACCGAACTAAAGATGTGAAAGCACCTTAAGACATGTTAAGATTTTTTTAAACCCCGCAGACACACTGCAAAGAAAAAAAAGATATCCAAAGTTGCCTTTTCAAGTTGTAAGTAAATCTGTGTTTTTGAAACTAATGATTTAATAAGTCAATGATTTATTTTAATTATTTAGCCTGACATGTTTACTGTTCCAAAATATTTTAAATGGTTCTCAAAATAAAATATATTGCGTTTAAAAGGGGGAAAAGTTGTTGTTTTACCCAGACATTTAAAAAGAACAAATTTTTAGAGCAATAATCACAATATCATGATGCCATGAAACTGTTATATTTTTATCCAAGGTTATACCATCAGAATCTTATAACTGCCCATGCCTAAACTTTAATAGTGAATTATGAAACTATTAGTAATAAAACTTTTAATAACAGTCTTTTAAGATTTATTAGGACATAATATGAAATGGACATATTAAAGGGATATAAAACTCTACTCTCAGCAGTGTGTTTTCACACTTTTAGTTTGAAAAAAGTCAGGAAAGTTGGTGAGTCCAGCTTTGTTTAGGTGGGAGTGTCGACTGGCGAAAGAGGGAAGGGCTTGCATGAAAAGGGTAGTTTTATTACGTGCACACAATGATTTTCACATCAGCAACACAAACACAGACGCAGGGGAAATAGACAGTGACTACGTTTACATAGACATCAGTAATCGAATTGTTTGCCTCAATCTGAATAAGACTAATATGATTAAGGCGTTTACATGAGTTGCTTTTTTAATGTCGCTTTCATGATCCCGTTTTATATGTTATAGCAAATAGATTGATTAACGTCATTGCGTCACCACACTATCTACATTTCCTCTGGAGTTTCATGTAATTTCGGGTGTTTTACTGCAGTTTGGCACTTTCACTTTTATTCAGGAACATTTCGTGCATGCCCTCCGTGACAAACAAGATATTGGATGTGAGGAACTGCTGGAAGAGTGTTGTTCTAATGGAATTCGATACCGAATGGGAGAAAAAAAAAAACCTCCGCATTTCTCGGCAGATGCAGAGATTCGGTTTTTAATTTCATTTCCAGATGCGAAAAGCTCTCGGGTAAAAAATGTTGCTTACAAACATATTTTTGTCGCATGTTAGCAGACCACTGTAATCCACACATGTGGGTCCACATGCCAGCTGTGCTCTCGTCATGGGTAAATGGAAACAAAACCTTCGTTGTGGCACATTTATAAACGCAACACTGACGACCCATGTCTCCTAACAATTCTTCTTCTTCCACTTGTTTTAATTACGGTAGCTAACACATTGTGGCGTCTCTCTACCCTCTGAACACTGTAACAGGTAAAAACAGTCTTCGAAGCTATGTCATGCATATTAATGAAGTAGCATCTCGTTCACAATAGAGAGCGCTGATTGGTTCGAAGCAAGTCTTTCGCATGAATTAATGATGAAAACTTAAAGACGTCGCGTTGTACCCGCCGGTACAGACATCCAATCTCCACGCTGGAATTTACACAATAATTGCATGCCCGTGACGCAGCTTCAAAATTAATTTCAAAAACTGTAAGAATGAATTTGCACGAAATAACACAAAAAACAACCAATTTTCACTTTTTTTGTGAACATTTTTGTGAAAATGTTTTGTCCTAATAGTGTTTTTAGCAACGCGGGATTTATACAGTATATGACTGTTAACATCTCAAAAAAATGTGTTTTGGTGTTTCGTGACCCTTTTATATAAAGTCTCCTACTTTTCTTCAACCATAAGGTCTCAGTTAGATGCCAAAATGCCAATTAATGTTGGGCTCAAGCTGCCTAATTGCACTAATCTGCTATCTGCAATTGCGATGAAAAGGGGTGTCCATGAAGACCACCCACCACATTTCGTCTCTTTCTGCTGTCCCCTGGGGAAAGGCTAGTGACAGATAACATGAGGGCCACCAGTTGGACCAATTCCCATCAAACCCCCTGACCTTTCTGAGATGTCTTCAAAGCAGCCGATGATGGGCTGAAGCCACCTGTGCTCAGGTGATTAAGGTAAAGGGCAAAGGATTAAAGGCACTAAACTGCTTACAGGGATTAGGAAAAACAAATCAACACAACATGTAATTGTAAAAATGTCTCATTAAATTCCAAAACAAAAGTGTTTTGGCTTGGGTTGTTTGTCATCTGTAAGCAATTAAAAGGGATAATTCACCCAAAAATGCTAATTCTGCTGTTAATTACTCACCCTCATGTCATTCCAAACCCCTCAATAGTGATGCACTGATCATGTTTTTCAATAATTTCTGTGATTTTTTCCAGCTGCATTTTGGCAGATTCTATACAGATTTCCATTTTTTTATTCTTTTTTTTTACTAGAAAACAGAAAAAAAAAAAAAAGATTTTGTGACTAAAATGTTTATTCATCACAGGCTGAATCTGCAGTGATTTCATATTAAAGGCAATATTCATTCATTCATTTTCTTGTCGGCTTTGTCCCTTGCGGGGTCGCCACAGCGGAATGAACCGCCAACTTATCCAGCACGATTTTACGCAGCGGATGCCCTTCCAGCCGCAACCCATCTCTGGGAATATTAAAGGCAACAACTACACTTTAATAATGATCCACACAAAGGATCAACACACATTTTATTGTGTACTGTATATGGTGATTTTAAATATATTGCATATCAAAATATGAACATATTTGACTTTGTGAAATAATGTAGTATAAAATAGTATAAATGCTGGTTAAAATACAAATTCATGCTCTTCCAGCAGGTGGTGCCTATACAACTGCAGGACTAAGGGCTGGGACACATCAAGCCGACCCCAAACAATTATCGCCAATGAAATCCAACTGTGTTGTTGGATCACGTCTGGACCAAAAGGCTGCATGTGAACACACCAAAGTGACGAAAGCCGACAGAAATGAGAGCCACATTATGCAGCTGGGAAAAGGAAATTTTTTTCTGCTCCACAGGGGGCAGTAGTCTGTTATCTTGCTTCGCAAAGCGAAACTAAAGTTCCGATGTGAACAGACAAAGCGTAAACAAAGCAGCATTTACTACTACTATTATTACAGTAATTGTCACTCACCACTTGTGCAATTATGTCTATTAATCTAATCCATATTGTTTGCAAATATTTGAATATATATATATATATATATATATATATATATATATAATATATTATATTTAAAAATTAATTATTCATCTTGGCTTGAATTGTTTACTCCCTACATCACTTCACTATATCACACTCGCACTCTGATTAGTTCCTGAATAACCAGTCAAAACTCTCTCTTCAGCCGATTTATGCTGAATCGGGCTAACTCGCTCCGATAATAACACGACGATGGCGACACAGCCCAATAACAGTATTTACTTGGTAACAGCTGTAACACTGCTCGTATTTATTATGGATAATACAGAGACAATATATAAAAAATACCTTTTAAACTTTTATTATTACATTATGTTTCACTCATAAATGTCTATAAATAAAACCCTACACAACAATATTTATTATTTTCACTCATCATGATGAAATCAAAATACATTAAACAAACTCGGTTAATGTAACCATTTAGCAGAAAACAGCATGTTTTACTACAGATTACTATAGACGCTGCCTGATGAGGGGATTTACATTCAGACTAATGCAACAATTAAAATCATACATGACTTCACGATTTACTAAGTCACGTCATTGTGAGTTATGTCAAGACATATTCCCTCTTCAAGTTGATCAACTCAATCTCTCAACATACAAAATACAAAATCTCTCAAAATACACAACTTAAGACACTTAAATGCTTGCATTTGTTGTATTTGCACAAGCTCTGCGATGTACGTCCACAACTTCATGCATTGGGTTAAATTAGGCTGTCCTGTGTTCAGATTGAAAGGGGAAAAAAGAAAAACTCAATAAATATATATATTTTTAAATTAGACACACATCTGATGCTTGTATTTGCACCAGCTCTACGTCCACAACTTCACACATTGGGTTAAATTAGGTTAAATAAGAATGTATTTATGTTTTCCATAAAATCAGATTTATGTCAATCTGAAATAAATCTTTTGCATTACTTCTATCACTAATGTAGTGCAATGTACATGCAACAAACTATAATATTGTGAATATGAAATTCTTACATATGGCAAATCACAATGATTTATATAAAAAAAAAATCAATGCTGATAAATACTGACTTGTAACTAGATTACTGATGCAAATATGTGCAAATTGAAATGACCAGCACACACAAAAAACAAGTGTTTCAGCCCCAACTGACCTTTTCTGAATGCGTGATGAACACTAAAAAAGGTCTGCTGGGAGCAAAACGTGGGAGACCAAATCCTTTCATTTAAATCATCTAAATGAATTTGGGACCTGGCAATTATTTTTTTGTCCATTGTAAATGTGCCTTCAAGGCCATTTAAATGTTTTTATTATTTAATTTAAATTTAATTTAATTTAATTTAATTTACACATGCATTAAAACCTCACATATCTTTTTCTGGAAACATATATTTGTAAAGATTACAAAAATCTAACAAATAAACAAACAAAAAAAACAACAATAATTATACTATAGCTGCTTAATCAATTATGTTTTTTAATAGAATCGTCAGCAATTGTTAAAAGCCACAAAAAAGAAGTGTCATGGCCAAATCCCCATTTGTTTTTTCACCCCTTAAAGATTAAAATCTGTTTTAAAAATAGTTCATTAGTCAATTAAAAGCAAGTAAATAAATGCTATGGTTGAAATAGTTCAGTGTAATATATGAGCAAAGCCTAAGAAATTATTGGGATATTTTTGACAGGAAAATCTAAATGATGTCATATTTACGTAATGTTCAGGATAATGCTAAAAGAACTACAGTATTCTGTAACTGGACGTCAACATGCACATCAAAGAGAACAGACTAAATATAGTCTCACACAGTTAAATCTGTGATATATAAATAAAGAAATACTATATAGTGAATTGAAGGCAATGCCATTTGACTTATTTTGTGCTCTATGAAACTGAACTTGTCAAAAGAGCTTTGCAAAGATACATCAGGCAAAAAAAAAAAAAAAACATAATCAAGTACGCATATTCATCAGTGTGAAAGTTCAGCAGCACATCATGCAGTCAGACAGAATTGTCTGCATGTTGTGCTGTCACGAGTAAGTTTTTCATGAGTAAGTTCAATGAAGATTCATTTTAGTTCAATATGCATACTTGTGTTGAAGGATGTGCTTCAACTGAAAGGCAGCTCTACTAACCCCAACCAAATAAACTAAAGGTGACAGTGACAAGGAAACTCCAACAGGTGACAGAAATGAAGAAAAAAAGACACTGGAAGATAACATGTTCAGTAGGAGAACTGACAAATTATTATGCGAAGCTGTAAAATGTTTAGCTAATAGAAGACATTTAGCATGAGCTTCAGTCTTGGTAGAGGTATGCATGTCCCCGCTGGTCCTGGAATGATGACCTCTAGCTGGCCATAAAGATCGATGCTGACTATTTTGCATGTCATGATTTTACCAAGTACGATGCGATCCTGGATTAACATCTACACTCACCGGCCACTTTATTACGTACACCTTAATAGTACCGGGTTGGACCCCCTTTTGCCTTCAGAACTGACTTAATCCTTTGTGGCATAGATTCAACAAGGCACTGGAAATATTCCTTAGAGATTTTGGTACATATTGACATGATAGCATCACAGTTGCTGCAGATGTGTCGACTGCACATCCATGATGTGAATCCCCTGTTCCACCACAACCCAAAGGTGATCTATTGGATTGAGATCTGGTGACGTTGACACGATGCTCAATTTGGTACTAATGGGCCCAATGTGTGCTAAGAAAATACCCCCACACAATTACACCACCAGCCTGAACCTTTAATAAAAGGCAGAATAAATCCCTGTTTTCATGTTGTTGATGCCAAATTCTGACCCTACCACCCAAATGTCGCAGCAGAAAACAAGACTCCTCAGACCAGGCAATGTTTTTCCAAACTTCTATTGTCCAATTTTGGTGATCCTGTGCGAATTGTAGCTTAAACTTTCTGTTCTTAGCTGACAGAAGTGACACACGGTGTGGTCTTTTGCTGCACATCTTCCTCAAGGATGGATGTGTTGTGTATTCAGAGATTCTACTGTTATTGTCTTTCTATCAGTTTGAACCAGTCCGGCCATTCTTGTGTGTAGGTTCAGCAATTTTACTTGTACGCCAATAAGTAGGTTCTTTTCATGGGCTTTAACGTGAAATATCTGAACATAAACATAGAAAGCGGAGAAAAATGATCATTTTGGAACAGCATTTCAGATGGCTGTGTGCATATGTGCAGATATGTGCATTCTGTATAATAACTAGGGAAGCCTTCTTTATTCAATTTTTGTGCTTTTTGTTATGCACTTATGTAATTGCAATTTGCACAAAACATTTCAACTAAAAACACAGAATATGCATAAGTGTGTTGTAAATATAGCTTAATGAGCATGTTTGGAAATAACAATCTCATTAAAATTCATTTAATAAGATACAGATGTTAGTGCTTTTTATGAGCTTTTGAATTTAATGTTTAAAAAAATGCCTATCCCTGCAAAGAGTGTGCACTGTTCTTTTTTACTGCTGTTTGGACATTCTGTACTGTTCAGAACATCAAAAGGCCTATTAAGCGCACAAAACTGATAAGCCATGTGACGCAGCACAAAACCAAATGCAACTTCATGTCATCTCAACAAAGTAAACATAAGTCATTCCTACACGTAACTAATAATCCACATGTCATTCCTGGTACACATAACTAAGCATGAAACCAAACACTTCAGCACATCTTAATATTGCTGTGTTCTCAATGATGGCATTTTTTCTTTGATGTTGATGTTTTATTTATTTTTATTTAGAGAGTGAGAGAGAGAGAAAATTGCAGCACATATTTACATATTCATGCTCTTTTATATTACACGTGCTAAAAATGAGTGAAAGCAATTCATTACTGGATGCAATTCAATAAATAGACACCCGTGTAACTAATAAGAACGGCTTCATACATTCATTTTCTTTTTGGCGTAGTCACTTTATTAATCTGGGGTCGCCACAGCGGAATCAACCGCCAACTTATCCAGCATATGTTTTACGCAGCGGATGCCCTTCCATCTGCAACCCATCACTGGGAAACACAAACGCACTCTCATTCACACACATACACTACGGACAATTTTAGCTTACCCAATTCACCTATACCACATGTTTTGGACTGTGGGGGAAACCGGAGCACCCAGAGGAAACCCACGCGAACATGTGGAGAACATGCAAACTCCACACAGAAATTGACCCAGCTGAGGCTCGAACCAACGACCTTCTTGCTGTGAGGCGAACGTGCTACCCACTGTGCCACCATGCAGCCCCAAAAAGAAGGGCTTCTAAACTCAAAATATAACCCCTTTTATATGTTTTCATATACTTTTTTTACTTTTATACTTTTGAAAATGTTTATTTGGGCAGTGGTCTACAAAACATCTTGTACTTTACATTGCTTGCACTACAATATCGCTTTTTGCACTCATTTCCTTTAGATTACTTTTGCACTCAACACTAAAGTACTGTTTCAAATGTAGAGCTGCCAGTTATATGCTTATTGTTTTATTTACTTCAAATGTTATTCTTAATTTACATGTTGTGGCCAAATAAAAGTATATTATTTTAAAATTGAACAAAAGAGAAGTGGTTTGTATATGGCTAAAATGGTAAGCAAGTGATGACGTGATAATCAAGATTGATTCTTCTCAAACCAGGGGAGGGGGGGAAAAGTCTCAGAAAAAATGTTTGCAGTAATCTCAATTTTTATTATATCATCATCAAATTCAAAACATAGATGCAGGAGATGTGTGACTTTAGACCGATTAGTTTTCTGGATTGCTCAAGGACTAATTTCATATATTTGTTTATGAAATAATAAAATGTTAAGTGCCGTACATTTTTTTTCTACATTACTTAAGCATCTATCATTTTTGGCGTTTTGGGCATTATAAACTCTAGATGATAGGTTAGTAAAGTCCAAAGTGTCTTCTTTCCAATGATACCTCAACTGAGAATGTAGACAAAACAATCAAGCAACTGTAAATGTTTTAGTTTGGGAAAGTTATTTTTGAGAAAATGCCTCTGACGGTGAGGGTGTGGAAGACACAGACATGGTCTCAGAAAACATTTTGCAGAAATCTTATTTTGCATGCTATCTTCATCAAATTTAAAATATAAACTCATGAGACACTTGGCTTTCAAATCATATTTTTATAAATCATTACATTAATGTTGTCCTGTGTTTATATATGAAAGAACAAATATTGAACACCGTAGAAATTGTTTTTCTCATTGCTTCACCATGTATAACTTTTTTTATATTTTAGCATATAACTTGCCAGATGGATCATAGTAAAGCTTAAAGTGTCTTCTTTACAATGATACATATTTTATGTTTGTAGCTCAATGGGGTCAAGAACTGTTACTATTTAAAGTTAGGTAGGTGTAAATCCCCAAAAATGGGGTGAAGGCTTAATACATTTATTAATTCATTCATTTTCATCTGCTTTTCCGGGGCTGGGTCGTGGGGGCAGCAGTCTTAGAAGAGAACTCCAGACTTCCCTTTCCCCAGACACTTCCTCCAGCTACTCCCGAAGTGTTCCCAGGCCAGCCGAGAGACATAATCCCTCCAGCGTGTCCTGGGTCTTCCACAAGACCTCCTCCTTGTGGGACATGCCTGGATTACCTCCCTAAGTTGGCATCCAGGAGGCATCCGAAACTGATGCCCGAGCCACCTCAGCTGACTTCTCTCGATGTGGAGGAGCAGCGGTTCTACTCCGAGCTCCTCCTGGGTGACAGAGCTCCTCATGCTATCTATATGGGTGCACCCTGCCACCCTGCGAAGGAAACTAATTTCAGCCATTTGTATCCGAGATCTTTCAGTCATGAACCAAAGCTCATGACCATAGGTGAGAGTAGGAACATAGATTGACCGGTAAATCGAGAGCTTTGCCTTTCAGCTCAGCTCCTTCTTTACCACAACGGACCAGTACATTGACCGCATTATTGCGGCCACTGCACCAATCCGCCTGTCAATCTCACAATCCATCCTTCCCTCACTCGTGAACAAAACCCCAAGATACTTTAACTCCTCCGCCTGGGGTAAGGACTTTCCTCCAACCTTCCAGCTGGGGTTCTGGAAATCAACTTCTTGAAGGGCTGGACTTTCTTCTACCCCTTTAATAGTTAAACTAAACTAAACTAAATTAAACTTAACTTAACTAAACTAAATTAAAATAATAAATGCGCTATAGGTGAATTGGGTTAGCTAAATTGGCCTTAGTGTAATGGGTGTGTATGGATGTTTCCCAATGATGGGTTGCAGCTGGAAGCCCATCCACTATGCAAAACATATGTTGGATAAGTTGGTGGTTCATTCCGCTGTGGCGACCCCAGATTATTAAAGGGACTAAGCCGAAAAGAAAATGAATTAAATTCTGTATAATTACATTACTAATATTAATTGTTGGTATTTAAAAACAACACATTTTAAACCAAAAAAAAAAAAAAGAAAACTGCAGGGAGTCCTAAAGTCAGGAAGTCTGTTTTGTTTGAGTACTTTCCATTCCAAGGTAAGACGTTTGCAGCATACTGCATCCCCAAAAATACAATAAAGCGACCCAAATAGTTTGTGTGGACTGTGCAGAGGCATTTACTTTGAACCAGGATATTCTAAGGCGCTGAAATTTTTTAGATTTTTGCGCAGCCATAAGTTTCCAAACTTCTGCTGGGTACCTTCAAGAATTTCATTGCTAAAGTCTTAAGTACTACATGATTCTTCAGAAAGCATAACTATTATGCCGATTTGCTACAAACATTTATGAAATATGTATTATTATTACTATGGTCCACCAATGGTCCATTCCATTTTTGAGGAAACCTTTTCTGCAGGATTCTTTGAGGAATATACAATAGACACACACACACACGTTTGTTTTTGTGAAAAGTGGGTACATTACATAGGCTTCCATTTATTTTATACAGATCAAACCGTATATTATATTGCCCTCACCCCACCCTACCCCTAAACCCAACAATCACAGGAGACAGTGTGCAGCTTTACTCCCTGAAAAAACTCATCCTGTGTGATTTATAAGCTTTTTGAGAAGTGAGGACGTCACCAATGTCCTCATATTTCATCTGCTTTTTGTAATACCTGTGTCATACCTATGTCATTATAGAGATTTGTGTCCTGATAGGTCACAAAAACACGTACACACACACACACACACACACACACGCACACACACACACACACACGCACACACACAAAATGACACTCTCAGACATGACCTTGGCTACAAAATTTAGGATTTGTTCAAAATAAAATGTCATATGATTATTTAGTGTTTAATTTTTGTTGTGTGTCAAGTAGCCTAATTACTGTATGATACTGTTTTTAAGTTTGATGTAAATTTCAGTTTACGTCTGGTTCATTTTATTAATGGTTTTGTTTTTATTTTGTGAACGCATTATTTATTTAGTGTTTACATATTTATTTTCAGTTTTAGTTGTAGTAATTCTATTTTATCAGAGTTAATTAAACAGATCCAGCACATTCAGTGTTGACCAAAGCTTACATTTACATAGCTTACAATAACTCTTGGGCAAATAACAATTTGGAAAATTGATCAATATAATTAAATTGATAGCAAAAACTGAACCCAAAACCAGTTTATTGTATAAACTTATTGTCTGTTATACTTTTATAATGGCCATTATTGATTATTAAAACTGATATTCAGCAAAAGAGATTGTATGTTTCGTATTTTCAATGAAAATGAAAGGAGGCAGTAATGTTATAGGCTCCGTTTTGTTATAAATATGCATACAGTGAAGTCATATACTGTAAATATGTAGCTACATGACGCCTCAACAATTTTGGTGTTTGTTAAGTTAAAGCAAAAATAGGCAGTTCCGTATATCATGTTTTCATTTTATTGTTAAGAATGTGAAATGCCGTAGCCAGGCTGATGTAAATGAGATTATAAAGTACACTGTCCCCTTTGAAGATTTACCCGACATGTCCTTGGGAGTTTGTTTTCCATATCAAACTTGTGAAGTCTGAACTTACAAGGAGAGGATGCAAGACTGAACTTTGTGTAGGCTACTTAATATTGAGGAAAAAGCCCCAATCAGATTTCCCCCATATACACTAACACGGAGCAGCAGCATTTTAAAATGAAAATGGGCTCTTCAGCATTTTCAAAAAGTTTCATTTTTTGCACTCGAAAACTCCGGCGTAGTGTGGACGGATGGCATAACCATAGCAAAATCGAAACGATCAAAACGAAAACGTATTAGTGTAAACGGGGCCTCAGTCATATCAAGGTAAGTGCACAAGGGTCTCTTTCACATGTTCTCTCTCTCACACACACACTATACTCTATATAACTTCATACAAAAGCCAGAAACTAGGCTTCTTTTGCACTGCAACTGATGATCAGCAGCAAAAAAATACAAACAGGGAAAACCACCCACAATCAAAAATAAATAATAATATGCTGTCATGGCTTTGCAATCAAAAATGTCAATATAATGGAAGTCTATGGGACAAAAACAGCCACCAACAAAATAAAAGGGTAATAACTTTGGCTAGAGTGTTTTGTTGAGTTTTCCAAAGCATTTTCCCCAAATATGTGTCAAAATAAGATTTGTCACCAAAAATAAGTCCATTTGCTGAAACACAGAGAAAGTTGTGGTCATATTAGGACTTAAAAATCACCCCAAAGTGGATGAAAACATCTCCAACAGCACACAAAGCTTAACCAAATTGTTTATTGGCCAATAATTTCAGTTTTCGTTTGCTAAAACAACCTTGCTTCTATTAGTATGCATGATAACAGTATGCAGTGGGGTTTGCATTACACTGAAGATGTTTCTTCTGCATTATAACATTCTGTTGACCACCATTTCTTGTTTGCTTATATACAAGATGATCATTCTACACTTATATATAATAACTTCAACTGTTAAAAGCTATTAGTTACTAGCTAATTGGTTAAAGTAATTAGCAACAAAGTTATGGTAACTAATAACTTTTTCTGATTTTGATTGCAATACAATGAAGCACACCTTTTGTAAAGCTGCTTTAAAATAATATCTATTGTGAAAAACGCTATAGATATAAACTTGAATTGCTTGATACCTCGACTCAGATTTTCAACCTTTTACATTAGATAGGAGATTTAAACAGTGGGTTTGGAGAGGAATCACATCATTCAGTTCAGTGACCTCTAATCAGACCTTATTCATTTGACCTTATCCATTATCCAGACCAGATACATTTGGCCTAGACAAGCAGGACTTTAACAGATACTTGCAAGTTTATTAAAGAGATTACTTTATTAAAAAAAAATTAAGGATGATTATAATTTGATCAGAGTATTTTCGGATGCGTACATAAAAAAAGAAAACAAAACTGGTCTCTAAATTATATGAATGCATACAAAACAGTAAGACTTATTCATCAAATTACATAAAACAAAAATGGGAGAAAGAGTCAAACCAACAAATAACAGAGAAAGATTGGACAGATATGTGCGTCACACATGCAAAAACAACAAACTCGAGAGCTTGGAGAGAGTTTGGATGGAAAGATCTGATAAGGCTCTTCATAACTCCTAAACTGTCTGCATTGTGTACAGGTGTTGAAAGTTTGGGCTCTTGTTGGAGACAATGTGGAACCTCAATGGCTAACCATTTTCACATTTTTTTTGGCTTGCCCAAAAATACAGACCTTCTGGTATAAAATAGCGACTGAAATAAAAAAGATAACTGGAGAAGAATTTAACTACTCATTTATCACATTATACCTTGGAAAAAAATACCACAAATTATTCCAACTATTGACAAATAGTTAATTTGAATCCTTTTGGTAAGTAGCAGAAAAGCCATAACTTGAAAATGATTTCAGGCTGATCCTCCAACAAGGGCTCAATGGATAGGAATTGTAAAGGAAATACACTGTATGGAGAGACTGAGTTTTAACCTAAAATTTGATTCAAAAAAGTGCAACACTGTGTAATTGTATTGAGTATTTAATTGTAATTGTATGTAATTGTAAACAATTTGTGATAATGTATATCAAATGTATTATGACTTGATTTTGTAACCTTTATGACAACCGCTTTGTTCTTTGTTTTTATTTCATTTTTTCCCTTTCTGTCATTTTTTTTTTCTTCTAAATAATTTTTTTTTTTTTTAAAGTATAAAAAAAAAAAAAGAATTGCTTGATACCATCAGTTTCCTCCCAGAAAAAAAGTTACTGACCTGAAGGGCATTGTAGAGCAGCTGATGCTCAAACTTTTTGATTCCCAGGATGTGCTGGAACATCTCATACAGCTGCTCCTTGCTAAGGATAAGCTCTGATACTGCGCTGAATGGCATTCTTCCCTGCGCCCGCCGCTGGTCCTCTTCTCCTTTGTAGATGGCATCATACTTGGTGATCCAGGAGCTCAAGACAGTCTCTTTGCTCAAACCGTCAATCTCCGGCAGGCTACGCACGCGGCGCTCAATGTTCTTTTTGAAGACCTCACGGAAGTCACTGGCAGAACAACCTCCGCTCAGTACCATGCGGGCAACTCGCTCACTCTTTAGAAAGCCCTGTTAAAAGAAAAAGGCATGGGGTTAAAATAATATTTAGTTACAATCATCTGTTGTTTGTTCCAGAGCAAGACACAGGAAGAACTCTGCGTGTTGTTGCTGTTTTACACCATTTGGTTTTATAATCTTGATCTGTAAGCAAGATCCTCAATTTTGTCATCACTGAGACATTACAATACCCTACATGAGAGCTTCTCAAAATATCATATGTCAAAAACATGATTTCAATAAAGAAAAAAAAATTAACATTAAATACCTTTTTCACTTAAAAATACATCAATAAGAAGTGCAAATATAAACATTCATATTCATTTCCTTTTCGGCTTAGTCCCTTTATTAATCTGGGATCACCACAGCGGAATAAACCACCAACTTATCCAGCATATGTTTTACGCAGCGGATGCCCTTCCAGCTGCAACCCATCACTGGGAAACATCTATACATACTCATTCACACACATACATTGCGGACAATTTAGCTTATCCAATTCACCTATACTGCATGTTTTTGGACTTAAACACGGGGAGAACATGCAAACTCCACACAGAAATGCCAACTGACCCAGCCAGGGCTCGAACCAGCATCCTTCTTGGTGTAAGGCAACTGTGCTACTCACTGCGCCACCATGTTGCCCCATATATATATATATATATATATATATATATATATATATATATATATATATATATATATATATATATATATATATATATATATATATATATATATTAGGCCTGCACAATTAATCGTATTATCACAATAACAATATTTGTGGCCCATGATCAATAATTAAATATCGTCACGATTTTACAGTATAAAGACCAAGCCGTTATTTCAATGGGTGGAGTTTACGGATTGTACCGCGTCATAAGCATGAGGTTACTGCGTCAAGATTGCAAGTGTTTTTTTCGAGGAATGTAATGATGATCAGGTAGCCTTTGCTCCTGTTCAGCCCAAACTTCCCAAAGTAACACAAAAAAAATGATTAACCACCTTAAAAGCCATCACAAAGGCTGTCATCAGTGGATTAATGAGTTCAGGAGAATTCTGCTTTGCATTTTTCTATGCATTACTAACATCACTAAACCAGACAACATTGTTTTCCAAGTTAACCAAATATTCGCGGAGATTCAGCAGTTTTTTTTCTGACAGGTTTGCCAGTCATGTAGACAGAAGACACTGTATCCACTTGTTTCAATGTAAAAAAAAAAGTCAATGTGGCCCTGTTCAAGCGGGTATTCAGGATCTGATGCAACTTTTATTATTTACAAGAAAAGAAAATGTAATTAAAAACTTCACATCATTTAAACTAAATTTATAAAAAGACTAGCCTATTCTATTTATTAAGAATGAAATAGATAACTAATTTCCTTTCTTTCCGATTAGACCATGCACTTTATTCTGTTTTACAGTTTTATTAGGTATATATGCCTTTTTTTAAAAATTCGTTTTACATCACATCGAAAGTAATTAAATTACCTGTCTTTTGATTAAAAACTTTATGCAAAGGATCAGGAATTGATCGCGCGTGAAAAAAAAAAAAGCAATCATCCAACACATGCATCGCTGTCATGCTACATTTTTGAGGATAAATTCGCGTCTGAGTGCTGCTTTGAATAGAATAACATTATTAAAAAGCACATTAAAGACTATACACACAAAATAAAACATTCACAAAGGTGTATATTATAGAAAAACACCAACACTGCTTTCGGTTTTAAAAGAATTCTGCAGATTTAAAAAAAAAATTGCAGAGGAGAAATGACAGGAATTTTGCAAAGGAAAAAGATTAAACATATCAGGACTGTTAACAGAAAATTCTACTTTATATATTCTTGCATTCTCGAATTTATTGTATCTAATCCCCACCTAATTTTATTACAAATTGTGTTTTTTATATTTGTGGCTGTGAAATTTAATAAGAATATATATATATATATTCTTGAATCTGATTGGTTGACAGCGGTGCAATACTCTGCAAATAACAGCCCTCATCCAGCCTCTTCACCCTTTACTCTTGTTTATTACTCCGCCCACATACAGTGACAAGCAGAGGACACTCTACAACAGGGATCTCAAACTCAAATTTACATATCAGTAACTGACAATTAGGAGGGCCGCTTTAACATTTGAGCACAACAAAAAAGTGGAAACCTGATTTAATTGATTCACTCAGACATTCTTCCCCAGTGTATATGCAGTTAAAGCTCCTTTTTTTTGTTTCTTATTGTACATATTGAAGGAATACTTTAAATTGCTATGAAAATACTACAATTTAATAATAGGCATAATCATAATTATTATTATTTTGTCCCAATCAATTGTTGCTTAATCAATAGTTTTACAGATTTATCAGCACAAGACCAGCAGAAAGCAGACTGGGTTACTTTAGTGACTTTACTTGCAATTGTTCTTCTCAATATCTTACTTTTTTTGTAAAACGTCAACAGAGAGGGGGAAAGTATGTATTTACATACCTTTATATAAAGTACTTTTACAGTACTTTAACATGTTCAATACAGCCAGCAGTCAGATTTTACTAATGCACATTTTTATACAAAAAGTCACATCATAAGCCATGGAGATGTGTTTGTACAACACAATGCAGGTGGTATAAAAATAATTATAATGAAATGCCCCTTAAAAATAAAGCTTTACTAAAAAATACAGCACTTACGGACATACATTTCAACGTTTAAATCAGCCCCAGAAATAATCTGCATGTGCGTTACTTTCGACCGCATGCTGAGACAAACCAAAAATTACCCGAACATATAGTACAGTACTTTAAATGTCCAGTAGGTGAGGGTCAAAACCACAAGTGTATATGCGACTGCACAACAAAGATGGTGATTAAAAAATATATGGTTTGGGGAGCCAAATCTCTATATTTTTTTACATCAGTTGCGGGCTGCAGTGAGGAGGAGGGCAGGCCGCAAATGGCTCATGGGCCGGCAGTGTGAGACCCCTGCTCTACAGTTTGAAATATATTGCCACTGTTGGACAATATAATGTAATTTTGATTCTTTTTTAGGCACGAATGTAGTTGTTTATATTGCAACTATGCAGTTTATTTACAAGGATAGTGCCCATTTTAAATATTTCTAATTTCAGAGAGACAGCGTGTCAGCGAGCATTTGTTTTGACGTTGTCCATTCACAAGATGCCGACAGAGACAGCAAAATAAGCCCTTAGAAGAGAAAAACAGCACAATTTGATGATGAAAATCATTACTAAACTAGTAGGTGAAATTCTAAGTCAATCTCTCTCTCTCTCTCTCTCTCTCTCTCTCTCTCTCTCTCTCTCTCTCTCTCGTGTGTTGTAGTGCTGTTTTTCAGGACTGTATGTATTTTGTGTTGGCCACTCTTTGTATAACCCTGAGTTACTTTTTTACCATATCGCAGTGGTACTCATGTGATATTGCTCATATATAAATTTTTTTTTAATACAATACATTTTAAAAAGAACATGGTGCTGTCTCTGTATCCTATTAGCTGCCTAACTCTTTGTGCCTAAACTCCAACAATTTTTATTACAAAATTAAGCTAAATTAACTCATATCTCTCTGTTGAGTTATTCATTCATTCATTCATTCATTTTCTTTTTGGCTTAGTCCCTTTATTAATCTGAGGCCGCCACAGTAGAATGAACCGCCAACTTATCCAGCATACGTTTTACGCAGCGGATGCCCTTCCAGCTGCAACCCATCACTGGGAAACACTCTCATTCACACACATACACTGTGGACAATTTTAGCTTACCCAATTCACCTGTACTGCATGTCTTTGGACTTGTGGGGGAAACCGGAGCACCCGGAGGAAACCACACGAACGCAGGGAGAACATGCAAACTCCACACAGAAATGCCAACTGACCCAGCCAAGGCTCGAACCAGTGACCTTCTTGCTGTGAGGCGACAGCACTACCTACTGCGCCACCGCGTCGCCCTGTTGAGTTATATAAAAATTGTATTTTATTTTCTGACAAACATTTTTCAAAGTGGTAAATCGACACTTTTAATCGATTACACACAATAAGTGCTCTTGAAATATGAAATGGAGATGGGTGCAGACTGAAAGTCCTCTGGGTCCGGATCGGATTTTGTTTACTCTGTACATAAAGCAGTACACCTACTTTAAAATATATTATTAAACCTGTTAAAGGATTTTTGTTAGTAGCTTAGGTTACTATTGGAATAGCACTGTGTATAGTAATAAAAGCTTCACCAATTAATCTCAACAAGAAAATCTAATACTGTCATAAGCCTAATACATTTAAAAAAATTCTACATTTCTAAAAACCTATTTCATAGCATGGGGTTTTAAACTAACCATTACAAAGAATTGTAAAAAAAGGGTCCTGTTTGGTGGAGATACTAGAATGACTAGCATGGCTTGCATCTCTTTAAACAGAGCCTAATGTATAATACTTCCTTTTCAGAGTCTTTTTAGAGCATTCTCTGTCAGCAAGCGGTTTTGTCATTCCACATTACAGACAAAATATACACAAATTGAAGGAACGATTTGAAGAAACAAGCCAAAATTCAATTAAATCCTCAAAGCTGTGGCGGAGTGTAGGTTTAAAAAACACAATGATTCATAAGAGAGAGGAAAAGCCCCCGCTGAGAGAGTGGCAAATCTGCACAGAAGACCATGAAAACACTTCACCACTTTCAGTGATTTCTTTCCCTTTTTTTTCTTTTTTTTTTACTTTTGGTGACCGTGTCTGGGGGAAACCGAAGTTGGTGAAGCGCAGCAGAAGCAGCAGATGGAGATGAATCGCAGTTCCTAACTGCGAGTAATGGAGCAGAACAAAGACACTTTAGCTGCCTCGTCTCAAGGAGGCGGGTGAATATATCTGTATGTCGAAACCACCATGATCTGGTAAGACGACAAGAGATCGGTGCATTGCAGAAGGCAATCTGGCAGCTCTCACAAAAGGAAACTCCACTCAAATTGCTTTTACTTGGACACCTATAGAGCTCTGAGCATAGTGTTCATTTTAAAGCAAGATTAAAGATCCATTTGAAAAGAAGTGCCTTGAAATACTTACCTTAAGAATCAAACGGGATACAAGAGCTTGCTAAATGCAAGAATGGATCACAGAAAAGGCTTGAAATTTCATTCTTGGAAATTTAAAACGTACCTACTTGTTTGTCTGTAAATGGTTCTTTGGTTCGATTAAAAAGCCCGTTCAAACAACAGCAAAAACAATGTTATTGAATATCTTGCACTGCTTTTCAGTACCTGAATGAGTCAGTGAATAAGTGGCTTACTTTCCTGTGGAGAAAATTAATAGCTTCCTCATGCCTCAAAAAAGAACATGCAGGTAAAGTGACAGACAGACAGGCATGCTGAGTGGACAACGGTCTCTTATTTCTTCTGGAAGAAGTGAATTCAGATATCATTCTGATGCATTGAGACAGACAGATATAAATTAGGTTTCTTTACAGCTTATCTTGCTACGGTAGGTCTTATGTTATGTAATGATGTGATTTATACAGTTATCCTTTCATTTATTGTTTGTGTTTAACTGTTTTTCAGTGTTGCCTACAATATTTAAACACTAATAAAAGAAACTGTATTATTATGGAAACTGCAGATTAATTGAAGGAATATTTCTGTATGTGAATGAAATGAAATGAGACCAAATTTTGTAGTTCTGAATCTTGCTTAAGAACATGAATCAGCAAATCATTCACCATTTAAGTAGTGAGCTACCAGCAAGCCACCAGTGATTCAATCCAAACTAAATCTGAACAAAATTAAATTTGTGTGGCTCAATATTTAATTGAATTTAATTTAATAAAGCACGGAACCTGGACCCTTTTGAAATAAAAATAGAGTATCATAAAAATGTACAGTATTACTAAAAAAATATTCTTTTTAATTTAGGTTTAAATTTAAAATGGGATAATCTAATGTAACATGTAATCATTAAATCAACTTTGAAATTAGATTAAAAATAGTTCTAGTTATTTTTTTCTTCTATAGTAGTTATTTTGCATTTGACCATTTATAACTCAAATTAAAAATAGTCACTTACTAATTTATTTACTTTGAACCTGTAAATCATGAGTTTGCTTAAGAGAAAAAATTTTAAGCTAATTGCAAAATGCAATTTTACTAGAGCTGGGCGATAAAATCGGTATCGATATTTACTGAAAAAAAAAAAAAGTTTGGTATGAAGTTTCGGTATGAATTGCTATAGTTTTATTAAAATGTGACTGCTGAGCGTGTGCCTTGGAAGCAATGCCAATAAGCTCAGAGTGTAAGTTTTTATTTTCAATAAAGCCGTGCGACTTGCATGACGCGCACATGTTGTGCAAGCGCATCGCAAGCCAAGCGGCGCACATGTGATGTTTTCCAGGTAAGCCCAGTTGAAAAACATCTGAACTTTTCTAAATGGCGTGAGTGCATCGCGATTCATGTAAGTACAATTAACCATTTTGCTTCACACTTTGAACGGAATGTACACATTTCAGTAATAACGGCATACTAATAATCTCAGACAAACACAGCTCATCCAAACACTGCAGTGCTTTTTACTTTTCTCAATGAACTTATATCAGAGCTGCAACAATGGTTGATGGTCGCTTAGTTACGAGAGATGTAAGGCGAGCGTGAGCGCAAAGCACATTAAAAACGATAACGGAAACCACATGCTTATGCTTGTCACTTCAGGTCAGAATAACAACACACACGAAAATGAGTGCTGTGGATAGCAGCAGTGCAAAGATTGTAAATAAAAAAGGATGTAAGGATGTCACCAGAGCGGCTTTTTGGTTTCTTTTCTTGTGCATCCCAGCCACTAGCACCGCACCTGAAAGATCGTTTTAGCATAAGGGTAATGTAGTCATCCAACTTCACAATTTGTAATGTTGCAGTATGTATTTTAATAATGATGGTTAGTTCCTTTACTTGAAAGCAAAGATTTGATTATCATAATTAGCTTTGTTTACAGAGTTTGAGGTTTACTGTATCATTATTGTTCACACCTTTAAGTTTGCTTTGATTGTTCAGCATTTACACTTTACCATAGCACACTTTGTTACATTTTATTTAGCAAGCTTATGAGTCTCGTTAACACTGATGTTTATTTTATTATAAAGAGATGAGATATTTTTGTTTAAATATGTTTGTTTTTGACTATTAAAACTATTTGCCTTAGTAATGGTGGTAAATTAAAATAAACTGGTTAAATAAAAAATCCTAATATTACTAAATGGATTGTTAAAAAATATTCACCAATTATCGATACCGAATGATATGGAACATGATATCATGTTCATTTCCTTTACAATATCACCCACACCTATATTTTACAATTGTAAATGCCCTTTTCAGCTGTTTAAATTCCAAAAAAAAATTGCAAAACATATCCCTACTGACAGACAAAACCTAATGAACCTTTAGTACATTTAAATGTAAAAAATCTAGACCACAAATTCAGTGTTTCAGACGGTTTTATTTCCTCACTCCAACACTTCTGTCCAAACTATACATGTTTTATTGATTATGAGCGCTTCTATAATATATGCCTCTACAGACAGTTGCAACTCCACAATGGTGTCCAATGCCTCCATTTTGTGCTGGGGAAAATGTCAAACATTATTACTAATGAATCGCCCTCCAAGGGATTTCCTCTCTTCCCGCTGCTCGACTTAATTGGTGGTTTAAAACCTCACTCAATTATTTATAACCAACGGTGTGCAGAGCTGGGTTCCGTCTGATGTCAAGAGATTAACAAGATACAGAGACATTTGTGCAATTAAAGCTAATATGAGTAATTAATCCTGGCAAAAATAATGAAGGGAAACTTTGAAAGAAAGATTGTAGATTAGTGCAGGAATCATGGGCGAGCTGCTTCACTAACAGCTGGGAGCAGATTATGAAGAGAAACTGGGAGATGTTTGCAATAAACATAGGGAGGGAAGAGATTACGAGTCAGAGAAAGCGGCTGATGGGTGATGATTCATTAATGGAAAGGGGTTGGCGGTGACAACCATTTTTGTTTTTGAGAGGTGATTCAACAGGTGTTGTATTAACATTTATTATTAGATGCATTTAATTTCAAACCTCCTGTTTATTCTGAGTTGTCTGCCTAGCAGGACTGTAACGGTACATGTATTCATCCCAAACCATTGCAGGTCATGGTTTGTGTCATGTGCTCCAATGACAAATATAGTCAGTTTATGGCCCGTTTCCACTGACTGGTACAGTACGGTACAGGTTGGTATGGGTCACCTTTATCAGGCTTGCATTTCCACTGCCAAAATGGTACCAATGGTTTTGATGGGCATGGTGTATGACAGAAAGTTTCAGACGACGTCATTCTCGCTCGAGGAAATGTCTATAGTACGGGTCGTTCACATGTCATATGAGAAGCACTTCTCACAAAAACAGATGCTTTATACACATAAATACTTGTGTATAAATGTTCATTACTAACCTTTCTATGGCCATGATTTGATTATAACTGCAGATCAATGATAGACGAAGTAGGCTACTGCAACGTCTGCAATTATATGAAATAAATAAATGCAACCTATATGAACACATACAGACCCTTACAGTCTCCGATATGTTACCAAGTACAGTAAAACTACTAACAGCATACATTTAGTCCTTATTTGGGTTCAAAAACAAAATACTAAATATAGCCCAGTCAGTCCAAACCTCTCATCTGTATCTTTAATATTCACCAGCACATGTAACCTCTTGTTAAAAAGTAATTCCGTCATTCAGAGTTCATAAAAGTCCAAAAGGTGGTGATAATAGTTAAACATGGCAGTTTGTTCATGTTTTAAGTTGCTGAAAGAATCATTTGCTCCTTTGCTTTTCCGGCTTCTCCTTTGTTTTTTCACACTTCACTCTCACATTTGTCCGTTTCTGAAAGGATCGGATGTCAGAAGCACTTCAATAATCACATGCACGTTATTATCATCAGCTCAAGAAGTTCATTATTTCAAATTTAGACGCACGGCGAGCTCTCTGGAGAAAGTGAAACAGCTCGCACTTTTAGATGGCCTCGTAAAACAACAGCAGGACACAGCAGATTTTGTTCTTCTTGGCTTTGTGGCTGTTCATCAATATGATGACAAGGTTTGTTTGAGCTCGGGTCAACCATGGCCTGTTATTATATGTATATATTATAACGATGTAATGTCTCAGCTGTGTTTTTAAAAATGGCGGTTTTCATTCTCCTGCTTGTCCACGAGCGAGTGACGCATCTCTGTAAACCAATAGTGTTCAGCTGCGCATCTAGCTCTGCCTTTTGGTACCCTTTTGTCATGCTAGGTGCCCTTTGCAAAGGGTACCCAAAAAGTGGTACAGTACGGTTTGCTTTTTGGTACCCTTTGACAGTAGAAAAACCGAACCGTACAGTACCACTCAGTGGAAACGGGCCATCAGATTGCCAATTCAGATGTGAATTACATTATATTGTTTTTTTAACAAATATTAAACCTCATAAACATTACTAAAAGTGCATGCTAAGTGAATGATGCTGTAGGTTCGCACAGAGTCAGGGTTGCAATGTCCTTGAATTAAAACTGCTAGTTTTTTTTGTTTTTCTTTTTTAATCTAAGGTAAACTATCTGCTGCAGTCCAAAATCCAAACAAAAAGTGCTCAGGGGTAGCTTAAATAATGTGTCGGTGCTCTTTGGGTAAGGGATTCATCAGAATAAGCAGCAAAAATCAATCCAATGCACTCAAAAAATGTTGAAAAAATACTAAAAAGCCTTTATTGACAAGGCTATTCCTTAAAACTCCGCCTATGCATTTGGCAAACAACTGCCTTCATCAGGGTCACAGTGTTCAGGTGTGTCTGGAGTTTCTTTTGAATGCTATGGTCTCATGACTCATTAGAATATCTAAACAATACTAAAATAATATATTGAACACAAGGTCAACTCAACAATCATCATTAATTCAGCACTGATAGAGGGAGAAAAAACACTTAATGGAAAAAATATATTAAAATATTTTTTTTAAAAGATGCGTGTTATACAACATATTTATCAATTAATACAATGTAGATATATAGTTGAAGTCAGAATTATTAGCCCCCTGAATTATTAGCCCCCCCCCCCGTTTATTTTTTTCCCCAATTTCTGTTTAACGGAGAGAAGATTTTTTCAACATATTTCTAAACATAATAGTTTTAATAAATCACGTCTAATTAACTGATTTCTTTTATCTTTGCCATGATGACAGTAAATAATATTTTACTAGATATTTTTCAAGACACTTCTATACAGCTTAAAGTTACATTTAAAGGCTTAACTAGGTTAATTAGGTTAACTAGGAGGTTAGGGTAATTAAGTTATTGTATAAGGATGGTTTGTTCTGTAGACTATCGAAAAAAATAAATAAATAGCTTAAAGAAGCTAATAATTTTGACCTTAAAATAGTTTTTAAAAATTTTTAAACTGCTTTTATTCCACCCCAAATAAAGCAAATAAGACTTTCTACAGAAGAAGAAAAATATTATCACACATAAATTTCCTTGCTCTGTTAAAATTGCTCTGTTAAACATCATTTGTGAAATATTTAAAAAAGAAAAAATATTCAAAGGGGGGCTAATAATTCTGACTTCAACTGAATATATCTGCGGCAGCTTTCACTATGGCATTAAATGTCACATAAAATGTTATTCAAACTCATAGTGCTAACATTTAACACTAAATAAACATAAAATCAGCACCTGAGGTGTTCATTGTGAGTAGTTTTTGCTGCTGTTCCAGCTGCAACATTGTAGAAAAATAAACCGTTTCTAAAATAGAAACTGCGCATCAATGTTGTGAGCTGTTAGGACAAAAATTCCTTTTAACATGGAAAAGACCTTTTATTGCATCATGTCACGTTATTTTCGCATTGCATCATGTAATTCTACCATTTGTAATAAAACTTCACTGAAGCTTCTCTTGTAATAACAATACATTTATTTATTTGCTATCATTCTTCCAGAATGTGATGAATTGTAGTCATGCATTGATTTAGTTTTCCACATAACTCTGTACCTGAACTAATGCATTTAAGCATAAGCACTGTAAAGCCTAAACAGCACCATATCTCATTCTCAGTGTCTGAGAGAACAGAGGCTCTTTTCTATAGACCTTTAAAGAAAGGTGCCGTTTAAGAGACACAGATTACCTTTCATGTGCTTGTTTGTTATATTTTAATCCCCTCACAGAAGCACTTGTCATTGTAGACTCATCTATTGCAAAAATGGACAAGAGAAAATATTGAATGGGTGTTAATAGAGAGGCTTAAAAATACAATTATAATGGCATATTATGTTACACTGCAGCTGCAAACTATATTCACTGAGAGCTACTGTTAAATGCCTCTGCAGAGCAGAGCAGCCATATACAGTTGAAGGCAAAATTATTAGCTCTACTGGGAAATTGTCATTATTTTTCAAATATTTTAACAGACAGAAGATTTTAAACACATTATTAAACCTATTTGTTTTTATAAATAACTTGTACAAACTAATTTCTTTTGTCTTCTCCATCATGACAATGACTTAGATATCTAGGGTTAACTAGGCAATTTACAATAGGTTGGCAAGCAAGTCATTGGACAACAGTGATTTGTTCTAATTTAAGCGGGCTAATAAAATTATCTACAAAATTTTAAAACTGCTTTTTTTCTAGCCAAAATAAAAAAAGACTTTATCCAGGAAAAAACATATTTAAAAACACATTTATAGCAAATACTGTGAAAAATTATTTGCTTCATTAAATAGCACATTTTTCAGGTATACAAAGTTCACAGAAGGACGTTATTTATCAAAAGTAATGTACATTTTGTGTTTAGAAAGTTAGGGCTTGACATCTCTCTTGAAGATCCTTCAACTGATTTTGTCTTTAACAATACATTTGTCCATAAAAAAACACTTCTATGGGACTTCTATGTTAAGCGGCTATGACACAATCTACATTGTAAAAGCGCTATAGAAATAAGCATGAATTGAATTAAAAAAGCAAAAACAAGAAAAATAAAACAAGACACTTTATTCAAATATTGGTGTAGCTTTTTTGTTGGCATTATTAAAAGAAACTGTAAATAAATAATAAAAATACAAGAAAAGCTGAAGTTGTCAATTGGACAAAAATCATGTGGTGAGGTAATGGCAAATTTATATTTTTAATTTGTATTATTTCACTGTAATCAAATGGCCTGTAGCAAGGTAATGCTAAAGTAATGCTTTTAAAGTTAAATTGGTAACAGCACTAGCAAAGCAATAATAAAAATAAACTTGATTTTGACATTGTTTTGTTGTTGTTTTTTCCAATATATTGTTGTACTAGTTTGGAGGCTGCCATGAGACATTTTACCACATTGCAGTAAGCTACAGTAGACTGATTTTAAAATTTCACAAACACTTTAAAACAGTTGCTCACCTCTCACTAGTGCAAGCTAATCACAATACCTCTGTCTGGGAAAAAAAGGCAATACTGACTTTTTGGGCCAATTAAATTGCATTTTCACCAATCAATAAAAATGTGTGGCTTGCTACAGTTACTTATATCCACAATTATTCAGCGTAGCATAATGTTAAGTTTGGTAGCACAACACTTTTGGTCAAAACGATTACAAAAGTATAATTATATTATATAAAGCTCAGGGTAGTACCTAGAATAGCAAAGTCTACTAAAGGAGGTCGAGCCTTCTCATTTATGGCTCCTAATTTCTGGAATAGCCTTCCTGATTATGTCCGAGGCTCAGACACACTCTGTCAGTTCAAAACTAGATTAAAGACCTAAATTTTTAGTAAGGCATACACACAATGCATTACACAACAGTATGATGAGTGTGACAAACCACCTGTAAGACACACTCCTCCTATCCTAATGCACCAGACATTTTGTTAGAAACACTTATATGCTTTACATGTTTGTTTCTATGTTCATATTACTACTATTTTCATTTATAGCACTTCATTTTTGCATCTTGCATTTAAATACACTGAACAGCAGCTATGCTTTCTTTATTCTCCATTTCCACCTGGGGATACTCATCCCGAGGCCTCTAGAGATTATGCAGTGCCATTGATGCGATTAAAGACCTGTGAAGAAATGATGCCAAGGTATCCATAATCCTGGACCAGTTCATATCCTGAGCTGATGCTGCGATGGATTTGCTCTTCAGTGTTTGTACTTACAGCAGTGAAATTTAACCATGATGAACTGAACCAAACTAAACTTAAACTCTGAAAACTGCACTGACACAGTCTCAGTTTACTAGAACTTCTATGTTAAGCTGCTTTGACACAATCTACATTGTAAAATCGCTATAGAAATAAACATGAATTGAATATTTCAGTGTGCTGAATATGCTGTTCTATTGTTACTGTATGTATTAGCTTGGTGGCTGGTATGAGGTGATTGCAGTATTGTACATTACAGTGAGGTAGATTGACATTAGAAAATCATAAAGGCATATTAAACTGTTCAATAAAACACATCCAGGATCATAATCTTGATCTAGTCCAATCTCGTTACGAGTTTATCGGTGGTAGTGTTACTTTAGTTAACAAAAATATCAAAGAAAATACATGGTGACTACTTTTTTTCAAATACTAAAACAAGGCAAGAAAGGATGACATGCAGGGGTGCTGCGAAGGGGGGAAAGTTAGAACGATTCTAAGGGCCCACTTTTGGGGTCCCCAGATATACAGTACTATCAATTCAAGTGGAAAATCTGAGGACTTGTGACTTACTTGCAGGGACTTCACTGACCCATGACCTGAGACCTGCATAGACATAACTGAGGACTGCTTGACTCAACAATGATTTGTTTTGACAATTGTACATATATTAGTATTTTAAAAACAGACTAAACAGTATACAATGCAATGCATATTCATAAAAGAAAAAGAAAAAATCACTATACAGAATCAGAGATTGCAAAGCCACAATATCAGACCAAGCCATAAACACCCTTGAACTTCTGAATCAAATTGCTCAAACAAATGTTATTTTTTTAGGCCTTTTTTATGTTTTTGTTGATAGGAGAGTGGGAAGATGAAAGGAAAGATGAAGTAGAGAAAAAGAAGTGGGTATGGCAAAAGACCATGAGACAGGAATCAAACTCTGATCGCTTAAATCTAATTGAAATTTTGTACATTTAATTCTGCTTTATTTTCAGTGTAGGCATGTGAAAGTGCTTGACAATAAAACAAACTACAAAGGTGGTTTAAGGACTTTGTTTTGTGCATATATACATGTATATACACGAGTAGTCGTGCGATATGGCTGTATATCGGCACTGGTGGAATGCGTGCGTTGACTCAAGGGTCGCAGGCTGAGTGCCTTAGTGCCCCCTAGCAGTGCCGATACACAGCCAAATCGCAATGCTACTCGTGTGATATTGTGTTTATACAACAGTTCAAAGGCATAATCTTGTGTATAAAAAAATAAAGAAATCAAACACAGAGAGTCTCAAAAATCATTTTGTACGAGGAACTACTTTCTTCCACCATTCCTTCACATCTGCAGCTTACGGTCAGTACATTAGAAACCGCTGCTCCTTCACACACATCACTTTCGAGCTAGTATTTGAATGATTCTTTAGCGTGATGTCGAAAGTGATGAAAAAACAGGTAATTTTTACTCACATTTTAAGATTATAAGGCTGAATGGCATGAAATGTCATCAGACTACAGAGATTTCTCAGTATTTCTCTGTTGAAACCTGGATTTCACAATAATTAACCCCGAAAAAGCCAGAGCAAAGCAAAGACTACCAGTTTCTGTTGTATAAATACAGCACTACAAAATACAAATTTATAATGATTTGTTCAGCAGTAGTTTGAAACTTATGCTGAGAAAATGCTGTTTCTCTCCCCTAAGGACTTATTATGCAGTCTCTGTCGCCATTTTGTGTGCGGAACGTCAACCATAATTTTCTTTGGTCTGCTCAGACAGGCTAATGCACTAAATCCGATGCTACGAAATTATAAATATTTTAAAGGAACTATTCTTATAAACAAACTGCATAGTTGCAATCTAAACAACTACATTCTCGACTAAAAAAAGCCTCAAAAGTACATTATGTTGTCCAACAGCAGTAATATTTGTCAAACTGTAGAGTGTCCTCTGCTTGTCGCTGTATGTGGACGGAGTAATACACAAGGGTAAAGTGGCGGTGCGAGAGCAGTTTTTTTGCAGAATATCGCACGGCTATCAGCCAATTAGATTCAAGTATGTATGTATGCATGTATGCATGTGTGTATGTATGTATGTATGTATGTATGTATGTATGTATGTATGTATGTATGTATGTATGTATGTATGTATGTATGTATGTATGAATGTATGTATGAATGTATGCATGTATTTATGTATGTATGTATGTATGTATGTGTATATTTATATGCAAAGGTGGATTTCTTTTGTTGTTTTGACAATGCTGTCATCTGTATGTAAAAACTGGATTCAAAATCAACAAGGCAGCATACAAATGTATTTATTTTATAGGTGGGCATAGATTAATTTTTTAATCTAGATTAATCTAGATCAATCTTGAAATTAATTTAGATTAATCTAGATTAAAATGGCTTATTTGAATTCTGCCGAAGACATCCAAAATATGTCTTAATAAGTCTTTGAGAACGGGTTTCTCAAGCCAGGTGGCGCATTAGACCAGGGGCTCATCTTCTGTTTCCAAAATGCAACGCAAACTGCTTGAGAAACTGTTCTACTATGATAATTGGTGATGAAAATAAATGATGTTCAATAAGATGTACTTGTGTTTACTAACTGTTTATGCAGTTAAACATGAATGTTGAACTGTAGGCCTACATAAGCTTCAAACAGCGATTTCATACTTGCTTTTGATGTACGTACATACAGAATACGCTGCTTCGCAAAGGCAAGTTCACAGAGCTCTGACGGTGTGTCAAACAAGGAGTATGTTTACATGGGCAACAATACTTTAACACGGTTTTAATAGGATTAAAACAATACTCTGATTAAGAGTCTACCATGTAAACAGCGACTTTTGATTACCTTAATCCAACTAAAGGCATAACTGAACTAAACAGAAATGGAATTAAGACATGTGGAGTATGCAGATATTAGTGGCATTACTGACAAACTATTACCGTCATGTAGGACTTTTCGCCATATTTTCCGACAAGATCCACACAGGCGGCTGTCCCACACACACACACAGACGCACACACACAAACACAGACACACACACAGATTGCGAAATGCTAAAGTTTTTTTTTCTTTCCAGTTGGCATTCGTTATTAAATTCCATAACACTCTCACCAGTCCTTAGTCATTTATTTGCGTCTAATACCCCAGTTTGTCACGAAGGCATGAATGAAATGTTCATGAGTTAAAGTGAAACTGCCGAACTGCAGTTAGAGTCAGGCATCCTGCTGATTTGATTAAGAAGGGCATTTTTTTTCTCAGACGGCTAACCGGTCAGGTATACATCCGCGCTAAAATATCAAGGTGAAAGTCATCAAAGCTTGCGTAGAATAGACCCAGCTCCCAACCCAACTTTGAGAATAGATTAACGACGATATTTTTTTTATCGTACGATAAGCCGATAACGGCCCACCACTAATTTATTTACAATCTAATATCTATATATTAATCTATATTTTAGTAAAATACAAATGTATAAAGTGTGATGATGTAAAATGGTTTGCTTGGTATTAAATTTGAACAAAACAGCCTTTAAATCTAAACTAAGCCTGAGGGTTTCAATTCAGTACTGACATACCAGAGCCTCCACAAGTTAAACACTGTTTATAAAACGGTCTCCTAAGGTCTGGAAAACACTGTGTGGCAAACTGTATTTTATGCACTCATGAATAAACCATAGCGGTATTTCACACTAGCCCAATGTGAAACATTAAAAACATTTAAATCTTCTCTCTCACTTTCTCACCCCCTTTTTTTGAAGATCTAGATGGAGTGGCTCAGTCATCAACCACAGGACGGCTCATTGCTCAAGAGCCTGAGAAAATGACTGTGAAACTGTAGACACCTCATCAAGAGCCACTTTCACATAACTCAATTTAGGTTTTCTTGTTTGATTCTTTTTCTTTCTTTTTTTTTTTGAACAACAAGCAATTCTCTTATGTGTATTTATATGAATTTGAATGTTGAGAATGTCCCTCTGGTGAAAAAAACTGCTCCATATCTCTATTGTGTTTGTCCCTTTTCACAAATTCACTCAAGCATTTTCTCTTATCAGGTTTCCTGTGAACTGAAGCTCTTCCCTCAGACTTACTGCTGACAGTCTGTTTACTCGCATCTGAATGGAAATCTGTGCTGCTTTTCCAGCCTCAATTGTACACTGAGGTAAAAAAAATCTGTTGAGCAAAATCACCTCAACCCTGAATATGGGAAATCTAGTGCACCATTAAAAAAAGCTGACAAATGTTTGCATATGGTCCAAGTTTCCAATAGTGATGGAAGGAAACCTAATGGCAAACTGCTAAGCTTGATTTGATATAACTCTAGAAAGTTTCTAGGGGGGAAAGCAGAGAAACAATATACCAAATGAGAAGGAATGAAGGTAATGAGCAGTGGAAGATCATGTCTGGACAGATAACCAGTCAGAGTCAATTTATAATTGGGATTATCTCAAGTCCAACTTCATGATACTAATCAGACCTACGCTGAGTTTGCGAGGAGCATTTTTACAGTGTATTTTGTGACACTGAATGCAACAAGAGGAAAACAAGATTGAGAGAAAGAAAGAAAGAAAGAAAAAAAAAAGAAAGAAAGAAGAAAGAAAGAAAGAAAGAAAGAAAGAAAGAAAGAAAGAAAGAAAAAGAAGAAAGAAAGAAAGAAAGAAAGAAAGAAAGAAAGAAAGAAAGAAAGAAAGAAAGAAAGAAAGAGAAAAATAGGGGTGTAGGGAGTTTTTTCCATATATTTTTTAAAAGAAAGCAAGGGGAAAAAAACAATGCAACAGCACATGAACGTCGGAGAGAAATGTACAATGGGATTGAAAAAAACAGATGGCAAAAAACCTTTACTTATGGCTCTGACAGGCTTCAAAGTCAGCGCCTGCAGCTATTCTGTTTGCAATGCTGTCAAACAGTAATCCAATTGAGAACCTCGGGGTGGTAAACACATGGGAAAAAGAGTAGAAAACAAATGTTAGAATGTGGAGGGGGCAGGGGGAGGAAAAAAAAACAGCAGATCATGACAACCTCTGGCCGAATATGTACAGAAATTATTTTACTGTGGCTAAAGGGCAAACAACTCGCAACAAACCAAATACATAGGGATTTAGTCCATTGTCTTGGATTTTTCTGTAAGGAACAAGTTTTAAGGGCAAAAACTTCAATACACCGTGTTAGACGATGATAAAAATGTCAGAAGCAGAGGGACTGGTCAGAAATGTAGAATGTTAAGGCTCATGCACACTTGGATGATTATTTTGATGATTATCTTGATCAGGGGTGCCCAAAATTTTCATATGAATGGCCAAAAACCAAATATCATTGAGAGTTGTCGGCTGAAGGTAAATAAACCAAACTATATTATTATTAAAGTTGCCATGGGTAATTTCATAATTTATTTAATAATATTTCAAAATAAATAGAAAACATTACTTTAAATCGTATTAACTAATGCAGTTTAACTTTGAAACGATAACGTATTGCAATACAAACATAATCACATTTATAACACAGTGCAGTTCAATGCTGAATACACTAGTCAGGCAGAATCTGCCTCTGACTTGATTTGCTCACCAAAGTCTTCATTGTCGGGTGACAGTATGTGCATTTTAACAAAATCTGAATTATTTAGACCATTTAATTGAAACATTTAATTCAAGTTAGCTTTTAACAAGAAAACAAAGGGTTACAATAAATATGAATTTGAATCTCTAATGGTTTCCCAGGGATGAGTTGCAGCTGGAAGGTCATCCGCTGCATAAAACATACTGTATGCTGGATAAGTTGGCAGTTCAATCCGCTGTAGCGACCCCAGATTAATAAAGGGACTAAGCCAAAAAGAAAATGAATGAATGAATCTCGAAAGGATTCCTATCATTATTCCTCTCTTTTCAGATGGGCCGGCAGGCCAAATCAAAGGTTATCATTGGCCAACTTTGGCCAACGGGCTCTAGTTTGGGCATCTCTGATCTTGATGATAACCTTAATGTGAGTGTGAACCGATGCTATGGGTTGGGGATCTGTGGTGGGATTCATTGCTTCATGATCCAATTCCGAAATGACCATGTGCTTAGATTTGTTAAAATAAAGCTCTTACTGTTATGTGAATTTCCTCAAGTTTTATTGTTAATACACAACTCGTAAAAGAATTTCCCACAGGTTCATGATGGCCTCATGATTTTGCCATGTTGACCATAATAAAGCTGTTTAGATTTGAATGTGTGCTTTATGCATATCTATACTCAACAATGTAAAAAAACAAATCTGTTAAATAACAATTTCTGTATTTTGTGATTCAAATGTGTTTTTCAGTTTATTTACGGTTCTGTTTATTTCTGCTCAATGACAATGACAGTGCGAAATAGCTTACTGTAACGTCTGCAATTATATAAAATAAATAAATAAATGCAACATATATGAACATACAGACCCTTACAGTCTCCGATATGTTACCAATTACAGAAAAACTACACACAGCATACATTTAGTCCTTATTTAGGTTCAAAACAACACGAAAAAGCTCAGTCAGTGCAAACCTCTCATGATTAAATGTGTCTTTAATCTTCAGCAGCACGTGTAGCCTCTTGTTAGAGAGTAATTCCATCATTCCGAGTTCATAATAGTACAAAAGGTGATAATTAATTGTTAAACATGGCAGTTTGTTCACGTTTGCTGAAAAAATAATGTGCTCCTTTTTTCCGGCTTCTCCTTTGTTTTTTCGCGCGTCACTCTTGCGTTTGTCAGTTTCTGACAGGATCAGGTTTCAAAAGCACGTCAATAATCAAGTGCACAATATTATCATCAGCTCAAGAAGTTTGTTACTTCAAATATAGACGCGCGGCCAGCGCAAGCAAGAAATCAAAACCGCTCGCGCTTCAGACTGGCTCGCAAAAAACTACGAGGCACAGGTTAAAATCTGTTCTTCTTTTTGGCTTTGTGGCTGTTCATCAAGACGACGACAAGGTTCGTTGATATCTATAATTAGTAATTACGCCGTAATCTCTCTCGGCTGTGTATTAAAAACATGGCGGCTTCTTTGATTTTATTCTGGCTTGTTGCGTGAGTGAATGACGTATCTCTGTAAACCAATAGCGTTCAGCCGTGCGTCTAGCTCCGCCTTTTGGTACCCTTTCTCGTCTTTGATACCCTTTCGAAAGGGTGCCGAAAAAGTGGTACGGTACGGTCCGGTTTTGACAGAGGAAACAGCCATAAAAGCGTACCCAACCGAACCGTACTATACCGCTCAGCGGAAACGGGCCAAAAGGGCCCTATCACACACCTGGTGCAATAAGGCTCAAGATATGTTTGGCATGATTTGTTGCTATTTTTAGACCAGCACAACCCTAATTTTCAAGTTTTGCAACACATTGTTTAAATAGCAAATCCATTTGCGCAACTTTGTGGACTCATGGGTCTTCCTGTCTAAAAAGGAGGTGTGTTTAGGCACATTGTTGTCATGTTGCTATTTTGAAGAACTGAAATAGACCGCGCCATTGACCAACTGAAACCTGGTCTAAAGTACAGCGCAGAGTGCGTTAGTTATGTGCCTACGCATGTCCAAAATGCTTACAAATTGATTACGACACACAAGATGTACAGCAATACACAAATATCTTTACATATGAAAAGAACTAAAGGAATAAAATGTTACAAAAATTCTAAAACTTTTCAAAATACACTCCTCCACTGTGATTGGACAGCTAGCTCAAAAGTGACACTGATGGGCGCTAAGTTTTTCAACTGCATGGGTTAACAAGCTATAATTCTTAATCATTTAACTAACACAATCTAATCTACATTGCACTATCAATATTGCACAGACTAGTCAATATCGATAGAGCAATGTAGATTAGATTCTATAGTAGATGTTAGTTAAATGATTAAGAATTACTTAACTAACATCTACTACACAATGTAGATTAGATTGGGTAGTAGATGTTAGATAAATACTTTTTAATCATTGAACTAACATCTACTACACAATCTAATCTAAATTGCACAATCAATATTGCACAGACTGTTCATTTGTTGGTAGTTCTGCTATGTTAGCAACTGCATTAACTAATGTAAGAAAATGTAAGCTATAATTCAAAACCAGACTATACTATAATATACCATTATCCTCATTAAAGTACCGTTTAACTATGATTGCATTTATGAGGTGGATTATACTTTGGAATCCAAGGGGCACAGGATTCATGAACGACACAAGGAGCAAAAAAATTACAGACCACTGTGCCGCATTACACAATCAGCAAAACATAAAGTGGAGCTTATTTTATCATAACAACTTATAACTACCAGTTGTGGCCCGCAGACGACTCCGACAGCCCGTCTACACGGCGAGAAGTCTGACTTCATTACCTAATCACTACAATACAGCAAATCCTACAGCCTCTCAAACGTTAATTTCCTGCCCTGTCTGCCCTCGTCGAGCACAGCTAAAATCATTTTCATAAACATCATTGAGAAAATAAGCAATCTAACCTGCGGGGACCAGAGTGCAGCTTTTGCTCGGCATGATTGGCTATTTTTTTTCCTGACAATAGAGGAAAGTCTGAAGGTTGAACTTGTGGAGACATTTTATTACTGTTGGCGGTGGGCTCTGAAGTGGACAATGTTAGCCTTTATGGACCCGAAGGCATACAATAAAGAGCACCGTGAACTTTATTCAGGAAAGAACTGTTCAAATTCACTTGATGCTATTTCTTTTTTCAAGGCTATGTGTTTTTTAGGTTCAGTTTTTAATTGATGTGATTACCATGTCCAATTTAAATTTAAATCACCACTTCAAGAGTGAAATTGGAGAAAGTGCAATTAAGCAGGCTATTTAGAAAAGCCAATTAAACACTGCTGGGGTGCCTGATATGTAGAGTTTTACTTACGCACACAATGAAAGTAAAAGGTCATGTGGTGAGTAACGCACCCCTGAATCGATTTGATTCTTGCCTCTTTATCTATATCTGGCCCCCAGATTCTCCTGACCTTTCAGATATCCTTATAATTCCAGAAAGGTCTTCTCATCTCGCAAAGCTGCAGGATACAGTCAAATGCTTTTGGTGTGTGTATTCTTCTTTACCTCCACAATGCAAGTATCCATATGTAGTCACAAGTCAGCTAATCTGTATTCCAACTGCTGCCCTGATGCAAACAAATACATTTTCATTACAATGCAAGCTCAAGCTCAAATCTGATTGGCTGTTTATACGGTAATAGGTTTATATTTAATAGTTTTTGTGTGTGTGTTGTTTTTTGTTTTTGTTTTGCAGGAATCTTGAACAGTGAACTGCCAATAAATGGCATGTTAAATAAAAAAAAAAATTAATGACAGCAACACGTAAAGCAGACGATTCTTCCCCAGATTAAGCTGCACTGTTGACCAAATGTATATTAAGCTACAGTAACACCTGCACAAATCAGGTAACACCTGCAGGTAACATTTACAGTAACACCTGCACGCATACATTTAAAAACACATATTTATCCTTTGTTTTGACCTTCCATCCACACCAAGTCATCCTTTGGGTTCTGTGGAAATTATATGTTTGAAAACAAATCTCTGGGTTTATATTAATTTATTTATTGAAATAACATTTTCGTACATTTGTAGTTTATACTATGAAAAGATTTTGAAATTATGGTGAACTTTAGACAATGGCTAATAGTTTGGATGCATTATAGGATATTTATCGCAAAAATTGCCTCATGATTACCCTATGATTTACTCAACCTCAAGCCATCCTCAGTGTACATGACTTTTTTTCTGTAAGACAAACACTGTCGAAGTAGTTTTACATAATATCTTTTATGTAATCCAACATCAAACCAACCCTACAGTAAAGAACTGGAGAGGCATTTAAAAGTATAGTATACTATATATAGTATAGTATAAAAATATACTACAAAGAAATGTCCTGTCAGCGAATTATTTGAGTTGACTTAGCTTTTCCGGTAAGCATGTGTAAATCATAGTTATATGCGTACATGACTGAAATATTCACAGAGAAGAAAAATTTGCTATTTTGAACTTTGACCACCCTTGCACAGGGCAAGCCATTGAAATCAATTAGTTTCATAGCACAGCACTTTCCGCGTCGTGTGTGAAAGCCAATTTAGACCATGGAAGTGTGAAATCTGTGTGCTGAACACTGCTGGAGAGTGTGGCACAGAATAGCCTTGTTTTCAACTTTTTTTTCTCTTTTGGCTGAAAACCAAAAATGCCATTTTTCGGTCAATAATTTTCATGGCCAAAAATTCAGTGCATCCCTAATAAATAGTTGTGTTTTTATAACAGTAAAACCTCATTTCTTGTTACCATAGTGTTATATTGTGTCATGTTTGCCAAAATAAAACTGATAAAATGTATAACCCCATTTTGTTGGCATTTAAATATAATAGACTCACATTGAACTCGCTGTAAATTCTTATACATACTGTGCTGTATTAAGCAGATACATGAAGTACTAAATGAAATGTATTCGTGCTGCTTTATAAAAACATCTAAAGCGGCTGTAGATCTGACAATCACCTTATGCTCAACGTTATCGTTGGATGGATTACCAGCCTATCTATTGTAGTAATCAAATGCATTATTTCAGGATAAACCTTTTGGTGTCTGGGATTGTAATTTGGGTGTAGTGCATCGAGGGAAGCCACGCCACTCTTCTGACAATCAACTTCATCTGTGATAAAGTGCACAAATGCTGTAAGAGAGTCACTTTGGGAAATAAAAAGTGTCCAACTTTAGAGATCGGTTTTCAACTCCTCTCCGACTGAAAACTGCAAATCTCGTTGATCAGTCTATGCAGAGTCGCTTCAAATCAAACACACCTACTAAAGTGAGAGTTCACCCATAAAACATTTATTTACTCGCTCTCAAGTGGTTTCAAACCTTCATGACGTTTTCTGGTGAATACAAAAGAAGATATATTGAAGAATGCTGGAAACCACAACCATTGACATCCATAGTAGAAAAAAAAAAATACCATTGAAGTCCAAGATTACTGGTTGGATCTCTATTTCCCGCAAAATATTTAAATAAATCTGCTGAGGAGAAATGTCAGCTTTTAACACAGAATTAATGGTTCTGCTTCTTTTGGGTGCCAAAGCAAACGTTTCACTATATTTATGATCTACTTAGCTCTTGATTTTTTCTTAAAAATCACACAACTACATGCAACAATTCCCATGGAGAAAATAGTTGCTCTGGCCCTGCATTGGCTTTATATGACTTCTTCCAAACAACTGTTATCTCTCTGCTGTCAGCAAGCTGTAGTTTGGCAGAGTGTGATCTACATCTAGGTTGAAATTGCTCTCTCATGAGCACATAAGCATATCCCAATTCAGAAAAATTGAGGTGATGCGGTGATTTGAAGAGTGGTGTTGCTTCCCTCTATGCACTACACCTATTTTACAATCCCAGACACCAAAAAGTTTATCCTAAAATAATGGATCTGATTACTACAATAGCAAAGGATGGTACTCCCATCCTACTACAAGTATTAGTTTCTCATTGAGGTAGGAAAGATTGAAAGATCCATCAATGAGCCATAAAATGCTATAAATTGTGTTGCAAACTGCAATGATAACGATGACCATAATATTTATCATGATATAATAATATTTATCATGATATAGTACCATTTCTGTAAATTCAAACAATTAATTTTTAGTTTATCTAGAGCAGCGGTTTTCAAACTCAGTCCTGGAGGACCGGTGTCTGCAGACTTTAGCTCCAACTTGCCTGCAAGCATGTTTCTAGAAAGCCTAGTAGAAGCTTGATTAGCTAGCCCAGGTCTGTCTGATTGGGGTTGGAGCTAAAATCTGGTAAAGTCTAGATAGGATACAGCTGTGGACATACACATCAAAATAGCATAATTTTTGTGAAACTGTATAACAATAATGAATATTTTTTACAGTACTGTGACTATTAGGTTTAGGGTTGGGGTAGGGGTAGACATAAAAAAATACAATTTATTAGGTAATTTAATAAATAACCATCAATACTCGGTACAACTACTGTTTTTACATTACTCTGATGGTTGGGTTTAGGTTTGGGATAGGGGTAGACGTTAATAAAACACAATTAATGGGAAATTTAATAAATAATATAAATATATCTCGTTAACTTCTGGTTGCAGCCCTATCTGATATAGCAGCAACCCTCAAATCTGCAGGACACGGGACCTCCAGGACCGAGACTGAGAACCCCTGATCTAAAATATATTGACCACATGTAAAAGGACACTTCTTTTTTTTCCATTTTATATGGTATGCTCAGAAATGTAGTCTTTCATATCATATTTCTCCCTTTATTTAGAGGCAAATGCAAGGCAAGGCAAATGTATATAAATTTGCATAAACATATATATATATATATATATATATATATATATATATATATATATATATATATATATATATATATATATATAAATCACTTTTTAAAAACTAAAGATTGCAGGTACAACATAAAAAAGACGTATCGCTAAATAAAATGCAAAATATTAAAATTGCTCTTTCAAGATTGAAACTCTCACAATGCTGTAATTCATGTTTCTGTCTGCATCCCCATAATGACGTCTAATACGAACAATAATATACTGATATAAATGATGAAAAAGTAATACCATAAACAATGTTTTTTGAGATACCACAAAATAAGCGATAGAGCATAATATGAAACAATAGACTTTAAATAGTGCCCAAACAATGTGGGGGCTTGTCTGGGATGGGAGTGGGGTTTAGGAGGGTGAGTGTAATGAAGGCCAGCTAGCAAAGTGCTATGCAGGTAAACCTCATTCCTCTGACCTCATAAGATGCTCTAGCGACAGACGCTAGAGGCCATGGTCTTTCGCCTCCTTGTTATAAGAATTGCTCGATCCCAGCTCAGACCGGGTTGGGTGCAGTAGGACCAGTGGGTTACATGTGGGGGCTCGTCCGGGATGAGAGTGAGGTTTAAGGGGTTGAATGTAACAGAGGCCAGCTAGCGAAGTGCTATGCTGGTAACCTCATTTTTTGGGTTTTTCAACCTTAACTACTATGGGTTATTTAACTTTTGCTGAAGATGAATTTTACTTTTGTACAATCCTCGTATAAGATTTATGCAAAGAAGTAACACAGAGCAGTCTGAAATAAAACCAATCTCCAATATATGCAGATTAGCATATACATAGCTTTAGTGAAAGTTCTAGCCATATTTGATGACTAGTCAGCTACTGCAAGTGGTTCATACAAGATACAACCAGAAAAATCACAATTTAGAAACTCTTCATAGAGCTGAGAGCTCTGTAAGTATCTGTATATCCAATTGGACTGAATGGTTTTCACGAAATGGAAGACTACTTATTATTTTTTTTGTTATCTGAAACTGATTCCATCAAGCCCAAAGGGTCCTTATGGCCCCAATAGTTTCAGAGAAGATTATGTTATCAAAATCAGTACTTGGGCTGCATGAAATTGGAAAAAACAAATCTTCTGCAATGTATATTGCAATATGAATATAATTTAACAAGATGATTTAAATAACATTTTGGTGTGTGTGTGAGGGGGGGATTCCTAAATTTGACATTAATAGGAAGTGCATCTGCATGAAATGTAATAAATAACTTTCAAGAATTAAATCAATGGAACAACGATACAAATTATATAAACAGTGCTTAATTGTTTCTTAACAGTCTTGAGGAACAGACAGTAAATAATCAAAATGTAAAATAACTCTGTATACAGTAGTCAAAATATGAAGTGGATCAAAACCTTTCATCAGAGTAGTCCTAAAACTGTTCAACACCACCTAATATCTTGTGTTACGGACAATTTTAAAAGATTTTTTGATCCACTTCAAATGTTGACTAATGTAGTCTTGATTGTAGAAATAAATACTAGTGATGCACCAAAATGAAAATTCTTGACCAAACCGAAAAGAGGAAATCAAGGCCGAAAACTGAATCACCAAAATAAATTATGCTAATAATTAGTACCATTGCATTTATAGCTATGACTATACTAACCTTACTATAATCAAGGGATTGCAATTGCAGAAATTAATATTAAAGTTTCAAAGAAAAAAATAATTTGAAATTATTAAAATATTTATTTAGCACATTGCATCAATGGGTTCTCACTTCCGGGGATAGTGACTTATTACAGTAAAAAGTAGCAATTTTATTTCACCCAATAAAATTAAGTATTTTAGTATCAGTTTTGGCAGCACAGTTGTGCAGTGGGTAGTTCTGTTGCCCCACATCAAAAAGGTTGCAGGTTTGAGCCCCTGCTACTGTAGGTCAGTTGGCATTTCTGTGTGGAGCTTGCAAGTTCTCCCCGTGTTCGTGTATGTTTTCGATTTATTTCATTTCTATTGACCACAATGTTAAAATGGCCAACTTTACAGCAAGAAAAAAAGGTGTTTACAGCCTGGTACAAAAAAAAAAAAAAACGATTTTGGTGTATATAGCTAATATTACACTTCAACTGTGAGGGGGGGAATTTTTTTTATAGCTCATCTGTTTCCTTTATATTAAGTTATATTAAGTCTACATACTTAAGGGCGTGGCCACTTGAGTGACAGGTAGGTCTCGCTGGTTGCCGTCATGTCATCTCAGCTGATTCCGGCTGATTAGCCACTGAACTCGACAAATACGTCAAAATTTTGTTTTGTTTTATGTAGCTTTACATTGAATAACCTTTTGGAATTATTTTATTATCAGATAATATGGCATGCTGTGTGCACTTAATTGTGTTCACAAACCATTCAAGTGGTCTCCATTTCACAGGTGAGTGAAATTATATACTTGTTTTATTTAAGATCATTTATCAATAATTTTCTTTAGAACTTGATTGCACTGAATCTGACAGATTGATTAGCTGTAGGCTATAGAACAGTCATCTGAAACGTTGTCATACAGTGTAATGCCTGGATTTTATAAATAGCCATTGTCTACCACACACTATATATATGAAGTATTTGGAAGTAACTCATGTTTTCCTCCTGTAGAAAAACATCATAAGAACAGTTTTAAGAGATATTCAAGTGAGAATATAGTTATTTTAAAGTCAAATAGGCAGTTTATGTATAAGGATTGCACGTCTTTAAAAATTGACTCGGTCAGCAGCAGCTCCACCAACAGCGCGCCCACGAGCGAAGCTTTATATCGGCCAGACCATCTCAGGACCTGCAGCTGGATCTCATTACTTGCATCTCTATTGTTAAAACATGATATATAATTAATCTTTGGTGTATCTAACAATCAATCTTTGGACTTTGGAACCTATTATTTGTTCTCAAGTGTATTTTTTTGGCAAATCGCAAAAATAAGTTTCATAATTCATTTATGACCGTAAATAATGTAATATTAGATGGATCATGGATGATTGGCTGATTGCTTTTGTTTTAAAGAAGAAAAACAAAGCAGAATGTTCTCTTACCTGTCCCAATATGATTTTGTTTTTCTTTTGCCAAATTGTTCTACATATTTAATAGCAAAGATTTCTGAAAATAAGCTTTGGCTGCTTTCTCTTAAAAATATTTATGTGCCCTTAAACTGTTTTTTTTTTTTTTTTTTTATAAGAAAACATTCACAAAGTTGTAACTTATATTTAATGTGTATAGACATGTATAGATTAATGTGTTTTTAATAATCATAATGTTATTTTACTTAAATAAACTGTCTTTTTATTAGATCAATTGCATGAGATCACCTATCCTAATAATTTGATTCGAAAGAGGCATAATTACACAATTTATTTACTTTAGATGTTCAAAATATTTGTTGAATGGATTTTATAAAAAGAGCATGTTAAAACTAAACAGAATAAAGTGTTAAGGCTTAAAGATTTGTATGTTTATTATGAAATGTAAATTGTGGAAATTCTGCTTTAGGTAGCCCAGCTTTCCCAGTATTAAAGGTAATGTTAAGCCAATATACATACCCTCATCTCCCTCATCAGAGAAGTGGTGGAAAGCAGAAAAAAAGAAACACGTGTGACTGGGAATGTGACTGGAAACAAACTCCAGGTGTGACTGGGAATGTCTTATTTGTCCACCTGTGATCGAATTGATGAAATCTTAACGTTAGCAGGTATGAAAAGCATGCACATGATCTCAGTCTCTCCATCTGTCTGCCTGCCTGTCACTGCTGATTCAGTGGAAGGACTAGAAAATCTAACACGCCAAAACTGACGAAAATTTGGACAAAAGTCACACATGTTTGTTTTGTCTACTTTCTATCACTTCTCTGATGAGGGAGGATCTGTATGTAAATTGGTTTTCTCTTAACATTACCTTTAATGGGCACCTAGGTTACCACTTTTTCCAGATTTAATATGTTTTTTTTTGTCTCCAGAATGTGTCTGTAAAATTTCAGCTCAAAACGCCCATCAGATTTTTTATTATATCTTTCATAAGTTACTAATTTATAGCTTTGAGCAGCAGGTTGCGGTTTTTGTGTACTGCGCCTTCAAGGCTAGTCCTTCACGTGCATGTCAGCGTGCCTTAATCTCCTCCCTCGACTGCCTCAGACAACAGACAGACATAAAGGAAGAAGATCTCACGTAACGTTTGTGAGAAATACTACAGTAAGACCTTTACCAATGAGTATTTGATGCATTTGTTGTGGGGCTGCAACGACGAGGCACACACACAATGTTGTTACAAAGTTCACGCACACAGAGCGCAGACACGCACACACACAGACAGCGCGCACGTTTAGCTTTGCACTCTTTTTGCTCTCAAATGTGACAGGATACAGGTTTATATCCACTGCTGTATGGATATCTGTTACGTTAACCCCCAGGGGTCGAAGCCCGCGTATGCGCGTTTTGACGTGTTTTCACATGAAAAACTTAAATGACACTTTCAGTTTTGATCGTACAGATATGAGCAATACATCAATCGAATCTGTTAGGTGTCTAGTTTTTTTTGTGTACACTCACAATAACAACAAAAGTGTGTGCTTTTGCAAAATAAGGAAAATAAACAGTGAAGGCACTTTCTCTTTTCTCTCTCCGTGAACTGTTTTTACAAACACGTCAGTAATATGCACTGAAACTCCGCAAAAACTAAACACACAGACATGAGACACATATCTATAGAAAGCTTGAAGTGTCTACTTTTAAATGCAGCGGTGCAAAACAATTGTTGCTTGATAAAGTAATCAGTATGAAACCAGCGCTATGTCTAGTTTCTCTATCGGAGCTCATTATTTGTAATGCGACCACGCTTACGAGGCTTTGTTATTACAATCGTCCACGTGAGACTCGCGCGACATGTAAACTGAGGTCAGAAAAAACAGCAGAATCTCCAGGAATACATGAGACATACACATGACAGACATACCAGCATAAAGCTTGGAGGGTGAACTTTCCAACTCATTTTGAAAGCAAATGTCTCGCTAGGTAATCTATACAATTCTCCCGGCAGAGCGCGCATCACGCCAGCTCTTCCCACTTCCGCCATTAATACAAACATTGACGTAGGCTGCCCACACGCCCACAGTGCGCTGGCTAGAACGTGACGCATGTTATATGTGTTATTAATTTAATTTTTATTTATTTTACCGTAGTTGAACCTGTTAAAGTTTGGAAACTAGTTTAGTTAACTAAGGCTGCAACTATTTGGGCAAAATATATATAAAAGGTCTTAAAATATTATTTTGATTATTCTTGTGTTTTGTCATTATGCCAGTCATTCAGAAATGATTATTAGATGCTGGATTAATGCACAAGAAAGTTTTTATTACAACAGTTTTGCAAACACGTTTTATACCATTTTAAATATTTCCCTCCATTTCTCAGTGAATATAGGCAGTGTATTTTGATGCATTTAAACAAAACAGATTTATTAAACAGATATATTTATTAAAATAAAATTTTAGTCACCAAACATATTCAGAAATTGAAAGATAATACAATAAAATTCAAGCAAAATATTGAAAAAAATTACAACCTACAAAATTTTAACTAAATGTAACATGCATTTAGTTTGGGCTAGCTTTTCCAAATGGACATTGCTTTCCAATGTCCTTGATGGGTGAGTGGGGGAGTGTCTTTTGTCTCTCCTGGTGTGAATTATTCATGACTATTGTCACTCACGCATAGACCTGAGATGAGCCAAACAAACTTAACAAAATGTAAATCTTTGTAATGTTTCCTTTGAATGAGAGAATAAAATAATTTTTACATAATTGTGAAGTAAATATTCTAGCCTACCAGACTGGTTACTCAAAAGTCTTGCTCAAGCACATTTAGTGTGTTTTTTTGGACCTTATTTCAGCTACATTTTTTTCTCCAAATCCTACTAACCACGCATAATATTTTTTTTCTAAAAAACACAAGCATGTACATCAACAATTGTCACATATTGTTGAAGCACAGTTTGTGCTGAATACAAATAAAATATATGTTGGCCAATACCATGTAATAAGTAGCTGAAATTAGCACAAATGTCAGGGCATGTCAAAACATCTCAGGGGCCCCAAAATCACCTCAGACCCCTGAGGGTTAATGTACAAAATAAACCTGATTTAACGTCCACAAATTGGGATTGAAGCATCTTCTTTTATAATTGTACTGACACGCGGCTGTGGTGATGAATTAAATCGCTGTAATTCATTACACACATGCACGGTTTTAAAACATTTTAAACTTGTAAAACTCATTCTTGATCACATAATTGATGATCCTAGCAAACCAAACAGGTCTTTTATTAATGGTTGTTTTGTGCACGTCCTGTCTTGTTGATATGATTATAAGCGTTACTACGGAGACATGTTAATACGCAGCTCTCAATCAATTCAGTGGGCCGGGGGACCGCACTTCTATGTCAAGTTGCGGTCGATCTCAAAACCGCTCCAATTGGTCTACCGTTTTTATGTTGTTAAATTGAAAAAAAAAAAAAGGACTGGATGTGTTTATATCACCCCAATATGACGGTCTATACACTATGCCTACACATATGTCTGTCCAAACAGCTTGAAAAGTTGATTTTTCACCATAGGTGCCCTTTAATACTGGGAAAGCTGGGCTACCTAAAACAGAATTTCCACGATTTACATTTCATAATAAACATACAAATCTTAATAATACAACTAAGCCTTCACAATTTATACTGTTTAGTTTTAACATGCTGTTTTTATAAAAATCCATTTAACAAATATTTTTGAACATCTAAAGTAAATAAACCATGTAATTATGCCTCTTTCGAAACAAATTATTAGGCTAGGCAAATGATCTCATTGAATTGATCTAACAAAAAGACTGCGATCACTGCTTTAAGTAGAATAACGTTACGATTATTAAAAACACAAAGAGCAAAACTAGTTTAAACGTATGCCTACCTTAGCAAACGACCATGCAATAAGCGAGACAATCAATGGCTTTCCGTGAGTTAAATGATTTTAACTCCGCTGCGTGTCGTGTGGTCCTTCGCCTCCACATTGTTCATCAAAATCCTTTAACACACGGCAAGCTGTTGATTATTCCTTACTTAAAATGCTACATAATCTCAGGCCTTAAAAAAAAACTTTGAACAGTGTTTTTGGGTTAATTATAATACCAAATCAACATTGCGACACCAATGCTGAAACAATATATTGTGCAGCCCCAATTAATATTGTGAGTGTATTAATACTCTTTTACAACAAATTTCCCCCTGCCATCTTATTAGCTAATTTAATATACCTTGACTTAGGGGCTTTTTCAGACAGACAGTAAAACTAGTTTCATATGTTGTACAAAAAAGTAATAACACACCTCTCCTTGAATGTGGAAAGCAATAGCACACCTTTCCTCAAGTACTCATATGTTCCATATATGATCTAAAGTATCTTTCATTTCCGAAGCATCAAAGGAGCACCGATGAGATATAGCTATCGGCTAACCTTGCATTTTAGTTTGCTTGAATCTTTAAATCAAGTTTAATTAACAGAAGCAGCATTGTCTTCCCTCTAGAAGCATCAACAAGGGTCTAAATATAAAATAAAGTGTCTAAAATGTATTTAGCTTTATGATTTAAGGGTTGCAGCTGCCTAAAATTGAATCCATAATCTTTATACTCTCAACACAAAATTTGAACCATCAGGTCACCCCCCCGAATCATGGCTTTTAAATGTTATTAGGTTGTAATGGGAAGGTTGATGTCATTATTGATCAAAAAAAGTCTATGGCAACACACTGATGCCCCGCACAATGAAAAGCTGCCACAGTCAATAAACGGCAAGGGCTGAGGACAGATGAAGAAAATGGCAGCTCTTCTGTTCACACACAATAGCTCTATTATTATAATTGAAAATGATTTGACAGGTCTTCAGAGTGTAATAAAAGGGAGTGTGTTCTGAACCTCGCCGTTTCTGAGCTTAGTGCCTGCAGAGAGCGCAGGTTAACTTGCAAAAAGCAAGCAATAAACAGCTGCTTATCAGTCTTTTATCAAGCAAAAACAACATATAGCACCCGCAAACGTCGTTAAGAAAGAGGTGGAAGCTCGTGGGAAATAATAAACAGGCTGGAGAAGATAAGAGGATAAAAAAGAAAAATATAAAAGAGCAGAATGTATACTCTATGTATTCTCCATATTTAACACTGAATTCCAATAGGAAACACTGAACATACGAGTAAATATGGTTACGGTGTGCACTTATTTTGGGGGAGATGGCAAAAAAAAATACATTAAATAATTTGCATGCATCAATTATGGATGTAATGTTTAACTGATTTCCCTATTAACCATGCTTTATCTTGTCACGGTTAATTAATCATAAAGGTTTCTCCACACCGCAATTCTGCACGGAAACTAAAACTACGAAACTAAACAAAATTATGTCATCTGTGTGCTAGTTTAAAAAGTTTTAAGCTTGTACACAATGTACACACTTGATTAAAGGCTGATTTTAACTATGGCCTTTTGCACATGCAAGTTCGTATTTCAAATGGAGGCATGCGGCTCCTATATTGGCAGCGACGTGCATGCGGACCTAGTTGAAAGAATGCCGCAAGTACAATGCGAGTCACGTGACAAGAACTGACCGGTCAGCTTCATACTTTGTATGGAATATATACATTTTTACTCCAAAGAGAAAAAGAAAATACAAAAGGAAAATACCAAACAATTTTGTAATCTAGTTGATCAAAAGTGTCTTTCAGACAGAGGTTCAGCAGCCCTTCACTACATTTCTACATTGATGGTGTTTGGCGTGGACGAAAGTGAAGAGCGGGGGGCGTGAGATGGGACGGGGCGTTGGATGGCGGACCGGTGTTGTGGACGAAAGTGAAGAGCGGGGGGATTTGTCATGGACGAATCCCATGGTGAAAGTGAACAGCGGACGGCATTTGAGGAGGGGGATCAGTAAAATGAGGTGCCGGATCAGATTTTAGAGGTGCCGGATTCGATGTGTCCCTGTTTATTTTTTCCCCCAATTTCTGTTCAACGGAGGAAAGATTTTTCAACACATTTCTAAACATAATAGTTTTAATAACTCATTTCTAATAACTGATTTATTTTATCTTTGCCATGATGACAGTAAATAATACTTTACTAGACAATTTCAAGACAATTCTATACAGCTTAAAGTGACATTTAAAGGCTTAACTAGGTTAATTAGGTTAACTAGGCAGGTTAGGGTAATTAGGCAAGTTATTGTATAACGATGGTTTGTTCTGTAGACTATCGAAAAAAAAAAATTGCTTAAAGGGGCTTATAATTTTGACCTTAATATGGCTTTTAAAAAATTAACAACTGTTTTTATTCTAGCCAAAATAATACAAATACGACTTTCTCCAGAAGAAAAAATATTCAGACATACTGTGAAAATTTACTTGTGCATTTTGTATATGCGCATAAAAAAAAAAATCGGTTGATGTAAACACCAAGATGCGCATAAATTTTGAAAATGAGCATAAAATGCGCATAAACTTTTTATTCTATAAGAAAAGTTGTGCATAAACTATACGATGGAAAAACTTTTACTGAACAAATTTCAATATGCGCATTAAAAAGTCATGTGATTTTGTTATAAAGATCATGTGATGATAAAATTGTGTGTGAATGGACAAACCAGCAGGCTGAGCACATTGTAAACCATCTGAAATGTTTTGGTCATTCTAAAACGCCTTAACCGTTTGAGTATTAGTGTTATTATATTATTAATTACCTTCAGAACTGTCAAAAGCGTCTGTACTCTGCGTCTCAAGCCTTGAAACACTACCATCTGTTAATTGCGTGTCCGCATTGTCTTCTTAGGCACAAATCATTTATTAAATAAGGAAAAGACTCATGCAGCTTCTCCTACTTCAATATATTCCATTTTTACGTTTGATAATTGGAGCCAGTTAATCAGGAAGTGATTATTTTGTTCTCTCTGACTCATTGGATGAAAACGCTGCTTTATTTACACATCTATTATGCAATATTCCAGTTTTGGCAATAAATTTAATTTGCATCTTTGAAAGGAAACATAACTAATGATATGTATTTCTATGATGAGCAATATCACACAAGCTGTGCAAAATATCTCTATAACATATTAATATGTCTGTGATTCAGCTGTTAACAAAAGTTAAAACACAAATTTTCTATTTGAATTCAGTCCTAAGTAAGAAAATACATGGAAAATATAGCTGCAATAATATAGCAGTTTGATGCGAGGAACTACTTTTTTTCTTCCTTCCTTCCTAGATTTAAATCCTCCTTTAGACTTAGTAACTTTAAATTTCCTATGACTGCAACACAAACTATGGCACCTCCTCCACCTTTCACTCCACCTTTACACGCTTTTGGTTGTTTCCTCAGTTTGAAAATGTTTCCAGACCTCACAAAAAAAAAAATACTTTGCTCTTTTATCACTAAAGCGAAATTTAGACAAGTTCTCTGTCCACACAGCTAAGGTTAGTTTAGCATTTGAATCTTTTTGCTAATGAGGGCTCTCTTCACTGCTTTGGCTTTCAGTCTAAATTGTCTTAAACATTGAAACACTGTATGCCTAGAGCTGAACTTGCAAGCAATTATTAACTCTAAACTCGCAACTCATTTCGGAGGCTGCTGCTGTCCTCTAGAATTTGCATTTTCAGCCAGTGCCACATATGTTGGAGCAGCATCTGAAAGAGCTGAAAATGTGTAAATGAAAATGTAGCTATTAATGAAATGAAATGAAGAAATGGGCGGTTCATTCCACTGTGGCGACCCCTGATAAATAAAGAGACTAAGCCAAAGGAAAATGAATGAATGAATGAATGAATGAACGAAATGAAGAAACTGAAATGTTGTTATTAATTACTCACCCTTTTGTCCAATCCCCCAAGAGATTATTTCTACTTCTGAACACAAGTTAAGATATTTATATGAAATTCGAGAGCTCCCTCATCCTCCATACACAGCCATGATCCAAAGAGAAAGAAGAAAGAAAATTTTGTGAGCCAAAAAATCTGTAAAAACCAATTTATTCACTATTATCTTCTTACTGCGTTAGGGCAATGTGCGTGTTCAATAAAATTGCCTGTTGTAAACACACCATGATGCAGAAGACCTACATTGTTTAGCAGCTGAACCATTGATGTCACATGTGGTTTAACTATGCTTTCGGTTACATTTTTTTTTAACTATGCTTTTGGTTACTTTTCTAAACTTTGAATATCTTGGGCCCTATCATACACCCGGCGCAATAAGGCGCAAGAAGTGTTTGGCACAATTTCTTGCTATTTTCAGAGCAGCGGAAGCCTAATTTTGACATTTTGTGCCACATGGTTTAAATAGCAAATACTTTTGCGTCACTTTGTGGACTTATGAGTGTACCGGTCTAAAAAGAAGGCGTGATAAGGCGCATTGTTGGTGCGTTGTTATTTTGAAAAACTGAAATGGACTGCGCCATTGACCAAATAAAACCTGGTCTAAAGTTCAGTGCAGAGCATGTTAGTTATGCGCCTATGCAGGTCCAAAATGCTTACACATTGCTTAATACATAAAGGATGTACAGCAATACACAAATATCTTTACATATGAAAAAATTTTAATGTTACAAAAATTTGTATTTTCAACATAAATATAAAAAAAACACTACCTCCATGCCTTCTTCATGTTGTTATTTTTTCTGTTTATTCATGACAATTTACATTTGTATAATGTTATTATTATTAGCAGTATTATTTATTATATGCATATTTAAATTTGTTTGAGTAAAAACAAATTTAGATTTGTCCACCTGTCGGGTTTTGGACACGTATGCATCACCATATGGGGCATAAGAATAGAACATATGTTTGGATATAATTCAGTTTTTTTTTACCACATTTCGTTATTATTGTTCATTTACTTGTTTGCTGGAAATTGGAATTAAATTTAGAAATAGTTTTAAAATAAATCTTTGCACTTCACAAATAAAATTTAATACGTAGGCTGATGTCTTCAGCAGAGTGAGTTTCCATCGTTTCCTTACTCCATGAAAGTAAAGATTAGAATAGATTAGATTCAACTTTATTGTCATTACACATGTACAAGTACAAGGAAACGAAATGCAGTTTAGGTCTAACCAGGAGTGCAATAGCAGCAAGTGCGGGATACAGGTATAAGTTATAAAGTGCAGTTATAGAAAAACTATGGTGATATTTACAAATGGATGTACTATGAACATTATATACAGGGTGTATTAGCTATGAACAGAGATTTACAATAGATGGATATATGTACAGGTAGCTATTAATAATCAGATGTGTGCAGATAGATAAAAATAATTACAAATGTATATGTACAGTGGGTGTGTACATAATTACAAATGTACATGTGCAGTGGGTATGTACAGTTCAAATAAATAAATCCGTGCAATGTAGTGCAATGAATATGTGCAATTTTTAAATGTGCAAATGTTAAATAGTGCAGTGATTATGAGGAGTATAAGTTATGAGGAGAGTGGGGGTGTATCAGGGGGGCAAAAGAGTCAGTGGGGGGCAGAGTTCAAAAGGGAGATAGCTCTGGGGAAAAAGCTGTTCCTTAGTCTACTGGTTTTTGTCCAGGGGAGCCTGAAGCGCCTGCTCTGTGAGCAGGGTGAGAGGAATCTTTAAGAATACTGCGTGCTCGGCGCAGACAGTATTTCTTCTGGATGTCCTCTATGGTTGGCAGTGTGGTCCCTGTAATGCGTTGGGCAGTTTTCACCACCCGCTGCAGTGCTTTACGCTCAGCAACAGAGCAGCTTCCATACCAGACTGTGACGCAGTTGGTGAGGATGCTTTCTATTGTGCAGCGGTAGAAGTTCCCCAAGACGGCTGATGACAGCTGGTTCTTCTTAAGTTGCCTTAAGAAAAATAGGCGCTGGTGAGCCTTCTTGACCATGCTGGAGGTGTTGGTGGTCCAGGAAAGGTCCTTTGAGATGTGGGTCCCCAGGAACTTGAAGGATGAGACAGGCTCAACGGCCATCCCATTGATGTGGATGGGATCATGTGAGCCTGTTCGTCCCTTCCTGAAGTCCACAATGAGCTCCTTGGTCTTGTCAGTGTTAAGGAGCAGATTATTGTCGGTGCACCAAGTGGCCAGATGCTGTATCTCCTCCCTGTCGGCAGTCTCATCATTGTTGCTGATTAGACCAATCAATGTGGTCTCATCTGCAAATTTGATGATGGTGTTGGATCTGTTCACAGGCCTACAGTCGATGGTAAAAAGGGAGTAGAGGAAGGGGCTCAGCACACAGGCCTGTGGTACACCAGTGTTGAGTGTGACAAGGTGGAGCAAATGTGGCCTGATCTAACATTCTGAGGTCTGTTAGTCAGAAAGTCCATAACCCAGTTGCAGAGAGAGGTGTCGATATCCAGGTCTCTAAGTTTGATCATTAACTTAGAGGGTATGACAGTGTTGAATGCTGAGCTGAAGTCAACAAACAGCATTCGTGCATAAGTGTTTTTATTGTCCAGGTGTGCGAGTACAGAGTGCAGTGCTATGGAGACTGCATCATCTGTGCTCCTGTTGCCACGGTAAGCAAACTGATGTGGGACCAGTGTGGATGGCAGAGAGTCTTTTAGATGTGCCAGGACCAGCCGCTCGAAGCACTTCATGATGGTGTGAGTGCTACAGGGCGGTAGTCATTCAGGCATGTTGGGCTGGAGTGTTTCGGCACTGGCACAATAGAGGTGGTTTTAAAGCATGTTGGCCCAGCTGCTAGGTTAAGGGACAGGTTGAAAAATGCATAATCCTCCACCTCTGGTCTTACCGGAGTCATCTGCCGTTTTGTCTGCTTGGAATGTGTGACGCTCAGTTAAAGATACAGCGTTGTCTGGTCCGCTGTTTAGCCATGTTTCTGTGAAAATCATGACATTACAGTTCCATAATCTTTTGCTGTGGTTGATGCGCAGTCGAATCTCATCCATTTTGTTCACCAGTGACCGTACATTGGCGAGACAGATGTTGGGTAAAGAGAGCCGGTGTGGTGTTAGCTTTAGCTTAGCTCTTAGCAGCCATGATTTCCCCGCCTTTGTTTATGATCGTGCCGCCGCCTTCGAGCACTTCTGCCCGGCCGGGCAGAGCGCTCAGCCTCAGGTGTTTTGGCGATCTCAGGGATGAGTCAAAGATTGCTGATAAAACTGTCCGGAATGCACAAACCAATATCCAAGATCTCCTGTCGGATGTACGATGTAAAGGCACCACTGTTCTGCACGAACAGACCCGGAATGAGCAGAAACAATACTGCAAAACTGCAGAAACTGGAGAGACGCTCGCGATGTGTACGCGCCGCCATCTTGTCTAAAGGAGTAAAGAGTAAAATAAAATAAAGAGAAAGTAAAGAGGCTGAATGGAGGAGGCTTGTTTCTTATCCTCATGCTGCAGATGGTCTGTTTAACGGTTTTCTCGCTAGTGAAGCATTTAGTTTTTCACTTAAAAATCATGTAAATAGCAAATGCACCATAGCAAGACGCAACTGATTCTTAAGCTTGGTTTATACTTCTGCGTTGAGTGATTGGTCTAACGCAATCTCACAGCAATTCGTAACTTTTTGATTTAGTGGCTAATTCGTATAAAATCATACAATCTAATTTGTACAATTTTGTACGATTTGCTCATCACCCAATGACGGTTGGGGTTAGGGGTGGGGTTGGGTGCCAAGCCTTTTTAAAATCATACATTTTCGTATGACTGAACTTGTACGAATTCGTACGAATTAGCCACTAAACTGACAAAACGTAAAATACTTACATTTCCTCATGAGATCAGGCTGGTGTGACCCTTGGCGCATGCCTTGCGCATTGTGGTGCACTTCTGCGCACTGTTTGTGTTGCTCTGCAATAACACTTCCGAAACGCTAGCTGGCAGTGAGGTTATGTTCCTCTGTGTCGTGTTTCTTCACTGGTGTTTTGTTTTTTCTGAACGCTACTTTAATGTAGACGTTGCTCAAACTCGCTTATTTTGAGGCGGGAACCAGTGGACGGGCAACAAGTTTAATCATAAGGTGAACACAAAACAAAACTTTCCATCTGGATGTCCTTCACGGCACTCGACACTTGTAAACACTCACTCCAACGAGTTTGCGTGGCTCTCGGTCCCGCCCACACTCATCAGCGCTACCAAGCTGACCAATCACAGTGCTTGACCTACGTGTCCTTGCAATGTGTAGTTACATTTTTTGTGAGGTGCACGTCAGCACCGCCGACGGCTACGGCGAGGGCTATGCGTCCACGTGCAGGCTGTACTAGAGCATACGCGTGCACTTGACGCAGAAGTATAAATCAGCCTTTAAAGGAAATGTGAGATGAGACTCTGATTGGTTTCATGCACGTTATGCTCAAAACACACCCATAACTCATGAAGAGAATGACAACAACTCTGTTAGACCATGCGCTGGGGCGCAGAACATATTTTTCCATCTTTAAAATAGCAAAAGTGGATTCAGACAACCCCTAATGCTTTTGCGCTTTACACTTTGCACCTAGATCCTTAAAATAGAGCTCCTTGGGACAGTTGCTATATAGAGAGTATGAGAGAGTTCTCGGGTTTCATTTAAAATATCTTCATTTGTGCCCCCCAAAGAACAACAAAGATCTTAGGGGATTGGAACTACATGAGGGCGAGTAATTAATAACAGAATTTTCATTTTTGTGTGAACTAACCCTTTAAGCTTTTATACTGAACTTCGGAATATATGTAGTTCATTAAAGATCCATGAAAAATGTTTTACCTTTGTTATATTAAGTTCAAATTAAAACTAAGCAGAGTCCTGAAATTTAGAAACGTTTTGATCTCCACTATTTATAGAGACCTAAGAATTTATCTTGGATTATGTACAAATTAACTAATTGACTAAAATTAACTAAAAGCCTCTAGAATTTCACAGGGCTGGATTTCCTTTTGGTTTTGGCACTTTCAGCATCAGTGGGATGCTCCCACGTCCTGCAAAACCACTTAAAATATCTCAGTAGAGGGGAGGGTATCTGCGGGGACTAATCCTACATCTTTAATTCACAACACATTCTGTCATAATCAATGAAAGCGGTGGCAGGCGGCTCCTGCTTGACTGACACTCTAATGGGAGTTATGACTACACAGTGAAGATGAGAGCTATTTTTTTGTGTCATCCTTTTTTTACCACCCTTAAGAAAGAGTGATAAACCTCTTATGAGGGTTTTAAAATATTAGACACCTTTCACAGAATGTAACCCTGTAAAAATAGAAATGATTCTTCTTCTTTATATACAGGGTTTTTTCACCACATGCATTCCCAGTTTAAAGATTTTTGAAGAACTTTAGCTGCACAATGAAATGTAATGAAATAATAAATTTTTCTTTAAAAATAGATAAAAGAAAACACTTTTAAATTAAATTGAATTTTATTCATTTGAATAAGAGTAAACTATTGGTTTTATTATTGCCACTTTAACTGGTATTATTGAAACTATATTTATTATTTTTATTTTACTTTAAAATGCATGTTCATCTTACCTAAATAATATCTGACAATACAAACAAACATGATACAAATGATACGATACAAACAATTTAGTTATCAAAATCGGTAACATCCAACTTGCTTTCTTGGCATTTATCAATCAAAGAGCAGTTAAACTACAAAATCAAACAAAAAGTGCTCAGGGATAGCTTAAATAATGTGTCCGTGCTCTTTGGGTAAGGGATTCATCAGAATAAACAGCAAAAGTAAGTCCTAGGCACTCTAAAAATGTGGAAAAAATATTAAAAAGCCTTTACTGACATGGCTATTCCTTAAAACTGCACCTAAGCGTATCGGCAAACACTTGCTTTCATCAGGGTAACGAACCCTGGTTACCCGAAACGGGTGGGCACAGTTTTAAGGAATAGCCATGTCAGCCATACCCATGTCAGGTTTTTTAAAAAAAATTTCTACATTTTTTTTTCCACATTTTCGAGTGGCTTGGACCAACTTTTGCCGTTACACTACTATTTTATATATATTTTATAAAAAATATTGTTATTTTATAGAAAAATGTTTCATTTAAAAAATAACAATAAAATACACCAAGGGTCTGTTTCAGAAAGCAAGTTAAGATAAAACTCTGAGTATGTTTACCCTGAAATGAATGAAAATCTGCATTTTCCCTTAAAAAAGAGGGAACCTGGGAAAGCAGATTCAGTCAAGCCCATTTCTAAAAGTGAGATAACTCGTACTCATACCATGGTAACTTACTCTATGAACCTAACCTGGTCAAGAGCAGGGTTTCTTCAGTAAACCAGGTTTACAAGTACAAGCTAAGTTAAATACTTAATTTACTCATGCACACCAAAAAAAAAGTCTTAAGTATTTTATCGTATAGCAAGTGTAAATATTTTTTTTTTTATTAAATCAAGATTCAAATTAATATTTCAGAAAATGATATAAGACATTTAATATTGTTTTACCCTGGGGCATCTAAATGCATTTTACTTAAAAATTTCAGCCAGTGTGGTTAAAATATTTTTAAGGTCATATAAGTTTAAAATCAACACTTGTGATTAACCATTTCATTGTTTCTTTAAGTAGTAACTTGATCGGCAACGAGAACAGTATAATACGGGTATCATAATAATAGGTTCGAGTCCAGGTCTTCGAGTCCGAGCTTGCTCTTCTCACTTTTCCCATTCCATATTACATTAAAATGTATTTTCAAGAAAAATGGAGTGAATATTCTTAAAGTTATGAATGTTTGATAAAGATAAAAGTATACTTTTAATAAATATAATCATATAAACTCTATGATGTTATTGCATCAGGTTAATGTACAATACTGAGGTGCAAATGGGATGTATCTGCATGTATATATAGCATCTAATTATGTGCAAAAGAACTGTTACTTTTGTATAGAATACAGTATATCTTGAGCTAGAAACATTTTCATTTAAAGTAAGCAAGATATATCAATGAGAAAATATGCTAATATGCACTTAGTTTAAATAGTCGCTGCAATCTATTTCTGACCTTGTAGGCAAATCATTTACAATATAAGAAAAAAAACACAAAGTATTATTAATATTTTATTTTATTTATTTTTGTCTATGGAATACCATGAAAATGAATAGCATTTTAATTTAATAATTTACCTTTCAGAAGGTAATTCTTCCTTTCTGAAAAATTACACTTACTGTTGCCATGGCAAATTGTAATATTCAAGCTCCATTGACAAGGCTTTTCAACTAAATGAACTCAAAGTTGAGTGAACGTACTTTATTCTGCTGATCTAAAACCAAAAACACAGTGTCTCCCATCTCAGAGTAAATTAACCCATAGTTCAAGTTTAAACTCAAAGCTTCTGAAACCTCCTTTTTGAAACAGACCCCAAAACTTTCATTTTAAAATCTCTCTTTTCCAGCTGCTCATTTTATGTCCTTGTGAAAAGGAAGTTCCTGTAAACTTTTCTTTCAAGCTGATATCATCATAAAAGGGCCAACATTTCAGAGCAGAAGCAAATGGTTCGATTTTGATTAAAGATTACCAAAACATGTTCAAGTCTGAGGCCATGGTGCTCAACCGGAAAAAGGTGGTTTTCCATCTCCAGGAGGGGGCAAAGTCCTTACCCCAGGTGGAGGAGTTCAAGTATCTTGGGGTTTTGTTCACAAGTGAGGGAAGGATGGAACGTGAGATTAACAGGCAGATCGGTGCAGCGGCAGCAGTAATGCGGTCGATGTACTGGTCCGTTGTGGTAAAGAAGGAGCTGAGCTGAAAGGTAAAGCTCTCGATTTACTGGTCAATCTACGTTCCTACTCTCACCTATGGTCATGAGATTTGGGTTATGACCGAATGAACAAGATCTTGGATACAAACAGCCACAATGAGTTTCCTTTGCAGGGTGGCAGGGTGTACCCTTATAGATAGGGTGAGGAGCTCTGTCACCCAGGAGCTCAGAGTAGAGACGCTGTTCCTCCACATCGAGAGAAGTCAGCTGAGGTGGTTCGGGCATCTGTTTTGAATGCCGGTAACACTTTAATTTGATGGTCCATTTGAGTATTAGTAGACTGTCTGCTTAATATCTGTTGATACTGCTCCTTCAACAGACATTTAACTGACTATAAGAAACTTTGCAAGTACATGACAACAGCTGGAGGGACTATGTCTCACGGCTGGCCTGGAAATGCCTCGGGATCCCCCCCGAGGAGCTGGAGGAAGTGTCTGGGGAGAGAAAAGTCTGAGGTTGTCTCCTAAGACTGATGCCCCTGTGACCCGGCCCCGGAAAAGCGGATGAAAATGAATGAATTAATGAATAAATGACTACCAAAACAAATATTAAGACTGACAATGTGTGCTAACAAATTTACCATTATAAGTTCAGACTATACTCATATCAAGATAAAAACAGCATAAAAACTGTCATTATGAAGAGTAGATCATGACATTTTTTCTAATAAGCATGCAATATTGTTTAACAAAGTGCTTGAAACTATAGGTCTGTAAAATATGCATGGCAGTTGCGCATTTTTAAATATCTACTAAGTCATAAGTAATTCTGTAATTTTTTCGTGTATTAAGGTTATCACATTTTCAAGTAGAATTAAAACAGTATCGTGATTCTACTTTTATGGACCCAAATATAAGATTTCTTAAAATGCTAAATAATTTTTTTTTTCATAATTAACATTTATGTATTTGGCATATTCCTATTATGTATTTATCCACAGTGATTTGTATTCATAGCATACATTTTATCAGTTCTTGCTTTTCTGGGAACTGAGTACACGATTTTGGCACAACTATACTGTCATTCTTCAGGGCTTCTCAATTTTGGCCCTCAAGATTCAATTTCTGGCAAAAAGTGCTTCAACCCTGACCCAAATCACCTGCCTGTAGATTTCCAATAATCCTTTAGACCTTGATTGCTTGATTGTTTCAAGTGTATTTAATCAAGATTATATCTACTCTTTAGCTGACTCTACAAGAAATTGGATCTTGTGGCACAGAGTTAGGAACACCTACTCTACACTCTACAAAGCTGAATATTTTTGGAAGTAGTTTTAGTTTGTTTTTAGTTTTAGCTATTTTAGGAGGATATCTGTATGTGCAGGTGACTATTACTGTGCATAATTATTAAGCAACTTAACAAAAAACAAATATATACCCATTTCAATTATTTATTTTCACCAGTGAAACCAATATAACATCTCAACATTCACAAATATACATTTCTGACATTCAAAAACAAAACAAAAACAAATCAGTGACCAATATAGCCACCTTTCTTTGCAAGGACACTCAAAAGCCTGCCATCCATGGATTCTGTCAGTGTTTTGATCTGTTCACCATCAACATTGCGTGCAGCAGCAACCACAGCCTCCCAGACACTGTTCAGAGAGGTGTACTGTTTTTCCTCCTTGTGAATCTCACATTTGATGATGGACCACAGGTTCTCTATGGGGTTCAGATCAGGTGAACAAGGACGCCATGTCATTAGTTTTTCTTCTTTTAGACCCTTTCTTGCCAGCCATGCTGTGGAGTACTTGGACGCGTGTGATGGAGCATTGTCCTGCATGAAAATCATGTTTTTCTTGAAGGATGCAGACTTCTTCCTGTACCACTGCTTGAAGGTGTCTTCCAGAAACTGGCATTAGAACAGGGAGTTGAGCTTGACTCCATCCTCAACCCGAAAAGGCCCCACAAGCTCATCTTTGATGATACCAGCCCAAACCAGTACTCCACCTTTCCCTTGCTGGCGTCTGAGTCGGACTGGAGCTCTCTGCCCTTTACCGATCCAGCCACGGGCCCATCCATCTGGCCCATCAAGACTCACTCTCATTTCATCAGTCCATAAAACCTTAGAAAAATCAGTCTTGAGATATTTCTTGCCCCAGTCTTGACGTTTCAGCTTGTGTGTCTTGTTCAGTGGTGGTCGTTTTTCAGCCTTTCTTACCTTGGCCATGTCTCTGAGTATTGCACACCTTGTGCTTTTGGGCACTCCAGTGATGTTGCAGCTCTGAAATATGGCAAAACTGGTGGCAAGTGGCATCTTGACATCTTGGCAGCTGCACGCTTGACTTTTCTTAGTTCATGGGCAGTTTATTTTGCGCCTTGGCTTTTCCACACGCTTCTTGCAACGCTGTTGACTATTTTGAATGAAACGCTTGATTGTTCGATGATCACGCTTCAGAAGCTTGGCAAATTGAAAAGTGTGCTGCATCCCTCTGCAAGATATCTCACTATTTTTGACTTTTCGGAGCCTGTCAAGTGTTTCTTTTGACCCATTTTGCCAAAGGAAAGGAAGTTGCCTAATAATTATGCACACCTGATATAGGGTGTTGATGTCATTAGACCACACCTCTTCTCATTACAGAGATGCACATCACCTAATATGCTTAATTGGTAGTAGGCTTTCGAGCCTATACAGCTTGGAGTAAGACAACATGCATAAAGAGGATGATGTGGTCAAAATACTCGTTTGCCTAATAATTCTGCACTCCGTGTATATATATATATATATATATATATATATATATATATATATATATATATATATATATATAAATATATATATATATATATATATATATATACATATATATATATATACACACACACACACACACACACACAGTTGAAGTCAGAATTATTAGCCACCCTTTGATTTTTTTTTTTTTTTTTTTTTTCAAATGTTTAACAAAGCAAGGAATTTTTCACAGTATGTCTGATAATGTTTTTTTCTTCTGCAGAAAGTCTTATTTCTTTTATTTCGGCAAGAATAAAAATAAAAGAAAAGTTTTACATTTTTTAAACACCATATTAAGGACAAAATTATTAGCCCCTTTAAGCTATTTTTTTTTTTCGATAGTCTACAGAACAAATCATCGTTATACAATAACTTATTAACCTAGTTAAGCCTTTAAATGTCACTTTAAGCTGTATAGAAGTGTCTTGAAACATATCTAGTAAAATATTATTTACTGTCATCATGGCAAAGATAAAATAAATCAGTTATTAGAAATGAGTTATTAAAACTATTATGTTTAGGAATGTGTAGAAAAAATCTATAGTTTTAATAACTCATTTCTAATAACTGATTTATTTTATCTTTGCCATTATGACAGTAAATAATATTTGACAAGAAATTTTTCAAGACACTTCTATACAGCTTAAAGTGACATTTAAAGGCTTAACTAGGTTAATTAGGTTAACTACACAGGTTAGGGAAATTAGGCAAGTTATTGTATAACGATGGTTTGTTATGTAGACTATCGAAAAAATATATAGCTTAAAGGGGCTAATAATTTTGACCTTAAAACATTCGTAAAAAAATGTAAAACTACTTTTATTCTTGCCGAAATAAAACAAATGAGACTTTCTCCAGAAAAAAAAAAATTAAAAAGGGGGGGCTAATAATTTTTACTTCAACTTTATATTTAAAAAAAAAAAAAAAAAACCTACTGCAAGTTGAACAGAATAGACACTTACAATATATGTTAAAAATGTCTGAAAAAACTTGGATGTGCCCAATACTACATACTGTACATTGAATAAAATTGATACTAAATTCAAATATTATTAAAAAATGTGAGACAAACTTAATATTTTATTTTAAATAAATCATTTCTACAGTGGAACAATAAAACATAATAGATTATAAGTTATTACAGTCAACTAATAAGACATTATAAAATATAAAATATTAATATAAAAATAAATATAAAATATTATTATTATAATAATATAATAAATTATGCTTTTTAAGAAATGTAACAAAAATATAGTACAATAAATGAAGAGTTTGGATGCAAAACTCTCTAAATCTATTAGACCTCTTTTCTAGTAAATGAGCATTTTCTATCAGGCTTCTCTGATTAGGTTCAGCAGTTTCATTTTATAGGCAAGGATGAAGTAATTTACCTAGTAAATAAAACAGCATTTTTTTTTTTTTAAGTCACTTTAGACAATTTTTTGGTTTTTAACAAGGTAGGTCGCTGGTTTGAGCCTCGGCTGGGTCAGTTGGTGTTACTGTGTGGAGTTTGCATGTTCTCTCTGCATTCGCGTGGGTTTCCTTCGGGTGCTCCGGTTTCCCCCACAGTCCAAAGACATGCGGTACAGGTGAATTGGGTAGGCTAAATTGTCCGTAGTGTATGAGTGTGAATGAGTGTGTGTGGATGTTTCCCAGAGATGGGTTGCGGCTGGAAGGTCATCCGCTGTGTAAAAACCTGCTGGACATGTTGGCGGATCATTCTGCTGTGGCGACCCCAGATAAATAAAGGGACTAAGCCAAAAAGAAAATGATCGAATGAATAAAACACATACACAAACCACCTAAAATTAAAAATACATAAATCTGTCAAGTAAGTGGTGGTTCATTCAGCTGTGGCAACCCCTGATAAACCAGGGACTAAGTCGGAGGAAAACGAATGAATGAAACCTGTCAAGTAAGTGCATTAACACAATAACATTCAAATTGACATTAATAAAATCTTAACAATCTATTTATAGGGCTGGGCACTTAATCGAAAAATAATCAAATTTGACATTCAGAACATATAATCAATCAAATTTTTCCAGGTCAATTTTTAAAATTACTTTCCCTACTGCTTGTGGAGTCACATGACCCGCTCTGTTAAGACTGATTCATACTTCTGCGTTGAATGCACGTCTGTGGTCTGGTGCAGCCTTCGCACAATCGCATACCTGCACACCTCTCAAAAAACGTAACGACACATTGCACGTTTGCACTACATTGACAATGACTGGAAGCTGCGCCAGAAAAGCCTTAAGACGACATATTTTTCATTTACAATAAAATGAATATTTACATTAAAATATTTGTTTACAGAAGATTCAATAAATGCACTGTTTAAAATATTATTTACAGTACAGGCTATACAAGAGTTGTTTTATTTAGAAGAGATGCTGCTTATTTTCTACTTTTAATATGAAAAACATGATAATAATAATAATAATAAATTTTGTTTCCAAAAATTTAGTTTCACTTTTTTATAAGAGTTACTGTTTGTTTTAGACAGTGTGTTTTAATTTTAGTCGTTCAACATTGATGTTCAGTAAACAATCATAGAGAGATTAGTGTGTTTCCTTCAATTATTTTAAAATCAAGTATCGCATCCTACATTCAAAAATCTCTCACTTGTAATATGTGAGCATATTTACTGTACAAAACCTGTTAGTGAACTATGAGGGCAAAAACATAAAATAAATGAATAAAATAATCGTTCACTAATTGTAATCGAGTTAAAAATGTTCAATTAATCGAGATTTTGATTTTAGGCCAAATCGCCCACCCCTACTACTGTATTGTCATTTCTGATATTTGGGATTTAGATTTAATGTAGAACGACGTAAACATTGCAAACTAAGCTTGTAAACCAAGCTTGTTAGATTCAAATAATGTAGTGTAAAATGGACAAAGCAAAAAACTTTCTGAAGTGAGTAAACATTAAAATAAAATGAATAAAAACATATTCCCCTTGCCCACAGCTATAACATGCTATGTCCGAAATGCAAATACTATAAAATATTATCAATTCAAATATTTTGGTGAACCGCAAGTAGAACAGACCAAAACATTAAGAAAAATCAATATCTGTGCAATGTCCATTATTTAAAAAGCTCATAAGACATAGCTTACATTACAAAAATAGCTTACATTGGCAAATAAAGCATAAAGTAGGCTACTGTGCAAAGAAGGGAGCTCTCTCAGACACTTTTAGAAGCTGTCATTCATTCATTCTCACCACACTCAAGGTCTTGATCGTAACATCTCTTTTCCATATATTCTGTTTATACCATGCCATAGCATCCGTGGGATAAAATAACGGCATCTTGTTTAACTTCACCTTTCATGAAATGGAGTTTCTGTTGAATGTAACTATAGTAAATCGGACTCATTCAAAATAGCGTCACTGAGCAAAAAACATAATGCATGCTACACTTCCCACTGTACAATATCTTTTCTTTTTTTCTTATAATGCACATAATTTTGAGGTAAGTTTAATTTGCCATTTAGGCTCAGGCAGTTCATCTAACTTCATCTTTTAAAATGTAAATCTGAATCGGAATAAAACACTCTCCTCAAAAAAGCAGGCTTATCAGCGCACTGCTACATTCAAAACATACGATTCGATTTGTGCCTTCTGATTGGTTCTAGGGACATAACGACTTTTGCTGTCAAAGGCAGGTGCCGTTTAGAGCAGGGGTGTTCAAACTCAGTCCTGGAGGCCCAGTGTCCTGCATAGTTTAGCTCCAACTCTCTTCAACACACCTGCCTGGAAGTTTTTGTATACCTAGAAAGAGCTTGATTAGCTGGTTCAGGTGTGTTTAATCTGATTAATGTTAGCTCCACATCTAACTATCAGGCACCTGTAGAGTTTATGCATTCGAGTGAAATATATACAACTAAAATGGACCGGGTCCTTTTTAAAATGAATGACGTTGAATGAAAGTAAAACCGGTGAGCCGTCTGACAAAAAAAGTGCCCTTCTGAATCAAATCAGCAGGATGACCTTCTGTATCTTTCACTTTACTTTGAAGACACTACTGACTACACTTACATGGACATCTGTAATCTAGTTATTTGCCTTAATAGACAATAATATAATTAAGGTGTTTACGTGAAGTGCTTTCATGTAAGAGTTTCCTGTAATTTTGGGTGACTTTAACTGCAGTTTGGCAGTTTCACTTTCACTCATGAACATTTCATTCATGCTCCTGTGACAAACTGGGGTATTAGATGCAAATAAGGAGTAAGGACTGGTGGAAGAGTGTTATAGAATTTGATACCGCACGTCGAATTGAAAGAAAAAAACTTTCGCATTTCACAATGTGCGTCTCTGCAGCCCTTGACTTTAGTCGGATTAAGGTAATGAAAAATTGCTGTTTACATGGTAGACTCTTAATCAAAGTATTGTCTTAATTGTATTAAAATTATAGGTGGGCATAGATCATTTTTTAAAATCTAGATTAATTTTACTGTAATCTTGAAATGAATCTAGATTAAAATGGCTCATTTGAATTCTGCCGAAGGCATTCAGAATATGTGTGCTACCCAAATAATGACTAAAATTAAGTCTTTGAGAACAGGTTTTTCAAGCCAGGTGCAGTGTTGCCAACTTAACGACTTTGTCGCTAGATTTAGCGACTTTTCAGACTCCCCTAGCAACAAATTTTCAAAAAAGAGACTAGCGACAAATCTAGCGACTTTTTTGTGTGTTATTGGAGATTTTTATAGACTGTCGTTTGTCCATCACTGTACCGTTCCTACTCTTCTCAACGAGCTGCGGGTGATGCCGGCGGCCCCTCCCCCGCCTCAGAGCACTGATAGGCGGCCCAGTCCTCATACAGCAGTCTCTCCCACCTGCAGCCTGACAGCAGATCACCCCTCTGCGTACCGATGGCAAATGATTTAGCACCTGCAGTGTGAAGGTATCTCCCTTATACAGTCAAACCGATTTGCTTCTCCTTTATTTTAACAATTTGATTTGACCGTTTATTCTTTTCTTGTTCACAATCAGAGATGTTTTATGTGAGAGTTTCAGAACTTGTTTGAGTTTATAATGTCTGAGCGATTACTGCAAATTACTTATCTATAATGATATACTGTATTCAAACAGCAATCAATTTAGTTAAATTGACATGCTTGCATAAAGCGTAGTGCAAATATAAATACCCCATTTATTTATCATAGGCTGTCAAACGGAAATGGTAGAACGTGATGACGTCAGTAATATGCAAATTAGCGTATGACGTAATCTAGCGACTTTTAGCAACTTTTCGGGCAGAGCTTAGCGCCTTTTCGTTGAAAATAGTTGGCAACAGTGGCCAGGTGGCACATTAGACCAGGGGCTCATCTCCTGTTTCCAAAATGCATCACAAACTGCTTGAAAAACTGTTCTAAAATGATTATTGGTGATGAAAATAAATTATGTTCAATAAGATGTACTTGAGTTTACCAACTGTTTATTCGGTTAAACATGAATTTTGAACTGAAGGCCTAGATAAGCTCGAAACAGTGATTTTTGATTACCTAATCCGACTAAAGTCATAACTGAACTAAACAAAAATAGAATTAAGACGTGGAGTATGCATATTTTAATGGCATTATTGAAGTAAACACCGCAATCAAACTATTACCGTCATGTAGGACTTTTCGCCATATTTTCCGACAAGATCCACACACGCGGCAGTCAGTAAAGGACCGCGCGCACACAGACACACACACAGACACACATTGCAAAAAGCGGAAGTTTTTTTCTTTCCATTTGGCATGCGTTAATAAATTCCATAACACTCTCACTAGTGCTTACTCCTTAGAATACCCCAGTTTGTCAAGGTCGAACTGTCGAACTGCAGTTAGTTACCCAAAGTTACAGGGAAGTCTTACATGAAAGCACTTCACGTAAACACCTTAATATATTATTGTCTATTAAAGCAAATAACTAGATTACAGATGTCCATGTAAACGTAGTCAGTAGTGTCTTCGAAATAAGTGAAAGATCCAGAAAGGCATCCTGCTGATTTGATTGAGAAGGGCACTTTTTTGTCAGATGGCTCACCGGTCAGGTATACATCCGCGCTAAAATATCAAGGTGAAAGTCATCATAGCTTGTGTATAATAGACCCAGCTCCCAACCCAACTTTGAGAATACAGGCGATATTTTTTTTTTAATCGCCCGATAAAAGTCTCGCGTTAACGCAGCACGTTAACGCCGATAACAGCCCACCACTAATTAAAATCTATTAAAGTATTGGCTTCCCATGTATACATGCTCAATGTTCGACTCAACCACATCATCAGGGCTCTGCGAACTTGGCTTTGCGAAGCAGCATTTTCTGTATGTACGTACATCAGAAGCAAGTATGCTATGGCTCGCACTTATTGACAGTGAAAGATGATTTACGGTTAGTCGTGTCAGGAATTCAACCATGTTGTCCTCACAGATGTCAATCATCGTTACTCCATCAATGCTCAATCAGATGCGGAATTCCACCTTTAAAAGGAAGCCGGCAAGGAAGAATGCTAGCTTGCTTTTGCTTGCTCTCTGTTGTGTGTTTTGCTGCGTTGTTTGACAGTTTCTTGTGTTATGTGTGTTCTGTTATCATTTGTGCTGGAATCTCCCTTAAAAGAGTTTTCTCATTATGTTTTTCTTTCTGATCAGAGGATACATATCATCAATGGGATTCGAGGACAGGTTAGATGTCACGTGACCTACACCTGCTACACGTAGGATCTGCAAATGTATTATACACCCTAGTTTAAAAGTGTGTGCCACTCATTGTACGTTTTGGTTAGTAGAATAGTTTAGATAGGGCATGAAAACGCTGAAGACTTTTCTTTTACTTTCTTAGATAGTTTAGAGATTGTGGGTTTTCAGTTAGAGTTGTGTTTTGTTATATTATTTTCTTTTCTTTGGCACCACTTTTGTTCCTCTTTCCCTTTATTACAACCATTTATTTTATTTCATTTATTTTGTATATACTTTGTTATCATTTACTCACCTTATAGAAACAAATACTATTATTGCGGCATAATTGGTTGTTTGTCTGCTTCATTGCCACCACCATTCATAAAGGGGTCATAAAATTTTAAATATTGCTGTAACCCTAGTGTTTCCGACTTAGATAACCGTAACAGCGATCATGAGATGCTGTATATTTCCGTGCGTTTCTTTCAACCATTCTTCTAGTGTTCATTCATATTTTAATCTTGGCATACCAGCAGTAAATCACTTTCATGCTCACCGTGATGACAGCAGAGTCCACACACTCTCTCAATGACATCATATGACCAGATTAAGCCTTCATTCACAGCAAACTAATGTTATAAATAAGTGATTGTACAGTACTTTGTCAAAATAATTGACATTGTTGACTTGTTTTGCTACTATTGATTATTTCCATGTGTCTTTTCCAATAGTGGCTCAATCGCCTCTGAAAGCAGAGATCAACTGCCTTCTTAATCATTATCAGTTATGTGGTTGTCCCACCCCAACACACACATAAATCATTATCACTTATGTGCCCCACTCCCTCCACACACATACACACCAGAGCAGACCCGACAGAAATTACTTTAGTTAAATGGCAAATGATACATACATGACATTACATAATGCCACATTTTATTGTCAGTAGCAATAACAATATCAACATTGTAATGTGGGAAACAGTACTTTGTTTGATTGCTTGTAACTGAAAAAATATATATATATATTTTTTTTTTGATTTTTTATATATTTCTTTATTCCCATCACTGGCGCCAAACACTGATATGCCAACAAATCCTGCCCTCCAAAAATTTGATATTTAAATAAAACATCTTAATTTCCCCATCCTACCCTACTTCCAAATCTATCTTACGGTTCACACACATATATTTTTCAAAGCTTTATGACACAACAGGTTGCTTGGTAACCTGGTCTGTGCTCATAAAAAGCAGTACAGTCTGTGTGATCCTCAGAGTCGACCTCAGTCTTGCTATTGAGTAGACAGAGGTTACGCTAATTGACTGTGAATGAGTGCTACATTCTGTTGCTCCTGTAAAAGTTCACTAAAGGGTTTAGAAAGCAGAATTAAATAATTACTAAATGCTTTAATTTGAGCCCAGTCCACTCACACTGAAGTATTGATGTTAAAATATTAAACACAGAAGGAAATGGGAAGAAACAACATTAAACAAACCAAATGGCAACATTAATTGAATGTATATATAAATCTCATCTCATCTCATCGTCGTCTGCTTTTGCAGGGCCAGCCGAGAGACATAATCCCTCCAGCATGTCCTGGGTCTAACCCGAGGCCTTCTCCCGGTGGGACATGCTTGGAACACCTTCCTAGGTAGGCGTCCCAGAGGCATCTGAAACAGATGCCCGAGCCACCTCAGTTGACTTCTCTCGATGTGGAGGAACAGCGGCTCTACTCCAAGCTCCTCCCAGGTGACAGAGCTCCTCACGCTATCTATAAGGGTGCGCCCTGCCACCTTGAGAAGGAAACTCATTTCAGCCGCTTGTCTCCGAGATCTTGCTCTTTCGGTAATGACCCAAAGCTCATGAATATAGGTGAGAGTAGGAACATAGATTGACTGATAAATCTAGAGCTTTGCCTTTCGGCTCAGCTCCTTCTTTAACACAGTAAAACACCGCTGCAGTAATCCGCCCGTCAATCTCACATTCCATCCTTCCCTCACTCGTGAACAAAACCCCAAAATACCAGATACTTTCCTCCATTTATATATACTGCCCTCAAGTATATATATAAATGATTGAACAAAAAGATACTTCATTCTTAGCCATGGGTATTTGGTTCAGGTGGTGATGTCAGAGATCATCAGTTACAGTATAAAAAAATGGTGTCCACACTGGATACTTACAGGGACTCAGGTATAGGAACTACCCAACACAAAAACAAAATGCATCAGGGATTTACTCAGATCTCATGTTTGATAACTAGCACTATTGCCTCGTTTACACTGAGTGGTACAGTACGGTACGGTTCAGTACAGGTCACCTTTACCAGCAGTGTTTCCCCTTCCATTATATTAGGGGGGCGCCCCGCCCTCCCAATGGCTTTTCCCACCCCCCTTGAACTCAAGTTAATTTTATTTTTTTTATAGAGCCACAACTTTTAATACGCTAAATAGCCGTATGTAATATTTTATTTACACAACATCATGAAGGGCTCGAAATTGCGACCATATGCGCCCGAAAATTAATCTATGCGACCTTATAATATATTTGGGAGCATTTTTGCACCTGCATATAATGGTTGTAGTGCAACCCGTTTAGATTTTTTTTCTAAAAACGTGCAGAATCGCTATATTTGTTCATATTAGCTGTCAATCAAGGCTGTACGCTGTCAGATAACGGAGCTTTTGTGACCGCAGGTAATGCAAACGGCTGAAGTTTGAGAAAGACGCGATGAAAAGTACACAGGTTTGCAAACCCACCCAAAGAAACAAATAATGACGCTGATGAGAGCGATCTCGTGGTGAATGTTGATCTGCCAGCCGAGATCAACCCAGTGTTTTCGGAGAGAGTGCAGAAAGACTCGGAGTGGATCAGCTGTTTTAATGGCCCGAATTTCGATGCGTTGCATTCACTGCGTGTTCAGTGCAAATGGCCCCTAAATGTAGTATTTAACACTGTACATCGTCGCCAAAGAAGCTCGTCTTTAAGTTTAAAGTGAAACTTTAAACTTAACAGAAAACACAGAAAAATGAAAATCAGAGCATAACGAGACTGAGCATTTAAAATGTTACAAACCGAAACCAAAACTTTTAAAGAGTGGTAGAAGTTAGACTTTTCTTCCTTTTGTCCGTTCTTTCTTTACATGCATATTATATTTCTATACAGTTACTGATGACTGCTTTGCAGCTTTCAGCATTGAATTGAATGATTCATTATAATCTTACGTTTGTGTTGTAGCAGAAATATTATTTCTTTATTAAATTGACATGTATAAAAACAATAGTGCAAAATTGACATTTCTTACTGCAATGCTTCATTTTTGTTTAATGCAAACCATTGATTTATTTTTCATAATGCAATAGTAGATACCTCACATTCAAGCACATTTAAGGCAGCATGATCATGAGAAACGTTATTCATTGTAAGTATTATTGTCATCATTATTAATATTTAAAAATTATTAGACATTCATTTTGGAATTATTGCTCAAATATCAAAAAGTCATCACAGAATTAATTAGATAGTTGTTTCTAATTTGTGTTAGTCCTGATTGTTGTTTTCAAATACAATAAATCCATTATTATACAATTTGCAGTGGTGCTCTTTCATTTTTGGTTGGTGCTCCTAAATGTTTGAACTGCTACCAAGTAAAAAAGTTAATTTCGAACCCTATACATGCTTTTAGCTCTGTCTTACGCTCTCACTCTGCCCAAATAAAATTCAACGTAAATTACGTAAAATGTTCTGTCAAATATGTAGACAGCATAAACAGGCAGTTGTGAGAGGAAACCAGACACGGCCATTTACAGAGTCTCCTTGCTAGTCCTACCGAAAGGACACTTACTAAACAAATGCTTTATATACTGTACATAAATACGTATACGAAATATGTTCAATTCAATTCAATTCATCTTTATTTCTATAGTGCTTTTACAATGTAGATTGTATCAAAGCAGCTTCACATAGAAGATTACAGTAAATTAAAACAGTGTCAGTCCAGTTTTCAGAGTTTAAGCTCAGTTTTAAAAAGTTATGTATAAATAAATGTTTATTACTACCCTTTCTAGGAACAAGGTTGTATTATAGCTGCAGATCAATGATAATGCAAAATAGCCTAGTGTAAAAAAAAAAAAAAATACATATGAACACATACAGAGAGAGACTTACTGTACGGTCTCTGAAATGTTACCAATTACAAATAAAAAATAGCCAAAACTACAAACCTCTCATCTTTATTCTTCACCAGCACATGTAACGTTAAAGTAATTCCATCATTCCGAGTTCATAATAGTCCAAAAAATGACGATAATAATTAAACATGACAGTTTGTTAATCTTTTAGGTTGCTGAAAGAATCATTTGCTCCTTTGTTTTTTTGGCCTTCTCCTTTGTTTTTTCGCACTTCACTCTCGCTTTGTCCATTTCTGAAAGGATTGTATGTCATTAGAACTTCAATAATCAAGCACACGTTATTATTATCAGCTCAAGAAGTTGTTTATTTCAAATAAAGATGCACGGCGAGCGATCGCGAGCTCTCTGGAGAAAATGAAATCGCTCACGCTTTTTTAGACGGTCTTGTACACAACATTGCATGCAGATTCTGCTTTTCTTCTTGGCTTTGTGGCTGTTCATTAAAACAACAACAAGGTTTGTTTGAGCTCAGGCCGACCATGGCTCATTATTATATGTATATATTATTACGGTGTAATGTCTCGGCTGTGTATTTAAAAATGGCGCTTCCTTCGTTTTCATTCTCCTGGCTTGTACACGCACCAGTGACATGTCTCTGTAAACCAATAGCATTCAGCTGCATGTCTAGCTCTGCCTTTTGGTATCCTTTTGTTGTGCTAGGTACCCTTTGGAAAGGGTACCCAAAAAGTGGTACGGTGCGGTTCACTTTTTGGTACTTTTTGACAGTGGAAACGGCCATAAAAGCATACCGAACCGTACTGTACCACTCAGTGGACACAGGCCATTAGTGATAATTCGTTACTTGTGTAAGCAAGCACTGATTTGCAAAATTGATTTGTTGGTGATTTTGCAATAAAAAGTGTGTGAACTCAGCATTACATACACATACTCTTTTTAACAGGTGGAAAAACTACATACCTTCACCAACAGCCATAGTAAAGTATATGTAAGACAAGCAGCTAAAACGTATAACGGCTAAAGCTAACTCTGCCTGTCTGACAATACGTAGGCAAGGATTGGACAGGCCTCTATGTGATTTACTAAGAGTCGATTGACTTAACTAATTTAGTTTTCTCACTTTTTCCAAAGGCAGGAAACACATTCCTTTTCACCTCAATGTAGTAAGACAAACTATTAGAGGTGTGAACCTACACTGGTCTCACGGTTCGGTTACGATTATCATGCCATCGATTCGGTTCAATTCGATATCTCGGTGCATCACGGTGCATTGACGATGCTTTCCATATATAATTAGATTTTTTTCTTTACAACACAAGAAAAAAATTTGATTAAAATCTATAAATATGTTTATATTTATATATTACTAGTAAAACAATGTTGTCCTTTAATACAAGCAGTCAGATATATAAACTGTACCTTTAATTTAACCTGCTAAAAAAAAAAACACTCTTTGTGAATGTTTTAGACAAAACTCCAATACATGCTCAGAAGACAGCACGAGCATTCATAAAAGTTTCATAACAAATAAACTAATGTAAATATTATCTCGCTTGCTTTTTGAGCACTGGCAAGTTCTTAAGATTGGTTATTGTCTTCACCCGCTCAACAGAAAGGGCTGCGCTTGGCTTTAGAAACGAAAGCGATGTTCACCCATGAGTGACGCGGGAAAAAACAGCCGCGGGTCAGTCTATATGCGCATAATACGCGGTTATCAGGTAATCTGTAATAGAATAAATACAATACAATAAACTCGCACCACAGGCACGCTTGTGTCTGGATCCACAAGTATTTATCAGCCAAGAGGAGAGAAAACTTTATCTCACGAACATGCCAACGGGTCAAATGCCTTAAGTGTGTGTGTGTGGGAGAGAGAGAGAGAGAGAGAGAGAGAGAGAGATGGAGTTTTACATCATTTCTCCCAAGTACTGAAATACCGGCTTGTGCTTTACCATTCCTCAGTGTCAGTGAAAGTCTGTGTCCAGCACACTCACACATGCACAATTATCTGCTTTTTAAGTAGGAGTGTTTTATTTACTCACCCTCGCCTCCTTCGCCATAGTATTCTACCGCGACATCGCGCATAGGGGATAAATGACGTCAGTGCGTAATAACCGGTTATGATTTATTACTGAACAGATATCGAATTGTCCCCATCTGCATCGCGGTGCACCGAAGAAACGATTAATTTTGACACCCCTACAAACTATGGCTACAATAACTCTTGGTACTTTAGTACGAAATCCCCTAGTGTAACATAGGCTTGGTGTGATAGTCTGTGTCGACGATGTAATGTGGTGCTAAGCTGTTCTATCACTTGCCCACCGCGCCACCACCACTAACGTCTTTTTGATTATTTTATACTACTAATAATCATTTAGTTCTGTTAGACAAAAGACAATACAATCCCGATCAGCAGCAGGAATCAGATTTTAGTTATCAGAGAGTAAGTCCAGTTAATTGACAGGCAGTTTCAGGCAGGACGTAGTAATGGAGTCACCAAAAATGAGAATAAACATTCATTCATATATTTTCATTCGGCTTAGACCCTTATCCATCAGAGGTCGCCACAGCAGAATGAACCGCCAACTATTCCAGCATATGGATGTCCTTCCCGCTGCAACCTAGGAAACATCCATAAGCTCTCGCATTCACACACACACACACTCATACACTACGGCCAATTTATTTCAACCAATTCACCTATACTGCATGTCCCAGAGGAAACCCACACAAATACAAGGAGAACATGCAAATTCCATACAGAAACGCCAACTGGTCCAGCTGGGACCTTCTTGCTGTGAGGCAACAGTGCTAACCATCAAACCACCGTGCTGCCAAACTTTAAGATGGTTAAAAAGTAATGATAACTAAGGGTGTTTTCACACTTGGTTCAATTGCCTGGACTGAACTCAAGTCAAATTGTCCACTCTTGCCACCTTCTCGGCTGGTTTGTGTTCACACCGTCTTTTTTCCTTCTGAACCCCAGTACTCTTGCGTCATCAAGCTGTTGTTTTGTGTACAGCTGTTGCTAGGTGACGGCCACACAAACAAAGTGGCAAAATGGAGACATTTGCATATCATGGTCATTCTGGTTTTACTGAATCTTTTGCTTTTGTTACCAAAATCTAAATACAGACAGCCACTTGCGTCTATCTGCCGCAAAAAAAACATTATAAACATTAAGAAAATCACGCTGCAACACCTCCTCTCCTTGAATTGGTATTACTCTGAGGGGGTTCTACAGAAATTTGGCTGACTGATTTAGACTCTTGAAACAAATTATAGCATTTAAACTATCTTATTTTATTTTACCCACATGTGTGGTTTTATCATCAAGCACAAAACATAAAAAAAATCACAACAAAAAGCAAGACATCCCAAAGTCAGAATCAAAGAAGTCTCTCAATAAAGTCAGTGATAACTTATCGTATAAGCACTTGAGAGCGATGCAATTCCTTTTATTGATGTCCTGACACTGCTATTAATGTAAGAAACTGTTGATGCCTGTAGGAGAAATGTCCAGTTGCCCTCTGTTGAGTGGGATGATGTTTTTCACAGAGAAGTTGGACAATCTAGAATCATTTAACTCCCATTGAACACAGCAAGCCAACAGAAGCACAAGTACAGCACAAGACAAACAGTCCTTTCTAAAACAAACAAAAATAAAAATAAACATAAGTAACTGCTTAACACGACACATCAGATAAAGACACAAAATTTACACTTACTATTGAGCGATAACTGCAACAGTTCTCAACAACGGACAATGTGAAGGCTGGTAGCAAAAGTGATACAGGTGGTGTATACTCTACCAAACACTCCTCTTACTCTATGGTAAGTGGCTCTTTATAGAGGTGCAAATCAACCTAGTGCCCCCCTGAGGTCGGAAGCAACATTACAACATGACACCCAAACAATACACAGTGCAAGAAAATAAATAAATAAATCAGAAAATAATAATAGTAATATTTAACTGTTACAACGCGATGTCTGCAGAAGTCATTTTTGGTGGAGACAGGCAGACATTATCACTGTTTGCACTTGGTCAGTGATGCTTGTCACCAAGGTAAGTGATACACAGACATACACACACAAATAAACGTTATGAACACTAAAGTTTGTTGTACAGTTGGCAGTTCACTTCCGTAATTCGGTACAATTGCATTCATATCAGAAGTGAACCGTACCAGAGTTCGCACGAAACACACAACCAGACCACCTCTTTCAGGCGGACTCAGGTACGGTTCATGGGTGCGCACCCGAGTTCAGAAGACAGCATTCACACTAGCTAAACGTACCATACTCTGATGTCAAACGAACGCGGGTGCAGACCAAAAGTGCTAGTGTGAAAGCACCCTAAAATAAGTGAGACTGCATTAAACTATTATCATCAGCTCCAGCAGTTTGTTATTTCAAATATAGACCATTTCGAGCGATGTAAACAATAACAGTGTATTTCCTGTTTTACATTTTTAATTTTCATAGCTTCCGAGAATCCAAAAAGGTCCAGATATTGATAAATAATGTTATGATCGCTGTTTTAACGTGAAAATAGGGTTGAATTGTCTCTTGTTACTCTTATGAAATAGTTTGATAACAAGTAGGAAATGTTCAAGGGCCAATGACATTACCACATTGAAATGGTCTATAGACGCATGGCGAGTGATCGCGAGCTCTCTGGAGAAAGTGAAAGCCCTCACGCTTTTTTAGACGGCCTCGTACACAACGACACGCAGATTCTGCTCTTCTTCTTGGCTTTGTGGCTGTTCATGAAGACGACGACAAGGTTTGTTTAAGCTCGGGTCGACCATGGCTTGTTATTTTATGTTTATTTTATAACAGTGTAATGTCTCAGCTTCCAAACCGGGGTGCAGACCAAAAGTGCTAGTGTGAAAGCATCCTTAAATAAGTGAGACTGGCATTATACTCTCTTGTTGTTGTCGATAAAAGTAACTGATGGCCAAGTTTCATTATTTCAAAAGTGAAACGCCCCATCCCTGGTAATACCGATATTGTCACACATTAATTAACTGTTACGGTTTATTACATTATGTCACCGTCACAACCATAATGTCACAGCCAACTTACTCTTGGCTTACCACTTCGAAAAACCAATGTAATCAAAAAAGATTTGAATGACATCCTTATTACATGATCTATCATTTAATACTGTCCAGGATGGTGGTCTATAGTACCTTTTTTATTCATTCATTTTCTTTTCGGCTTAGTCCCTTTATTAATCCGGGGTCGCCACAGTGGAATGAACCGCCAACTTATTCAGCACATGTTTTACGCAGCGGATGCCCTTCCAGCTGCAACCCATCTCTGGGAAAGGTCTATAGTACCTTATTGTTTAAATATCATATTATTATATATTCCAAATTATTAAACAATATGAAAGTAACTCAAAAACAATCCAAGAGAGAAAAATGACAAGGTGTTGGAAATGCAATTAAAAACTAGACAGGTAAATTAAACATGTCTCTGCACAGGTACCCTTAATACATGCCCTATTCCCACTGCTAACGCTACAGGACGAAGACATTTGTGTGAAAGAGAACAGCACTTAATCTGAAATGTATAACTATCATAGACGAATAATGAAGATCTCTGAAGCCTAATGAAGCTGAACTGGACCTCAAAGATTGAATAGAAAGGACGAACATAACTTCAAGTGAGAGATAATCAGTCACTGGAAAAAAAAAAAGTAAAGAAGCAAAACTCTGTTTGACCAAAGGCAAGAAGTGGAGCAAGATGTTTCAATGGTCTAAATTTATAAGCCTTCACTTCATACTCCGAATAATAAAGCACTCTTCGAGTTAGTCTGCCTTACACTGTTTCATAGGGATAAAAAAACATTTCTGTCTAGGTGTGAAATTTATATGACAACCACTGGCAAAAAGTTAATTAGTTCAAAATTAATCTTTAATTTATGTATAGCTGCCTACATCCTGGATGTCAAAATCTTACGCAAGGAAAAAGAAATTAAATCAATAAAGAGGGAAAAGTGAATCAAATCCCACACACACACTTAAAAATCAAAGGTTTTTGTTGACAATGATTGTTCCATGAAGAACCATAGAAACTTTTCACTGCACTAAAGGTTCTTCGTAGTGTAAAAAGAGATTTTTATGTTCTTTATACTAACAATACATGCTTAATTTAAAAGTGATTCTCCATTGGAATCATTATATTTAACAGTGTATGGTGTAGATTGTGATTTATGCACCATAAAACATGTTTTAGATTGAGTTTATTTGGTTAATAAGTATCTGTATAGACAATACTTTAAAAGTGTCCACGTCTTCGAGTAAGTTATTTGTAATGAGTTCCTCAGACAGACAGCAACACCCACATCCCAAAGTGAAAATCCAATTATTTTTTTCAAATTAGGAATGTTTTTAAACAAGAACCAATAAACCTTTTAAAAAACAGAACTATGTAAGCTCTGGAAGCATTCCAGAGTCAATGGCAGTCAATGGCATATGCTTTTGTTAAAGCAAACAGTGACAGTATTACATTACATCACTCATGATTCTACAAAATAAATATATATTTTTAAAAATGCTTCAGTAATCAAAACATTTGACTGGATAATTTCAGAAGATCTGAATTTGCATAGTCACTTCTCCATATACAGTGACTATATAATACAATATACTGTTTCAATGAACACACACCAACATATTAAAAATAATATATATATATATATTTCCCCCTTTATATAGCTATTAAGTATACAAGTATGTGTGATTCATCTCAGGGTTGTGGCTCAAGGGTCTTCACAAAAGGTTTTTTTAATCCCCATGTAGGAAAAAAAATGTGCAGACTCACTGTTGCAGTCTATACTGGTTATTCTCTACACAGGTAGTTTCTCAGCACTACACATGATGCAACTTGAAAAAAAACTGGTATTCAACAAAAAAAAAAAAGTGAAGAACTATGAAAGAATTGGACTACTCAATGCAACACCGTCTGACATTTCCTGCTACTCTTTGACAAAAATCATGTGGCTCGCCAGATTTCTCACCCTTCATCAGTGACCACCATATGAACATTAGGTGCTTACAGTAGATGCATCACTAAGGCTTAGCAAAGTTTAAAAGTATTTGCAATGAAATTTAAAGTTGTTCCAAGCAATATGTAAATATGTTTACATATACATATATAGCACTTCAAGCATTTTAAATCTTTTACTAATGCTACATTGACTTTGATTTGGAAATGGCATCAGACCTGATTAGTAAAATGTTCTTTTCACAAAACAGCACTTTGGTCAAGCTCATTTGTTTTTATATAATTTAAATAGAGTACATAAATTAAATGTGTAAATCAGCATATTCTGTTTTTCTATGCTGTTGGAAACACTGCTGTGTGTCAAAATTTGACGATGTAACTTCTGTCCTTAATATGTTAGAGATATGTATAGATTTGCACATCTTAAAATACAATAAATAAAATCTATTTATATTAATAATTTATATTAATTTATATTATAACATAAATATATTTTAAAATGCATTTATTGTGTCAGACACAAAATAGACACCAATTTTTTTTACTTTTTATTAAATGGTCATTTAATATTAATCTGATCGGTTAACAAATAACATTCTGATACCAAACATTGGTTGTTGGTTGGAAAAATTAACAGAAATGTGCATTCCTACATGTCATCTAAAGATTTTAGATTTGATCTCTGTTATTTTGCACCACAGATCCTCCCAGCAGTTTGGTCTTCTACATACATGATGCCTCATTTATTATGCTCATGCACACCAGGATTATTATTGCATGTGAAACCAGCTGTAACGTCCACAAATCGGGACTACAGTTGAGTGATTAAAGCATCCTCGTTAATAGTTGTGTATGTAGCTCTGGTGTTTCCAGCAGTTATAAATTACGTAGCTCAAAAATATTTCAAAATGCTATAAAAATCACATATCATATATTTGATCACAGAGAGTTGGAACAGATCTTTCTTTGCAAATCCTGTCTTGTGGACATGTTTGTACGTGTCAATTCTGAGCCATGTCAATCAATATCGGTGGGCAGGGAAAACCGCACTGCTATATCATATTGCAGTGGGCCACAAAATCGCTGGGATTTGGATCTCCTATTTTAATGTCAGGAAATAAAAAAGATCACCTACATATATTGATAGGTGCCCTGTAAGCGCCATCTATTGTCAGGGATTGATTTTCCATGTTTACTCGGTTCATCGACAGTGAAAATATTTTTGGAATGAATGTCACAAAATATCTTTGAAAATGCTGCTCATAAGTGAAAGCGATAAACATATAGGCTTGCATGAGGTTTTATTAAGCACTCATAAACCCTTTATGTTTCATGGACATCATCCTTTTTGACATTACATCGGTCGCAGTTTTGGCCATTCAACAGACACACTTATTTCTTGACACTGCTGCCGTGTGTGAACAGAATATTTCAATACTCAAACCTGTTAAGTAAATGCAGTTGTCAATTCTAAAACCTCAAATTGTGAGTGTGCAACTACATGAAGCAGTCAACTACAGAACAACTCATAGCCATATTATACTGCTGTGTGAACATAGCCATAGAAACCTCTGAAGCATACAAACAGATGACCTAGTTTATGGTAAAAACAACCAATTCATAGGAGCATAAAAATTGTAAAGTGACCGAAATGACAAACACACAGAGGAAGAGAACAATGAATAGGTTATGATACTCAGACATTCTTCATCTCATAAAAACCCAATTAAAGAGTTAATTCGCCCAAAAATGAAAATGATCCCACGCTTTACTCACATTCAAGAGATCCTTGGTGTATGACTTTTAGATTAATCCAGTTGAAGTTATTTTGAAAATCATACTGTATGTGGCTGTTGCAGCTTTACAATGGTAAAGGGCAGCTTTTTTATCAGCAGTCCAAAATAAGTGCAATAAAGTGCATTCCTCTATAACAAAACATACCTCGTATGTCTTCAGGGGATAATAAAGGTCTCTAGTAGAGAATCTGTGCAGTTTTGTAGAAAACTATCCTTATTTAAAACTTTATAAATCATTTCGTGTAACTTCCACCTTGTTATTTGCAGTCTTGCAGCTTATGTAACTTGCAGTTAGAGCTGGGCGATACAGTAAAGAAAATTATTACAATATAATGTGTCATATCATTCTGTATCAATAATTATTGAATATTTTTAACAATACATTTAGGAATATTAGGATTTGTTTTTTATTTAACCACTTTATTTTAATTTGCCAACATTACTAAATGGGGGGGGGGGGGGGGGGAGTCACAGAAGATAGTTATAGTGAAAGGACAGGAAGGATCCCAATTTTTCACATACGGAGATAATCTAAACTCCTCGAGGCTCCCGGACCACTCTCCATTGGAAATGAATGACTTCCGGTCTGTCACTTGTTGTTTGTCATGTACAGTGGAAAGGCGGCTTTTGAGTTGCAATTAGAGTAGGGGTGTCAAAATTAATCGTTTCTTCGGTGCACCGCAATGCAAATGGGGACAATTCGATATCGGTTCAGTAATAGATCATAACCGGTTATTACGCACTGACGTCATTTATCCCCTATGTGCGATGTCGAAGGAGTTGAGGGTGAGTAAATAAAACACTCCTACTACTTAAAAAGCAGATAATTGTGCACATATGTGAATGTGCTGGACAGTCTTTCACTGACACTGAGGAATGGTAAAGCACGAGCCGCTGTTTCACTACTAGGGAGAAATAGCTCCATTTTACCCGTTGGCATGTTCGTGAGGTAAAGTTTCCCCTCCTCTCAGCTGTTAAAGCAATACTTGTGGATCCAGACACAAGCGTGCCTGTGGTGCGAGTTTATTGTATTGTATTTATTCTATTACGAATTACCTGATATCCGCGTATTATGTGAATATAGACTGACCCGCGGCTGTTTTTCCCGTGTCACTCATGGGTGAACAGCTCTTTTGTTTCTAAACCTAATCACAGCCCTTTCTGTTGAGCGGGTGAGGACAATGACCAGTCATAGGGGTGTAAGAGTTTGCCAGCACTCAAAAAGCAAGCAAGACAATATTTACATTAGTTTATTTGTTATGAATGCTCGTGCTGTCTTCTGTGCATGTATTGGAGTTTTGTCTAAAACATTCACAAAGTTTGTTTTTTTTTGAGCAGGTAAAATTAAAGGTACAGTTCATATATCTGACTGCTTGTATTAAAGGACAAAATTGTATTACAAGTATTATATAAATATAAACATATTTTTAGATTTTAATAAAAAAAAAAAATTCTTTTGTTGTAAAGAAAAAAAATCTAATTATGTATGGAAAGCATCGTCAATGCACCGTGATGCACCGAGATATCGAATTGAACCGAATCGATGGCATACTAATCTTAACCGAACCGTGAGACCAGTGTAGGTTCACACCCCTAAATTAGAGTTAAAAAAAAAAAAAAAAAGACTTGTCTGGCTGATGGTGCTAAATGCACTAAAATGAACCCAAATAAAGACAACAGTGGCCACAGCTTTAAATATGCTCATGTTATTTTTGCAAAAAACTCAAGCATCTGCTGTATGATGCATTTTTTGTTGAAGATGGATGCATTTTATTGGACTTCTTTGACTGCTGATAAAAAAGGCATTGTAGAGCTGCAAAAGTCAAACATAATTTTCAAAATAACTTTAATTGGATTCGACAAAAAGAAAAAAGTCATACGCATCTAGGATGCCTTGTGGATGAGTAAATTATAGAGAACTTTCATTTTCGGGTGAAGTAAGCTATTTTGAGATATTTGGGGGGTTTGTTTAAATTGGCTATGGGTCCAAATAAAGTGTTTTAGTACAATTATAACAGTAGTAAAAATAGCAGAATTCGCTTTGGCTCTTTAAACATTGCGGAACCACTGTCTCCTACAAAGTCGACAAGTCCTTGGTGGCACCCTTTGGCATGCGCCTTGAAAAAACCCCACAGAACCTGAAGAGATGCTTTGATATGTGCACGATGGCCGGTGAATGACAATTTGGAACTTTGATCAGCCAACCCAGAGTCCTCCACATGTGCATGAGCGACTATCAAGCCAAACTTCAAAGAGCTGCTTGCTATCCAGTGCAATTAATAAAGAGGAGAGTCAACTGATATGATGTGATGATCCTGTTAGGACGTGATAGGCATGTCCCCGTTTTAAAAGAAAAAGAAATTAAGAATAAGAAGTGATGAAAGCTAGAAAAAGGGGGTGACTGACAATGAAAGATGTATTAAGGTAGAGAAAGTATGGATTTGAAAGGCTTGTTTGATGACTGTAAATGGATGCGCTCTGATTCAGTGGACCATCTGTTTTGCTTGTTCGTTATTCTCTGGAAACATTGCATGCTTCACCGTACCATTAAATGAACATGAAAGACATGAATAAAGATAAAAATGTGAGTGTATGATGGAAAAGATCAGGCAAGAGATTCAAGAAAGACCGCTTAAGAAGCACTCCATATAAAAAAAATTAATTAAAAATAAATAAATAGAAATCAGCCAATCAATTTTCAATAATGTATCAGCTGACCAAAGCACAAAGCTACATGCTGTTCTTCTGCAGTTGTAAGAAGATACATGGATCTGGGATTTTTGTACACGAGTACAGGAAAAAGGACAATATTTTACTCCCTTGAAGCTTTCTAACACCATTTATACTGATTCAACCAAGCACCAAACAGAAGGAATCTTAGTAATAATATATTACAAAAACAAGCTTTTTTAGCTGTGTGGACACAGCCACGGTCTCCCTTAAGGCTAGAATATGCTATACAACTTGTGCACAAATTTTAGGCACTGTTTGCAGTCTGGACACGTCGACGCTAGTTGAAAAGTCAGAGCCAGTGTGTAGATTTTAGCCAGTCAGTGTTGACAGATTTCAACTCAGGCATCCCTGTTTTTTCTCATCAAAGTCACAATGTTACCATTACAGTTCATCATAGGCCTTGAAAAGCCTCCTAATTCTTGCTACTAAGTTGACTGTTTTACACATTTCAAGTTCTTTGCTGATATAAATGCAATCACATGTCCAAACATACAACCGGTGCACTCAAAAAAATTATTAGTGCTGCTTGTTCAAACTACCTGCTTAAAATGAGCTGAAACAACACAATTCTAGTAATTTCTTAGGCCAATTTAATTTGTTTTATGTATAGTCTACTTAAATGTGTAAACCATTAGGTTAACTTGAGCATTTTGTGTTGGGACAACATGAAGGAATTGTGTTGGTCCAACAACCTGGTTAGGGGATTTGTAGTTCCCAGCATGCTTTGTGTGGGATTGAATTAAGAGAGGGAAATGTTGACAATAAAAGTAATCTTAAGTGTTAACAGAAACTGACTTGTTAGAGTTTAATCTTCACCTCAGTTTAAAGATTTAGAAGATTTTCATGTAATGCTTTGAGTTGAATAGGGATAGGTACCGAAACTCTGTACTTTATTGGTATCGGTGCTACATTATAAAAGACCGAAGTATCAATAAACTCTGATGTTAACGGTTCTGCAATTGGTACTGGAAATTATTGCTGAATAAACATTACAATAGCATAATTTAACTGACCAACCTTTTCTAATTTGCAATATTTGATATTCATCTGCACAGTTGGCAATCTCATATGAGAAGTGCTCGTGTTTCCGGCGAGCGCATCAAGTATAAAAGCCTTCACAGTGCTCGGCTGTGCATGCGCACTCAGCGGAGGCTCACGCTAAGTGCACACACATAAGCTTGTAAAGTGAACCAAACGGGTTGTATTTCCAGAGTGAAATACAAGCTCAACAAAACTTCCAAACCACTGTACATTATTATGTACATTATTTTACAGGAAAAAAAAATATATATTTATTTGTTTTACAATTATTGGTTTCATTTTATTTTACATTAAAAATGTAATGATAAAATAAAATGTTGCATTAAAAAAAAAAACACTACAAAAAGTACCGATAATTGAACCGTACAATACTGTATCACTTGCTCTAGTTTTACCCACAGGATGTTTTTCCTCTCATGATTTATTTACAGTTGAAGTCAGAATTATTAGCCCCCTTGAATTTTTTGCCCTATTGAATTTTTTAGCCCCTATTTTTCCCCTATTTTCTGTTTAAAGATTTTTTTCAACACATTTCTAAACATAAAAGTTTTAATAACTCATTTCTATAACCTGATTTCTTTTATCTTTGCCATGATGACAGTAAATAATATTTTACTAGATATTTTTCAAGATGCCAGTATTCAGCTTAAAGTGACATTTAAAGGCTTAACTGGGTTAACTGGGTTAACTAGGCAAGTTAGGGTAATTAGGCAAATCATTGTATATCAATGGTTTGTTCTGCAGACAACTGAAAAAATATATAGCTTAAAGGGGCTGGTTGACCCTAAAATGTTTCTTGAAAAATTAAAAACTGCTTTTATTCAAGCCGAAATAAAACAAATAAGACTTTCAACAGTTAAAAGGTGATTCAACCAATCATAATACACACATTGTGTGCCCAGTAACTGTCTGGCCATTTTTTGTCAGACTAACAAAGAGTAGAGTAATGGCGACAGCCATGAAAAATTTTGAAAATGTGCTCATATGGCACAGATGTACAATATACACACAATTTCTTCTTTTCCTGAAACCTTGAGAAGTGAAATCTACACTTTTGTGTGGACGTCAGCCTTACCACCAGCTGTCACAAGATGACTTGAAACACAAGGACTCAAAACTGATGAACTAATCTTGTCAGTTTGGACCAATACAGACCATGTAACTTTAGTTTATAGAGATGTGATTTGACTATAACCAGTGAACTAACTGAAGACTCGGAAGATGAAAGGTGAGATGAGCAAACTTAAACCGGATAGTCTGGAGATCCAGATAAACAATGAATTTATATTTACTGTCTCTGATCATTTTATAGATGCACTATTGTCGTGTTCAAGATGACACATTTTGCATGAGTTTGTGAATTATGTGTAATTATATTCAGATGATATACAAACTTCCCATCACTAGACTTGAAGGCAGACGATTATGTCTTCTTCTGTGTGAAATCAGTAGGCTATGTCATTTTTCCAGAAAGTATTCACTATTTGCCTGGGGAGTGCACAAATTGATAGGGGACCACTACAGCTGATACTGAAAGTTAGTTTGAGAAAAAAGGGAGGTGGAGAGGTGGTTGGGAAGGGTCAATTCCTTTCAAAATGTAATACGTACTCACAAAATGTATGATTTTTAGGTGTTTTTTTTTGGCTTGGCACACATCGCAGAGACAATATACACTCACCGGCCACTGTCCAACTGCTCAATAATGCAAATTTCTAATCAGCCAATCACATGACAGCAACTCAATGCATTTAGGCATGTAGACATGGTTATGACAATCTGCTGAAGTTCAAACCAAGCATCAGAATATGGAAAAAAGGTGATTTAAGTGACTTTGTACGTGGCTTAGTTGTTGGTGCCAGATGGGCTGGTCTGAGTATTTCAGAAACTGCTAATCTACTGAGATTTTCATGTACAACCATCTCTAGGGTCTACAGATAATGATCCGAAAAAAAGAAAATATCCAGTGAGCGGCAGTTCTGTGGGCACAAATGCCTTGTTGATGCCAGAGGTCAGAGGAGAATGGCCAGACTGGTATAAAGGCAACAGTAACTCAAATAACCACTGGTTACAACCGAGGTAAGCAGAAGAGCACCTCTGAATGCACAACACGTCAAACCTTGAGGCAGATGGGCTACAGCAGCAGAAGACCACACTGGGTGCCACTCCTGTCAGCTAAGAACAGGAGACTGAGGCTAAAATTCACCAAAATTGGATTATAGAAGATTGGAAAACGTTGCCTGGTCTGATGAGTCCATTTCTGCTACAACAATTTGGATGGTAGGGTCAGAATTTGGTGTCAACAACATGAAAGCATGGATTCAACCTGCCTTGTATCAACGGTTCAGGCTGGTGGTGGTCTAATGGTGTGGGGGATATTTTCTTGGCAAACTTTGGGCCCATTAGTACCAATTGAGCATCATGTCAATGCTACAGCCTACCTAAGTATTGTTGCTGACCATGTCCATCACTTTATGACCACAGTGTACCCATCTTCTGATGGCTACTTCCAGCAAGATAATGCATCATTGCATAAAGCGCAAATCATCTCAGACTGCTTTCTTGAACATGACAATGAGTTCACTGTACTCAAATAGCCTCCACAGTCACCAGATGTCAATTCAATAGAGCACCTCTGGGATGTGGTGGATTGGGAGATTCACATCATGGATGTGCAGCCAGCAAATCTGCAGCAACTGCGTGATGCTATCATGTCAATATAGACCAAAATCTCTGAGGAATATTTCCAGTAGCTTGTTGAATCTATGCCACGAAGGATTAAGGCAGTTCTGAAGGCAAAAGGGGGTCCAACGCAGTACTAGTAAGGTGTACCTAATAAAGTGGCCAGTAAGTATACTTGTTCAAACTTAAAATAATGACATGAAAAAGTAACTTTACCAATCATTAAATCCAAATATTTCAAAGATCTATCTAATAAAGAAATGAAGATCAGAAAGTCTTGCCTCATAATAACTGCGCACAGCGTTGCAGAAAGCCTCATCAGCGACAATCTGAGTCTCTCCTTTTAGGAAGGCCTGGAAGCGCTCCTTCACCACCTGCAGCTGTTGCTTGTTCAGCTGAAAGAAGAAAAGAAAAGAAGTGAAAAACAGGGTAACATTCATTCATTTTCCTTCAGCTTAGTCTCTTTATTTATCAGGGGTCGCCAAAGCGGAATGAACTGCCAACTTACTGGGAAACATCCATACACTCTCACATTGACACACATACACTACGGCCAATTTAGCCTTTTCAATTCACCTGTACCGCATGTCTTTGGACTGTGGGAGAAAGCGGAGCACCCGGAGGAAACCCAGGCCAACACGGGGGAAAGCGGAGCACCCGGAGGAAACCCAGACCAACACGGGGACAAGGTAACATCATTTTCTTTTAGGTCGAACTCACACTATGTACAGTTGCCTTGAACCGGGCCAAAGCACACTCGTCCCCCCTCCCGTCTCCCCCGACGGCCCGCACTCACATTACATTCGGGCCTGGGCACGCTTTCGTCATCGATGACGCGCTGTTCAGAAGCGCTCTCGCTCAGCACAGTGGAGATTTCTTTAATTATGTTGTTTAAGTCGTTTGATATGCAGCGACACGCAGTGTAATATTTCAGAACAGATCAGCCACTTTTGACGCTCATAAACAATCATAAAGTCCTCCTGCTGCAGGAATTAGGAGGTTTGCTGAAGGTGCAGCTGTCGTGCAGTGAGGGGTTTGCGTCTTTAATAAACTACGACAGTTTGTGTTCATTGAACAGGACGAACGATTAATTAATCTATATGAAACAGTCACTTAAAAGTCACGTTTCGCTTTCAGTTTCGGGCTCGGGCGCGTTTTGCACTCACACTGTAAGCGTACCGCGCCAAAGCCCATGTGAACCGCGCTCTGGCACACCTCTTCCAACCGGGCCAGGGCCGGCCAAGTGTACCGTGCCTGAGCCCGATTCAGAGCACTCACACTTCTCAAACGATCCCGGAAACGGGCCTGGGCACGGTTCGGATACCATAGTGTGAGTACGCCCTTAAAAAAAATCCATGAATGGCCATAGAAGATGGGATTTTGTAATGTAGTTATCACAACAAATCAACAAAGTGCTGAGCTTGTTTTCATAAAAATGGCATTTACTGCTAAAATGCTATTCTGTAACTGCAATTCAATAGTAATGCACATGAAAATGGCTTTCCCTAAGTACAAATAACTTCATTTTACTTGTATGTATTCATGAAATATTGTTTGTTGTCGTAGCTTCTTTTTTTTTTTGGTATTACTGATGTTTGGTAATGAACAACAAGTAGAAAAACACAATTATTTTCCCATCCTTTAATGTGCTACCCAAGCTGCAGCAAAATCAGCAGGAACTACGGAACAAACACATTCCATAATGTTCTGAAAAACATCTTTATACAAAATAGCAGTTTTTTATTCTCCAAAAAAAAAAAAAATCATTAGTCACAGCTTTGATGTTGTTTGGGGGATTCCAATCAAATTTGCCCACAGGGAGCATGAGAGGAGGCTGCTTTAGAAATCAGGACTATTAACTGCTTTTCTTAGACATCATAGTTATGACTCATCATACATCGACATCCAGGATAGCCATTTTGAAAACTGGCATTTGCAGAGAGCTTCTAAAATAAGCCTAAATAGAAAGAACTGTCAAGTAACAGTGGTATGAAATATAAATACATGTTGCCGGTTACATGTGAAGCTCATATTTCACTTCAAAATCATGTATATCAATATAATAAATCAATATAATAATGTTTTTATTATAAATAGGAATGAATATCTGAATGAATTGGAGATGTGGGGGCGTCACGGGCGTCACGGAGGGGCAGTTGGGAGCACGATCGCCTCACAGCAAGAAGGTCGCTGGTTTAAGCCTCGGCTGGGTCAGTTGGCATTTCTGTGTGGAGTTTGCATGTTCTCCCCATGTTCGCGTGGGTTTCCTTCGGGTGCTCCAGTTTCCCCTACAGTCCAAAGACATGTGGTATTCTGTAGGTGAATTGGGTAAGCTAACTTGTCCGTAGTGTATATGTGTAAATGAGTGTGTATGGATGTTTCCTAGTGATGGGTTGTAGCTGGAAGGGCATCCGCTGCGTAAAACATATGCCGGATAAGTTGATGGTTCATTCCGCTGTGGTGATAAAAATGACAGATATATTTATAATACAATACATTTATATCACTCCATTTTAAATAAATGCTATTCCCCAAATACAGTAATTCTAATGTTGAAAATGTATATTAAAGCAGCACAACTGCTTTCAGCGTTAATCTTAATCAGAAATGCTGTTTGAGCATTAAATCATCATATTAGAATGATTTCTGAAGCATCATTTGACACGAAGTAAGACTAACAAGAACTCGTTTTAGCCCTAGATCTAAAAAAAGTTTCTCTGAATAATGAATAGAATGCTGTAGTTGGATCATTTCAAAACAATTTTTTTTCTAGTTGATGCCCTCATAACAGTAAAAGATTAAACCAAAACTCCACTTATTTTGAAAATAGGCTCATTTTACAAGTCACGTAGAGTTGAAAAATTGCAGTGTTCCTTTAAGAATAGATGTATATGAGCAATTCCAGCGTTATGGATGTGACGTTTGCAGTAAAAACTCAAAATATAAATTCACATAGAAAGTATACGTTAACATTATATTGAAACATCTGTTTATATTTTCCAAAACAGCTAACCATAGAGTTATGGGATCAGAAAAATATCTATCTGTAAACATTTTTTATATTTTAAATGTGGAAAATAAAGAAGCTTTATGGATGTGACAAAAAAGTCTGCAAGTTTACAGTATACAGCATACTTTGTGGAAATTCTGTGAATTAAACTGCACAACCCAAAAGTAACAATGCTAATCAAAAGGATAAGAGTCGGCTCACTATAGAACAAGCATCGTTGATTTTATTTTGTTTGACATTTTTGCATTTATGAGGAAAAAGCTGCGTTATGGATGTGACATCTCTCCGTTATGGATGTGACAGATGTGAAATTGCCACTTGTGTGACTTTGGTAAATCAAATATAACAGTTTGAAAACATTGACAAAGACATTTTTGAGTATTTCAAAAGTACTGTAAAATACTTCCTTACAGAAAAAGTGTAGAAACGGTTTCCGTATTTTGGTGCAAATTATATTTTTTTCATGGCAAGGTTGACATTTGCATGGAATTGCTCATGTATAGATTAGATGTATATACTAGCATAAAATAACCTCAGGCAACACGGTATTGCATCTTCTGATGTTGTAATGACAAGACTACATGTTGTTTCAACCCCCTTTTTTGAGTGAATTATATGTGATGTACTGTATGCATATGACCAAGATATGTCCAGGTTTCGAATAAAATGTATATAATAAAAAAATGTCCTGTGATAAATTCACTGTTAGATCAGATAGATCCCCCTTAGGTTTAAAGTTTTAACCAGCACATGCAACGTTTCTCAAGCCAAATGTAACCAGTGTATATGAAAGAAACAGAGCAATGAAACAGATAATGATACACATCAAGAACTAGAACATGATACATGTAGCTCACTATGCAGAATGATTCCAACAACTTTTTTAAAATTTTTCAAAATGCAGTCAAAAGTGTCTTTTGTTCCTTTACAGATTACACAGAAACCAAAGCACCATCACGTCATCTAAACTCCATATGAAATGTACTGTAATAAATTCACTGTCAGATCAGATAGATCCCTTCTTAGATTTACAGTTTTAACCAGCAGATGCAACGTTTCTCAAGCCAAATGTAACAAGTGTAAATGAAAGAATAAGAGCAATGAAATGGATAATGATAAACATCAAAAACTAGACCACAATAACTCACCATGATTCCATCAACTCTCCTCATATTTGAAAGATCTAATGCAGACAATATGTCTGTTTTTACTCTGGATTCTGTGCAATCCATAAAGCATAATCAGGTCACCTCATCACCTAAAATACATTCATTTGAAACCGTAGCAAAAGTGAAAGTTCAGAATAATCAATTAATCAGCAATTAACCGCTGGTGAGGATGTAAAAATAAAGATAATTATAGTTCGAGATATCTTTATATTACTTTTTTGGTGTGTGGGCATGAATGGCTTCTGAAAATTTAATTTTGCCATCACATTATGGGTCCTATCATACACCCAGCGCAATGCGGCGCAAGGCGCAGCAATTGTTGTTTGCTAGTTTCAGCTCGACGCAAATGTAGTTTTGCACCACGCTGTTTAAATAGCAAATGCATTTGTTCTGGTCTAAAAAAAGAGGGGTGTTGAGGCGCATTGCTGGTGCGTTGCTATTTTGAGGAACTAAAATAGACTGCTCAATAGACCAGCTGAGAGCAGGTCTGAAGTCCAGCGCAGAGCGTGTTAGTTGTGCGACTCGCTTAAACATTGCTTAATACACACAGGATGCACAGCAATACGCAAATATCTTCACAAATGAAAAAGAATTAAAGGATTAAAACATTACAAAAATTATTATTTTCTACACAAATATAAAAACCTCTGCCTTCCTGCCTTCTTCATCTCGGGGGGCTTTTTCAGTTTATTCATGACAATTTGCTTTTGTATAATGTTATTATTAGTAGTAGTAATATTTATTACATGCATATTTATATTTGTTTTGTTAAAAATAAGCTTAGATTTGCCCACCTGTCAGGTTTTAGACCATATGGGGCATAGCATGTGTATTTGGAAATAATTGTTTATTTATTCGTTTGCTGGAAATTAGAACTGCATTTAGAAAAAACTTTGAAACAAATCTTTGTGCTTAACAAACAAAATTAATTATGTAGGCTAATGGATGTCTGTGCGTACAACACCTTTCCTTATCCACGGAAGAGAGTGAAAGTGAAAGAATAAGGAGGCTCATTCTCTCATTCTCATGCTGCAGATGCTCTGTTTAACTGTTTTCTTGCTAGTAAAGTGCTCAGTTTTTCCACGTACAAAGTCTGCCATGTAAATAGCAAATGCGCTATGGTGCGACACAATTGACTCTTAAAGGGAATTGGAGATGAGACTCTGATTGGTTTATTCTCAAAACACACCTATTACTCATTTAGAGAATAAGCACAGCCATTAAAAGTGAATCCGCAAAAGTGGATTCTGACACGGCCTTAATGCTTTTGCGCCCTGCACTTTGGACTTTGCACCTAGATCGTTAAAATAGGGCCCTATATGTTATATAAAAATGTATTACAATCTTTTGATTTTAGACAGTATTTTTACATTTTAGGAAGTATTTATATTTTACAGTACTACCGATTTCAAACAATGTCAGTTGTGTATTGTGCTTTTTGGTTCGTAACAATTTTTTAAAAAGTATATTAGGGTGAAAATGCAGATAAAGTGTTAGCGTAACTATATAGAAAACTTAAGGGGGTCGCACACTGGATGTGCCGCTCGGCAACACAACGCACCACACAGCGCCACGCATTTTAGAATTCTAAACATAGGTTTCTATCAGGGTGCACACACCAGCAACGCAAGTTGGCAGCTGTACACGGTACCCAGCTAAGACTCGGGACACTGTTCATATTTCTGACAATCTGTGACGTGGCATCGGAATAGTTTTATATTATAACATTCGAATGTGCACATCTGGTGTGCGATATTTCCAACTGATACGTTCATGCAGTGTCGCAGCGCTGAGTGGCACATCCGGTGCGCAACCCGCTTTAGAGGTCAGAACTATTTGCAAACTAAGCACTTAAATATTACCAAAGGCTAAGAATCATAGTACACAGCTACGTCAAAAATTCTTAGAACAAAAATGTTCATAAAATCTATTATATTAATAATGCTTTAATAAATGATTATACTTTTGACAATTTTGCATTGAGATGAGCAGCATCCCAAAGAAGCAGTGTAGTATAAAGTTGTCTAGCAAATAGCTTTTGTTTATTTTCCTTCATGTCAGAGGCATAGCGAGTCCTCAGGCATATGTAACAGATACTAAATGTGCTACAACAGTCAGCTGATTTATAACCACTGTAAATTCCCAACGAGTTCTAGCAACCTACGGGATGTCCTTGATTTGATGTCATGAATCTGTCTAGCATCCGAAGCGATGCCTCATGAAGTCTTTAAATTAGTATTCTAGCACACATCCTTTCTAAAAAAAAATGAAAAACAAACAGATCCCATGCAGATTCAAAGACATAACTGGTGTTGTTTACCATATTGTGAATGTGTATCTGGTTGCAGGCGCTCATTATGCAGTCATCAGTAAAAGCCATAGAGCACTTGTGTGTGACATCATCACCAAGTACACTACAAAAGTACAGTACATGCATCTCCCGTATATAGCACTCCCTTGTCGTCTCACTTTCAGCGGCTTATTCACTTTCTGTTGTGATTGATTTGGCCTTGTCGCTTCGTGAGTCAGTGATCCAGTCTCTCTTGTTTGTAAAGCATCGCAGCGTGTTGACAGACTCACTCTAAATATCCCTCACAGACGCACTGAGTGAGGTGTAAAGAAAAAAAAAGAATAGTAAAGTATAGTAGGTGGCTGTTTTGCACCTTATGCCGAGCTCAGACTGCATGATTAAGTAGTCGTGTCACATGTTTTCACACTGCATGACTATCTGGGGTAGCATTTCGTCACTGCTTTGTTTACACAGCAAGATGAATCGACGATAGGGGGTTTCATACTGCATGACTTTACAATAGGAATCGCTGACAATTCAATCCACACACTACGGCTCACAACCAAACACGCACGAGGAGTGACATGGAAACAACGCAAGGTCACATAGTATATATTTTTCTATTAAAGCCTTTAGTGGGGCAGAAAATGTACTTATTTTGCTCACCTGGGTTTTGAAGGGGGCTAAAATCACGAAGTCTGAACTCAGCATTAGTTGTGGTTGCTATTAAAAGTGTGTTCCAGTAGGGGAAGTATGTTTTTCCAACAGAGGGAATTTTTAACCTTAATGAAATCAGTAAAATGTAAGTAATAGACATATACAAAGTTCTTTTGTGACACTCTATGCCATGGGTGACCAACCCTGTTCCTGGAGATCGACCTTCCTGCAGATTTCAGCTCCAACCCTGATCAAACACAACTGAACCAATTAATTAAAACCAGAGGAGCACTTGATAATTACAAGCAGGTGTGTTTGATATGGGCTGCAACTGAAAACTGCAGGAAGGTCGATCTCTAGAAATAGGGTTGAGCACCCCTGCTCTATGCTGATAGGTCATGCTGATAGGTCATCTGCTCTTACACCATCATGTGATTGGCTGCTCAACATTTTAAATGCCTCAGTGTTGTTTTTCGCTAGCAATGTGCATCACGTTTTCAGAGACCCTCCTCCACCCCAGCTCCACCTGTGTTTAGATCTGCTACGGGGGTTACATATATTTTATGCCTGCAGCAGCAGTGGTGTTTTATATTGTTAGACTGCATGTCTGTGTAGTGATGCGCGGATGGCAGTTATATCTGTGGGTGCTGCAGATTAATTACGATTAATTGCGGGTGGGTCGCAGGTGGATGAGATTAATTATTAATGATTTTTGCTTTGTATTTTTTAAACACATTCTGTAAAAAAACAAATGGTGTTTTAATGAATTTTTCATTTTTCACCACTGAAAGCTTCCATCATCCAGGTTAGGTTTCAGGAGGAGTGTACGAACTCACAGAGCTGGGTGCACCTCTGAAAGGATCTAGTTGACTTAGACACGGCTGCAAATGAATCAACGCTGTTTTTCAGCCTTCATAAAGCACATAAACACAATTATTCTCTCAATAAAATCCATGTTAGCAATGAAGCTAGAGTAACCAAGCAGACAGATCCCTGCCCATGACGCAATTCCGCGTCTATTGTGAAGCGGATTTGACGTGCGAATGAATCGAGTAAACTCAAATGTTCACGAGTCCATTTACTCGCAAATATCGCAATTTATTTGCACGTGCCACATCTTGTGTGAACACAGCATTAGGGGTGGGAGAAAACAAAAATCAAGTCATCGATGCATAGCAATTCTTTTCTAGCCATTCTGAATCGATTCTCAAAAATTCAAAATTGATTCTTTATTTGAAATTACATTACGACGATGCACAAGAAAATAACTAGCATTGACAGGAACATGTACGTATGCTGCCAAATTTGCTTTATTTGGACAAAGATGGACAAACCTAAGACCTTAAAAAGACGAAGCACAGTGATGCGCTTCTTTGTCCTATGTCCGATGTTCCAATTTCTTACACGCCACAATGCGAAACCTTGAGTTGCACAACGTTGCGCTTCTAGTCTGGGGAGCAGAATGCAGACAGGATAGGATTAACATGATGTATGGATATTGACTACAGCAGAATTGAATGTCACTCCCAGCTTGTATTCTGCTAATGTGAACTGAGAATGGAAGTGAAAGTGTTGCAAATGAATCAAGCATTGTGTACTACTGTTTTTAGAAGCTAGATCTCTGTGACTCTGAACCAAAAGCAATACCAATATAATTTTTAAATATGGTTATATAATTTCACATATTTTATTTGAAGATGTTTTTTTGTTTAAAGGTTATAAACAAAAAAAAAAATGTAATGCTCTCATTTTAGAATACAAACGGCCTGTTCTTTGTTCTGCGTTTCAATGTTACAGGACATTGAGAGATAAAACTAAACTAAATCAGGTATGTCTCATGTATATCTCTCATGTATTCATGGCGATTCCACCATTTATTCTGACCAGTTTACATGTCATGCCCATCTCACGTGGATTATTGTAATAACAAAGCCTCATGGGCGTGGTCGCATTAAAAATAATGAGCTCAAACTGAGAAAATAGTATGTAAAAGTAGATACTTCAAGCTTTCTATAGATATGTCCATTGTCTGTGTGCTTTGTTTTCACGTATATGTGGTTGCAGACCCCAGAGGGTTAATCATTTAGTTATATTAACGAAATCATTAGTAAGATGTACTGTCATACATAGATTTCAATCATGAACAAAAGCATAGAAAGTTGGAAAAATTTGAAATATGTATTTGCAATGAATAAACAGGAAAAAAAAAAATCTGCCTGATCTCATGAGGAAACGTAACTGTTTTATGTTTTGTCAGTTTAGTGGCTAATTTGTACGAATTGGTAAAAGTTCAGTCGTACAAAAATGTATGATTTTAAAAAGAAAGCATGGCACCCAACCGCACTCTGAAACCCAATCATTGGGTCATTGGGGGATAAGCAAATCATACTAAATTGTACAAATGAGATCGTACAAATTCATATGATTTAGCCACTAAATCAATACATTACAAATTGCTGTAAGATTTTGGATCATTTTGGAATCAGATCATGACTCCCAGAATCGGAATTGGATCTATTAGATCTACTAATTTTTGAAAAGTAATGTATAAACAATTGTTTATAAATATGGCATTTAGACATCTTGGAGGCATCTTTCCCATAAGCCCCTATTAATTTTACATAATTCAAGCCTGTCATAGAATGTGATGACACAGTGTGAAGCTACAACCAGTTATGACAACACACAAAAGACAGCACTGACTAAATTAATATGGTAATTATAAAAACTTGCTTCCTGCAGTTTCTTCGCCATTTGCTCTGAATTTAAGATAAAGGCAAAATACTATGAAAGTGTGTATAATTCTTACCTATCCAATTTTATATAAATATAATTATATTTCATTCATAATTGATGGTGTACAAATAGGGTGGCACCCAAAAATCCTAATGACCAGCTGCATAAAGTCTCTAATGTTATTGTGCTAAAAAACATGTAGTCCTACATTTCGTGTTTACTCTAGTTCACACACCCAGAAAGTAGAAAGCACAACATAAGCGTTTAACAAGCATCATTAATCCTCCTAAAGGGAGTCTGAGTGGGTGAAGCTGCTCACTTAGTACAGGATTGGAAGTTTCCTTTGCTATTATTTCACATCACTAGCTTGTTGTTCACATTGTGTCCATTTTGCCATTCTTAAAATTAATTTTTCTTTGTTCTCTTTTCTCACATTCTTCCATTGATGGCGTTTTGCTTTTGCCACTCCCTGAGCATGACAACCCCTTCACATCGTCATGGCAACATCATCCACTGTGTGGCAAGAGAAAGCTTCCAAGGACCAGGGTGGCTGCTGCAGCAATTCAGCTGCAGTAACTTGCCTTCTATTTTAAATATATACATATATACACAGTTGAAGTCAGAATTATTAGCCCCCCTTTGAATTTCTTTTTCTTTTTTAAATATTTTCCAAATGATGTTTAACAGAGCAAGGACATTTTCACAGTATGTCTGATAATATTTTTTCTTCTCGAGAAAGTCTTTTTTGTTTTATTTCGGCTAGAATAAAAGCAGTTTAAAAATGTTTAAAAAAACATTTTAAGGTCAAAAATTATCAGCCCCTTTGAGCTATATTTTTTTAATAGTCTACGGAACAAACCACTGTTACACAATAAAGTGCTTGATTACCCTAACCTGCCTAGTTAACCTAATTAACCCAGTTAAGCCTTTAAATGTCCCTTTATGCTGTATAGAAGTGTCTTGAAAAATATCTAGTAAAATATTATTTACAGGGAGTGCAGAATTATTAGGCAAATGAGTATTTTGACCACATCATCCTCTTTATGCATGTTGTCTTACTCCAAGCTGTATAGCCTCGAAAGCCTGCTACCAATTAAGCATATTAGGTGATGTGCATCTCTGTAATGAGAAGGGGTGTGGTATAATGACCTCAACACCCTATATCAGGTGTGCATAATTATTAGGCAACTTCCTTTCCTTTGGCAAAATGGGTCAAAAGAAGGACTTGACAGGCTCCGAAAAGTCAAAAATAGTGAGAAATCTTGCTAAGGGATGCAGCACTCTTAAAATTGCCAAGCTTCTGAAGTGTGATCATCGAACAATCAAGCGTTTCATTCAAAATAGTCAACAGGGTCGCAAGAAGCGTGAGGTAAAACCAAGGCGCAAAATAACTGCCCATGAACTGAAAAAAGTCAAGCATTCAGCTGCCAAGATGCCAATTGCCACCAGTTTTGCCATATTTTAGAGCTGCAACATCACTGGAGTGCCCAAAAGCACAAGGTGTGCAATACTCAGAGACATGGCCAAGGTAAGAAAGGCTGAAAAACGACCACCACTGAACAAGCTGAAACGTCAAGACTGGGCCAAGAAATATCTCAAGACTGATTTTTCTAAGGTTTTATGGACTGATGAAATGAGAGTGAGTCTTGATGGGCCCGTGGCTGGATCGGTAAAGGGCAGAGAGCTCCAGTCCAACTCAGACGCCAGCAAGGTGGAGGTGGAGTACTGGTTTGGGCTGGTATCATCAAAGATGAGCTTGTGGGGCCTTTTCGGGTTGAGGATGGAGTCAAGCTCAACTCCCAGTCCTACTGCCAGTTTCTGGAAGACACCTTCTTTAAGCAGTGGTACAGGAAGAAGTCTGCATCCTTCAAGAAAAACATGATTTTCATGCAGGACAATGCTCCATCACACGCGTCCAAGTACTCCACAGCGTGGCTGGCAAGAAAGGGTCTAAAAGAAGAAAAACTAAATTAAATGGCCTCCTTGTTCACCTGACTAAACCCCATAGAGAACCTGTGGTCCATCATCAAATGTGAGATTTACAAGGAGGGAAAACAGTACACCTCTCTGAACAGTGTCTGGGAGGCTGTGGTTGCTGCTGCACGCAATGTTGATGGTGAACAGATCAAAACACTGACAGAACCCATGGATGGCAGGCTTTTGAGTGTCCTTGCAAAGAAAGGTGGCTATATTGGTCACTATTTTTTTTTTGTTTTGTTTTTTTTGAATGTCAGAAACGTATATTTGTGAATGTTGAGATGTTATATTGGTTTCACTGGTGAAAGTAAATAATTGAAATGGGTATATATTTGTTTTTTGTTAAGTTGCCTAATAATTATGCACATTAATAGTCACCTGCACACAGATATCCTCCTAAAATAGCTAAAACTAAAAACAAACTAAAAACTACTTCCAAAAATATTCAGCTTTGATATTAATGAGTTTTTTGGGTTCATTGAGAACATGTTTGTTGTTCAATAATAAAATTAATCCTCAAAAATACAACTTGCCTAATAATTCTGCACTCCCTGTACTGTCATCATGGCAAAGATAAAATAAATCAGTTATTAGAAATGAGTTATTAAAACTATTATGTTTAGAAATGTGTGGAAAAAAATCTGCTCTCCGTTAAACTAATAATGTTACGTCGACTCAACTACAGTAATCGACATTGCACTGACTTTATGTAATTAAATTCACTGATCTATATATACTGTATATATAGATCAGTGAATTTAATTACAGAAAGTCATTGCAATGTCGATTACTGTAGTTGAGTCAAAGTAAAATTATTAGTTTGGTTTTAATGTATAAATTTAATTAAGCTAATTTATTCTTAAATTTATAGTCAACTTCAACCATTGTGGAAAAAGTGGTTGGTTTATTTGGGCTCTCTGGCTCTTCAATGCATGCTAATTTCTCTTTAATTGTTGTAATGGTGTGTTATAACAATTAAACAAAAAAAAAATAATAATAATAGTGCAACATCATCATGCGATGTTTGGTTTTGACATGAAAACCTTCTCCCGATTATGACTGTGATGGTGGTAATTTCCCTGTACTAACTACCATAATGTTTTACTTCTACAGAATACAATTTCGTAGTGCTTTGATCATGTAATAAAAACATGTTTAACATCCGAGCAACTTTAAACAAGCAGACATTAGGGTTGGGCGATGTCGACCAATTCGGCATCGTATGATGTCTAATGTGAAACATCGAGATGGACGATGGCATCTTTGTCGTAGGCGGCAAATTAATTATTTATGAATAATTTGTTAATTCATAATGAATTAATTATTTGTAGCCTACAGTTTCAACTACCTGACCTGCATGGTCTTTGTTTTACCCATAACCAAATCATAAATAAATAAAGATAAGTTACACACAAATTACCACCTGTAAATCACTTTTTCCGCAGGACTCTGGCATGAATAGGCAGAGTGATCTGTGTCGTTATAATGGCGTCAACAAACTTGACTGGCAAAAAAGGTGCACAACCAACAGGAACCAACCAAGAGAATCTGAGGTACAAGCGTTTTATGCTTTATGGGGTTTTATGCTCAAAGCAACCGCTGACTGCCTGAAGCTCTGATGTGCGCATATGCTGCAGCGCATGCCAAAGTGTGTATGGTCACGTGATGTGCGTTTCAGCGGCATAGTGTGGATGGAGATCTTTTCAGAAGTGCTAGATGAAACACATGTGTGGACGTGGATGTTTTCGTTCAAAAATGCCATTTTAAAAACTAAGAGGTATTAGTGTAAACGGGGCCCAAGTGTGTATTTTTCATGAGCGGGTTGCTGGTGAGACAGGGGGTGGGGTGGAGGATTGCGATGCCGGCTCAGCATCGTGATGTCTATTGGCCATCGGTGATGGACAATGGCATGGCTTATTGACCCAACCCTAGCAGACATCAACAATGAGCGTACAAATCTTAGTGATGGTGGTATGCTGCAGTGCATGCTGAGACTAGAGGTGTCAAAATTAATTGTTTCTTCTGTGCACCGGTATCGGTTCAGTAATAGATCATAACCGGTTATTACGTACTGACGTCATTTATCTCATATGCGCTATGTCGCCTTCGCTTACTATGGCGAGCGCGAGTATTTACAACGTTCCAACAACTTAAAGTCTACTTAAACTCTGCACAATTTCACTGTGTGTGTGTGTGCTTGCTGGACAGTCTTTTACTGACACTTACAGCAGGAACCCCTATTTCACTGCGATTGAGAAAATGAAAGTAAACTTCATTTCTCTCCCTCTCTCTCTCTCTCTCACTGTGGCTCATTTGACCTGCTGGCATGACTTTTCCTCTCCTGTTGGCTGTTACAGTGTTACTTCTGGATATAGACACGAGCGCGTGTCTGCAGAGTTTTCTCCACTGGGTCTATCATGGATCAGCTGTGATCGCCGCTGCCGTTTATCAGTGTCACTCATCTGTGAAGAGCGCCAGCACAGAGCCAATCGCAGCCCTTTCTGTTGAGTGCGAGACCAATCAAAGGGGTGTAAGAAAGAACTTGTAGACTGTAGACTTGTAGATCAGGCTCAGAAAGCGAGCGGGATATTTATATTTGTTTATTTGCGATAAATGCTCGTATTGTTTAAAGGTTCAGTTTATATCTCTGACTGTTTGTATTAAAGGACAACATTGTATTACAAATAGTATATAAATAAATTTATACATTTTAATACAAGAATTGCTGTGCTGTGAAGAAAATATAAAATTGTGTAAGGAAAGCATTGTCGATGCACCGTGATGTACCGAGATATTGAATTGAACCGAATCAATGGCATGATAATCGTAACCGAACCGAACTGTGGGACCAGTGTAGGTTCACACCTCTATGAGAGACTCTTAAAAAAATCATCTGTGACTCCCAGCATGCACTGCGACAAGAAATATGTTACCATCGCTGAGATGCTCTTTCTTGATGTCTGTATGTTTTGAGTGGTTCTGATGTCCAATGTGTTTTTATTACCTGATCAACGTGCTGAATTGTACACTGTAGAAGCAAAGGATTACAGTTTTCAATAATTAACATCTTAATTAACACCATAATGTCAAAACAAATGAGTGAATTACACTATCACATGATATTAATAATGTTTTTCTCTTTTTTATTGTCATAACACAGTTACAACAATTAAAGAGAAATTAGCAAGAACATTGAATAGTCAAAGAGCCCAAGTAAAGCAACCATGTTCACCACAATCTAACAGTTTTGACGTCTAACAAAAGTGTGTTCAATACTTCATTACTTCATTATCTTTTCAACTTAGTCCCTTTATTAATCAGGGGTCGCCACAGAAGAATGAACCGCCAACTTATTCAGCACGTTTTACACAGCGGATGCCCTTCCAGCTGCCACCCATCACTGGGAAACTCCCATACACTCATTCACAAACATACACTACGGACAATTTAGCTTACCTAATTCCCCTATGGTGCATGTCTTTGGACTTGAGGGGGAACCCGGAGCACCCGGAGGAAACCCACGCCAACATGGGGAGTACACAGAAACGCCAACTGACCTAGCCAAGGCTCAAACCAGCGACCTTCTTGCTGTGAGGCTACAGCATTACCCACTGCGCCACTGCACTGCGTTTTCAATACTTCAATTTGACTTAATTAGTCACAAATAAATTAAACTGACATATTAAAATCATGTTTAATCTACAAATGTACATCGTGTTCAAGAAACCCATCCGAAGAATTCCAAGATTATTTGACTCGATTAGAGGGTATGCTGAAGTGCTATTCATTCAACAACAAAAAGTCAGATTTTTGCTTACTTCAAATTACTTGTTTAAAATTAGCTTTCAATTCTGCTTTCACACCTGCCTTATTTAGTTCGGATGAATCGCACTAGAGTTCGTTTTCCCTCTTGACGTACAGAGAGTCCAAGACCTCCTTGAAGAGGTGGTCTCGGTACGCTTTCAAACGAACCCTGAAGCGGATCATTTGTGGTGAGAACATGATTCGAACTAAAACAGACCCAACCACAAAAAGTACTGCGCCTTTTTGGACTAATCCAGCTGCCATAGGCTGATGCGCTGTGCATTATGGAATGTGGAGGAAAAATATTTGTTGACAGCACTTTACCAAAAAAGAGAGGGGGGGGGGGGACATTACCTTATGGATCGTTGGTAATATTTCCAGAAGATGACCATGTTGCAGTTTGGCTAAATTAATTCACGCCTTCTCCTGAAGTGACGTACGATGCACCTTCGCCATTTGCAATGCCTTAAGACATAGTTTTTCAGCCACAGCCGCGCTTCATTCTCGAAATGTATAGTTTGTCTAAAGTGATGTATACAAACTATACAGTATACTATAAACAGGGATACAATCAGCCAGCGCAGTCATCCCTCCATAGTGAAAAGCAACATTTTGTGTCTGCCGGTTTGTTTACTTGCGCAAGTTCCATAGGCATTTTCCCGCACGTGAATTCTGACTAATCGAAAAGCAGTTTAGGAAATACGTTCAATAACTTCTGGCTAATGAGTGATGTGGGTTTTGTCAGATGACTGCATTTTGGTTCTTTTCAACGGGTTCGGACCAAAGCAATCAGTATGGTGTGAAAAGAACCCAAAGACGGCAGAAAATGCTACAATGTATCATTTATAGCACCAGAGGGGGAAAGCCCCACCCATTAGTGACTATCTCTACCTTATTAGCATAAGACGCTGGTCTTGTTTTTGAAACTGTCACTATGCTGACACATAGACATTTGTAGCTTTGCCTTCTTTTGAAAAGAACCCTGGATGATCAATCTCATTTGATTTTAAAGTGACTAAGGCCCTGTTTACACTGTCAGTTAAATGTGACCCAATCCCGATTTTCTGCTCGTATGTGACACAGATCGGATCTGTTCTATGACAATGTAATGGGCCGGTATAAGAATCTGATGGTATGATTACCTTTTAAAAAAAAAAAAAAAAATCACGGTTTCACAGTATTGTGATTACTGCTCTAAAAGATATTCTTTTTAAATGTCTGGGTAAAAAACTAAAACTTTTTTCCTTTTGAGCACAAAAAAATTTCTTTTGAGAAACATTTAAAATACTTTGGAACAGTGAACATGTCAGGCTAAATGAATCATTGACTTCTGCTGTCTTCATTTGTTTCAAAAACAGATTTTTTTTTACAATTTAAAACAGCATCTTTGGATATCTTTTCTGCTGAAGATACTGTTGTCCTAAAAAACTAAAGCAAAACTGTAACTAAAAAATCATACACGTACCATACAGTATTGCAGAAAATGTTGACTGTTTTAAAACCTTGACTTTTTCAAACAGCGGTATACCTTGAAAACATTTATCATCCCATGCCTAGTGTAAACACAAAAAAAACACATGCATTTGGATATTCAGAGATCGGTTTCAGGCCTCCTTCATATGTGGAAATAAATCAGATATAAATCGGATATGGGACAATGCAACTATCATGTAAACACTCAGATCGGATTGAGGCATTCCGTTTTGTACAACATTAAACTTGCGACAATGTGGTACTTCTCCACGGTTTAATGACGTAGAAGGAAGAGCGTGTGTGGAGACGCAGACGCTGTAAACAACAACAACAGAGGAAACATGGAGGAGGAAAGTGATCAGTGGTCGACGGCAGAAGTTACCTGCCTTCTGTTATGGCCCTTTCCCTCCTCCTCCGCCTCAAAATCATTTTAAAGTTGGGCGAACTTCGCATATTTCGCAGAGCTAAAAGCAAGACAATTTCTTCCATTGTGGCGGTGATGCTAGAAACCGCCATTATGCATGCACAACGTCATAAATTGTATGGCAAGTGTAAACACATGAATCGGATATGGGTCACAATTAAAAGAACGTGTAAACGGACAGAGAAAAAAAATCATACATAGACAACAAATCAGAATTGAGCATCAAGACCTGACAGTGTAAACATGACCAAAGTAACAAAACTGGGCAGTTTCAAAAAGAGGTATAAAACATTATTTGTGGTGTATTTTGAGCTTAAACTTTACATACACACTCTAGAGACATCAGATATTTATTTTACATCTTGTAAAACGGTACAAAATATTTCCTACTTATGCCTACTTTTAATATTGTTGACACAACTCTTTTAATTTTAATACCCAAATGTAACGAAGTTATTCCATTTGACCAATAACAACTGTATTAAATTTCTTTGAGGATGTATAGCTCCCAGCATGCTTTGCATGTGACTGCATTAAGACGGACGATTATAGACTATAATCAAAACATAAATATTTTAGTTGTTTTAAAATAAATGCTTGTTAGAATTTAATGTTCACTTAATTTGGGGATTTAGAATAAATTATTAATTTCGGTTTTTAGTTTAGAAGCTACCAGTGTGCAGAAGAGTTCTGAGATCAGACTTTTTCACAAGTTATTGAAAGATAACATTATTGCAGCATATTAAGGTAGAATAATTGACATCAAAAGATCCTTGTTCAAATTAACAAATTAAGATTAATTGATATAAGAACAGTAAACATTGTTTAAGAAATATTCACAAGATAATTCTATTGAACAAACATCATAATTAAACGAACGCAAAAAAACGGTTTTGAGTGCATGAAATTAGTATACATGTAGCTTAATGCATTAAAGCAAATTTCAACATTACGTTAACTTTACATTGTTACTTAAATGCAACCAAACTCAGTTATGTGGAACCTGTTGATGTATAAAAAAAAAACTTATTTTGTTAAATAATTTATTATTATTTATTTTATAAAAAAATGTTTTGTTGTTGTTTTTTGAGTGCAGGATGTCTGGGGCCCAATCCCAATTCTATTTTTGTACCCTTACCCCTTCCCATTCCCCTTGGCCCTTGAAACAGAGTGTGAAGGGGAAGGGCTTCAAAATCTACCCCTAATAAATGGGACAGCAACATAACACCTGTACACATCATCACATGTCATCGCGATCTCTTGCTTCATATGAGATTGACAATGGCGACTGCTGTAGTTATTCCAGCTGCGTTATTTTTTGGTATTTATCTTCAGAAAAATCAATGAAAGCATATATCATGTTATCATAACAATATAATGTGGCAATAACACCATGGCCATATTCATCGAAGTAAACAAACAAAAACAACATTAACATAGACACTGTAAAAAGCACATTTTTATTTTAGCGTTTTTTTAAAGCATGATGGTAAAACATGAATGCTGCTATGAATGTATTAAAACATGTGCTTGTTTGTTGTAAAAATTGGTAATGACAAAAAAAAACTCATTTGTGCATCTCCTTACTTCAGTGTGCAGCCATGGTGCTGTTGTAAAGGGTGTATTCTGGGAAATTTTCGTACCCCTTGGTTTCAAAGTGTGGTCCTGAAAAATCTCAGTTTCAAGAGCTATCTAGCCCTTCCCATTAGTCCTACGCCTTCAAGCTAAAGAGAATTAGGACACCCCTACCCCTTCACGTGAATGTGCAAAACGAGGGGTAGGGGCAAGGGGAAGGGCTAAGAGGTAGGCTTGCCACGATAGACGGTGTTGACGGTGTTACCGGTTTTAAGACGCAACACCGGTGACATCACTTTTCCACCGTGACACCGTGCCCTCATTTTTTTAAGTATTCCTTTTTTTTTTATTCAATATTTATTTAAATTAAATGGAAAATATAATTCCAAATAATTTACTTAAGACAATAGCATGCAGTAGGCTGTAGTTAAAATCTGAACATAGCTACAATGCTTCATATTTCATTTATCATGTGAGGAGAACAAGATGAGTCGAATTTACAGAAAGAGAATGGCGGAGGATTTAGTGTCAAAACGCAAAGCAAAAGCGCCTCATTTAAAAATCCTGCGACCATCATCTCACAGAGTGTTTTAAATAATCTTATTTTTTTATTAAACTGAAAGTGATTGCCGCGCCACTGACAAGCCAACTGCAGAGAAACAAAGCAACCTCGCGGCAACCGCAGTGATCACTTTTTCCGAAGTTCATCTGTTCTTTTGTGCACTTGATTATTATGAGTTTAATGTTAAAGAAATCAATAATGAAAAGGCCGACAAGCGTGTATCCCGTGTGTGTGTGCGTCTTCACTGAAGTCTCCCTCTTCCAAAACCGAAAGTTGCTTTGTCTGTCTGGCAATATTTCGGCTTTTAATCTAATGAAAAGTTAATTTAGATGAGCCTATATTAAAAACTTGCAGTAAAGTAAATGTGACGTGCGGCCACACATCGAAACTGAGGTGTGATCTCATCTCTCTCTCGCTGTCATCCATCGATAGACGCCACACAAGTCAAGTCGCCTAATAATTATATTAATTATAATAAAATGAAAACCAAAATAAACAATTCATTGCATTTTTCGTTTGATAAAAAATATACGAAAACGAAAAAAATCAAAGGGTGGCTAGTTTGTATTCATGTGTTTTAATATTAATGAAAATATGCTTAGCCTAGACGCTGCCAATAAGCAAGCCATTCAAAAAATAATATTTTACTGTTTACTGAGTTATAATGTATATTTTACAATAAAAACTAAATGTAGCATGTGTCGCTGTCATGTAAAACACGCAATTCATAACACACCAGAGCTGTATAGTCTATCTGTAAACTTACAGGGAGGTGTTGGCCAAAAGTCATACTGCGCACCACGTTATTGAACTCCAATATCTCTTAGGGAGATGTTACCCGATAGCCAATATTGACTTGAGAGATTTAAAAAAATAAAAGGCATTTTAAAAAAGGAACAACACGCAAATCAAAAAATAAAACTCGTCCCGTACGCACTTGTCATCTTGCCACTGTATGCTGTGTGGGCCCGTCAGCCGCTGGTAAGAGAGAGAGAGAGAGCGCGCGCACATGAGAGCTTAAAGCCGGCATCAATATAACGAAAAGCAAGATCATGTTGTTATAAATATTCCATTAACAATACTTATCGAAATATTTATACATTTACATGGTGTTTATTGGTATTTATTGGTATTGTGTGATCTGTATAGGCTGTCTGATCTTTACAGAAGATGTAATCACTTTTATTATAGCGTAGTAGATTTTTTTCATAATGTTCCATTACTTAAAATTTCTTTCATTTTTTTATTTATAGTTTATATATAAATCGAGTGCTAGCTTGTTTAGCTGTGATCATTATGCAAGGATCATATTTCATATTCGGTTTATTCTTCAGTAACCTATAGATTCGTTAATAATGTATAAACGGATTGTTTATAAGGACTAAGCTGTTAATATACAATACATTATTCTAATTAATACATTAAGACATTGAAGTCAGCTAGACAAAAGACAACTAAAGTAGGTTTCCCCTGTTGGCAAAGGTAACCAAAAAGTATCTTTGCGTGTGCGCAACAAGCTGCGCATTCGAGAGAGTGTTCAACACGATGGGGAACATAGTAAGCCCCACAAGATCCCATCAGAGATGATCAACATGTTGGGTTTTCTGGCAAAGACCATGTAGACTGCACTGTTAATAAAAAAAATGCAGTGTTTTTGTTGATTTTATTTTTTTTAAAGACTGCCGACCTGTCATTTCTGTAGCCTAATGTCATTTGGAAGTTTTTTTATATTTGTTTCTTGTTTATTCGTTTAATCTTATTTAAACTTTGTGCTATTTAATTACTATCTATTTTATTTTCTTATTCGTTTTAAAAACATTTTAACATAAGTAATAAACGTTCTATGGTGGTTATTTGTTTGGTTCCAATTTCCACAGTTTTTTTCAGCCTGTACCATTGTTGTTGTTGTTTTCATTATGTTAATAAAGGTTTTGTGTTTAATAACAGTGATTTTTTGTAGTTTGACGCCGAATTGCCAATTCCCGAAAACTGAAAGTGAAAGTATAATACGCACACATTTATAAGATATTTAAAAGCAGAAAAAAAAGAGTAAAAGAGGAAACGCCCACCCCCACGGTGATACCGGTATTACCGGTGTTGTCACATGTCGATTAACCGGTGGGGAAATTTCCTCATCGTCACAACCCTACTAAGAGGTAGAATTGGGATTGGGCCTGAGGCCTATTCTTTTCGAAGGACATGATGTTTTTTTTCTTAAACTAAAAATGGTTTTGAATCTCATTCGAAGAAGGACGGTATAGTGCCCCATCAGAATACTTGCTAGAACACACAAAGACCAAAGGGCGATCACCGCCATAATTAGTGTCACTTACACCTTACACCAGCAATATAATTTTTTCCATCCAAGTGCTGACCAGGTTCAACCATGGTTAGCTTCAGATAGCTGCAGGTTCAAAATTAGAGGATAACCTACAATTTCTAAAATTTCAAGGTCAATGTTTAGTTTTATTTGAAGTCATCTTAACAGGAGGAAGACAGCAGTTTAAACATATTTCAGGTTACATTCTGAAGCACAGTAAAAAACTTTAATGAGACCTCCCAGTTATTGATTTTTTAAAATCTGGTGGTGAACTCTTACATTATCCGGCCAAATTAACTGGAATACTAACTTTCTAGTTTTCACTGATTAACTGACCTAACTAACTGATTAACTGAGCAGGTTATCCAAATAAAGTGCAAAGGGATGAGCGCTTTCAGCCATAGCAAAAGTAGCATGTTGATTTCTGGAATAATCCTTACAATGTCACTAACCAGTCCCAAAAAGGCTGGTTGTCCGTGAAAGAAAGATCCACAGGAGGACAAGATCATGTGAATCGCAATGGGCATTCGCTTCCACACTGCTAGTGGAATTACTCGCCAGTTCAGCACTGAAAAGTGTAAGGATCTGTCGCAGCAAAAGAGTTTTACTGAGTACGTTTACATGGACACTAGGGCTGGGCCGATAGACGATGCCATCGCCCATCGCGATGGCCGATAAACTTCACGATGCTGAGCCGGCAACGTGATCCATCGCCCCGCCCCACATTTATATTGATATATAACTTATTATTTGCATGTCATCTTAATAGCAATAACAGTCTTTTCATGAGCTGTGTTATATTTTACTTATAGCTGCCGCTTGCACGGCTGACAGCATCGCGAGGATTAGATACATCGTAAGGATTATACAGCACCTCTCGCGCTTAAAATGTGTAGATTCAGTGGCAAACGCTGTTACCTGCAAACCCCGTCCCACAGACGTTACAGTGAATGGCTTTAGTCATTTTCATAGCGGACTTGAAGCCACTGGAAGTCTTTTATCCTCTCATGGAAAAGTGTAAATGGTGGATTAACATTCAGCACATGATCACTAATAAGATGTGCCATTATTAGTAACGTTATGGTTTCTCTAAATCTGTCAGCGCTTCACATTTCCGTGGTTGCAGTTCCTGTCATGTTAAGGCAGAAGGCATTGACTGAGTGATTGACAGCTGATATTAACCAATCTATTCGCGTTCAGTTCTAGCGATGTGGGCCAATAAGAAGAGCACAAAGGCGGGGCAAGCATTCCGGGCTTTTTTTACTTCAGCAAGTTCACAATCGCATAACAACTGTTTTAATCTGCTCGTGAGCACTGCGTTTGGCGTCCTTAGATGCAAAGATGCATCCTGCATAAATGTCTCCTAAATCCGCGCACGTGGTGAGGATTTTGCAGTGAAAACAGGTCGCACAGCAACAATTTATGCATTAGCACAAATGCTTTCAAATATATATTTAGGTCGCATAAAATTTTGGGCGCATACGCCAAAATGGTTAAGCCCTAGCATCTTTTCTTGTTATTATTTCCTCATAATAATAGTAATAAAATAAGGAAGTTATCATTAATCACAATACAAATTACAGTGAACTCCAAACGAACTCTCGTCTCCTCTCCGCCACCAGCTGTGGGGAAAAAGCCATTATAAGGACACAGATCACTCTGCTTATTCATGCCAGAGTCCCGCGGAAAAAAAGTGATTGACAGGTGGTAATTTGTGTATAACTTTATTTATTTATGGTTTGGTTATGGGTAAAGCAAAGACCATGTGGGTCAGGTAGTGAAAACGATAGGCTACAATTATTAAATTCATTATGAATTAATTGATATTTAACAATAACCACCCCCACCCCGCCTACGACGACCATGTCATCGTCCATCGCTGATGTTCACATTAGACATCGTACGATGCCAAATTGGTCAACATCGCCCAACCCTAATGGACACCAACAATGCGATTTTATTATACCATGTTTATACAATGTAAACAGTGATTTTTGATTAATTTAATCCAACTAAAGTCATAATCGAATTTAACAGAAGTATGCCGATTTTAGTCGCATTATTGACGTGCAGTACAGCCATGTGAAATTAAACCATTACCGGACTTTGCCACATTTTGCGACAGGATATACCATACGCACACGGCCATTTGATACTATTCTCTGCACTGTAAAGGACATCATACACTGTGAAATGCGGAAGTTTTTTGTCTCCCATTTGGCATGCGGTATGAAATTCCATTAAAACAACACTCTTCCAGCAGTTCATACATGCATCCAATATCTTGTTTTTTTACATGGGGGCATGCATGAAATGTTCCTGAAAAAAGGTGAAAGTGCCAAACTGCAGTTAAAGTCGACAAATTAAAAATAAAACACCCAAAGTTACACAAAACACTGGAGGAAATGTGGATAGCACAGTGACGCAATGACGTTAATCGAATTATGTGCAATAACATGTAAAACGGGATCATGAAAGAAACATTCAAAAAGCAACTCATGTAAACAACCTTAATCAATACTGATGTCCATGTAAACGTAGCCACTGTTTATAAGTATCTGAATTAAAGTCCATTCTACAAGGGTGGGGGGGGGGGGGGGGGGGCTGGGGATAAAATGAGGAGCATGTTGTATGGACAGAGCATTGGTCCAGAGTTCAATGACTAAACCAAGTTTCGTTTGGGTTTGAGGGGTAATATTATGTTCTTCATCAAATCAGGAAAACCCAAAGTGTGTAAAGGAGTTAGTGAAAAGCGGAGGAGTAATTTCATGTTTTTTTTAGGGAATGTATTCTCTGCAGGTGAAGTTTAGCCTCTTCTACAGCTACTTTCTCCTTTGTGTTCCACTGAAGAAAGTTTGGTTATGATCAACAAAAGCATGAGCAAATAGTGGTTTCATTCATTCATTCATTGATTCATTTTCCTTTGACTTAGTCCCTCATTTATCAGGGGTCACCACAGAAGAATAAACTGTCAACTATTCCAGCATATGTTTTACGCAACGAATGCCCTTCCAGCCACAACCTAGTACTGGGAAACACCCATACACTCTCATATTAATACACACTCATACACTATGGCCAATTTTGTTTACCCAATTCACCTATACTGCATGTCTTTGGACTGTGAGGGAAATCAGAGCACCCAGAGGAAACCCACGCCAACACGGGGAGAACATGCAAACACAGCAATGCCAACTGGCCTAGCCAAGTCTTGAACCAGCAACCTTCTTGCTGTGAGGTGACAGTGCTAACCACTGAGCCACCACAAAAGGCCCACAGTGGCTTCTCCCACCCCCACAAATCCATTTTGATTTTTTGTGGCAGTTTATTAGGAAGTGATGACTACGATTTTGACTGGGTGGAAACCTAATTCGCAAATGTTTTTGCAATATAACAGTTTTGCATGCAAGTTTAATCCGCATCTTTGGATGCAAACATGGCTAATGATGGCTTTTCATTTTTGGGTCCCACTTTATATTGTCGCTTATACCTGTGAACTTACATGGTAATTAGATGTGTAAGTAGTATGTAACTACAGTGTATGTACACACGTTTACATAGTATTTACTTTTGTATTACTGGTGTAACTACACTCATGTAACAACCCACTGAATAGTATGTGCAAGTACAAATGTGTAACAGGACATTGGTAACAACACTAGGAAAGTACACATCTGTAACAAGAATTATGTAAGTGCATTGTGTAACAACAATATGTACTTGCAGATGTTTTCCCACTTCCACACCTGTTTGCAGATCATGCACTTGTGAACACTGTATGGCAGAACTAATGCTGCATTAGAAGGTTTCACCTTGTGATACCAGTGTACTTACATGGTAACTCCACAGGAACTGTCCACTCAATATAAAGTGTAAAATGGTCACAAATTACTGTGTAACTTGTAGAAATATCTTCTATGCAACACTTTAATAACAGTGTAGTTACATGGTAACTCCACAGGAACAGTCCACAATATAAAGTTTAAAATAAAATTCATTTTCGTTTCGGCCTAGTCCCTTTATTAATCTGGGGTCGCCACAGCGGAATGAACCGCCAACTTATCCAGCATATGTTTTACACAGTGAATGCCCTTCCAGGTGCAACCCATCTAAGCCGAAAAGAAAATGAATGAATGTATGAACAGTAATTTGTGACCATTTTACACTTTATATTGAGTGGATCCTGTGGATTTACCATGCAAGTACACTTGTATCACAAGGTGAAACCTTCTAATGCAGCCATACAGTGTTCACAAGTACATGATCTGCAAATAGGTGTGGAAGTGGGAAAACATCTGCAAGTACATATTGTTGTTACACAATGCACTTACATAATACTTGTTACAGATGTGTACTTTCCTAGTGTTGTTACCAATGTCCTGTTACACATTTGTACTTACACATACTATTCAGTTGGTTGTTACATGAGTGTAGTTACACCAGTATACACAAGTAAATACTCTGTACCAGTGTGTACATACACTGTAGTTACATACTACTTACACATCTAATTACCATGTAAGTTCACAGGTATAAGCGACAATATAAAGTGGGACCCATTTTTGTAATCAAATTACTAGATCAACAACAACAACTAGTACACTGTAAAACCCAACAGTCATCTTTATCAAATTAAATAAGTGTAGTTAACTCAAAATTACTGAAAGTTAATTCTACTCATTTGAAAAGAGTTTTGAACTCAGTGTTGAAGGCATGAAGTTAATAAAATACCTCATTACTTTAACTTAAATGGAGTAAGCTCACAGTACTCATATAGATTAGTTAACTCAAATGGTTTTTGCAATTACTTTCCTTGGTTTCAGTTACCTTAACTTATTGGGTTTTACAGTACTTAGTTGGTTTGAGTTCTCTTCATTTAATGGGTTTTACTGTGCTCAGATTGCTTCATTTATTTAAATGAAGTAAGTTCACAGTACTCAGTAGGATTAGTTTTTGAACAATCGGTTTCCTCAAACAGTTTGAGTTACCTTAACTGTTTGGGTTTTACAGTGTATGATTTACAGTGTGGAGAAATATGACTTCAAACAAAAATGTCATGAGGCTCAAGCAAGTGCACGAGGCTGTCAGAAAACAGGTGTCACCAGGCACTCTGCTCCCAAGTGTTGAAAAACATACACTCCTCCTACTAATCAAACACACACACTCCCTCAACAAACATCCCTCAAATGCATTTCTTTACTAAATGCCAGTGTATAATAAGAGAAGACTATCATAAAACAAAACAACCTACATACAAATATCACTGCAATTTAATTTAATTATTACTTTACTGTATTGTATAAAAAGACTAAACAACATGGAACGACAAATGACTCAACTCATTGAATTGATGCCCTTGTAATACTAATGTCAGATTAAAGTAGCAAACATATAAAGCTGTAGTGAAAAAATATGGTTGAGAAATCGATACTGTATTGATTCTGAGATTTTAAAAATGCTTCGCTAATCTCTCTTGAATAGATTCGGTTAATTTTTTAACAGCTGATGGTGTTGTATGATTTACAAACAGCCATACTCTGCTTGCATCCACTTCTTAACAAATACCACCTAAATAATCTAAAATAATCATAAATGAGGTTAAGAAAGGTGTAAGTGAATTACAGGAGTCTTCATATAGACAGATTCAATGTGGTGATGTCACTGGTCCTACTTCTTATTATACTATTTCATAACTCTAACAAGAGGTAATTCAATAATATATTCATGTTAAAACGTATATCATAGCATTATTTATCAATATGTGGACCTTTTTGGATTTTCGGAAGCTATGGAAATTTAAAATGTAAAAGAGGAAATACGTTGGGACGATTGTTTTAGTTTACATCCGTCAAAATGGTTGATAGCGAGTAGGGTTTCGTGATTGAGGGAAATATCTAATTGCGATTTGTTTGATAGATATTGCGATTTCAAATATCAGTTTGATTTGCGATTTATTTTTGTAGTCGAGCTTCAGCTCAATAATCTGTATCGTAGCTTCTTACTGCTAAAATACAGTGAGTGTTGGTTAAAAAAAGGAACTGAAAAGATATTAACTTGCTTAAAGGCTGAAAGTCTCTTCACATTCCAATAGTACTGATTAAAGTAAATGATCTAAATGTATTTTTATGTATTTTTTTTATATTCTGGGTAAGGCATAGGACTAAAAAATGTTCATCCAATTAAAATAGTGTCGGGCCGACATCTCCCATAATTGTGATACGTAGCTCAAACTGTCGGTCAGCAAGTGCAGATTTGAGCTACTGCGCACCTGTTTGTACACAGCTCTGCCGTTTGTGCATACATGTGCTGAGCATTTACGAGAAAGAGAGAGAGCGAGCCCGAGAGCAAGCGGTAAAAACAAGCTGAATTGAAACTTTTTTCTAAATCCTGAATCAATATTGGATTTACTTTTCCACGCTGGAGGAAGGACGACACCATGGCCGAAGTATTTCTCGTAGACAGGTAATGTTCTGTTTTAAAACTATTTTTGTAACGCAGAGCTGATGTAGATTGGGTTGTTATGAATGGGTTATATGCACAGAAGTGTTGTTCAGCCACTGAAATCTTCCGGCGAAAGATTGATGCGACTATTTTCAGTTTTATAAGGTCCTTTTACAGCATCAATAATGTAGATTTTTATTTAGTTTAACAACAAAACATCAGTAAATAGCGCTATTCCGCCTCGCCTGCTTTACTGAGCTGAAGTTGGTTTTATATTCACATTGGTTCATTTTTGAACAATGACAACCTGTGACACTATATTGTTTGCCGCTACTCTGAATATTCGGTCAGAAATAGCATGCTAGTATGGCTTAGAAATTAGTGTAATAATGAGTGTAATTCCTGCACGCCGCAGGCCAAGATTTAGCTTTAGCTCAACACATGAGAGAGGGTTCTGCTGTTATCTTTAAGGTACGCATGCTCGTGTTTTCAGAAGGCGTGGCTTTGGACGGAAGGGGAGGGACGGTGTTTCAGAGATTTATGCTAACAGGCTAGCATTGTGGCAGATCACCTTCTGCTCCTTTAAATATTTATTCAAATTTGTTTTAAATATTCAGAAATTAAACACTCATTTTTCTCTAGAGCAAACAGTAAGCACAAATAAAATTACCTTACTGATCTTTACTTTCTATTAACAAGTTGATCTCAAATTAGGGAGCTAGTGTAGCTTATTATACAAACAAAAAAATATATAATTATTAAAATACATATCACTCAGCAAACCAATATGGCTGATAAGAGCCGTGCTGTCGCTTATATTGTCTGAAACAAAATAATTATCATAGATGCTACACAAAAAATCATGACGTTAAACATATGATATTCATATCATAAGGTAAAGTCCACACTTATTAACTACTAGCTAGTTTGTAACTAAATGTGTTAACATGTTCTTAAAGCAAACCGCAGTTAGTAGGTTGTAAGCTCTCCGTAAAGTCATGCTTATAGTCGCATTAAATGACGTAATATCCAATAAGAAGCATTTAAATTGTTAAACTGCTTTAAAATTCTGCAACTAATGCATCTACATAAAACTGTCCTGTGAAAATGAACTGATAAATTATATTTTTATAGTACATTACATTGCAGTCAAGCCTGGTTTATATTTCTGCGTCGAGTGACCGGCGTGACCCACGGTGCATGCAACGAGCGTTGCCGTGCATTTATATTTCTGTGTAAAGTTTGTGTTGCTCTGCAATAAAACTTCCGAAATGCTAGCTGGCAGTAGGTTATGTTACTCTGTGTCGAGGTTCTTCATGGGTGTTTTGTTTTTTTCTGAATGCTACCTTAAATGTACAAGTGGCTCAAACTCGCTCATTTTAAGGTGGGAACCGGCGGACATGCAACAACTTTAATCATAATCATAATTTAATCATAAACACAAAACAACAGTTCCCATCTGGAGCTCCTTCATGGGACTCGACACTTGTATACATTCACTCCATCGGGCTGGCATGGCTCTTACCCCCGCCCACACTCATCAGCGCTACTAAGCAGACCAATCACAGAGCTTGTGCTGCGCGTCGTTGCGACGTGTAGTTACATTTTTTTGAGAGCTTCGCATCAGCATCGGCGACGGCCACAGCGAGGGCCATGCGACCACGCGCAGGCTGCGAAAGAGCATGTGCGTGACCTTGACGCAGAAGTATAAATCAGCCTTCAGTCACTACAGACAACGCACGGCACATCCCCTGCCTCGCAAGCCATGAATGCACATGAAATACACATGAAGTTATTATTTTTTGTGACTTTGAAACCAAAATATTCCCATATTACCGCTTCTGAAGCGGCAGACGACATCATCCCACTCATTCGCGCTTTCTTATTTGTGTTTTTTTTTTTATTGTAGGCATTTCACAAAGTTCGGTTGCACAATTCTGATTGGGCACAACGAAAGTGTGCTCACTCAACTGGCTAGTAAGACTGTCACACACAGACAACAGTCACGCATTTGCTCTGGGTGGGGGAAATTAAATAATACATATATATTTCATATCGCAGCCTCTTGTGATAAGCTAATCGAAACGTTTCAAATCGCAATTGCGATTCGATTTCGATTAACTGCACAGCCCTAATAGTGAGCTGTGTTTACATTAAGGGTGTCATAAGTGATTCTTCTCAGGAACAACTTTTTTTATGCTAGTTTGTTATGCTAAGTATCTTCGTGGCTAGCTTTCACACATTCAAAATTGAAAATACCTCAACATTCCTTTCTGTGGGAAACATGGAGAGGTTTACATATCTATGCATGCACCACACATGCTCACCAGAAAAGTAAAGTCTGCATTAACAATGTGCCGACAGGTCATTTCTATGTAGTATTCTTGTTTCTGCTGCTTGCAACACTGCTACTGTGATGTCATGGCAATACTGGGAAAATGGCGCCCCTCGACATGTTCACTTGTCAAAAATTTTTTGGCTTTTTTTTTAATTAGTGTAATTAGTGTAATAGTCATACAAAATTACTCTATATTATTACATAAAATAATAAATAATTATTACAATGCATTTTCAAGTGCATGCAGAATTTTTGACTTCGATTTCTTCCCAGAATTTTTATTTCATTTGTTTCATTTTAAAATCTTTAAATGTTCTACTGAAGGAAATATTCCATATTGAACTTGGATAGCCTGAGGGTAAGCAAATTAAATGGTAATAGTTAATAGATTTTTTTTTTTTTAGATTAATTGTCCCTTTAAACTTACAACTCTGCCAAGCTCACAAAGTGGATTAGATCCTTGTAACAAATACTCTATTAAAGAATCTACAATCTGTAAATGTCGCCATACTGGCTGTAATTGTGCTTCTAAACAAACATCCACCCCTAAAAATTCCTATAAGGATCAACAGGCAAAAACAAAAAGGAACAGAGAAACAAGCAATAGGGAGTGGAAAGAAAATGTGTGAACGTGTATACGACAGTGATTCCCACTGGCACCATTGAGAGCTAATGGGGAAGAAACACAGCAGACATTTGTCACAGAACAACATGCAGTGCTAACAACCCTGATGACTGCTCCTGTCTCCGCCACGAGCCTTTGTTCAAGCCCATTAGTGGAAATGCATTGTGAAATGGCACCAAATAGCCACTCAAACCTCAGTGTTCCTTACATATAGGTTTGTATTGTTGTAAACCTCTACACTTGAGAGAACCAATCTTCGTTCAGTTAAACATGTACTCTTTAACTGAAAGTTATCAGCACTACTTTCTGCCAGAGACCTAAGGTCGAGGAGGAAATTCTGCAACTTGCGGTTTATTCAGCCATTTCCTTTCCATTGTATAATGGTCTTCATTGTTCCAGAGCCAAGTCCATGATTAATGCCAACTTTAACCACATTCTCATTTAGCATCTGTAATGTCACCTATTTTAAAATCAATCAAAATATTAGAACAAAAAAAATTGAAAGGTAAATTTTAGCCAATATAAATCGACTGGCCCAAAAAAGTATTCAGACCTTCAGAAGGTATTCTTTTACACCAGCACGACCCATGTGCTTGTTCAAAGCCATTGCTATTGGCGGTTCGGAGCTGTTTCACCAGCTAGAAAGCCAACAAATAAAGCCAGGACTGACATCACTGCATAAATCTCGTCTTTTCCAGCAACACAAACGCACCATCAACAATGTGTTGCTATTAATGTTAATAACTTTGCAAACCCATACTGGCATCCAAACACAGTGAATACAACATGTTTATGCAGCACGCTGTGGTTTGTATAGATGGAAATTGAGCAATAATATTGTTTTTATGCAGCCCGTGATAATTTGTATAGACATAGAAAACTTGGGAAAATGTTCCCTCAGTGCGCCATAATTTGAATAGACAGATTAGAAGCTATAATGTTCATAGCTAAATTAGGAAAATCTGAACTATAATGTTGTACTGTACATGTTCAGCATTATGTGAACAAATGGTTTATACTTCTTGACTAAATATGGAACGATAACCGGTTTCAAGGTTTACCACGGTTTGGAAAAAAATTTCTATTATATCGCTCCTACGGTATATGTATTTTTTTTACGACTATTTAGTTTTTGTTTTTTAGGGCAATAGTATCAGTGTTTTTGAAACTAATGAAGATGGCAGAAGTCAATGATTGGCTTTGTGGCTGTTCATAAAGACGACAACAAGGTTTGTTTGATCTTGGGTTGACCATGGCTTGTTATTATATGTATATATTATAACGGTGTAATGTCTCGGCTGTCATTTTATAAATGGCAGTTTCTTTGTTTTTATTCTCCGGCTTGTCCACGAGTGAGTGACGCATCTCTGTAAACCAATAGCGTTCAGCTGCACTTCTAGCTCTGCCTTTTGGTACCCTTTTGTCATGCTAGGTACCCTTTGGAAAGGGTACCCAAAAAGTGGTACGGTACGGTTCGCTTTTTGGTACCCTTTGACAGTGGAAACGGCTATAAAAGCGTATACAGGTGTGAGTCGAAGGTGGTTGGAGCTAAACTGTGCAGAGCTGCGACCCTTTAGAAATCGAGTCTGAGATCACTGGTTTAGAGGATTTTAAATGCAGAGATGCATTCATGCGGTCAAGTGTTTCCACAAATCAGACAGTTATCAAATTTAAAATGCATAAAAGTGACAAGATGTACACAGCCTGAATGTTTTAGTGCTGCTTAAGAAGCACTTTTCCTGGTTCAGAGCTGGTGCTTTGGGTGTTAAAAGACAAGGAACCGATTTGGAGCTAGGCTCTGGCTCCGAATCAGCACTCAAATTGCCTTGGTGGAACAGGGATAACAGTATTGTGTGTTGATTTTACACATTTTCTTAATTTAAAAAGGGCACCTATTTTACCCCCTTTTCAAGATTTAATAGAAGTCTTTTGTGTCTCCAGATTGTGTCTGTAAAGTTTTAGAATAAAACAACGGTTAGATTATTTATTATACTTTTTTTAAATCTGAGAAATTTGAGCTGTTGAGCTTTGTAGCTGTTTTTGTTGCCTGTGCCTTTAATGCAACTGAGCTAGTTCTCCCCACCTACTGTTCCCACATGTGTGTCAGAGCCGTAGCCTTCACATAGATAAACAGCACAGTGACAGACAAGAATGAAGCAGATCTCCCTTACTACAGTTTTTTGATATATTTGTTGTGGAGTTAATTCAAGCCTTTCTGCAACCATGAGTCACAAATAATGTTGTTATAAAGTTAGCGCACGCACGCACGCATGCGAACACATACACACACCTTTAGCTGTGCACCATTTTTGCACAGTAAATGTGACAGGATAAACGTTGTATGGACATATGGACACTGCTGTATGGACATCCGTTCTGTTAATGTACAAAATAAACCTGATTTAAGTCCACGAACCGGGATTGAAGCACCTTCTTTTATAATTGTACTGACACTATGTGGCTGTGGTGTTGAATTACGAAGCGATTTTACTGTATTTATCACAAACATGCATCGTTTTAAAAAGGTTTTAAACTTGTTAAACTCATTCTTGATCACATTTGATGATGATTGATGATCACAGCGAGCTGAACAGATCTTTTAATCCTGGTTGCTTTGCGTACGTCCTGTCTTGTTGATATGATTATACGGGTTACTACGAAGACATGTTAATAAGCTCTGTCAATCAATTCGAAGGCCGGGAAAACCGCAGTCTTACATCACGTTGCAGTGGCCCTCAAAATGGAAGGGATTTGGATCCTATTTTAATGTCAGGAAATTAAAAAAAAAAAAAAAGAGAGACTTCTTGTGTTTCTATCACTCCAATATGACTGTGGACATTATACCTACACACAGTTCTGTCCAAACAGCTTACAAAAGTTGATTTTCATCACAGGTGCCCTTTAAACAAAATAAATGGTTCTATTAATAGCCATTGGCAAACTATCTGTAAGGGTAAATTAAACTACAAAACACAAGTCATTTCAAAAGTGGTAAGAAACAACACTTGAGCACAATAAGAGAAGTAAATTGTGTCAAATCAGAATTAATATTGACTTGAATCAAGTGAACAAAAGTCAGAATACTGTAGATGGAAGTGACTTGTAAAAGAAAGTTAAAGACAGAGAAAAAGTGACAGCAGGGAACAAAGACAAAGATCAGACAATCAGATGAGACAAGCGACTGGCAGAATGATATTGAAGATGGGGGGAAAAAAGCAAAACATCTCCCCATGGCTATTCTTTCAAAGATGAGAGGGTTTCTAAGTAGTGGCACAATTAGGTTGCGGTTGATGGAGAAACTACATGAAACAGAATAGCACTCTAGGCCAGCCAAAAGAATCAGACTCAAAAGATAGGAAGCCCACACATATGCCTGACCAAAAATAGCTCAACTGGTAGAATGTAGTGGGTGGATAACCATGAAAGAAAGTATCCAAATCCTTTCACAAGCAGCAACATGGCTAGGTAATCAAGAAGTTACTTTACTTTATATGTACAGTACTACCTTTCGTAGCTCACATAAAGTCATATCAAATTATCATGTCAGTAGTCTAATACATAGACATGGACAGGAAAAGAAAGACGTTCACAAACAGACTGTGAAGATAGCTTGAGAAGTCCTACAGAAATCTTAAAGGGATCCAATACATCTGTAATTAAATCAAGCCAACTTTGGTCAACCTAAAGCTAGAGTTCTAGTCTAATTCCAGAGCTAGTCCTCCAGTGTTGCCAACTTTGTCACAAAATTTAGCACCTTTTCAGATCCTTTTAGTGCGTTTATTTCAAAATAGGGACTAGCGACTTTTGGGCCAAAGTCATGCAAGCGTGATGTATAGCTTACCTGGTACAGTCACATGATCTCTCCCTGCATCTGCTCTGGTCAGGGAGCATGGACAGCAATGTGTTCTATTGACCGCAGCACTGCTCACATACAGACGAATGAGCTGTGAATGTGCATGTGTGTGGTCATGAATTAATCATATATTCTTATTTTTTTCTTCTCTTGCAAGTACATTACTCACAATAACAGAGCTTTAGTGGCATACCAGTTTCTGAAATTGTCAGATTTTTTTTTTACTACACTGGACTGTTTGTACTTTTACTGTATTCAAACAACAATAAATTTAATTAAACTGACATATAAACTAGGCTTGGGTCGATAGACAATGCCATCATCCATTGCCGATGGCTGATACTCATCACCATCGTGGGAAGCAACCCGATTGCGAAAAATACACACTTGTTTACCTGTTTACACGAATACGTCTTAGTTTTAAAATAGCATTTTAGAATGAAAACAATCCTCGTCTACACTGCTGTTTCTCCTAGCATTTCTGAAAAGCCCTCCTTCCACACTATAACGCTGAAAACGCACATCACGTGACCACACACACACACACCCTGCACACACAGCCTGTTCTCCCTGCGTTCGCGTGGGTTTCCTCCGAGTGCTCTGGTTTCCCCCACAGTCCAAAGACATGCGGTACAGGTGAATTGGGTAGGCTAAATTGTCCATGGAAGGCTGGAAGGGCATCCGCTGCGTAAAACATATGCTGGATAAGTTGGTGGTTCATTCCGCTGTGGCGACCCCGAATTAATAAAGGAACTAAGCCGAAAAGAAAATGAATGAATGAATGAATTAATTCACTGCCGCCTATGACGACGATGCCATAGTCCATCGCGATGATTTACTTTAGCATCGTACAATGACAATTTGGTCGACATCGCCCAACCCTAATATTAACCATATACATGCAGTTCAAATATAACTTCTTTTCCTTTCCTAGATGATGCATATTTTCATAATTTACTTATTATTATTGAATATTTAAAAATTTTCAAGATTCTCTTCTTAAGTGTATCACACTGATACTTATACTAATTAATTATACAAGTAATATTAGAGCAACTCTAGTGTTATGGATGTGACACTTGAAGTAAAAACTCAAAACATAAATTCACAGAAAGTATATGTTAACATTATGAAAAGTCTGTTTATATTTTTTAGATCTGACCAGAGTTAAGGGACCAGAAAAATATCAATCTGTAAACATGTTTTGTACTTTAAATGAGGAAAATAAACATGCGTTATGGATGTGACCAAAAAAGTATGTTAGTTTGCAGTATACAACATACTTTGTAACTGCACAAGGCACAAGCCAAAAGAAATAATGACAATCAAAAGGATAAAAGATGGCTCTCTATAGAACAAAAATGATTGACTTTATTTAATTTAATATTTTTGCATGTATGAGGAAAAAGTGTCGTTATGGACGTGACATCTCTCCGTTATGTATGTGACCGATGTGAAATTGCCAATTGTGTGACTTTGGTAAATAAATTATAATATTTTAAAAAAAAAATTCAGATACATTGAGTATTTCTAAAGTACTGTAAAATAGTTGCTTATACAAAAAACTTTCGGTTTCCGTATTTTGGTGAAAACTTAATTGTTTTCATGGCAAGGTTGACATTTGCATGGAATTGCTCATTAATTATTCACCTTCATAATCATGTTCAACTCCTGTCTTCTTTAGTCTGTATTATTCTTTTTGTCCAGCTGCAACCCATAACTCATTCACACACATACGCTATGGACAATTTAGCTCACCCAATTCACCTATAGCAAATGTCTTTGAACTGTGGGGGAACAGGAGCACCCGGAGGAAAACCACACCAACACGGGGAAAACATGCAAACTCCACACAGAAAAGCCAACTTGACCCAGCCGAGTTTCGCAAATAAAATCTTGAATCGTGAGATTAATATCATGAATTGTATCGAATTCTGAGCTCTATTTGTTTGATGCCCGTCCAGCCGCAACCCATCTTTGGAAAACATCCACACACACTCATTCACACCCATACACTACGGACAATTTAGCCTACCCTAATCACCTGTACTGCATGTCTTTGGACTTGTGGGGGAAACCGGAGCACCCGGAGGAAACCCACGCGAACGCAGGGAGAACATGCAAACTCCAGACAGAAACGCCAACTCACCCAGCCGAACCAGGCTCGAACCAGCGACCTTCTTGCTGTGAGGCGACAGCACTACCTACTGCGCCACTGTGTAGCCTACTAGTTGATTAGTTAAGGCTATTTTGTTATGGAAAGTACTATTGTAGCCTAAACTTTTCTGAATTTGATTGTAATGAAATAATGCGCACCTTTCACAAAGCTGCTTTGAAACTACAATTATTGTGAAAAGCACTATCTAAATAAGCCTGAATTTAACTTAATCACTTATCTATTACTAAACACATTATAAAACATAAAACACAGACACAAATAGGATGTACTGTAGTGATGTCATCTAGCAACATTTAGCAACTTTGAGCAGAGTTTAGTTACTTTCCAATGAAAACCTTTGGCAAAACGGTAGTCCTACTATTTGTCCCTTTTTATTTTGCTCCACTGTCTTCTAAAGCAAAAGCACTGATTTACTGTGTCATGTTTGGATCTCATTGGTCCTTTCCCATGGGAACTCACCGTGAAGGCACTGTGGGTAACAGCAGGGGAGAGGTGCCACGGAGAGCTTGCGGTCCTACAGGTCTGTCACGACTACCATTGGCCTGAAGCTTCTCTCTGCTCACCGCAGATAAAGCAATGCATGCTGTGTGTGTGTGTGTGTGTGTGAACATTTACACGCCCACACCATGTTTTCAGCTGTTCCTGCTCATTTCCGAACCTTTACACTGCTTTGAGAATGTGTCATACCTTGTTGAAGGAAGCAGAAAAGATGTTCTGAAGGTTCTGCACTTCTCTGTTGGACTGGTGCGATTAGTCGTGTTGACTAATACTGGAAGTCTTAACCCGGATGTATTTTTTTGTAGTCCCCAAACTTCATTCGCTGTATGCTTTGCTAAGCTAACTCTGTAACAGCCAATGTCTCCAATTGCATTAAACTTTATATACAGGCAGTGCAGAATTATTAGGCAAATGAGTATTTTGACCACATCATCCTCTTTATGCATGTTGTCTTACTCCAAGCTGTATAGGCTCGAAAGCCTACTACCAATTAAGCATATTAGGTGATGTGCATCTCTGTAATGAGAAGGGGTGTGGTCTAATGACATCAACACCCTATATCAGGTGTGCATAATTATTAGGCAACTTCCTTTCCTTTGGCAAAATGGGTCAAAAGATGGACTTGACAGGCTCCGAAAAGTCAAAAATAGTGAGATATCTTGCAGAGGGATGCAGCACTTTTAAAATTGCCAAGCTTCTGAAGCGTGATCATCGAACAATCAAGCGTTTCATTCAAAATAGTCAACAGGGTCGCAAGCGTGTGGAAAAACCAAACCAAAAACCAAGGCGCAAAATAACTGCCCATGAACTGAGAAAAGTCAAGCGTGCAGCTGCCAAGATGCCACTTGCCACCAGTTTTGCCATATTTCAGAGCTGCAACATCACTGGAGTGCCCAAAAGCACAAGGTGTGCAATACTCAGAGACATGGCCAAGGTAAAAAAGCTGAAAAACGACCACCACTGAACAAGAAACACAAGCTGAAACGTCAAGACTGGGCTAAGAAATATCTCAAGACTGAAGAAAGAGTCTAAAAGAAGAAAAACTAATGCCATGGCCTCCTTTTTCACCTGATCTGAACCCCATAGAGAACCTGTGGTCCATCATCAAATGTGAGATTTGCAAGGAGGGAAAACAGTACACCTCTCTGAACAGTGTCTGGGAGGCTGTGGTTGCTGCTGCATGCAATGTTGATGGTGAACAGATTAAAACACAGACAGAATCCATGGATGGCAGGCTTTTGAGTGTCCTTGCACAGAAAGGTGGCTATATTGGTCACTGATTTGTTTTTGTTTGTTTTTGAATGTCAGAAATGTATTTTTGTGAATGTTGAGATGTTATATTGGTTTCACTGGTGAAAATAAATAATTGAAATGGGTATATATTTGTTTTTTGTTAAGTTGCCTAATAATTATGCACAGTAATAGTCACCTGCACACACAGATATCCTCCTAAAATAGCTAAAACTAAAAACAAACTAAAAACTACTTCCAAACATATTCAGCTTTGATATTAATGAGTTTTTTGGGTTCATTGAGAACATGGTTGTTGTTCAATAATAAAATTAATCCACAAAAATACAACTTGCCTAATAATTCTGCACTCTCTGTATTAGTTTATTAATTAAATGGTTTTATTAAATTATTTATCTACAGTCCTGTGATTCTTTTATCTAAACATTTTATTTGGGTGAGAATGCTTGAATTTTGAATGTCATTTGTTTATTTAAGGGAGCTGATTAGGTCTTTGTTCTTGCAACCCAACTTTTACTAAGGGTACCCTTATCCGTTAAACTGGGAGATTTTTTGGTTAAGGACTTTCATGCAACCGAGCCCTGCACTCTCCTGCCACATCACTTGCATCAACATCTGCATTATAATTTGCAATCATCCTGGGACCTGCTAAATAAAGAATAGTTTCCCAAGTAATTCAAGAATCATTGCTGTAAGTCCATAATGTGTATCTGTTAGTTGTAATACTACAACTCCTTAAAATGTTTAAAATAAAAGCTAAAATTCAAATTGGCATTAGCCTGGTATTTTTTTTATTCATAACTGTGGAAAAATACTTTGTGTGTATATTTAGACCTGATGGTTCATATAAATAAATAATAGACTTTGCTAGTATAAATGTTAATAGTAGCCTGCTTTGGTAAATTTACATTAAAGCATTATAATCATATGAATACACAAACTGCTTTCGGGGAGTGGGCAGGATCGGTCATGGTATACAACTTAAGTACTTAGAATTATTTGACAACGTCGTCACTGACAATGCAAACGAACTGGAAACTTACTTCCGGTTTATTTGCTTTGATTGCAAGTGTCGTGACAGGAGAGTGCAGGTGTCAATTGTAAATGTAGCCACTTGCAAAGGAAGCGCAGTTGCCTGAGAGTGCAAGCCTGAAAGTGCAAGTGCAAATCTGCAGCAAGGACCTTCTCAAAACTACTGTATATTGTATGGGACAAAATGATAGATTTTTCTTTTATGCCAAAAAATCATTTGAATATTAAGAAAAGATCATGTTCCATGAAAATATTTTGAAAATGTTCTGCTGTAAAAAAAAATAAATAAATAAATAAAAATTCAAGGGCTTGCCAGCAGGTCCTATCTAGCAGAACTCGTGTAATTATTGTAGCAGAGCACACTAACACTTTCTGGAGTGGACAGCATTCAAATCTCCACTTATTGGTTTCCAGCATCTCAGCACCAGAGATTGTCCCTCGTTTGAAGTGATATATTGACATGCTGTCTCTCAAGGGTATGTAGGTGGATGGTTGCGGCACATTTATCTGCATACAGATGTCATTTATGGGCGATTGCTCACATTCACCTCCTCTCATTCAGCAGCATCCACTTCCGCAATCGCTTCACTCCTCCTCGCTTTTTATTTCAACCCCCAATCTGGTACCATTCTGCTCTGAGTCATACAAACGTGAGGCAGAAGGGAACAGGGAGCTTCCGGCAACCTCAGGCAAAATGCTGGCAAGTGTGAAAACTGTTACGCAGATAAGGCGCTTGCAATTATGCTTTTAACCCGAGTCCCTTGACAAGCTCTTCTTCCTCCTTGTGCTCTCGACCTTCTGTCACTCTTTAAAGTGGCTGAGCCAACCCCTCGATCTCCTCATCTGCACTCTCCTCTCTCATATCTCAAGCCCTCTCTGAAGTCTTGAATTTCAAGCTCTCTACCTAATCTGAGCTCAAGAAACCCAAGGCTTTCCACTTCACACCACTACAATGGCCAAAGAAATCTGTATTAGGTGTTGAGGTACAAGAAAAAGAAAAAAAATCAGATATTTGGATTCATATTTATACTGACAAATAGCTAAAAACAGATTGAGATCAATAATACAGAGAGGGAAAAAAGTTTAAATGGAGTACATTTATATAATAACTAATAAACTGGTCAATAAATGCACTTGTTACTAATACATACATTATTTTAGGTAACATTTCTTATTTTAACCTGTTACTCATTTGTTTTTATGGTACAGACCAAAACTTTTGAATTATCCCTCAAAATTGCAACATTTAAGAGTGTTAGTTCTTGCTCGCAAGTGAATCAGTATCTACCTACTGTATGGGCACAACCATTCATGAAAGAACAGTCTGGCAAATGTTCTGTAACAAACACACACACATAACCAAATTAGATCAGTGGAGGCTGATGGATAAAGCATGAAAGTCAGAACGATCGCTTATATAAAGTGTCGTTCCCAATTTCATACAAAAGGATCTACCAGACTAGACACAGCTTATTCGATCAGTAGTGGAAACACACACACACAGGCCTGTGAAGCCAGTTAATAAGGATGTTTCATAAGTTTTTTTTCATCCAATTATGTTTAAATCTAATATTCTTATATTGCACAACATACACAATATACAGTATTACCAATTTTCAGCTTTCATAGAGTCCTGTTCTAAACATATAAACCACAACAGCTACAAAAGCAGCACATATTATACAGCCACCAGCAGGAAAGCTTCAGTTTTGAGACAACAGGTGTTCTGGGAGCAGTTTGTCCAATTAAACAAGCATTTACGCCTGTACTGCAGCTGTTTTCTCTAGAATTATTCTGCCTATACACTATGAAACAACTAAGACCATCTTATAACATTAAAAACTGAAAATTCCATCAAATAACAAGATGATGTTTGGTCATATGTCTGGATCAATTCTTTCGAGCTCAAATAAAACACTCCCTAACACTGACACTAAGTGCAAAGCCAGTAAGATTCTGCTGCTATTGGCTGTGACTAAATGAGGAGCAACACCCTAGCACTTGGCGAAGCTGTTAAAAACCCTGTGGGCATCATTAAAGAGAAAATCTGACTGAATGAAGCCATTCAGGAAATAGACCATGTTTAAAAGGGGATGGAAAATGATGTACTGATAGCAATGTGTACCGGACAAACAAATCATTAATGAAACCATGCAGCCCAATGAAGATAAGACAGTAAAGCTGATAGATTGTCTTGGCTCTGCATGACATCATGGCATTCGCCACAATGCAAAACTCCAGATAGACTTCTATAATAATAATAACAATAATAATAATATTAATTACATTTATATACATTTTCTAGACACTCAAAGCACTTTACACATTGGGGGGAATCTCATCATCCACCACCAGTGTGCATGTGACGGCAGCCATATTGCGCCAGATCGCACACCACACACCAGCTGATTGGTAGAGAGGAGATGAAGTGATGAAACCATTTATGATATGGGGATGGTTAGGAGGCCAAGATGGACAGAGGCCAGTGGGCAAATATGGGCAGGATGCCGGGGTTAAACCCCTACTCTTTTTTTGAAGGACATCCTGGGATTTGTAATAACCAGGTTTAACATCTCATCCGGAAGACGGCGCTCACTGAGCAGTATAGAGTCCCCTTCACTTTACTGGGGGGTTAGGACCCACACAGACCGCAGGTTGAGCACCACCTGGTGGCCTAACACCACTTCAGGCAGTAACCTGGCTTTCCCATGTGGTCTCCCATCCAGGTACTGACCGGGCACAGCCCTGCTTAGCTTCAGTGGGCGACCATGTGAGAGTTACAGAGAGCTAGCTGCTGGCTTAGACTTCTGGTAGAGCCTAAACCTTTTTTCAGGTGAATGCAAAAATTACATGGGGAGGCTGGTAATGGAATTACCCTATTCATGAGATTTTAGTGAGCACAGCAGATGTATTTCAGAATTGTCACCACTTCACAAGTCTCATTATGCACCTGCTGTTCTCTACGGTTTCTTACGAAGCTGATTCTTCGGCATGGTCATAACCTTGTTGCAGCCTCCTCACAAACAGTGAGGGGCTTACAGACTGTGAGTGTCTGAATACTTCTTTTATACAGTGCACTCGCCCTAAACAGGGCTTATAGTGCAGAGTGCAATGCAAGGTAAGCACTCACTGAACCTTGCCGTGCCTTCCTATCGTTGCACTGCAAGGAGATGGCCTTACATAACATAGTGTGGAGATATGCATCTCATGGAGAGCAAAACTGACAAGGGAAGGAAAATATGACAAAGAAGATGGGACTCTGCCTCTAGCGAGGCATCCGCCTGCCAATCTCCCTAGCCAGAGTCTCAAGGACTCATCTCCCGTGGAGAAACAGAGGCAAGTCTGCTTACATAAACTAAATCATACAGCTATTCAGAAGAGAAAAAGACCAAAAAACTATGCACAAAACTGTGCCAAGGGATTAGACATATGTGGAGGAATGAGTGGGACATCCATCAGTGTGATTTCCAGACTGCTGTTCGCCATCAAGAAATGGATAAGCGATCATAATAGTGAGCACATGAGCCCAAATATATAGGGGCTTCTCTTCGGAAAATTGAGAAACAATGAAGAGATTTTAAAAAAACGAGGGCGAAAATAGACAGAAGAGAAAGAGAGAGAGGAATGCAGAGGGAAAAAGGTATTAAATAAATGCAGGGAGACAGTGAAAGAGAAGAGCCTCAGCCCACTTGACAGTCAGAGTGTAAAGAAAAGGAAAGCAAACAATTTGCGAGGACAGAAGCTAGCTCTCATCTGGAGGGAATCTGGCTCATAAACAGAGATTAGTCTCCCAGTGGGCAGATATTCACTTAGATTTAGTTATTCAGCAGACACTCCTACTCATATTAGCAATATACAAACATACTGTATGAATAGCCTTTCCGCCAGACTTGCTCAAAGGTTCACATAACCATTGTAGAATAGGCAAAATATCAATAATGTATTTTTGTAAACAGAAATTCACACATGTTCCACAAGAAAAAACTGAATTTATAAAAACAACTCTGTTCTTAATCTAAAGGTTAATCTATTGCTACCTGGACAATCCAGCTTCCTCCCCTTCAAGAGTCCCCTGTGTGTTTTCCAGCAATATATTTCACATCTGACCCCTTTTCCACAGTGACTTTGTAAATTTGACATCAATCTTTTTACAGTGAGGATCATTGAGACAACTGTTCTTCAGAAAAACCCTACAGGTTTATTATATGTTTAGGTAATTCCATTTTCTATCATATAGTCTGTGTTAAGTGTAAAATGTGATCTCTAATATAACTCAAAAATTAAGTATGTGAATAAATAAATAAATAAATAAATAAATAAATTCATAAAAAATATTTTGTTTAATATGAGGGATTGACACCATTTTACTATGGTATACTTTTTGAGGATCATAACTATTTTGAAAGACATCCAATCTGCTCCCTTTCAACTGACTTTCAAAATTTCTGGAAAAAAACATATGTTTGTTTGTCTTTGTAAGAATTTAGAAAAGTGAAAGTGACTCAAAATGAAGTAAACTAAATTAAGATTCAAGTTATGGCCTACAGATCACAGGTTAAAACTGAACTGAATGAGATAACAGGTGATTTGCGATGTGAAGTAGGACTGGGCGACTAATGATTTTCATGTGCAATTTGTCAGTATAGCTGGTTCTGTAATCAGCAGTAAATATTCAGCACTTGCTTTCGGATGTAGCAGCATTTACTACACAGAGCCATAGTTCACTGACAAGCTACACAATATTGTGTTAATTATTGCTGATGCTCATTAATCACCTAATAATGAAAGTGACTAAGCAAGGGAAAATACCACTTTTAATAACATGTCTTTTTCCCCTGTACACGAATGACTGCACTTCAAAGGACTCCTCTGTCAAGCTCCTAAAGTTTGCAGATGACACCACACTTATCAGCCTCATTCAGGACAGTGACGAGTCTGGTTACAGACAGGATGTTAAGGAGCTGGCTGTCTGGTGTAGTCACAACAACCTGGAGCTCAACACGCTCAAAACAGTGGAGATGATAGTGGACTTCAGGAGAAACCCCCCTGCTCTCCCCCCACTGAGCATCATGGACAGCATTGTGGCAGCAGTGGAATCATTCAGGTTCCTGGGCACCACCATCTCTCAGGACCTGAAGTGAGACACTCACATTGACTCCATTGTCAAAAAAGCTCAACAGAGGCTGTACTTTCTTCGTCAGCGGAGAACCTCCCAAAGGAGCTGCTGAAACAGTTCTACACCTCCATCATTGAATCAGTCATCTGCACATCAATAACTGTCTGGTTTAGCTCAGCTATCAAATCCGACCTCCGAAGACTACGTCGAATAGTTCGGACTGCTGAGCAAATCATTGGTACAGCCCTCCCTACTCTCCAAGAACTGTACTTATCCAGAGCGATCAGAAGGGTTGCCAAAATCACTCTGGACCGCTCACACCCAGCACACTGCCTCTTTGAACTTTTACCTTCTGGTCGACGCTACAGAGCACTGCGCACCAGAACAGCCAGACACAGAACACACTTGATGATAATAATTGTGGAACCAACATCACTACTTGCTATACACTTTTTATACACGCATACAATTATTTAACAACACACTGTACATGCCAATTTGCACATAACAGCTGCACATACAACGTTGTATATAGTAATATACCTGTACATACTCTTGTCAATTTGTATATTTGCATTCACTTCTTACTTCTATTTTTAAAATATATTTATTATGTTTTTTTTTCCTGTCTCTGTAATTCTATTGCACTGAAGAAGCTCTGACACGAAAACAAATTCCTCGTATGTGTGAACATACCTGGCAATAAAGCTCTTTCTGATTCTGTCACCTTCTGTGATATGATTCCATATCCATGTGTTTATTTAGTCACATTGAATCAATGAAAGCAGTTAAATCTCATGTTTATTCAACAACTGCTAATAGGATTTCCTGGCATTCTTCCTGGTTGTGTATTTGGAATTCCTGCAAAAAAGTGCCCTCTGGCCTTTGGATGAAAATTTGTAACTTATAATGGAAGCTCAGTTATGTGATAAGATGTCCATGGCAATCACAGCTTTTGCTATATCATGATTTTAGGGTGCACTCACACTAGGCTATCCGAACCGTGCCAGGGTACATTTCCCGGTTCGTTTAGTTGGCCAGCCCTGGCCCGGTTGAAAGAGGTATGCCAGAGCGCAGTTTGGTTGGGCTTTGGGATGGAACACTTGTAGTGTGAGTGCAAAGCGTGCCTAAGCGCGAAACTGAAGACGCGACGTCAATTTTAAAGAGGTGGTCCACAGTGTATTTTTAAGGCTTGGTTGTGTTGATAAGAAGCAAAATAATGTGTGCTCATGCTTCACATGTAGAAAAATCAGATAATTTTTTCATACTGTACATCTTACTTTGATTATATACTGCTACTCTGCTAACATGAAAACGACTGTAATATTACCTAGTTCCTCTGAAAGGGCCGCCCTCAAGAGGCTCTGATTGGTCAGCTAACATAATGTGCTGTGATTCGTGGATCGGCTCCACATCACCACGTCACCCCTCTACAAGCAGGAGCTTTTGCGCTCTGTATACGGTCCAGTCAGGGCAGCTGTAGTTGCCTGAATCAGACAGAAAAATAAAGAGCACACAGCTAAACCTCACGCCTGCTCTCTAAAATAAAATCTGACAAGTGTCTTTCATACAGTATATATTCAGAATAAGCATGTGTAAGTAATATAAAATTGTGGGTGTTGTTAGCGATCCCAAACAGCATTTCCTGTTGTTTACATCCTTGTTTGCGCCCTCGCTACAACATGCCATTAATGCTAGAAAATGTGCATGTAGTTGAACAATTTTAACAAATAAAAATACTTACAAGTTGTGGCTCACAAAACACAGCTTCGTCTGTTGGAGGAGTTTTAATTCAGCACTGAACTGGGAGAGATTGTAAAAGCTGTCTTTTGTTAAATGCTAGAGCTATATCTTTTTTATAATTCTCTGGAACATAATTACAATTAAACTGTAAGCACTTCTGTCTTTCTGTCGTGTCTTTGGAAGCCCAAATACAGAAACAGAACAAGCTCTGTGGAAAAGCAGCGTTTGGAGGGCATTTTAGCTTTCTGTACTGTAACATTACAGCGCCTCTGGCCACACCCCTTCGCTGCACAGGGTGTGTGCGCATGGTAAATGCGCGTAACCGGAAGCCCTTGTGATCTCATTAACCCAGATGGGGTTTTTTTTTGTAGTCCCCAAACTTTGTTTGCTGTTGGCTTTGCTAAGCTAACTCTTTAAAAGCCAATGTCTCCCTTTGCATTGAACTTTGAGCATGTTACATTCAGAGATGTTGTTTATATTCACACAGCTACATTACACATCAACTAAAGTTTCAAATATGATATAGTAGTGGACCACCCCATTTAAGGGACTGTTTCATATGGATTTATTACTCATTCTTACTTTTCAATGACTGCAAACTGTTAGCTGCATGTTACAGTTTTCTTCTTGTGGAAAGAACAAAGTATTCTGTGATTTTTTGTAACAGAAAAGTAAGAGATTTGAATTTTCAAGTAAAATTTTATTTACTAATATTTACTAATTGCACTAAATGGTTTGTTTGTCTATATGCACTATATGGTTTGTCAAGAGGCCTGTCAATCGAACTGCCTGCAAAGGGAAGTAATATGATGAAAGTAATCGGAAAATGGGTAACTACTGAATAACTAACAAAAAACTAACAAAAATTATACATTGCGCAATGTTTGCCACCTCAGCTCAAATTGATAAATTCAACAGAAATGTACAATGTATTTTCAAAAAGAAAATCTGAATGGTGCACACTGCACAACATTCTTTTTATATTTTCAACATTAACACTGTTCTCGCTTTGAGTTCATCTTGCTTCTAGCTATGCTGTGTTCAATCATAAACTGCCGAAGAATGAATGGGACTCTACAGGTGAATACCACAAAGCCTGTCAGGAACGCGGGTGATTTTTTTTACCTGAAAAAAAAAGAAGAAATCTCAGACCCAGAATCTGTCTAGCATGTCATCAAATATTCAACCATGAATTTTGAATTACGCAAGGAGAATGTAAAAGTGTTTTTCAAAAATCTGAAGCTGGACTATGTACTATGATTAAACAATCATAAACAAATGTATCAAAGTAATTAATGAAATGGGAATGTCAAACCCCATACCTTAGCCTTTTAAACAAGTTTGCAGCTTAATCCAAAAAGAATAGTCAAAAAAAATCATGAATATTACATGCTGTTATATAACCTCACCTCACAAATTCATCTATATACCTCAAGTCACCCTTAAAGTAACCATATTTGACTTTTGGTCATTTTGTTAGTGTGAAGCTGAAACAACAGAAGCAAGGAAGCTGGTTATTATTTATAAAAAGTGGTGTCAACACACCACACTTCTGATTATAAAATCTTCTGGGGAAACAATTACACAACACTCTTACAGAAAACATTTCCCAGACTAGCATATTACTGGCAGATCCACAAAACATGCTAACAAGGATGTAAAGAGTTGCACGAGGGGCTTTCTGGTTCTCTAATTTTCAATCATGCGAGTAATCCATTAAGACATCAAATTTGATTAGTGACAGATTACCTTTACCTCTCCATTAAATCAGAATTTGAATTACCTTTAAAATAAAATTTAATGATGGTGTATATTTGCTTTGAGACCATAATGGGTGATAATACCTATTAGGAATGTCTGTTTTATATACAGGTGAAGCACATCTTTGGACCTTTATCACATCTTTCACATTTCAGTTTACAGAACTAGCCAGTGGCAATAACAACACATAAGGTCATGGTATTCACCATTACACTGTCCAATTTTAAGGCAAATTCGGACTTGTGACACTTCTTTGAATTGGACCGAATTTCAATTTTTGCCATGTGTCATTTGTTTGGGAAGGAGAGGTGATTAAGCTCTACCGAATGTCAATTGGATGGTTGGATGATTTTCTAACAATTGGATTGGCTCTTATGAGGGAATCACACAGTTGAATCATACAGTTGCTAAAAACTGATTGAGATTAACTCTGTGTCTGTGCCCTTACTGGACCTGCATGAAAACAGAACTACTGCAATGACAACCACAGCAATGACGCCACCCCCACCCCCCATCCCCCTCTCCTTTTTTTAAACCTCATCATTCTGCACTGAATGTTAAATAAATAAATAATAAATGTATTTGTGTTTTAAGCATCTTTTTTTCCCCCATCAACGTCACCAGTTTGCCAATACTTTGGCATACAATGGAACAAATATCCAATTTAGATGAGCCAATCAGCAAAATATGTAGCAAAAATGACCTAGTGACATGCTGCAATATCTGAGTTCTCATCCGGCTGTCATCCAGCAACTGAAGTGTAGCTGCCCCACCAGTGTCATGTCATGGAGCAACCTCAAAAAAAGAAAACTGAGGCCAGTAGCAGCCAATAGTTAGAGGAGTAGCTGAAGCCTTTGTGAAATCTAATACAGCTGTGAGAAAAAAAAGAAACAAGTGTAAATTCCTTTCAGCCGCCGTTACGCAAGCAATTTAGTTAAAGGTGCTGTATGCAAGTTTTTGACTCCTCTAAAAGCATAAAAATACCATAATATGTTTGCAGACAAATAAGAAACATGCTAAGTGAACATTCTTGTTTATCTGAAAAACAATGCTTAAGTCAGATATTCTGCTTTGAAAATGTCTGTTACATGCCAGAACACTGTCTTTGTTTTGGTTCTTTTAACCCACCCAAAGCCACTTTAGCCTATTATATTTTAGCACCCTGGGTTGCCTTGTTGGAAAACCATGTATTTTATTCAATTATTTATTCACCAAAATGCAACCTCCGGTGGACAGTAGAAGACTCCGAAATGAGATGCAGATTCAGAGTTCCACATGAGGTTATAAACAGCAAATAATGTAAATAATACGAGCGTAAACATTAGGTGAACAGGCTTTGCAGTGATAAGCTATTTGGCTGTTTGCACCAGACAAAACATGATAGACAGATAAAATATGCACTCACTCCCGAAATGGTAAGGTTTATAATATAACATCTATCTTTAACATTATTAAATGTAGATGCTGAATTACTGATACAGTTTGTGTTAGTTTGCATTATTTCACAGTTCATTTTATTTTCTGCTGATGCTTTTAGTAGTATGGCAATAAATGTCAAGTAAAATGGCATTCAAACTCGCATTATTAGCATTTAACACTGAATAAAGCACATGAGGTGTACCTGAGGTAATCACTGTCAGTTTTCTGTTGTTCAGCTAAAAGAAATAGAAGCCGTGTCTAACATATCAATTTAAGGTGTTGGTTAGAACAAAAACTCCTTTTAATATGGAAAATATTCCTTCTATAGTGTGTCGTTGCTTTTATTTACAATACATCAAACTGGCAACCTGTGCTTGCGTTTGTTTTGATCCAGGAATGCATTGCCTGGGCGATATGGCAAAAAAAAAAAATCTCGATTTTTTCATAAAGTTTGACCGATTCACGATTTCGATTTCGATTTTTTTATTTATTTTTTTTATTAATTTTGTTTTTACTGTGTAACTACCTTACCAGCTTACCTTGTTCATTTAAATTTAAATAAATGCTGAAACTAGTTTTTTTCATGCTCACTTTATAACACGGTTATGGCACTCTCTCATATAGGGATGCTAAACATAGCTACAATAGAAGTCACAGCACCCGTATTTATGTAGAGGTCATATGTTGTGCAGCTTTGTGCAAATTTTATTTGGAGAGAAAATGACCAAAATGTAACGTGAAGATAGAAAAGGATTGGAGGGGAAATAAATATTTCAAATCTCTGTACATAACAGAAAAATAAACAATGATAATGCAACAATAGTTTATCTGTATTAGTGGCATGGCAGAAATATAGATTTAGACAGGCCTTGTCAAAGTGAGCGGGCACTTTCACTAATAAAAAATATAGCACTTAAATTATTTCATAACAGTCAATAAAATAACAGCGGTTTTATATCAAAAGTTGGTAATGATATAAAATATACTACATTTTGATGGTAAAATATAACCATTTAAATGATTTCAGTATTCAAACATTAAATAACGAATGCATCAAGTTAAATCTAAAAAAACGAATGAAACAACACAGCATATCAGGATATAAAGGACTATATTTAGCAAAATGCTGCTCTTTTTATCTTTGTAATTTTATAGTTTTATTTTTGTTATTTTAATTATTTTTTGTCTTCATAAATAACTAACGAGCTATAGACAAATATCTGCTTGACGTTTTAGAAAATATTTGTGCGTAGCTACACCACCCAGTATATATTAAAGATTACCGTATCTATCTATATTTAAATGTCTATGTCTATATTTAATACATCTATCTATATTACATATCTATCTATATTTAAATGTCTATCTTATATTTAACTGAATTGTATAATGGCCTATAGCTGAAATGTTGAAAATTGCTCTATTTTATAAAACATTTGTCGATACGTATTGATATTTTTTTGGAGTACAAACTACCGACATTTAAGAATCCATATTTATTTTATTCATTCATTCATTTTACTTGTTTATTGATGCATATATGGGTTATGATTTAATTCATACAGTACCTTGCACAGCTACTGTGCCACTCCGTAATTCAAGCAAAAGTCCAAATTAAAGAAAGATTTGACTTTCTGCGGTATCGGAATCGCCCGAATCCAGGCACAGTAGATGGTATTCTGTTTTTGCACAGTGTTAAGAAAAGCGCCAAGTACACACAACATAGCTGCTGTTTAGGCTGAAGGGACGCCGTTTTTGTTCTCTTTTTCCTGTATATATAAAAGCTGAATCTGCTGTTAATAACGAACGATCCACTGTGACCTAAAAGGGGAAATAGTGTGGCCGCTTTAGGACTGCTTTTACGGAGTTGTAGTCCATAGCGAGGGGCATTGTGGGTAGTGTAGTTCGACACGCATGCTGTGTGATGTGAGCTCTCGCTGTGTACTGTGCGTGCGGTGAATTAGAGGGAGAAAGTTTTATCCGGTTTTGTTTTATGTTTACTTCAGTAATTCCACCCGGGAGCTGTTTTGCACTGTGAAACTGAAAACACTGAAATAAGTAAAAGAAAGGCATGCATCGAGTACTTTTGTCCGTCTCATCATTTGCTCGAGCATGAATTAACGAACTGTTACTCTGCCGCCGGACATTGCGGAGAAAGTTACACCTATCATCATGCTTAAAACAAAGAATTAGAATTATTAAAGTGGCGATCGGGTGCGGATATATATATCAGATAAAATAATATATGCGGGCGGGTGGATGATTAGAATGAAGGAGCGGACCTCCGCCTGTCGAGCCTTCTCTCCTCTCCTCGCGCGCGCGCCCTTCTCGGCGCGCTGCGGGACAGAGCCGCGCTGCGGGACAGAGCCGCGACGTCAACACACAGAATCAGCACAATTCAGCACGGTTGTCTAACAGTTTAGAACGGTTTGGCACGATAGTGGAAAAGCAGCTTTAATATTTTTATTTTAAAAAAAATCGCGATTTCTCGATTTTATAAAAAATAAAATCGTCTTAAAACGTAAATTCGAATTAATCGAAAAAAAATCGAAAAAAATCGCCCAGCCCTAGCCTAGTTCAACCACTGGGTGTCAAACTTACATAATGTACCTTTAAAAATCTCGCAAAATAACACAATTTGCACCTATCAATTTTAGTTATAAGCTGTGTAGCCTACTGTAAGTCTTTTAAAATTAAATGATGATAAAACTAAAATCAAAATACAATTATTTGGTAATTAATTCATGCTTTAAAAATAAAATGAATAAATAAATGCTAAAGCAAAAATCAAGAAATGTGCTCCATTGTGTGTAAATAACTGCATTTGTGCAGTACTACTTTTTTTCATAAAAACTATTAAAGTTATAATATTTCTAACAAAACATTTTTTCACAAACTTTTCATATTTGTGTCAATAAGCAGCAAACTTCCTGAACATATAAATGTTGACGCTCTCTCTTGCTTTGAAAGTTCCAATTGTCATTTTTTAGTGACAAAATAGGATTTTGTTTTTATTTTATTTCTTTGGAAAAGTATCACACTCTTCATTTTTCTAAATTGAAATTTCCACCTGACCTTATGTCTGTATAAAGTTCTGAAGTTTTCCTCAAAACAAAAATGTAAAAACGCTTCAAAGTATATTCCAATAATTTGCTGTCAAGTTCAGTTTAAATTTAGCTTGGTTTAAATTACAATTTTAAACTTGGTCTGTTGCACACTAAACACAATATCACACTCCTATCTCACACCAATTAAAACAAAAGTATGTAATTGCAATTTTTTTTTCTTATTTTAATCATGTTCTCTCACTGACAGGAGTTCCATGAGAAAAAAAAGAACCAATGATCACTCTAAAAAATGGATTGGACATACAAATGAGACTATATAAAAAGCCATCGCCCTTTAAACTAAAGTGCAAGAAAAGCTTCACTGTTAGTTAGTACACTAGCCAGTAGTTGAATCAAAGCACTAATTTTAAATGTATCTGGTATATTTCTATATGTTTTAGTCAAATGAGGCTTCACAACAAATCCAAGATGCCCACATGCAAATCCATTGTTTGTTCACATTGCATTTCAGCCTAACGGCATGAAATCCAAATAAAAGCTCTGCAATCCACTTGAGTAACACAAAAGTGGGTTGACAGCATAGTGGCACTGGGAAAACACATAAACGCTGATTTTCTTGAGCCCAAAGCTACTTATAATGAAGACTGTAAATAAGAAAAACTGTGAGAGAAGTCAAACAAAAGATTAAATCTAAAGAGGGCAAAAACTACAATGCTAGTGCATGACCGTTCACGATCAAACGATCTTTGATAGCAGCTTACAAACTTTGAAAGACCCCGTCTTACTCTGACAGTGTTTCAAAGATTAAAGCAGTATGCATAATATGCATTCAACACATAAGCATACTATAAGATCTTGTAGAAAGTCAGCTCAACAGACAGAAGATGTGAGTATCTATCCCAAGTGACTTTAAAAGGGAAACGGGCAGCATACTTAAGCCCTAATCACATGGGATTAGTTTTATCTGAGAACGTTGTGTGTTACAAATTATCACTCCACATCTGATTTTTGTAAAGTGCATTCGCATGTGAAAAGCGAAGCCTGTAATTTTACTAAAATGCTAGGGCTTCTCAATTGAGTGAAAAAAAAATCATAAAATCATTATTATATTGTTCATAATCATAATCCCAATTTAAAACTATTATCAATGGGCCATATGACCCAAACGTTTTGGAGATATAGTTGTTTGCCTATACGTAAGGTTGCTGTTACACAGAGACAGAATAAGACAAAGTAAAAAAGAAAACAAAATGTTTTTCACAATTAAAAAGTGTGAATTAAACTAATTCGTTTTTATTAAAGCTACAAAAGTGCTTCATTTAAGAGCAGTGAGTCATTTTGTCCTTGTTTGTTTGTTTTTTGTTTAATAATGATAAACACAGCAGGAATAAAGGTCGTTGTCAAGTCACTTTCACATGCAGTTTAGTTCACAACACTTTATGTTCCGTTAATACATAATAAACAATGGTTAATGAGAATAACCACTAAGTGCCGTGTGTTGATACATTTTTGCATGTATTTAACCATTTAAGTGCAGCTAAAAAATTACTTTACATGTGTGTTTTGCTCATCACAACGGCACAAGTTCTACTTCCTGCTTTTAAAAACATGAATAAATCAAATTAGGCATGGGACTATAACCAGCGTCAAGGTTTACCGTGGTTTGGAAAAGTCACGGTTTTGAAGCCACAAAAATTTTCAATTATACCATTCCTAGGGTATGTTAGGGATGGGTTGATAGACCGATAGACATCACAATCCTCTACCCCACCCACGTCGCAGAAGCAACCCGCTCACACGAAAAATACACACTTAAGCCCCGTTTACACTAATACAATGTTTTAGAACAAAAACAATCCATGTCCACAGTAGCGTTTCATCTACCATTTCTGAAAAGATCTCAGTCCACACTATACTGCTGAAAACGTACATCTCATGACCACACACACACACACACACACACACACACACACACACACACACACACTCTGGTATGCGCTGCAACATATGCGCACATCTGAGCTCCAGACAGTCAGCGGGTGCTTTGACAAAAAAATCCCAGAGAGCAGTGCATGTCGGACAGTTTATTAAGGATCGCGTCTCACTATAAAAAAAATTGTATCAAACTTGTCTTTATCTAACGACTCTAACTTTTGAATCTATCGGGTAACGCGTCGCAGCGTCAGAACACTGCTTCAATCTTTCACTTTCACGCTTGTACTTGTACTTGTAGGGATGCAACAATACAGTTAGCTTACGGTTCAATACATACCTCGGTTTTTTAACACGGTTTTCGGTTCGGTTCGGTTCTGATGGCTTAACACATAAGTGTTTTTTTTATTGTTATTCTATGCTTAGGCAATAGGAACAGTAAGAAAGAGAAAAAATAAAAACGATTTATTGCAATACTCCTTTATTTTACTTCAAAGCCAAGAAAGGTACACTAGTTCCTAGTGTATTGTATAATAAAAAAATTAACACTGAAATCTTACCGCTGCGGGTAGCCTTTGTGCAAACTGGGGAACACATAAATTCCTACATTTTAAAAATAAACATACATGTGAAGTTAATGAACATAAATTGACCCTTTCAAATAAACACATTTGTACTTCAGTAAATATAAATAAACCATCTTAATTAAACTTAACACTGCCTTTGTTATTTTTATATGTCTTACGGAACCAGTTGGATATGTTTGCTGGAAGGATTCAGTGTGGGATTGTTTTTTTTTGGAGGTCTTTATTACCTTCTCTGCTATTCTGCCTTCAGACAGTGATATTGCTGGGTAATAGCGACGCAGATGTGCAGTCATGTTGGAAGTGTTTCCGTTTGATTAGTCTATGTGTAACCGAAATGTCCCAACACTGCGGATTTGAAAGACACCGGCATCTTATTGCTCCCTCACTTCACCGCCGCTCGCCATGTTAAAGTGTGGAATGATGGTGGAGCGCCCCCTAACTTTAGAGCATAGTGATTGAATATTTACTCGCGGGGAGGAGTTTCCTCATCTCAGCTCGTAGACTTACAGGCACACACAAACAGTCAGTTCGGAGAGAAATAAAACGCACATAAATTATTTAAACGTAAAACCGGAAAAACGGCAATTCACAAGCGCGTATTGAACCGTGGATGTCGTACCGAACGGTTCAATATTGTATTGAGAATTGTGGCATCTCTAGTACTTAGTAATTTTTGTGAAAACCCCAGATACTGTTGGTTGGTTCCTGTTGGTTGTGTACCTTTTTTACCAGCCAAGTTTGTCGACTGCATTATAACGACACAGATCACTCTGCCTATTCCCGCGGAAGAAGTGATTGACAGGTGGTAATTTGTGTGTAACTATTCTTTATTTATTCATGATTTGGTTATGGGTAAAACAAAGACCACGAGGGTCAGGTAGTTGAAACGATAGGCTACAAATAATTAATTTGTCATGAATTAATTAATTATTCATAAATAATTAATTCACCGCTGCCTACGGCGATGATGCCATCGCGATGTTTCAGATTAGACATCGTATCATCCGTACCATCGTAACACCGTCTCTATTCTTTGCAAAAAGTGGATAAAAAGGTGCATGAAACGTATATATGACCCCAGCAAATTCTGCCTAAATCACAGAGATGTCGATTTACACATGACTTATATTATATTACTATATCACAGGACCTTAGTGTTCAGCAAAAAAAAAGGTAATTTACAGGGGAATTCTAACTTTACAAATTACAGACATGGCCAATTTGAACAGGATTAAGAACACAGACAACCTATGCAATAATAACAAATGACTAGAGGTCCTGAGGTGGAGTGGTTCTATCAATTGAAGTGGCATATCAAAAATGAAAGATGGCTGATCACATGCAGCATATTAAAGGAGGCTTCTCAATACCTGCATCATACCCTGGAAAATAACACCTCAAGGAATACTTGAATACCACCTGATCAGATCTGCAAGGTCAGGAAGGCTACCTTTTCATTTAGGTAGCGAAGATATTTCTATGAGCCATGACAGAAAAATCAATAATGTGCCCCTAGCTACTCTTCAAGTGAGAATATTTATTTAACAAAGGAAATCTACTAAAGGTAGATTTATTTCTTTTCAGTTTTACAGAGATAAGGGTAATACTTGTCTTATCTGACTTTTACGGCGAGGTCATGATGTGCCCTTAAGAGTTTTGACAGAACAGGAGTTTATGCAATAATTCAACGAAAGTCGATATGTCTTATGGACCCTTTTCACAAGACTGTTATGACACGTTTAAGGGTCATCATAATCTTAAATCCTTGCAAGTTTTTCATATTTTAATTTTTTTTTTTAAACCTATGAACAATTATATGCATTTATGAATATATTACATCATCTTTGTGTCAAATTACAAAAAACGAATTACAGCTTATGCGAGGTGTTTCTAATGCAGCATCTATAGGGCTGAGAGTAAATTTGACATTATTCTCTCCTCTGACTGCTGTCAACAGTCTCACACAATTTTTTTTCTTTTTCTGAAAGTCTTGACAACACCATTGTGGAGTTTTTTTTTGTAATATTTCAGCAAATAGAATTGTAAAAAATGTATTTGTTGTACTCTTTCATTCACTGTGCTCTAAGGCCCAATTCCAATTCTATTTTTGTACCCCTTCCCCTTGGCCCTTAAAACCGAGTGTGAAGGGGATGGGCTTCAAAATTTACCCCTAAGAATTGGGACACCACTACAACACCTGCACACATCATCGCATGTCATCGCGATCTATTGCTTCATATGATACCAGACGATCGCGACTGCTGTAGTTATACCAGTTGTGTTATTTTTTTGGTATTTATCTTCAGGAAATCACTAAAGGCATATATTATGTTATCATAACGATCTAATGTGGCAATAAGATCTTAACTGAACTGTGTATTTACACCGTGGCCATATTCATCTATGTAAACACACGAAAACAACATTAACATTATAGCAGACACTGTAAAAAGCTAATGTCCAGTCACTAGACTTTTCTGACAGGGTATTCGAGTGTCATCGAGTGTCAGAATGTTATGGGACTGCTGTACAGGAGTTATTATTATGGATTATAGATAGCGAAATTTTATTTTAGCATATTTTTTAAAAAGCATGAAGGTAAAACACGAATGCGGTTTTGAATATATTAAAACATGTGCTTGTTTGTTGTAAAAATACTTAATAACAACAAAAAATACTAATTTGTGGATCTCCTTACTTCCGGGGGCAGTCATGCTAAGGGGTAGAATAGGGATTAGGCCTAAATTTACCCAACTATGACGCCTTCTGCTACTGAGAAACCCGGAAATGAGAAAAGGGTCTATTGGTATAGATATCTATTTATATCTATATCTATATCTATTTATATATAAAACTTTTTTCCACTTTTCCTTTAATCTGCAATTCTTATGATCTTGAATTGCATGACCTGTAGGATCATACAGACTCACAATACAACTTGCTTCTGACAGTCTGTAGGACTTCTTCCTGCACTATTTATCTACAGTCTGCATTTGTTCAATGTAAAGAGAATTATTTTCAAAACTGAATATGTTGCGTTTTCTGATGTTAGTGCATTTTGTGAAATAAAAAAGAAAAATAAGTTTAGACCACCATACCAGATTTATGGTAATCAACAAACTGGAATAACTAAAGTGGTTTTATGAATACGGTCACCAAGGGGTCAAAGTTTAGCTGTCTAACATGGCAATATTATCCCCTGCTGGTAAAGGCCACAACTACCCTGTAGCAGCATAAAAGCATTTTATTCATAGAATGAATTCATATTGGCATTCATAGATGGCCATAAAAATGCCTGCATATTCTGCACTGATTGCATTAGATAGACCTGGGGAGAACATGTAAACTCCACACAGAAATGCCAACTGACCCAGCCAGAGCTCGAACCAGTGACCTTCTTGCTGTGAGGTGATTGTGCTACCCACTACACCACCGTGACGCCGAGTTCAGCTTCATGTTTCCCAAAATCACTGAATACTGCCATTTACGATTTTCTTTTAAGGAAATGCAACAATGCAAGTTAGTTACCTATGATGACATCAGCCAAACAGAATCATTATAATATTTTCCAGTGGCTACATACACATTCTAATGCATAGCTTCACTAGGTACATTTTTCCACTTGATAAATAAACCTGAAACACGATAATGTTGAAGGAAAGTATTAGTTTTCTCATTCACCATGCGTTGTTTGTGGGTAGTCGAAGCATAACAAACTTAAAATACAGAAGTCAAAATTGGCACCTGGAATTAGAAAGTAATTTACAGGTCCCACAGGTGCAAAGTTGATAACAGGTTATTATCAGTGACTTTTTAACTGCTGCTTTGAGGATTTCCAGCTTTAGAATTGTGATTACATGCTTTAAAAAGAAGTTTGAGTACAAAAGCAGTATATATTAGAGGTAGTGGGTGTCTGCTGCTAAAAATAGCATCTGTGCATGCTCTCATAAGTGATTCTGCATCAGACTAAAAGGAGAGAAATTATGTCAGTTTCAAAACAAACCTGCTGTTTAATGGTAAACATTCAAGTTTGTCCTCTAATATTTGCTTAAATACATAGTAAGTGATAATTCTGGCATCATTTACTCACCTCTATGCTGTTCCAACTTTTGTTTGAAGTCTAAGCATGTCAATAACCAACACTTTCTACTGGTTGTCGAAAAATAATGGGAGAGAACATTCAAAATATTCTCATTTGTGTTCTGAAGATGAACAAATGCACTTAAGATGAGTGACATGAGCGTGAATAAATTACAATTTTTGGGGGAGGTGAAGTACTGCATCAACTCTGAGCACATTTGACCATGCCAAAGATTAAAGTGACCATGATGCTGAGTATTAATATTTTTTATGCATTTTGTTTTCAGTCTCATGTCATCCCTTCATTAACTTCCATCGAATTTACAAGTAAAAGTGAAGAGAAATGCTTTAATAACCAGAGGCAACATGGTGCAACATTTATATTAAAAATGAAAATATTCTTGAGGTTCCTTCTTCTGCCACACTTGCTGCAGTACCCTCCTGAGACCCTCAAACACCCCTTCTGAAGGTGCCTCAAATACTGTGTACCCACAGAAGTTCAAAATATGTTTTGAGTGCCTCAAAGCCGTTGTCTTCTGATAGGGTTACTGTGGGAATTATTAAAAGTCTTTATGGTTATTGCATAAAGTTGCATGTTTCTCATAAACTGTCCATTGAAAAGGTTGTCTAAAAGGATTTCAATAAATGTGAGAACCACAAATAAGGTATAAAAATTAAAGTAACATTCTTTTTACAAATACTGTAAACAAATTTTTGGTGGTGGTCAGGAGAGACCCACTTGAATGATTGAAAAGCCCATCGGGTGTATAGCCATATACACAATAAATGGGCTATAAAAATGCACATTTTAGTCAAACGTACATCCTGCTCGTCATTTTAACATTTTCTGACATATGAAGCACATTGTTGCACATTGTCTTCAGAAAAAATATTTATAGCTCAAAGTTATATTTAAAAGGCTAATCAAAATGTATTCATCTAACATTACAAATTTGTCAAATATGTTTACTATAAAGGCTTAACCTATAGCCTAGACTGTATGTTATGTGTAGCCTATGTTAACTTTACAGATTATTGATTTGAATAAATAAAAAGATAATAATAATAATTTATAATACTTTTGCTCTAATCAAGTATGTCGCACAGCAAAGAGGATTGCAGTTTCATATCTACCTTTATTTGCACTAAACTCATGAATATAAAAACTATTTTGCTTGAACTGTTTTATATTAACACAGCTAATTTCTTTACTTCTCAAAACCTCTAAAAAATACTTTTTGCGACCTCTGAACCCAAACACTCAACTCCAGAAAGATGTGATGGATGTGGGAAAAATAAGTTTGCACAAGTGAACGCGTTTGGCAGCAGTTTCTTCCATATCCCTGGGGTCATAGTGGTACGCGCGCAATAATTTAAAGCGCGAAATATTATAAACAGTAGTTTAACCGTCACTCACCTTCTGTTGACGTCGAGCCATATCTGTGGGCTGTTTAGCGTTAAACGGATACGCGATACATCTCAACACAAACACATAAATCTGTAGTTTAATTTTCCTCTCCGCTTCCTCTGTTTTAAGTCTCTCCTGCTCGGTTTTGTCCGCCTCAGCAGGAGAAGGAACCGGTTCCTTGGTTTGGGTTCGCGAGACATCCGAAGTCTTTTCAGGTTTGGGACTCTTTTTTACAGGTTTCCCAGTTTTAACGGGTGGCTCGTCCTCAGGTGGCAGTTCCCCCTCAGATTCCTCGCTGGAGGACGGGTCCAGCATAATCGACACTAAAGAGGCGACAACTCCTCACAGCTGTGGAGAAAGCCAGGAAACCCGAGAGGTTTCTGACGACCTCGACCACAAAAGCTTATTTTTTCTGAGAGAATGTCAAATGTGTCAGTCGCGACACTTTTGAGGGCGGAGTCAATCCGAGAGCGATTCCGTGACGAGGGATTTGAGCCACATTCTCCTTTTTCTTTCCAGAGAAGAGAGCGCAAGCATGTGGAGGTTAGTGCAGAGTTATGCGAGACAGGTAGGCAACCTGTGGCATGGACAACATGCAACACGTGGGAGGTCCCCTTCTTAAAGGTGCAGTCTGTTGATACCGATGCAATTTTATTTCTTTTTAATGTTCAATTATTTTCAAAAACATACGCCTCACTGACAAACAGGTTCACTGCACAAGGTAATTCTGTGTACATCAGCCTTTGGGCAGTAAAGGTATAGTAGAAAATAAAACGAATTGTATAGTATAAATATGTAGAACAGAAGTCTTACTGATTATTAATTTGCAAATATTGTTTTACAAATAATTAATATTATTATTTTATAATTATTTTACCAAGTTCAGGTCAGGATTAAATTTTAATGGTAATTCTTATAACTGTATTTTGTGTAAGTTTTCTTTTTAAGGTATATACAGTTGAAGTCAGAATTATTAGCCCCATGTTTATTTTTTCCCCCAATTGTTGTTTAACGTAGAGAAGATTTTTTCAACACATTTCTAAACATAATAGTTTATTTCATAATAGTCATTTCTAATAACTGATTTAATTTATCTTTGCCATGATGACAGTAAATAATATTTTACTAGATATTTTTCAAGACACTTCTATACAGCTTAAAGTGACATTTAAAGGCTTAACTGGGTTAATTAGGTTAACTAGGCTGGTTAGGGTAATTAGGCAAGTTACTGTATAACAGTGGTTTGTTGTGAAGACAGTCGGAAAAAATTAGCTTAAAGGGGCTAATAATTTTGACCTTAAAATGGTTAAAAAAAATTAAAAACTGATTTTATTCTAGCCAAAATAAAACAAATAAGACTTTCTCCAGAAGTCAAAATATTATCAGACATACTGTGAAAATTTCCTTGCTCTGTTAAACATCATTTGAGAAATATTCATAAAAGAAAAAAAAATCAAAGGGGGTCTAATAATTCTGACTTCAACAGTGTGTGTGTGTGTGTGTGTGTGTGTGTGTGTGTGTGTGTGTGTGTGTGTGTGTGTGTGTGTGTGTGTGTGTGTGTGTGTGTATGTATATATATATGAAGAGTTCAGATGCAAATCAGACCTCCTTTCTTGTAAACGAGCATTTTCTATCAGGCTCCTATAATTAGGTTCATAAGTTTCATTTTGTATGTAATGAAAAGTTTATTATCTAGTAAATAAAATAACTTTTTTTTTAAAAAATGTCACTTAAGACAATTCTTTGTTTTTTAACAAGGTAGATTTTCTTTTGCATCAAAACCAGCTAAATCCACATCTGCTTTTTATGCAAAACCCTCTAAATCCACCTATTGGAACAAGACAGTGTATTTAGTTGAAAATCACTAAAGATGCAATTAGAAAATATATTACCAAACATAAAACACATACACAAACCACCTGAAATTTAAAAAACATAAATCTGTTAAGTAAGTGGCAGTTCATTCCACTGTGATAAACCAGGGACAAAGCTGAAGGAAAATGAATGAATGAAATCTGTCAAGTAGGTGCATTAATCAATAACATTAAAACTGACATTAATTAAATCTTAGCTATCTGTTGACATTTCTGATATTTGGGATTTAGATTTAATGTAAGTAGAACAATGTAAACATTGTAAACTAAGCTTGGTAGATTCAATTAATGTAGTGTAAAATCATTGTGAAACATCAATATCTGTGCATTGTCCTTTAATATTAAAAGCTTATCAGACGTATAGGTATTATGAAGTCATATAAATAATGTATAGTTTTATACATTATATTTATCTTTTAAAAAATGGCTTACATTAGCAAATAAAACACAAGGTAGGCCTACTGGGCAAAAAGGGGATGTCTCTAAGACAATTTTAGAAGCTGTCATTCATTCATTCTCACCATACTTAAGGTGTTGGTCCCTTGTTTATCCTCATAGCATCCACGTGGGATAAAAGAACAGCATCTTAACTCTGTCTTTCATGAAACGCAGTTCCTGTTTAATGTATAGTAAATCAGACCCATTCAAAGTAGCGTCGCTCCACAAAAACACATTATAAATGCATGTTACACTTCCGACTGTATAATGGGTTTTCTTTTTCTTATAATGCAGTTTTGAGGTAAGGGTCATTTTCATTTGCCATCCACTGACAGTCGGACAGGCTCATCCAGTTCATCAAACTCCGTCTTTTAAAATCAAAAGCGGAATATGTCTCCTCATAAAAGCCAGCTCATCAGCGCGCTGCTACATTGAAAACATATGATTCGATTAGCGCTTTCTGATTGGTTCTCGGGATATAGCGGCTTTTGCTGTCAAATGCAAGTGCTGTTTAGCGGCTTTTGCCAACCAACTGTTATTTCTGAATGCGCTGACGCTGCGATTTAGATGATTTGAAGCAAATCTATTTGTTGATGGTGTACTACGGGCCTAAAGCATTCAGTCAATGTCATTATCTCATTTTTGGTGGAAGTGGCGTTTAGCGGCTTTTGCATCTGAACTCTTCATATAGTTGTAATCAGAATTATTAAACCCCCTTTGATTTTTTTTTCTTTTTTAAATATTTCCCAAGTGATGATGTTTCACAGAGCAAGGAAATTTTCACAGTATGTCTGACAATATTTTTTCTTCTGGAGAAAGTCTTATTTGTTTTATTTTGGCGAGAATAAAAGCAGTTTTGAATGTTTTTAAAAACATTTTAAGGTCAAAATTATTGGCCCCTTTAAGCTATATTTTTTTGATAGTCTACTGAACAAACTATTATCATACCATAACTTCCTTAATTACCCTATCCTGCCTAGATAACCTAATTAACCTAGTTAAGCCTTTAAATGTCACTTTAAGCTGTATAGAAGTTTCTTGAAAAAAATCTAGTAAAATATTATTTACTATCATCATGGCAAAGATAAAATAAATCAGTTATTAGAAATGAGTTATTAAAACTATTATGTTTAGAAATGTGTTGAAAAAATCTTCTCTCTGTTTAACAGAAGTTGGGGGAAAAATAAACAGGGCGCTAATAATTCAGACTTCAACTATATATATATATCAGTTGAAGTCAGAATTATTAGCCATTAAAAGCCATAAAAAATGCATAACAGATGTTACCATCAGTAACACATCCAGGAGACCGCAGGGCTGGGATTATCAAGAATCTTAAAAGGGATTTTATGGTTTAGTGCAGGGGTGCTCAATCCTGGAGATCTAACTTCCTGTAGATTACAGTTGCAACTTATGTCAAACACACCTGCCTGTAATTATCAAGTCTTGTTCAAGTCCTAATTAATTGGTTCCCTGGCTTCATCCATCTAGGCCTCAGCTCCAGAGTCAGTAAATGAGATCAGGTGATAGACTAGGGCTGTTTCTCAATCCCAAGAACACAGAGAACGGACTTGGGTTCTTGTGGAGACCGGTCTTGCCAGGTGTCCTCGGAAGAACGAACTCGGGAGACCACGAGAACAGAGAACGTGTGGGAAATGAGATGCTGCGTTACAAATATACATTGCACAATATAAATAAAACCGATTTTAATAAAAATTTCAGCAAATAAACACCCTTAATGTGTTTATTCCTTTATTAAGATTTTCATGGTAATGTTATATTCACCGTCTCATTTAGGGAAACTCCTGAGATAAATAAGTTATATCTCTGAACTTTAATAATAAACCTATATAAAATGCTGCACTTCCCACCTCCAGTCTCAATGACTTCTGGAACTTCTAGAGCGAGTTCGGTGCTCAAGTCTGCATCAGAGCATCCTCGATATCAAGTACACATCTGGGAAGTTTCACGCGTCCTTCATTCTTGCGGTCTTGAGTTTTGGAACTGAGCTTTGGCAGTTGATGATGACGTTACACGAGGACGCAAGGTCGCTGAAGAACGCATATTGAGAAACAGGCAAACTCTTACAGTGAAGAGTGGCAGTCAGTGATTGGCAGGACTTGAATAAAGGGAAAAGGTCACGCTCGACAGTACTCCCGGGTCTACTGGCAAGCTATCTCTTTTACTGGGCGTCTAACATCTGGTCAACGCTGGTTTCTCCACCAGCCAGCGCTGGTGCCCCACATCCGAGATGTGCATGCTACCGAGTTGCATAGGTTCCAGAACAGGTCAAGAATTGGCACCTAACAAAGGAAAAGAACCACAGATGCGGCAGCTAAGGTTGAGATGTTAAGGTCAAAGCGAGAAGGGAGACCATGAAACAAGAGCTCGTCTTTTATCTTAGGGTTAAGAACCTCCAGGAAACGTGTGCTAAGTGCTGGCTTGTTTCACTCAAATGTGGCCGCTAAAATGCTAAATTTTATCACATAATCAGCTGTAGACCTTCATCCCTGGCACAGAGCAGCAAGAAGACGCAATGCCTTGCATTGAATGGATTGATTGAAGACTCTGATCATCTCCTGCTTAAAAGTGGGGAAGTGATAGCAGCACTAAGCATTAGACTCCCACAAAGCACTTCCTCAGTCTCCCGTTCTCCTTGTAATGAAAGAGATTACAAACGCCACCCTGGAACGATCATTGGCATAGGTGGACAGTTGGAGGGAGAATAAATACCATGTCAAATTGTGTCAGAATCGCCTGACACTCTGTAGACTGACCTGAGTAGTGTGGCAGCTCTGTGACCTGAGCTGATAAGCCCTCCTCGACGTGCCTGGTGATTGACAGCTCCTCCTTGGCTCCTTTTCCGGCCATCACAGGGGGTACGCAGACTGGTCAAAACAAAACTGAAACTTAACCCTCGGGGCTTACAGTGAGGGTGGTTGTTGAGCTCAGCAGGGTGTGGGGCAATCCACCGGTAGCAGAGTGGGTCCCAGAGCTGGCAACCGCAACCGAGTGTGAGGCTGATCTTTGATAACAGGAAGACTGCACAGAGCACAGGAATGAGACCTCACAAAAAATGAGGCAAAAAGACAAAAAGTCTCAATAATCTGGTAATAAGCCTCCAGAAAGAACAGGTATATGTAGAGGGCAAAATCAGGGCAAAAGGGCAGCAGGTATGTAATGTGTGCACGTCAGTGCTGATAGAAACCTTTCAGCCATAGACCCTTTCAGACATAGAAAGAGAAGTTGGTCATTCCGAATCTTTTAATTGTAGAATATGGCATCTTTATAATGTCATTAAATTCAAGTCCAAAGAAAGGCTAGTCGTCTATGAAAGAAAATTGAGAGTATAAGATAATGTGAAGAATTTTAATGGACAGCCGACAGTGAAAAATCATACTTGAGTAAAAGTACCATTACTTGCCAAAAAATGTATTGCAAGTAGAACAAAAGTATCTGTTCTAAATACTACTCAAATATGAGTAAAAGTCTTTCTAAAAGTACTTAAGAGAAGAGAGTATTACACTTTAATATTTATTTCACCTTATATTCTGCAAATGTAAAAAAAAATGTAGCCTTATATCAGTACAATTTTCTGTTAAGGGAATTTGTTTGTGTAAGTTAAATGATTAAACATTCATGGACAATTAATTTAAAATTTGAGATTAATTTAATGTGTGAAAATTGCGTTAATATGCACCTACTGTATAATAAGCCAACAGAAAGCAGGTTGATGTGTTTATATATGGAGAGAAATCTATGTCATCTAAAGGCAAAAATTTGTTATAATGTTTTTAATCCATTTTATCGAGTGAATTACATGCTAGTCGTACCCTGACTAACATGTTACGGGTGTCCAGAAGTTGGTCCCACAAACCAACCTTGTGCAGCAGTATTAATACATCCATTAGATATCATTGGCATCCTCCTAATGCTTCTGTACAGTACAGTACATGTTTCCTGCATGAGTTTTCTGTTTCATGGGATGGAAATCACAGGACTGATTATTATTTTACTTAGCCAATTGCTGTAAATAACAAAAAAAAAACATATAGTGACCAGAGGTTTATGTTAAATGGACAGAGAACTTGTCAAGTTTACTTTAGTGATAAAAGTAAGTTTAGATGTTCAAACATGTTGCTAAACCAAGGAAACAATAAACCCAAAGTGTGTAAAGAATCCATAGTTGGAGGAGAAAGTATCATGGTTTTGGGGGTAGTTTTCTGAAGTATGGACTTCTTATACATCTACATGCCAGACATCTACATCAGAAGCTCTTTTGGCAGCATCTGAATCTGTCCCCGCATTCATGTTCCAATCAGCCAGCAATGTTCATGTGTAACAGTGTTCCCATCAAAATGCAACTCAAAACAGGACCACATAGATGAAGGTGCCAATAACACTAAACCAGCCTTCTTGACCTGAAGGAGTGTACATGTGGATCCATTCATAATGACTAAAAACAAAAGCAACTATAAACATAATGATATTCTAAATATGTCTGAATAAGACTTGAACATCATCAGTGAACAGATCCTCTGTCAGAGCAGGCATCTGTGTGGGTAATTGGAGTGTCTGATCCCCATATGTACATACTGTAAACACCACAAATTTTTGCAAACTCTTCCAAAACACATTTCTTTAGCAAACATCCATTATAAAAAACATTCAGCAGCCATGTTACCAATAATGAAGTGTGTTTGAGCAAAAAGAAAAAAAAATGACAATTGTTACCTAAGGTCACAGACAGAATAGGGCTTTATAACTAGTAATGAACGCAACTGAAATGTAGTTAATCACAACAAACGTAATTTCTTTGAAAAACAATCTAAAATATAAAGTGTATTAAGCTTGCTGACCTGTGCATACAAAGCAAAGTTATAAAGACACACACAACAAGTGTGGAGTAAATATATTTCTAATTGATAAACTTAATAGTCCACAAACCATAATTATCATACAAGAAATAAGATTTAAATAATACATAATCAGATTAGACCCTTCAGACAAGCTGCCATTACCTCAAACGCAACTGAACAGTGACCTTGAATTGCAATGGCTGCAGGATTTGAGCATGAATTATCATAACGTGGGCGGTTTATAGAATTAGTTCTCATCACTGGCTCACTTTGAGAACAAATATTAGCCCAGGCCCATTCAAATGGCATATTAAAACCTCCTTCTTTGTTTTGCATAAGCTGCCCCATTAAAGTCACATCGATTAGTATACAGTTTTATTTTCAGATCCTCTCCCCTAATGAATATGGGAAGAAATTATAAGATATATTTTCAGATTCCTTTTTTTTGTAGTTGCATGGCTTGTCTGTAAACACCCTTCTCTGCAGATACTCACCCATAGATGCCAATTGTTCTGTGTAACCTCTTTTCATCAAAGCTAATCTGCCTCTTGAATCACTTTGATAAGACTTCCACCGAGACTAGATTTGTCAAAACTGTGAAAAGTTCAATTAACACTGATACAGTGATTTTTCAAAGCAATGTTTATTAAAATAAGTGTGAATTCCCACTAGTACATGATGACTATAAATGGTTCAGGTTATATTTAAAAGTTTTGTTTTTGTTTTGTTTTTTTTAATACAGACTTGTCATATTGAAATCTCAAACAAAGAAATATTTCACAAAAAATATGAACAAGTAAAATAAACATTGATGTTGAGTTGCCTTTTAAAATATATTCCATTCTGTGAGGTGAAACAAACAAAAAAAAAACCCCAATATATATTTCACCAATATTCACCAATATATATATATATATATATATATATATATATATATATATATAGTTATAAGTTACTGTTAAAGAGTGTCTAATGCTGAAAGTAAGACTATATTCTATTCAGTTTTGAATTTTAGCTTTGCTGTTTGTTAATTTTTTCAACATTCCACACATACTATTCACTTATCTGTGTACAAGTACCTGCTAGAGGATAACAAAAATATACAATATTATAAAACATTAAGTGCTATGGTTAGACAACAAGACTAACCCTGTCTTGCAAACTCAGCTTAAAGCTTAAAACATATTTAATATAAAACATTCTGTATAATCACAAGCTTATAATACAAAAACATATAAACAAACACGTTTCAAGACCAGTTTTCAGTCTGTAGTATTGGATAAGGTAGGATGGTTTTAACTTCTTGTCCAGGTGATCCAAAGGAATGAAACAATTGGATTGTGGATTAGGCACTGTCAACTGAAAATGGGATTCCGTGTATTTTAAAAACTAAATGTTCACATTTCTAAAATGTTCAGAGTTATGGTCATACTCCAGTGCTGTTTACCACCGGTGCCCAGTCTGGGTAGGTGTCCAACTTAAGCAGAGGTGTTCCCCAAGTTGTGAGAGCTAAGAGGACTGTAAGAATACCTATAACGTTTACACCCAGCCCTGCTTTTACCTACAAAGTCAAAAAAGAAAAAGAAAAAAAAGCTTAGTTATTGCAAAATACAATAAAAGTATTGCCAGCTAAAAAGGTTCTGAGAACCTTCAAAACATCCAGTTTTTTAGACAATTTATTAGCATTATTTTTTGGTTATAATAACATTAATCAAAAAGATTCGTTCACACAAACATTTACAATGCAAAACTACTTGCACAGAGCAAAGCATAAGGACTCACCATGTCCATGCTTGTTAGATGACCATACGTGAAGACAATAGCATTAGGGGGGTTAGAAACCGGAAGCAAGAATGAGAAGGACACAGACAGGGCCGTGGGAATCAGCATGTACAGAGGGTTGACTCCAATTGCCTCAGCCTGACAAAGATTATTTGTGATGAGAGTAGCTCAGAAAGGTGACATTATATTCTACATATGCTGAAACAACACATACCAAGGGTGCCAGTATAGGCAAAAAGATTGTCATTGTGGCAGCATTGCTGGCAACCTCTGTGATAGATGTGACAATAAGGCAGGCAATGGTGACAGTAGCTAAAGGTGGAAGACTTCCCAAGGGAGTCAGCAATTCAGCAACCCAAGACGATAAACCAGAAATCTGTGGGGTGAAAGAAACAAAGGGAAAAATGTCAGCTCGTCTTTGGAAGACATGCACTCTAAGGTGAGTCAAAGTGTCCAGCCAAAATATTAATGAACTCATATGAACCTGCTTTCATGAATGTACTAACATCTCTTTGTATGCTTGTCAACAGAGACTGGAGTCGTAATTTAGCTGTTTGTCAAGATACGGGATCTGGACACCCTGATATTCCATATGGAGAATGCAGCACAGTAGTCACCCTTTCTGCTTTGAAGATTTTAAAGACTGAACTTGCCATGACATTTGGATGTCTGGATCAAAACAGGGCTGGAGCCTTGATGATAAGACCCCGCCCAGCCCACCTACACCAGGGGAATATTAAGAAGTAGGCTAGGCACTCTTGTTTCTAGTCTTTGCAACTGACAGTGGTTTGTTATGCTGAAACGATGTGCTTCAGTGCCAGTCTTATAATGGAGGCATGTAATTAGCTTGAACGGAACGTCAAAGCAGACAGAGAGTGACACAGTAGAATTGTTGTTCTCTGCGCAACGTTAATAGGCTGCACGCTGCTACACGGCTTTGATGTGATCCGTCTTTTCATTTATTTCTTTTAAAAGGGAATTATTGTTTAAGATTTTGAGCAAAGGCAGCAATTGAGCTGTCCAGGGCTGTTCAAAGTCACTAGTGAATTAGACTGGCCTGTTTAAATGAATCCAGGCCAGTTAATTGATTCTTTTATTAATGTGGTCTTGTACTTTTGTATTCATTCCTCTCCTTTTTTTTCTTTTCTTTTGCAGGTATAATTGGGTTTCCATTAAATGATGATCCTACCTTTGTTCCTTCAGCCAAAGCAAAACCACCACCCACGAGCAGACTGATCTCCCATGGCATACAGGCCTGGAAGTCCTTCCATGTTATCAAGGCCTCTGTAACATGGATAAAAAATGTATATCATCAACAGAAATGCTGACAGTGCGCCTCTAATCATACTGAAGGTTTTCAAAGTTGTCGTACCGTAGTGATCTGCGTTTAGTTTGTGCGAGGGGAGGAGGAAGAACAGGAATCCCAGCAACAGCGCTACAGTGGCATCCGTAGCGTAACCTGGGTTACTAAACAAATAACATATAAGGATTTTAAAAGGATGCATTTAAGACTTCTGAAGTGAAGTAGTTATCCGTATACTGTATATACATCAAAAGAAGTTGATAAATGTAAATACACTCACTCAGAAAACAATGACGACCAGCCTGGCATGAAACCTGGATTTCTTGTAAACCACAAAATTGCCATCAGAACGAATATGATCAATGTAACAATCTCCTGGCCACTGGTTTAAAAGAGAAACAGAGAAATATATTTCTGATTAATTTAGACATTTCTACCCTAAACACTGGATTACATTACACAAGTTTCGCCCCAATTTGAGGACTGGAGGAATCTGTAGATTTTGGGTAGCTGATGTTGAAAGTCTTCTTAAAGAAACAACAACTGCATAGCATGTTGGGTAAGTTTACTAATTAAACTTGTATTTGGATTACATTTCAAATTACTTTGTCTGAAAGATAACTTAATTACTGAATAGGTAATTTAACTTGACCATATAAGTCTATTACAAATCCACATAAATCTCAGGCAATACAAATTAAACTCATTTAATTCTTTAAATTTGAGTCAAACAGGATCTTTTTATTTGTATTTATTTCAAATGAAAGGAAAAAATTGTCAAACATGATATGAGTTAATCCAAAAGTTTTAGATTTTATTTATATTATTCTTGTGCAATTGTTGGATTTAAATCTTTACATAAAAACGTCTATATTATGCAAAATATATGAACAACAATATATATATCAATCATCTTGGTAAATGTAACCTTCTTTAGTTGAAATAAAAAAACATTAAAGAATATATTTGTATAACAAAAAAATACAATTGCTTTGCTTCCCTGAATTGAATTATATAGAACAGTTGAATTTATGTATAGTATTTATGGCAAGTACAGTATCAGTAACTGTGTTAATTGAATTACATAAAAATAAAAGGTAATCCCTTACTTGTCAGAAACTAATTACATTGTAACTATTTATTCCCAGGACTCATAGCATATAAAGAGCTAATTTTTCATTAGTCTTTTTGTTTTTTTTCTTTGTTTTTTCTTTGAAAGACCTCAAACATTTTATATTTTTACAACATATATTGTTTTAATTAGTTATGCATTACGATGCACATTTCTGTGTGAGTTTGCTGAGTTAGGTTGAGTGATATGCAAAATATTATTTTGTAACTAAGGCTCAATAAAATGTTTTTATTTATCAATAAAATGTCATTTGTAAATCAAAATTATAATTTTAATTTCAACATTCATATTCTAAAATATATTTTAGCAAATATATATTTTGGCCATTTTTAAATATTTTGAAATTTAAAAATATATGCCCAGTATTTCTCTGCACCTTTTTAAATGGCAGCAAGTACTGTAAGTGCACATTGTTTTAAAATTGCTTCAGATTTTAAATGCTGTGTAGTATATTCCAACCTTAAGAAAATGAAAACTGTAATAGTAATTAGTAATTAAAGACTTTAATTATTCAGACATCTAAATAATTTTGAAAGAAGCCTCTTATTTTTTTATTTTATTTTTTTGAAAATCTCATTTCATATTTTACAAGTCTCCAATAGTTAAACAGTTGAGTTTTATCATTTTTGAAACCATTCCACTTTTAGCTTAGTTTAGCATAGATAATTGAATTGTATTAGGCCATTAACATCTTGTTAAAAAAAAAAAAAAATTATATATATATATATATATATATATATATATATATATATATATATATATATATATATATATATATGTTTTAAAGCATTACATTATTATTCTTTTGATTTTTTTTCGGTTGTACAGTGCATAATGTGAGTCATTATGCACTGTACAACCGAAAAAAAATCAAAAGTTACTATTTTCTAGTTTGATAGGACTAGGAACTATACTCTCATTCCGGCGTAATAAGCAAGAAACTTTACTGCCATACAAGCAAGCACCAATAATATGCAGATTCTAAATTATGCAAGTGTTGGTGTTGGTGTTGGGGACTATTTTCATTGTTTCACTGTGTAATTTCATTGTGTCTGCTGCAGCCATGATAATACTCAACTGTTTAAACATTCTAAAGTATTCCTTTAACCTTGTCAAAATGGTCAAATTTGACATTTTAACAAATACTAGCATTCAACAATACTAGCAAAGATACGGCCAGCCCTCTTCCCAAACTATACCACAAGTTAAGTAAAAGAAATAAGTACAAATACTGCCCATAAAAGAAGAGTTCCAACCTTATGGGCCCCAGTGAGTTGTAATGATCCCGGAGCACTCTGGCAGTGATTTTCTCTTTTTCAGAACGTTGTCTGGAGCAAAGACTGGCACGAAAGCTGTGGATGGATAGCAAAGCAAATACACTTTTATTGTTTGTTTAATTTGCTTTCATCTCAGTGCACATATGCATTTTGTTGTGGCTTTGATAGATTGACTGAATTAACTGAATGTGAAAATATATGCATATTTTAAACTATGCATATAAGAAAATGACACCACAAATCCATGTTCTGACAGTGATGCTTCACAAGGAAAAGAAAAAAATCTCAACAGTGGTCAGATGAAGTCTGCGGGATAAAACATGATTATTCTTGAGCGATAAGAAAGGGAGACTGGAAGTGAGAAGCAGGGCAGGATCAAGAAGATTGAGGACACGTAAAGGAAGTGGTGAGGTGAGAAAAATGCAGATGGCATGGTGATTTTGAAATTATGAATTTAAATGAAAGCCAAAGACGAAGAGTAAAAATGAGGGACAGAGATGGGTCAGGGAACGACTTATTGAAAGCATGACATTACAATCACTCACTTGGATCCGAGGTACATCCAGTGCAGGAACAGCCATGATAAAATCAGCATAATTATGCAGATGGGAAGACAAAGCACGAACCAGTTCCCAAAATTAACGATGGTGCATTCTGGGTAGTACCTGAGGAAATGGAATAAAAGTGCACCACAAGTACTGTTTAGACTGACCAAATCAGATAATGTAAAAGAAATAATGAGAACATCATAATGATAACATATGGTTCACACGTGGTTTTTAAGATAAGCAGTGAACTCACTGATAGATGTATTCAGCAAATATGAGGTTTGTGGATGTTCCTGATAATGTGGTCAGCCCCCCAATGGACGACGAATAGGCAATGCAAAGTGACAAGCCTTTGCACATCATGTGATCTTCGCGGGTCCTGTACTTTCCACTATACGGTGGAGTCGGTGCCTAGAAGTTATTGAGAAAAACCATTTTATATAAAGACAGAAAAAATAATTTTGTATGTCATTGTGTGTGTGTATTTGTTTATGTAGTTTATGAAGATATGCCTTGTGTCCTCATAATACACTTAACTTTTTAACTGCCTGCGCTACCAAATGGTTGACCATATTTTGACCGTTTTAAATAATGACTGTTAAAGTCATTTAAAGAATGACTCTTATAAATAATGGTTTACACTACACAGCATTGTTGGTTTACAAAAAAATCTAATATAGTCCTGTTGCACTACTACACTTGATTTTGGTTTTATTGTAAAAAAAAAAAAAAAGCAAGACAACATGTTAAATGAGAATCTGAAATATTTTATGGCATACTTAAAAAAAATAAAGATGATTTAGTTTTCAAAAATAATTTATTTTGAATATATTTATCAATAAATTGGTCTTACACGTCATATTTTCTGATTTTTCATATTATATGTGTTAATTCCAGTACTTTTACCATAAACCGACATATCTACCATTTGGTAGAGGTTGATATTTTATAAATTATGGGATGTGTTGAAAAAAAAAATCCATTGAGTGCGTTAACATTAGGAGTTAAGAAATGCAATCCAATTTTTTTTTTCTTAGTGGGGCAGTTAAAGGGTTAATAATCATACTTAATGGGGTCATTTTGACATTTTTTTTCATCTGAGGGTTGTGTTTAGGGGCAGCCATAAAGCCAAATAATAAGTGCAGGGTTTTTCAGGTTTCACCAAGTAAAATTTAGGACTTTTTAAGACATTTTTAAGACCACAAAGAATGAAATTTTAGACTTGTATAGAGCTAAACACTAAGGATTTCTTTTAATGGCCTAGCAGGAAAAAAATGTGCTTGCCCCATCAAAAAACTAATTCTAATTAGCTATTTCTTAGCCAGATACTTTAAATAATAAAATTTTTCCAAAAAACAAAAAAACTAAATGAATCGTTGCCCAGCACTAAATATTAGTTATAAATATAGTTTTGCTAAAAGTTTTATTGTGGTGCATCGTTGGTGATTGGATGTGTGTTGGATCGATTGGGTAGCTTTACATAAACAAAGAACAATGAAGACCCATTTAAAATTATTTAAGACCTACAAGCCAATGTCATTGAATTTAAGACTTTTAAGGCCTAAAATTTAGTTTTTGAAATTTAAGACATTACCCTGAAGTGGTTTTTACAGTATAATATGCATTACACCTATGGAGAGTCCTCATAAACCATATATACAAGTGTGTGTGTGTGTGTGTGTGTGTGTGTGTGTGTGTGTGTGTGTGTGTGTGTGTGTGTGCGTGTGCATGTGCATGTGTGTGTGTTTAACTAACCTTAGCAGTTTCTTGTTCCTCAGGAGGAGTTGTCTGAACTGGCTCTGTTATGCCTGCTTCTATGCTATAAGAGGGAAAAAAAGGTATACTTTTAAATACAAATTTTTGTTGCCCTTTTTTTCTTTTCAGTATGTTCCATATATTCACCTTTTTATCTTCTCTGACTGGTCATGCTGGGCTTCAATATCTGAAAATAAATGTTCGATATTTAATTGTTGTGTAATTGTCAATGGTTACAAAATTGTGATTTTAAATGACAGCTACACACGCTTACCTTCAAGCTGAAGAGCTGGGTTGGAGATGCCGTTTAATGCCCCCTTGTGGTCTTTGTTGGCCTCTTCACTTGCACTCAAAACCTGTTGGATCACTGCCTCCACAATTGGCATAACCATTGCCACAGTTGAGGTGTTGCTCAACCACATAGAGAGAAACGCACAGCCAACCATGAACCCCAGCATCAACCTGTGAAACAAATTTCACAGTAAACAAGCAGATTTGCTTCGATTCCTCCTACAATAAACCAGCAAGCATGTGTGTGTTTGTTTAGAAGACGCCTAATAGATGCCCAAACAGACATCTTGGCTAAAACAAGGCTACATTTTGGCTGTCAGTAAAAATCTAATAGACATACAACAAATGTCCAAATAAATGAATGAATGACAACACAAGTGAAGTCTATATGTAAATGTTTAAGCCAGGAAATCTTTCCTTGTTTAAGCCAGGAAATCTATATTTCAATGTCTATTAGATGTCTTTTAAACAAAACAAAAAATGTTTGGGGAGAATTCATTACAAAATATCCCTTCTTTTATAAATTATAATCCAGTCTTACATGCCAGGGTTGACTCCAAGTCCGGTCACCAATCTGAGCGCAATTCTTCGATGAAGACCCCATTTCTCAATAGATGTCGCTAAACAGATGACCCCCAGCAGCAACAAGTGGAAGTCTTTGAAATATTGAGATGCAACCTAAAGAAAGATGGTGGGTCAATAAAATCATGTGTTCGTATCCTTATTAGTAGTCCAAAAATATTGCAGTCAGGTTTCCATCGGATAATTTTCCAAGGGTAAAGTGATTGGTTTAGGTACCTGGGAGGACTTCATGATCCCAAAAAGAGGAAAAAGCAGAGCGGGGATAAGTGCCGTCACAGACAGAGGCAAAACCTCTGTCATCCAGTACACAGCCATTAAAATCAGGATGTATGCACATTCTGCTTCCTATTAGACATGATATTAGATGTTATATCCATTCGCTCTTAGGCGCTTATTGGCAAAATCTCAAATATATGAAATGTATTTATATTAAAAATATCAAAATGTCTTAACATTTTAAAGTGATTTCAGAATAAAATGTATAAAATAATGTTAAAAGACATGAAATATTTAGAAAATATAAGTTTTGTACTTAAGTCACTCAATTACACTTCTTTCAATGTCAACAAAAATTTATCTTCAGCATTATTCACAAATATTATAGTAAATAATATTGTTCTCAGTCTCTGCACATAATTTGTTTGTTTCATGTCTAACCTTGGTTTTGATGACCAGTGGCAGTGGTAGAATCGCCAGTGGTGTGCTGATGATGATTAGAGGTTTCAGGGCACTCCAAGAACATCTAAGCCGCCTCATCTTGTGGCCGAAACGGAGTCAACTCAGGGACTTTGTCTTATGATTGCCTTTAAATAATGTGCCGCTGATTAATCTTTGCCCTGGTGCCATCCGCATCCCCTGTTACTGGTCTGTTCCGGGCATGTCATAAACCCTTATGGCCATGGAGATTAAGCTTTAAGATTAGACTCCCGCCAGTCAAAGCACTTGTGCTGTAAGTCCTGATCTAACAATATTTATATTTTGAGACCAAAGTTGCATATGAGATTTGCATATAAGGTTATAAAAGCAAAAGCGTTACAAACATAAACCCACTGACACGAGACAATGACCTGGAATTCACACCTTTTTCTCTTAACAGTGAACATTATCAATGTTTTCCTTACTGGGCGCTAATCTGGTGCTGCACAGGGGTCTGTTAAACAACAACCTGGGAGGCTTACTAAACACAAACTCTCAGAAATCACACAGCAGGAGATAATCCATAGTTCTTTCCAAAGAATTGGATTTGTGGGAGGAATGTTAATAAAAAAGAAAAATACTTTGAAATCAAAAGAAATACACAAAGTTGTTTTGAAGCATTCACTGCCCAGCATGCACCGTGATCTTAAAAGGACATCAAAAAAACAGATCAGAGATTAATTTGATGTCTAAACGACATCAAATTGATATCTAACATTGACGTCAAAAACAGGGCAAAAATCGATTACAGGACTGTCCTGTAATCAATTTTTGATGTTCTTTGACACCAATGCTAGATGTCAATTTGATGTCGTTTTAACATCAAGGATGTTTACATGCATTGTAGGGTTACAAAATCCAGTGTTCATTTTATAATTAAAGCTTTCAGATGAATCAAACATTTATTATAATACTTTTTGTGTTGTTTTTCTGGGGGTCAAAAAAGCACCTCCGTGAAGTTGGCACCCCATAAAAACAAATAAACATCAAAACTATGCCATTCGTTTGTGCTACGTTTGTGCTGATTTGTGCCGCAAAAACGAGCGTTTATGCTGGTTTGGGGTCTGAGATATTAAGCATTATTTTTTAGACCGTGTGACGTCACTTTCCACCCCATGTTGCTCAAATGACTTTAAATCAGCACAGGTCGTTTTGGGCTCGATTTGTGCTGGTTTGTGCAGTTAAAACAAACACTGTATCTGTTTTCCTCCTTTAGATATAAGCAAAATATTTCGGGAGCCGTGACGTCACTCTCCACCCCATTTCCTCTAAATCGCGCCAAACTGGTGTCATTCGTTTGTGCTGATTTGTGCCGTTAAAACAAACACTTTATCTATTTTCGTTGTTTAGATATAATTAAAATATTTTGGGAGTCGTGACGTCACTCTCCACCCCATTTCCTCTAAATCGCGCCAAACTGATGTCATTCGTTTGTGCTGGATTTATGCTGGTTTGTGCCGTTAAAATAAACACTGTATCTATGTTTATTGTTTAGATATTGCCTAATCAAAATATTTCGGGAGCCGTGACGTCACTCTCGTGTCTAAATCGCACAAAACAGGTGTCATTCGTTTGTGCTGGATTTGTTCTGGTGTGCCGTTAAAATAAACACTGTATCTATGTTTATTGTTTAGATATTGCCTAATCAAAACACTTCGGGAGCCGCGACTTCACTTTTTTTTTTGTGGATGTCAAATAAACGTCAAGGTATTGACATCAAATTGATTTGTGTTTTTAATGTGTTTTTTGATGTCGTTTTGAAATTTGTTTATTCTGTTTTGTAATTGTGACACATAAATGAGACTTCTAATCGCAATTTAACATATTACAATTGTTAGTTAATTACAAACTATTCTGACTTAGATTGGATTTACTATTTTTTTACATTAAGTGCTTGTAAACAATTTATTTGGTCTGAATTTAATCAAACAAATTAAGTTGAACATTACTAAATTTAATTTGTTTAAATTCAACACATATTAATTGCTTGCAACAATTTTGCAGAAATAATCTTTTTCAGCGTATAAGTATTTTTCATAATCGAGACATGCATTGAGACTTACACAACTCTGTGCATTATATAATGTATATAATGTGTGACTATAAAAAACTTGGAAAAAGTCACAAGCAGTTGGCCTATGACCAGATCAAACATGTCCGAAGGTGTTGAGGTTAGTTGATGCTTGTTCAAGTTATGCCTTTATGACCTCCTTTACGATTGTCATTTAACTGTCAGGATTACCAAGGATTTGAAATGCTAAATGGTGTTTCCTCGAAACATCATTGGATAACTTGGGCTTAGCAGTTTTACAGAACACTCACTTTACGCTGTCTACACATTAATCACACTCCTCAAGCTTTCCTCAAGGAACAAACAGAACTCTATGAGAGATTACATAAAATTCTATTAATTAGTTATCAATATGAGCATTATAAAGATCAAAGCATTTTACAGTGTCCAAAGATTGCTTAAGATTGCACAATACTAGTGGCAAAAAAATAATAGAACTTACCTTTGACTTACTTTTTTCCTATTTACAGACAACTTTGAAGAGACTGAATGAAAACCGAGCAATCTCAGACTTTTGTCTGAATTATTGCCTTTTAGCATTACTGTTATTTAATTAGGGATTAATTAAATAGTATATACTGTAATTAGTGCTTTCCTTGTTACATATTTATATATTAGTAATATATTGGTAACAGTTTACAATAGGATTGTATTAGTGTATTTAATAACATGAACAAACAATGAAAAATACATTACAGTATTTATTCATCTTTGTTATTGTTAATGGGAATAAAGTTGTTCATTGTTAACTCAGTACATTAACTAATGTTTGGATTTTAATTTATGCATTAGACATATATGTTGAACTATGATTAATAAATGGTGTTCAAGAATTAGTAAATACATTAACCAATGGAATATATCTCAATGGGCACTTTATTAGGTATACCTTACTAGTACCGGCTTGGGCCACCTTTTGCCTTTAGAACTGCTTTAATCCTTCATGACATAGATTCAACAAAGTACTGGAAATATTCCTCAGAGATTTTGGTGCATAGTGACATGATAGCATCATGCAGTTGCTGCAGATTCGTCGGCTGCACATCAATAATGTGAACCACATCCCAAAGGTGCTATTGGGTTGAGTCTGGTGACTGTAGAGGCCATTTTAGTTAAGTGAACTGAAACCAAAAAACAGTCTAAGATAATTCGCACTTTATGACATGGCGTTTTACCCTGCTGGAAGCAGCCATCAATAGATAGGTACACTGTGGTCATAAAAGGGTGGACATGGTCAGCAACAATACTCAGGTAGGCTGTGCCGTTGACACGATGCTCAATTGGTACTAATGGGCCCAAAGTGTGCCAAGAAAATATCCCTCACACCATTAGACCACCATGACTCACCTGAACTGTTGATCCAAGGCAGGATGGATCCATGCTTTCATGTTGTTGATGCCAAATTTTGACCCTACCATCTGAATGTTGCAGCAGAAATCAGACCAGGCAACGTTTTTCCAATCTTCTGTTGTCCAATTTTGGTGAGCCTGTGCGAATTGTAGCCTCAGTTTTCTGTTCTTAGCTGACAGGAGTGGCACCCGGTGTGGTTTTCTGCTGCTGTTGCCTATCTGCCTCAAGATTCGACATGTTGTGCATTCAGATATGCTCTTCTGCATAACTCGGTTGTAACTAGTGGCTATTTGAGTTACTGTTGCCTTTCTATAAGCTTGAACCAGACTGGCTATTCTCCTCTGACCTCTGGCATCAACAAGGCATTTGCGCCCACAGAACTGCCGTTCACTGGATATTTTCTGGACCATTCTCTGTAAACCCTAGAGATGGTTGTGCGTGAAAATCCTAGTAGATCAGCAGTTTCTGAAATACTCAGACCAGCCCGTCTGGCACCAACAACCATGCCACATTCAAAGTCATTTAAATCACCTTTCTTCCCCATTCTGATACACGGTTTAAACTGCAGCAGATCGTCTTAACCATGTCTAGATGCCTAAATGCATTCAGTTGCTGTCATGTGATTGGCTGAATAGAAATGTGCGTTAACGAGCAGTTAAACAGGTGTACCTAATAAAGTGGCCGATGAGTGTATATACAGTAGTCAAAATTTGAAGTGAATCAAAACCTTTCATCAATGTTGTCATAAAACTGTTCAGCAACAGCCATTCTTGTCTTAGAACAATTTTGAAAAATGTATTCTGATCCACTTCAAATGTTGAATCTACATACACAACTGTATACACATACACACACACATAGTTTCTTTTTTTCCGCACAGATAAGCCAAATCTGTAATAAAACCTATTAAGCTCACCTCGTAACTTGCGTAATGGAAGAACAGAAATAAAATTCAATCCTTTCATCGCCATATCAGCAGTCTACAGTCATTCCTTTAAGCCGTTAGTCCCGTGGTGCTGGAAGTTTCATTCACATTTGTTCAAAAGGATACACAGGAGGAGGTTCTTGACCTTTTCTTTATAATTACTGATCTTAGACTGCTCACCTCCATGATTAGATCCAGGCTATATATCATTTGCAAGACCTCATTAAAACCTCTTAAACTTGTGCTTATTTTAGTCTGCAGAATTGTTCCCGGAAATAACGTTTTAATACATTCCTGTGTGGCATTACGCAGCAATAATACAGGGATAATCTACTTTTTTGTTTGTGTAATCCAGTTTTTTTTTTTAAACCTAATTTGTACAACATTTTTATAACATGCTGCATTTTTCACAGGATTGTAATGTTGCTGCTCTTTTTTTAAATGAAAATAAGCAAACAAAACTTTATTCTCAATCAACTGATAACTAATTAGTATTAATGAATGTAAAAAAAGCTGAGAGAAAGAAAATATTTTAATGAATAGGCCCAATTACACAGTTCTGTAACTCCTGGTTCTAAATCAAATAGAAAATATCTTCAAATTCAATAAATGCTTTTGAACAATTCAAGACGTTTTGGATTTTAGATACTGTCTGGGAAACCTTGAAGCTCCAAACGTCCTTGAGAAAGCACACAGGATTCTGGATAGCCTCTTAGCAATTCTACTTGGTCGCCTCGGTGATGGGCTTGGAGACCAGCAGGTTGCTGAGGGCAGCAGGTTGAATCTCCGCACCATGCAGACATTCAGCCATCGCAGGTATCTGGGAAAAGTACTTCCTGGCCAATGTATGTTTCTGCTTGACGTTGCGAATAACTACTAGATCATACGCCTGCAAGTGAAAACAGCATGCAGCAGTTAGTATGGTTTGCATTACAGGTAAACATCCTCTCCACAAGTCTAGATATAGGGATAAAGATTTATCTAATTCCTAAATGTCAATTTTACTAAATCTCTATTATGGATAATTTTATTCTTTATATGATTTCACTCTTCTGGTTACCACTATAATTATTAGCTTAGTGTCAGTATTTGGTGTATTGTAATAGTACCTATACACTTACTGGCCACTTTATTAGGTACACCACTATTTTTGTTCCTTCTGTTTTTTTTTGTTTTTTTTTAACTGTTCTTGTTTTTAGGGTATTAGAATTAACAAAATGCTTTTCAGAAAACATCAGATCAGACAAATACATATTAAGTAACCAGAGGCCACCTTGATGTCAAAATTGCCTACTTTGACAAAACATGCCAACTACCTGCCACTAATTGGATAATCCTGCAATTGATTTTAGATGTCTTTTTTGACATAAATGTTAAATGTCACTTGGATGTTTTTTCTTAGATAATAAATGTTATAAAATATATTTAAAAATATGGTTTTTGGTGCATGGTCTAACAGGGTTGTGCTTATTCTCTTAATGAGTTATGGGTGTGTTTTGAGCATAAAGTGCATTGAACAAATCAGTCTCCTCTCCCATTTCCTTTAGGAGTCAGTTGTATCACGCCATGGTGCATTTGCTATTTACATAGCGGAATTTGTAAGTGGAAGAACTGAACGATTCACTAGCGAAAAAACAGTTAAACATAAACATATAATACATAATACTGCTAATAATAATTACATTATACAAATGTAAATTGTCATGAATAAACTAAAAAATAGAGATAAACTGAGATAAAGAAGCCATGGAGGTAGTGTAGGTGATGTAGAAAATAATTTATTTAATTAAAACATTTAATTTTTTTTTTTCATATGTAAAGATATTTGTGTATTGCTGTACATCCTGTGTGTATTAAGCAATATGTAAGCGTTTGGACTCGCATATAGGCGCATAACTAACATGCTCTGCGCTAGACCAGCTTTTAGTTGGTCAATAGCTTAGCCTTTTTCAGTTCCTCAAAATAGCAATGTGCCAACAATGCACATTAACCTCCTTTTTAGACCAGAAGACCCATGAGTCCACAAAGCGGTGCAAATGCATTTGCTATTTAAACAACGTGGCGCAAAACGGGAAAATTAGGATTGTGCTGGTCTGAAAATAGCAACATATCACATCTTGCACCTTATTGCGCCGAGTGTATAATAGAAACCTGTATCTTCATCTTCATTATAATCATTAAAAATCTGACATTACCATATTTTGTATTTCTGTGATATAAAGTTGAAGTCAGAATTATTAGCCCCCCTTTGAATTTTTTTTTTCTTTTTTAAATATTTGCCAAATGATGTTTACAGAGCAAGAACATTTTCACAGTATTCATTCATTCATTCATTTTCTTGTCGGCTTTGTCCCTTTCGGGGTCACCACAGTGGAATGAACCACCAACTTATCCAGCACGATTTTACGCAGCGGATGCCCTTCCAGCCGCAACCCATCTCTCAGAATTTCCACACACACACATTCACACTCATACACTACGGACAATTTAGCTTACCCAATTCACCTGTACTGGACTGTGGGGGAAACCGGAGCACCCGGAGGAAACCAACGCAAACGCAGGGAGAACATGCAAACTCCACACAGAAACGCCAACTGATCCAGCCCAGCCGAGGTTCGAACCTGCGACCCAGCGACGTTCTTGCTGTGAGGCAACAGCACTACCTACTGCGCCACTGCGTTGCCGATTTTCACAGTATGTCTGATAATATTTTTTCTTCTGGAGAAAGTCTTATTTGTTTTATTGCGGCTAGAATAAAAGCAGTTTGTCCATTTTAAGGTCAACATTGTTAGCCCCTTTAAGCTATATATTTTTTCGATAGTCTACAGAACAAACCATCATTATACAATAACTAACCTAATTACCCTAACCTGCCTAGTTTACCTAATTAACCTAGTTAAGCCTTTAAATGTCACTTTAAGTTGTATAGAAGTGTCTTGAAAAATATCTAGTAAAGTATTATTTACTGTCATCATGACAAAGATAAAAGAAATCAGCTATTAGAAATGAGTTATTAAAACTATTATGTTTAGAAATGTGTTGAGAAAATCTTCTCACCGTTAGACAGAAATTAGGGAAAAAAATAAACAGGGGGGCGAATAATTCAGGGGGGGCTAATAATTCTGACTTCAACTGTATATTGCGATGTAAATACAATTTCACCAGATGATTTAACAAGTTTTTTTTGGATTGATTGGGGGAATTTGGTAGAGGCGTGAATCTCCAATATTATATAACAAATAAATTACAAGCAAAAAATAAATAAAATATAGTAAAGATAAAAGTGAATTCTAGTTTTCAGGTATTCACTATCCAGGTACAGATATTGAATAATCAACACTGCATAGTCTTCATTGTATATTATTTAATCTTTATTAAAGTTACAAAAAAAAAAGAAATTGGAAATATTAAAATGTTCACACAGTCACAGGCCTTAAAGGGACAGTTTACTCAAAAATTAAAATGTACTCACTATTTACTCACACTTCACTTGTTTCAATACTAAAGTTATTAAATTATATTCTTTTTGTGTTCATTAAAAAAAAAGAAAACTCATAAATGTTTGAAACAAGTGAAGGGTGTAATGAAAATGGTAAGTAATTTTTGGGTGAACTATCTCTTTATGCAGATGATAAACTTCATTATGATTAAACTCTGTATTAAACTATAATCCAACATTGCATATCCTGCGATGTGACTATTGTGGATGCACACATTGCGATATCGATGCTGAAACTATATATTGTGCAGCCCTAACTTGACTATAGGTTGTCTTTACTTTTCTGTCCCTTAGCCAAAAACTTGTTCTCACATTGTTAGTGATGTGTAAGCATTATCAAAATCAATTTTACATATAAAATTTAAACAAATTTAAACAAAATGGATTGTTGCGTGTTTTACGATATGCTGTAATAAATTTGAGCATCATTGTTATTCTTATGTATGTAGACATGTAGTATATGTAGACATTACATGAAACATTACTTCATGAAAATGTACGGTAACACTTTATAATAACTACACACTATGAATCATTAACTAAACATTAGCATCTAGTGAAGTCCTGATCTGTTAATCATTAACGCTACATAAATAGACGTTAGTAAGCAGTTTATAACTGCAGATACAAATGATCTATTCCTGACTTACAACCACATTTATAATGTGCTTAATAATTGTACTTTCATACTTTGTTAATGATGTACTTTTCATTACTAAATTAAGTATTGCATTATTAACAAACCAGTTGTATTTAAGAGTAGTCGATGGTTTTTAAGATAATTCAGAATGAGTTAGTAAATGATTAATAAACTAATGAAATCAACGTTTATATATCTTATTATTCAGGCATATATTAATAGTTAATTTGTATGTTAATAAATGCTTTATTAAATCAACTTCATGCAGTTTTGTGACCTAATCTAAAGTGAGAACTATTCATGCTTTATAAAACCCTTATAAATGACAATTTAAGGCTCAGTGTCAAATAAGCAATAATCATACATGCAATCTTTACAATAATTTTACTTTTTAGATAAGATTGCATGTATGATTAAACATTATTTAATCATTTAAACATTAAACAGTTTAAACATTACTGATTAACAGGAGTGTCAAAATACGATATAAAATTGGATAATACAACAACAATATAACAATTTTACAATATAATAAGATGCAATGTTTAAACTGTACAGTAATTTTATTTTAGATAAGGTTGCAAAGAGGCGGTTCATTCCGCTGTGGCGACCCCGCAAGGGACAAAGCCGACAGGAAAATGAATGAATGAAGGTTGCAAAGAATCATTTTTTATTTGAAATACAGTTTCATTTGTGGATCTTCAAATAGGAAATTCAAAATAGGAATAAAGAATGTCGTTTATGTACTTTTTTCCTGTTTAGAATTTAACTGAGCCTTTAATTGTCATTTATAAGGGATTTATAAAGCATAAATAGTCCTCACTTTAGATTAGGTCACAAAACTGGATGAAATTGAGTTAATAAAGCATTTATTAACATACAAATTAACCATTAATCTATGCCTGAATAATAAGATTTATAAATGTTAATTCTAATAGTTTAATAATCATTTACTAACTCATTCTGAATGATTTAAAAAAAACACCAACTATGCTTAAATAAATGGGTTGTAAATAGTGTAATGCTTAATTTATTAATGAAAAATAAATCATTAACAAAGTATGAAAGTACAAGTATTAAGCACATTATGAATGTGGTTGTAAGTCAAGAATACAGCATTTGTAGCTGCAGTTATAAACTGCTTACTAACGTCTATTTATGTAGAGTTAATGATTAACAGATAATGAATTCACTATTTGCTAATGATTTTTAAATGGTTCATAGTGTGTAGTTATTATAAAGTGTTACCAAATGGGCTTGAAATTTTTGAAAAAGTCTTGGAAATGTCATGGAATTTTAGTAGTAAAAATGTGTATGAACTCTATTGTGTATGAACTCTATACTGTGTATAAACCTATTTTAGATGCTCCTACACTGAAATAATTTACACTTTGAAGCAGCTTTAAAAAACTGCTTAACTTTGGTTCAAACTTTAAAATTGAATTTAAGCTACAACACAAGTGTTTATTGTGGTCAAGAAAAAAATGACATTCACACAAAGTTAAAATTCTGTTTAATATACTGTAGAGACACTAAATCTATTTTTTACTTTAGTACAAAGAAGTAAACATAGGGTGTTTGTTTTGTTGTTGTTGTTGTTGTTGTTGTCTTTGCTTATGATAAACAGGTTAAAACCAGAAACCGTAATTTTTCACTTAACCCAATATAAAAATGTACTTTGAATTAAAGACACGGTAGTTTAATTTTTTCAGTGTAGCATGACCAGAATCCCTGAATGTTTTCACCAGCTTGAAGGATCAGTGCATTGATGAATTGAGGCAGTTCTGAAGGGGAAAGAGGGTCCAATCCTGTACTAACAAGGTGTACCAATCAAAGTGACTGGTGAGTGTATATTATATACTTTATCATTCCCAGAGCTGCACTTTGATGTTTAATCAATTCTGTTGGTGTAAAAAAAATAATAAAAAATGAAGAGCAGCTGTGGCTCTAGTACCTTCTCAATGTTCTCCAGTTTGAGGTGTGCAGCCGCCTCATCCTTTGCAAGGAGGATGCAGTTCCATGGACTCCAGTCCAAATGCTTCTCCCAGCGCACAAACTGTAAATCATGAAGATCTTTCCAGCCGCTCAAAGCCGACTGAGCCCCCCACAGGACATCCACCAGGTACCGAAGGTCCTGGTCCTAATAAGGACAGGAAATGTCTTGAACACAGCATGATCTTTACGTTTCTTACATCTTAATCTATTCTTCTAAAAGCTATTTTATTAGCAGATTTTCTGTCAAAAAATTTGTAAAACTTTCAACAGATTTGTTTAAAATCATGTATCAGATGAACTGTGGTCATTTCAGTAACTCAGAAAAAGTTGTTTGCAGCTTCAATATTAAAGTAATAGTTCATCTAAAAATGAAAATTACTGTACAAACATGTATAATGTATAAATTTATACAAAAATCTATAATGGTGTTTGGATAGTGGCTTTTATTTTGAAGCTTCCAAAAAATAATATATACAGCGAAATCGAGGCTGCGGTGGGAAGAAACCCGGAAGTATAGACTGAGTCACACAGGAATATTGAGTACCTGGCTGTATATCTTATCAGCGAAGAGAAAGTGACACAAATTTATGATTTCAGCGCTTTCCGAGTGACCCTAAGGTCCGTTCTGAATGAATAGTGAAAATAAAAAGGGATATTTGACCTCATTTTCAGCTAAGTTAAGGGAAATGGCACTACTCAGCTAAGGTTTTCTTTCCCAAACACACATTTTAGATGCCATTCATCAAACTCAAGTTAATGAACTGATTCTTTCACTATATTAGACTAGTCACGATACAAAATTTCCGTAATGAAATGTAAAAAAACGCCAATTTCTCGTTTACATTTAAGACACTGTTCATGGAGTTCTTAAACAGCGCTGATTGGCCATTGTGTTCACGTGCTCAACAGAAATCACTCTGATTGGCTGTAAAGTCATCAGTTCACCTCACCTCACTGTGCAAACACAGACAAGCGATCCGCTGATGAATCCGCTGATCTTCACGGCTTTAAAACGCTCCAATATCCGTCTATGTGTGTTTTCAATCTGTGAAGAGCAGGAAGCTGATAACCTTCACAGTCATTCTATTGAGCACTGGTGAATACTATGGCAAATCAGCTGTTTATGAGCGCGCTCAGCGGCGCGTAAATATTAGCGGGAAATTGACGTTTTTAAAACTTCAGTACCGGGACAACACTGTTAAAGACAACACGAAGATGTGCTACAGAGGACTGCACTGTTTTATCACTCACCGGGTTACATAGGCTGAAGCAGGGAAGCGTCCCCACGGTGTTTACCTGCTGCCCTGGACTGAAGTCTAGGAGGACACTTAAGTGTATCACTCTTAAAGAGATTATGATGTTGTTTGATTCCTAATATGTTTTTAATTGTTTATATTAAACTGAACTGAATGATATTAAAGTGATGTTTACACCATTTCTGCATTTTGAAGTCGCAGCAACAGCTGGAGGTTTATAGCACACAGCATATTGTTGCAATGTTTACAGTGCTGATCCTATACTTCCGGCTTTCTTCCCACCGCAGCCTCGCTTTCGTGTTTTAAAATGGCGGTCGCGTGAAATAAGCGTATTCATTGTCAAAATAACTCAGACATGAAAAGCTCTAATCACAGACTTTAAGTGAAATGTACGAATGTACGTTATGTGCGACTGGCGAATACGACGCATGGTAGACACATGTACATGGCATTGTAAGAGTAATATACTTTATAACATTATACAGTAATGTCAAGCCAACTAGTTTTCTTGTTTGTCAGCATCTTCTGTGGTAAACAAACTGTGTGTTAAGTGATTAAGTGAGACGCATCTATTCCTGGAGCTTCTGCTATGAATGCATCTTATGTCACATGTCGTATATGTCAGTCACGCATTAAGTGCATTTGGCTGCTGTAAGAAGTCAGTGATTGGAGCTTATAGTTGAAAATTTATATCGATCTGCTTTATAAGACATTCGTTAACAGCTTGGCTGCGTATGGATTCGTTTAACATACAGTTCGGATTTAAGCACTTTCGAAAAAAAAAAAAACATTATCCGACAGCATTGCACAGTATGGAAGAGCCAAAATGTAAAACTACTACTGTGTTCATGTGACAAAAAAGTCATATACACCAAAGATGGCTTGAAGATGCGATATGGCAAAAATGCAATCTCAATAACTATTTTCCATATTGAATGATAATGATTTATATTTCGATATAAGTTGTTAATGCTTCCAGATTTAAAAGAGTACCCCAACAATGACAGAAGCCACAAAAAGGGTTCATTAAATGGCATAACATATTTTTGGTGGCCGAAAATTCAGTACATCTCTAATAACTGTAACAGTCACCAGCGATCCAGCCTGTGCAGATCGCTAGGAGACTACAAATCTGCTTGTATATGGACTACAAGTTCCAGTCATGTACCACACACACACACTTGTTCCAGATCCCGATTGATTACACTTACACAACTAGGAGCAGCTCAAAGACTGATTAGATGGACTTTAAATACAGCACACACACACCTCAGGGTTAAGTCTTGTTATGTTTGTGAACATTACAACGTGTTTTCCTCGCCTTGCCTTGTTAGACCTTTGCTTTGTTGTTTTGTTTGTTTACGTTGCCTGCTGCCTGCCTTTTTGACCTGTTTTATGACCACGACTCTGGATTGCCTGTATACATCTGTTTGCTCCTGTGTTGACCGTTGTTTTCTCGACCATTTTGTTAAATAAAACCTGCATTTGGATCCGCACTTCCTTGTCAGCGTACACTTCACATTACAGAAACACACTTTAAGATTCCCATTGTTGCACATTTCTGCAGTGTGAGTTGCTCTTAGATCATTCATACATTCATTTTCATTTCGGCTTAGTCCCTTTATTAATCTGGGGTCGCCACAGCGGAATGAACCGCTAACTTATCCAGCATATGTTTTACGCAGCGGATGCCCTTCCAGCTGCAACCCATCACTGTGAAACATCTACACACACACACTCATTCACATACACTCATACACTATGGACAATTTTAGCTTACCCAATTCACCTGTACCGCATGTCTTTGGACTTGTGGGGGAAACCGGAGCACGCGGAGAAAACCCACGCAAACACGAGGAGAACATGCAAACTCCACACAGAAATGCCAACTGACCCAGCCAAGGCTCGAATCAGTGACCTTCTTGCTGTGAAGCGACAGTGCTACCCACTGCGCCACAGCGTTGTGTTCTTAGATCAATATAGAGTAAAAAAGTCCAGAGCTTATTACTGTATTGCTAATAACATAAATTTGATTGCAATTCAATATAATACCGTTTATCTGCCCTACTTGAGGATGAGTAACTTATGTGATCATTTTTATTTTTGGGTGATCTATTGCTTTAATAACCAAAAACATAACACTTGTGTAGTAGGTGTCGAGATATTTACCATTAATGTAGACAAATTTAAGCCATCAAACCATAAACGTATTACTGTTCCTTGGAAATTATTGATTTCAAAGTAGGGTCAGACAGAATCTGCAGACATTTTTTGCTATGTTGGCGCAGAATTCTGTAAAAAATCTGTGGATTTATGCGGGAATGATTTTGAGAGTATCATAATTAAAAACCTAATATATTAAATAAAAAATAATATCCTTTTTAACTTTTATTTAATGTTTACAATCCAAATCCAATTAGATCCAATTATTTGGTAAACAAAGCAAATCTCTTATATAATATATCTACTAAAAGATAAATAAAACATATGAACATGTTCATATGTGTCAATAATATTACTGGAATTTTTTAAAAAACTGAATAAATATAAATTTACACAGAAGTAAATAAATACACTCAATGGTGGGATAAAAAGATTCCGTGTGAGATTAGTTAGTGTAGTAGTGTTGCAACCACCATGCAATCACAATGATTCACCACCACATGCATAAACTTTACCTGGAGAAGGTAAGTGACTTTGGCACCAGGGCTGCTCTCGGCTTCAGTGTCACGCAGGCACCTGAGGATGTTCTTGTAAAGAGAGAAGTCTTCTCTTTGACGTGCTTCATTGTCTAATTCCATACAGCGACGACAGAGGCCGACTGCCGATTCATTAGTCTTTAGAGGAAAGTTAGTGGATGACTGATACTCATTACAGCCACGACACAAATAGATGTTCTTTTTAAAGTCAGCAGGATCCCGAGGCACCTGTGGAGAGCAGGGTAAATTATGGAGTAGATTTCAAAGAGTGAAATGACCAATCATAACTTGCTAAGCTGTATTTCCGTGTCTTCAGAACTGAAAGTGATGGTATATTTACACTGTAAAACCTAACAGTGAAAATCACTAAATGAAATAAGTTAGTTTAACTTATAATTTTAAAAAGATACTTTGACTTAATGAAAAAGAGTTATGGTAACTTATAAACTGATTATATTAAGTAGAACCCAAACCTAATGAGTTCTGAATTAATTATATTTTTTGTGTTAACTCTAATATATATATATATATATATATATATATATATATATATATATATATATATATATATATATATATATATATATATATATATATATATATATATATATATATATAATTGTTTGGTATATATATAATTGTTTGGACTATATATATATATATATATATATATATATATATAGTTGTTTGGACTTTGTTTCTATTAACTGAACCCGATTTAATAACTGGTCTTAAAATGTTTAAATTACTACTGTAAATATTTGACGATATCAACACAAATAAAATATGTGTATATGACTCAATATATATACATATAAGTTTACAGTACTCAAACCATTTTGTGTCAAAACTTAAACTGTTTGAGGAAACCGATTGCGGCAAACCATTTGAGTTAACTTAACTTATCGGGTTTTACAGTGTAGTAGCTTGACTTTGCAGTACAGGTTGAACTTTATCTCAGTGATTAAGTCAAAACACAGGTCTTAAATTAAGTCCTGAGTTCATGACAAGATCAGGAGCATGAAAAAATGGTCTAATAGTTTTTGACCAAAGGCCAGTTCACATCACATCAACAGATAGCAACAGACACTTTGTCTGGTTTTATCGAATCAGTGTGTCACTAAGCTCTTGTCTACTGGCATCTGTCAGAGCTCATTTTCACTGACTGAGCATACTATGTTGGTGCACACCAGCTCGTCTAATATTTGAGAAGTGAAGCGCTGATATCTGATGATCGTCTGCTTTTGTTGCGTGTCTGTGTGGTGTGAATTGGGTTCAAGAGTAACTGAAAACTTTAAAAACCAAGTTCAAGAATGAAATACAGGCCCAATCCCAATTCTGTATTATATTCCTATGCTTTCTTGTGTGTAGGAGTAGGGATAAAAATATTACCGTAAAGAAAGACACCACTGCTACACCTTTACACGTATAAAAAAGATCAGATGTCATCACTAGCTCACACGTAACCTGCAGTAGTTATGTGTGCAGTAACATTTCAAAGATTACTCACTCGCCAAATTGTTTTGTGCAGTATTTAGACTTTTTAGAAAACATCGCTATTTTTCAGCTCAAAATTGCATTAGTCTCACGTGTCTGAGTAATGAATCGTGTTGCATAAAGCACAAAACTGTACTGTGTATTTACACAGTACACATATTCATGGATGTAACTACAAGGAAACATTATGCCAGGCATGCTGTAAAAACCTAATTTCCTGCCACTACACTTTCATGACAAGTTTAGCATTTTCTGTGAAGAGCATGAACACTGTTATGAATGTAATAAAACAGATGCTTGTTTGTAGTAAGAATCCTTATTATTAGCAATTTTATTTTTACATTTGTTGATGTCCTTGCTTGCTATGGCAGCCAATATGGCACGATAGCTGATGTATTTAGGGACATTTATCATACCCCCTTTTTCAAACCAGGCTCATTCTAAAAAAATTGTACCTCTATTTACATTTCTGGAGAGCTCCAAATATATCCAAGGAGCTATGTTTTTTTGCAGTTTTTGTTTTCACAAATCACCAGAGGCCGCTGTGTAGGCTTTATGAGATCTCAAATTTCTCTCGCGAGTGACATTCGCATGTGCTCTTCTTGCCTAAATCCACCAGAAGCCGCTGTTGACTGACTGTTTCAGTGACTGAATGACTGACTGACTGACAGACAGACCGACTGACCCACCTTCCTCCTTCACTAAACCCATCCAATAGTGTTTTAAAAAGCGATCCAGAAAAAAAAACCTCGCCTGATTTTTACGTTTTCAGATTTTACCACATTCTCACCCTGTTATTTACTTGTTTATTTAATTTTTTTGATTCTGCATTTGTCTTACCCGTTTTCTGGAACGATTTTTCATTGGATACGAATTCTGTTGTCGTGGTCAACTGCGTCTCAAGTCCGCCGAAGTACATGGCGAGATAACTTTATGTCTTTTAAAAAAAAAAAAAATTATTATAAAAAAAAAAAAGAAATGTATTTAGGGCTACGTTTTCAGAATGAGCCTATGTTGCCTTTTTTGTTGTGTGATCCCGAAAAATCTTAATTTGAAAACTTTCTTGCATTTCCTCCCTTTCCTACATCTCCAACTAAACGGCTATTGAGGGAAGTGGAGGGGCTAAAGGGTAAAAATGGGATTGGGCCTTAAGGCTTAAGGTATACTTCAAACAAAAAGCACCACAGTAACTATTTGTGAGACAACAGTGTTTAAAACTTTAAAAGACCCTGCGTGTCAAAGAAGGCAGAGAGACAAAACACTTGCGTAATTGTTGTGGACCATTGGTAGCTCAAAGGTTTTTAGGAGCCAATTCGAACTCCCCCCAAAATTTGCTTATGGAATATCACTCATCATATTATTGGTCATATCATCATTTTGGACTTTGAAAATTTCATTTGTGTTGTTCGATTTCATTTGAAGTGTGCTGGAGCCTTTAACCTTAGTCTTGGGACCAAGAGCATGAAATTATGGTCTTGGATTTAGGGTGCTTTCACACCTGTAAATTGTTTCACACCATACATTGTTTATTTTACTTTTCACACAGCAAAGTTTCTAATTGACCAGAATAGTTAAGACAAGTCATGTGCGAGTAAACTCTCTTCACATTGGTTAGAGTTTCAAGGTTTAGTCCCACAGATTCTGCTTAGCTGTCACGTTGGTATTTTAATTTATGATGATAAACAATAAGACATTATAAGTGAAAAGGTGCACTTTAATTTTGACACCCGCAGACATCGTCATCAATTATAAATCTAAGAGGTCAGACTTTCTCATAGATGGCCTCAATTCTGTTGTCTTGTTTTGTAAAAGATCTATCTATTGAATCAATCAATCTATTAAAAAATAAACGTTGGCTAGAATTATGCATTATAGGCTTACATTATATAAAGAAATAACAGATGAAGTGAGATTGCAGTCAGATCGTGAACAAAACAACAGGCCTAATACAAAATATTATAAGATTAACATATGGAAAAGTTATCAGACTCTGTAATATTTCAGCATGCTTTCACTTTTGAATTCGACATGAAATGCACATTTACAGGTAAGAATGATGGCATCCCGCCTTACTCATCATTCTCTCTTCATATAGCTGTATATATGGCAATTACAAAAACATAATACACTGTGATATAGCCTGGTTTGTTAGTTTGTTGGATCGTTTTGCTTTCTCACTACAATCGATCCGCTCCAGAGTTTGTTTCAATCGAGCCAAGACCACCTCATTTAGGCGATTTCAAACCAATTGAAATGGTTACAACACAGCTCATGTCACATACCCGCAGATGTCTGGATACTTGAGGGTTGAACTCAGGGGTTTTGATGTACTGGAGAAAAAGGGTGGATATTCTCTTCCTTAACCCCTCCAGGTTACTCTTTTTCATGCCCCTCATCAGCAGGTCCATCTCCCTGTCAACCAAGTCCACTATTTCCTGCGTTAGCTTGCATTTATGCTCCTGTTCGTAAGTAAAAAACAAATATATGTATATGTTTTCTTTTAATAATTTGTAAGTGTTTATAATTTGATTCCCAGATCTGGAAATTACCTTTACTGTATGTTTGAGAGTGAGTAGCACATCCAGACGTTCATCCTTTGTGAAGTGAGCCTGGGTGATGCTACTATAAAGGTCTCTTAACTCCTTGGCTTTAATGGTGAACTGTGTATCCATCTCCGTCACCTTCCCATCAAATGCACGCCATTTCTTTGGTTCTGCACACTGAGGGGAAATCAGAGACTGTATCAATACACAATGTAAAGTCTCTGTCAGCACATTTGATCTTTATTATAATCAGTTAGTTATCATTAACCTTTCGAAGTGACATTTAAAGTGTTTTATTACACTGCCATTTTTAAAAGAGAATTGTTATGTTAAACACCTCACTCAGAGACACAATAAAGAAAGGTTATGAAATAGCCATTTTCAAAGTACATACTAACTAAAAATCACAGGGCTAACAATGAATGACTATTTTTATTAACTAACATTAACAAAGAATAATACATACTGTAATGTATTGTTCAGTTTGTCCACATTACTTAATACATTAACTAATATGAAAGGTGCCGCAGAATGAAAATCTGGCAATACTTAGGCATAGCTAAATAATTAAAGTTTAGTAAATGGTAATGTGCGGAACAAAATACTAACTGTGGCATTCTACATAGGGTCATTAATTTTTGAAACTTGACAGGCTTTAGGAAATGGTAGAAAACAGACAGCAATGCATGTTTAACTGTATCTTTTGTTATTTTAATATTTTAATGTGTACATTGTGATATATGCCATATATATTTGTAATGAGGCATCAGATACATGTAAACTGCTGAATATGTGTTTAATACACATTTATGCATCGTTTCATATCATTCAGCTCTTACTGTGATATTTCTTGATATTAATTTCTTCCTCTGATTTCATGTGCCACATAAAACTTGAAATACATCTCGTCAGTCCCTTTTGTCGAGTAAAAAATATATATTTAGCCTATATTTTATTCACAACACATAATTTGCTAAAGAGCAATAATGGAGGAGCAGATTTAAGTGGGTTGCACACTGGATGCATCATGCTTCACCTTTACATAGTTGTCTACACATTGGTAACAATGCAACAGATGCTGAATGGCAGCATCTGTGTGCGTAACCTCATAGAAAACTTTGTTTACAATAAAAAAAAATGTGTTGCAGCATGTTGTGGCACTTCCTGTGTGCAACCCCCTTTAGTTGTGTACTGAACCTCTTCTCTACTTCAGTTGAAACAATTGTTTTTTGACAATGCATGTAATCGTTGGTTCAAATATTTTTAGACACCTGAAGTATGATTATTTTGCACAGGTGTATTTCAGAGTACATCATGCTGTGTGAGCAGAGCTCATTAATATTGACGACTTTTCCTAATAAGGTAAAAACTGAGCTTCATTTTAGGGGAAATTTCTAGGGCTATAAATGGGCTTTCTAGGTTCTTGGATTTACCTAAACCACATATCTTATATGTAGGTATCAGAGGACAATTGAAACATTTTGTATCAATGTATTCAACCCAAGCTCAATGCGGATACCCAGGTCTACATTTCTGGGGACAACGAAATACGTAACTGGAGGAACGTCTGTTCGAAGTTTATTTTTTTGCAAATCCACCAGAGGCTGCTGTGTACACTTTTTGATGATCTCAAATTTCTCTTGCATATCCTCTTCTCACGTAAAAACACCAGAGGGCGCAATATACACTTCAGTCGACCAGTTCAGCTTGCTCCCTTCCCCAAACCCAACCAATAGTATTTTCAAAAGCAATCTAGAAAAAGGAAAGCTGTCTTGTGATTTCACCACGTTTTCAGGTTGCTGTTTATTTATTTATATATTGCTTTTGTTTTACCTGGTTTCCGGAATCGTTCTTCACCAGATTCAAACCCCTTTGTCGTGGTCAACTCTGCTCTGCGTTTCAAGTCCACCAACATATGCAGCGAGCTACTGGGCAAACTGGTAACACACGAAAAGCCATCCACACGGAGGTAAGGGGTCAGCCGAAGCGCGAAAAGGAACAGAAGCCGGCGGCTGCGTCATACCGCCCCATAGCGTTCATTTTAAAGACGAAATTCAGCCAGACGTACTTCTGGCTACATAATTTACGCCCTCCAAAAATGTAGACAGTGGTATGTGTCCACAATGAGCCTTTGTTGAATGCGTTCTACGGCCCCTATAAGGTCTAAACTTGGTCTTAAACTTAACTTATCTTAACAAACTATATATATATATATATATATATATATATATATATATATATATATATATATATATATATATATATATATATATATAGTGCAGTGACAGTTAAGAGTTGTACTAATATAGATCTCTACTTCTAATTGTTACCTTATTTTTAATTTATATTTTACAAATATTTAATTTAATCAGTCTTTTGTTGCACCATACAAACAAGCAATTCAGCTTGCTCATGATGAGATAAATCATTTTACAGAGTTTGACACCTTGTTGAGAAAGGCTTTTTTGGCCTTATCCTGGTTCCTCGTGGCCGCTGCCATTCTGTGACATTCTATGGAGGAGATGAACTGGGTCTCTTGCTCCAGTAGAGCGCACAGAGCTGCCTTTCTCTCGGCACCAGATAAGGTGACATTGATGTGTTCCTCCTCCTCTATCCTCCATTCTGACAAACAGAGATGAATGAGGAACATCACACTGACTTATATCTACTGCTCACATTATATCACGTACATTTGATCTTAATAGGGTTAGTGTAAGTTGAACTTGTACTTGCAAAGTTTCTTATAGTCCGTTAAATGTCTGTTGAAGGAGCAGTATCAACATATATTAAGCAGACAGTCTACTAATACTCAAATGGACCATCAAAATAAAGTGTTACCAAATTATTAGCTCTTTTTTTAAATTTGAATCATTTTAAAAATATTTCCCAAGTGATGCATAATAGAGCAAGGACTTTTATAGTATTTTTACAGTACTTTTTTATACAGTATTTCCAATTATATTTTTGTTCTGAAGAAAGTCTTATTTATATTAGTTTGGCTGAAATAAAAATATATATATTTAAAAAATCATAAATATTATTAGCCCCTTAAATTTTTTTTTTTTTCGTTTTGCTACGGAACAAACCACTGCTGTCCAATGGTTGGTTGGTTGGTTAACCTATTTAAGCCTTTAAATTGTAGTGCATAGTCAGACCCCCTAGTTTTCCGCGATTCCGCGATTGCTGAATTCAACGCAAAATCAACAAAAAGTTGCGATCCTGCAAAATTCATAATTAAATGCAAAATAATCGCAAAAAAATTAAATAATCTTATAAAACATTCAATTCCAAACCATATAATTAAATTATATTAATTTCAGTTTGCACTTAATTGTTTAAGGGGGGGTTTGTTTTGCAGCATGTGCAGTAAGCAGACGCAATGAAGCGCGAGTGATTTACATATGAAGGCAATGCAAATATGTGATTAGACATCCTGTGGCACAAATTGTGCGTTAGACTTACTTCAGACTGCAAAAAAGTGTGAGCAAACATCTAACAAACAGAGCAATGGAACAGACAGAACAGCACGCAGCTTACAATGATGGAGATTGGTTCAAGGATGATGGCCACTGGACGTGTATGGCTGGTATTATGATGTTTGTAAAATCGATAAAATATTTATTTTAACTCTTTCCCTGCAGATAATGAGAGAAAACGCTTTCCTGAGTTTTACGACAATCTGTGTTTTAGATGTATTACAGAAGGGGAAGCCTTAATGCATTTCCTATATGTGAGGTACATGATGTCAGATGCTTCGGAGAGTGAAATCTGAGAGAGAAAGAAAGATCGTGGATAAAAATACGAGTTATACAACCTTTCTTTTGGCTTAATTCCTACCGTTTTCGATGTGTTTTAGATCTTGTCTTAACAAGAGACCAAAATAAAGAAGCTTTATTTTTATGATCTGTGTCATTGTCATTGTGTCAGATTGCACGACTAACATAGTAGGCTACCTAATACGTTAAATAAGATATATATATATATATATAATTTTTTATATTTATATATATATATTGTCATTTTTATCGCAAAAAAATCACAAAAACAATCATGAAAGACTAGGGGTCTGCATAGTCTCTTCATGGCAAAAAAAAAGAAATTAGTTATAAAACTATTGTTTAAAACTTGTACTTTTACTTGGGAAATATTTGAAAAAGCGTTAAAAATTCACATGAGAGCTAATAATTTGTTTTTTTTTTTTCATATAGATTAAAATATTTACAGATGTTACTTAGTACATAAAATATTATTTCTACTTATCAATTTTAAAGCATATACAAACACAGTGTTTGGAACAAAAACATTGAAAAAAAATACTCTATATGTACTCTGATGAGTTGATCAATTGTGCTTGCTCAATAAAATTTTACATTTCTTTACAAAAAAAAATCAGTCCCAAATGGTAGTTTAATGCAGTAAAAATATATTGATGCTCAACTAAATTGAAGGATATTTAAAGAGCCCCTATTATGGGTTTATAAAAAGGACCTTCCATGCAGTGTGTAACACAGCTCTAGGTGAAGTGAAATATCCAGCTAAGGCTTAAATCTGAAAGTGCATCGTGTTTAAACTATTGATTCATCTAAAGAGTCGACTCATAGTGGTGAATCGCTGCTGTAACGAGTCAGACCCAGGAAAATTAAAACTCCCGGCCCCGCCCACAAACACCGTAGAAAGAAAAAGAGGAAGACAAACACTGTAGCAGATCCCGGTTGAAGCAAGTCACATAGACGATGTGCTCTGAAGTGTGAGGGAAGTTAGAGTTATTTTCCCTACCCAAAGATGAGGTTGTGAAGAGTCAGTGGTTGAAGTTTATTTTTGCAAAAATACATCAGCATTATAGCCACAGCCTTGTGCTCTGTTCCCGTCATTTTTCTGATGAGTGCTTCAGCAATCTACACACTTACAACAGGGGATTCATCGGCCGCTTGTTAAAGGAAGGATCAGAAAAGACTATATAGGACTTTGTCAGAGCTTGACAGGAACTTTACAGTATACAGTTCATGGATCAGGTTGCCTTCTTGTTTTCTCTAGCTTGCAAATTATGTATTTAATTGTGTTTTGTTACTTGTAATCGCTTGTACTGTATCTGGTTAACTCTTTATATTCTCATATCGCGTCTAAAGCCACGTTAAAAACGCAGAGCGTGTCGCTTTGTTTACAGATTTAAATGCGTTTGTGATCCACTTCTGTTTGTCATTGCTCTGGCCACCGTCAACTGTTCCTACACATGTGTGGCAGTCAAATTTCAAAATAGTTCAGCTTTGGCCACTGTGTGGATTAATACTGAATGTGTGTCATGGTTAAGAATAGAGCAATATGCATTGGGTTCACACATACTCTCTGCACTCTGACTACCTCAAAATTGTTGATAAGCTGTGGCGGGCATTTCTCTCTGTCTCACGCTGAACACTAGTGATGCACGGATGGCGGTTAAATCCGCAGGCGCTGCGGATAATCAGCGGGTCGGGCGGGTCGGGTAATAAAAAAATACATTATGATTAATTGCGGGTGGATGTAGCGGGTCATAGCAGTTGACCAGCAAAAAAGCAGAGTGGACTTCGCAGAATGTGAAGATGAGAGACGCCCAAAATAATGGATGAAGTGCAAGAGTACTGTGCTAACTTCAGTTAGAGGAGTCATCAGAGGGAAATCTGCTATCGTTCTGGGAGAAACAAGATTGCTTATTTACACGACTGCAGCGCCTTGCAAGGAGAAGCTTGTGCATTCCTGCAACAAGCGGTTCGTGCGAACGCTCATTTAGTGCAGCCAGCCGTGTTTTAGAGGCGAGGCGGAATCGCCCGAATCCAGGCACAGTAGATGCTATTCTGTTTTTGCACAGTGTTAAGAAAAGGGCCAAGTACACACAACATAGCTGCTGTTTAGGCTGAAGGGACGCCGTTTTTGTTCTCTTTTTCCTGTATATGTAAAAGCTGAATCTGCTGTTAATAACGAACGATCCACTGTGACCTATGTTGCAGGAAAGGGGAAATAGTGTGGCCGCTTTAGGACTGCTTTTACGGGAGTTGTAGTCCACAGCAAGGGGCATTGTGGGTAGTGTAGTTCGACACGCATGCTGTGTGATGTGCGTGCGGTGAATTAGAGGGAGAAAGTTTTATCCGGTTTTGTTTTATGTTTACTTCAGTAATTCCACCCGGGAGCTGTTTTGCACTGTGAACCTGAAAACACTAAAATAAGTAAAAGAAGGACATGCATCGAGTACTTTTGTCCGTCTCATCATTTGCTCGAGCATGAATTAACGAGCTGTTACTCTGCCGCCGGACATTGCGGAGAAAGTTACACCTATCATCATGCTTAAAACAAAGAATTAGAATTTTTAAAGTGCCGATCGGGTGCGGGTCGGGTGCGGATATATATATCAGATAAAATAATATGTGCAGGCGGGTGGCTGGTGGATGATTAGAATGATGGAGCGGATTCGGGTGACATTTGAGCTGATCCGCACATCTCTACTGAACACAGTCTACCAATCACAACAGACTGGATCATCGGACCAATCACCGCAGATTAGCATTGCGCTAAGGAGAACAAATGAATTACTGAATGAATCATATGGGAGTCGTTGGGATAATTATGTAAAAATAAATGCATATTTTAAGACAATGAAAGTGTTTTTTGACCTTGCATGCATATCAGACTGTTGTTGGAGAAACCCAAAATCTAAATATGACCCTTTTTAATGCATAATAGGGGCTCTTTAACTAAAAAAGAAGTTATATATAAAGAATGAAGTGAGTAATTTACTTTAACTAGTTTGCATAAACCCGCTGAACTCACCAACAGACTATAAAGCTGCACGTATGTTTATTTACCTGCAATAAAATGTGACTGAAAAAACTTTACTAGCTTGTAAAGGTTACACTAAGCTAATCATGTACAACTGAAGCTGTTGTAGTTTAAGTTAAAATGCTGCTTAATGTGCATAATCAAATACTTTGTGGATGTTTCAACAAGTGCAAACACTGTGCCATTCAAATTGCTCTTGTTTGAACATTCTGACTAGCCTGACATAACAACAGTCTTAGCCAATGAGGAAGTTTTTAGATATAGGACAATCTGTGTGTTTATGTTTATTCAGACCTGTTATTAAAATAATGTAATTTTTTGCAAATCCACTTAATGGTTCTAGTGGCACAGATAATACACACTCAACTTTAAATTAGCAGCCCTGTTAATAGTTACTACCCAATGTTGGTTATGTAATAACTCACTTTTCAAGGCATTATAAAGAAGATCAAAGTCTCCCTTTGTCTCAGGATTCATCCTGCGTTGATATTCATCTCTGATCTGCTGCTCTTTCTCCTCTTTCTTCCTTCTCTTTTCTTTTTCCAGCCATGCCAGACGCTGCTCTTTAGCCTGTCTCAAGCTGTCTGTGAAACACTTGGCTAGCCAGCGTCTGACATATGACTGTAGTGTAATGACCTGAGGAAAACACACACATACACAGACACACACTTGAATATGTGGTTTGCGAGGACTCTCCATAGGCAAAATGTATTTTATATGGTCTTATCCTATCTTTACCTCCAAACCCAACACTGTCACAGCTATGGGAAATTTTGAATGTCAATAGACCCTGTTAAATATGTTTAAACAATTTGAATTACAATGAAACAAGGTATGTCCTCGTAAACCACCTTAATAGAGTATAATTAGGTCATACCCACGTCATAATACAATTCTGTGACCTCATAAACCACATAAATACACACTCGCACAGAAAAATACACAAGCATTTGTCAGGAAGAACAGAATAAGCTCAATTCTTTCTCAGCAAGTCCAAACATACGTACAGCTCTCAGTCTCTTGCTGTGATACTCTTCTGCAGTGATGTAAGTGCCTGGGCTGATGAGCTTGTCTTCCATGTTGGACACATAGCAGCCAATCTTTCTCATCTGAGTTGCAGCGTTTCTGGAGCACTGCTGAACCTGGTTCTTGCTTGGTTCAACAGTCTGTTTACAGGAAAAAAAGAAAATTAGGGGGTACAGTTGCAATCAGAATTATTGAACCCCCTTTGAATTTTTTTTTCTTTTTTAAATATTTCCCAAATGATGTTTAACAGAACAAGGAAATTTTCACAGTATGTCTGATAATATTTTTTCTTCTGGAGAAAGTCTTATTTGTTTTATTTCGGCTAGAATAAAAGCAGTTTTTAATTTTTTAAAACCCATTTAAGGTCAAAATTATTAGCCCCTTTAAGCTATATAATTTTACAATAGTATACAAAACAAACCATCATTATACAATAATTTGCCTAATTACCCTAACCTGCCTAGTTAACCTAATTAACCTAGTTAAGCCTTTAAATGTCACTTTAAGCTATATAGAAGTGTCTTCAAAAATATCTAGTAAAATATTATTTACTGTCATCATGGCTAAGATAAAATAAATCAGTTATTAGAGATGAGTTATTAAAACTATTATGTTTAGAAATGTGTTGAACAAAAGTTTCTCTCCGTTAAACAGAAATTGGGGAAAAAAATAAACAGGGGGGCTAATAAATCAGGGGGTTGAATAATTCTGATTGCAACTGTATGTAGTATGGCTGGCCAAAATTGACCAAAATTCATATCTCTGTATTTATAGGATGAAAGGTGATATGCAATATATATTTTTGTATTTTTAATAAAATTGAATAAATGTTTATTTCCAAGTAAAAGCCTCATGTGAGATGTTACATTCACACTTATTAAAATTTAATTATTGTTTTATTTAAAATTAAATTATTTAAGGTATCCGCTTGTAAAGTGTGACGTCACACGAAGTGGCCTTTAGGTCCAAGTGCTCTATCAAACTGTATGGGGAGACTCATTAAAAGGTAATAATAAACATTTACAAAGTGGTGTATTTAATTCAATTCACCTTTATTTGTATAGCGCTTTTACAATGTAGATTGTGTCAAAGCAGCTTCACATAGAAGATCATAGTAAATTGAAACAGTGTTAGTCCAGTTTTCAGTGTAGATCAGTTCAGTGTGGTTTAATAATCACTACTGAGAGTCCAAACACTGAAGAGTAATTCCATCGATGCTTAGCTCTACAGGTCCCGAACCATGCAAACCAGTGGCGACAACGGCGAGGAAAAAACTTCACCAATTGGCGAAAGTGAAGAATTAAAAAACCTTGTGCAGAGCTGCAGTCTGGGCGCCGGAGGCTGGAGAACGCTTGACCTCAGCGAAGACTTGTCTGTCCCTGGAGCGTCACAGGAATCAGTCTCATGCTCTCCACTCCACCATGAGCACCACAGCAGCTGGTCAGGATACAGCCTGGTCCATGATTAAGGAAATCTTGGGATCATCTCGTCGCTAGTCTTGGATCGAATCAGTGATTGCTTTTGAAAATCATGATCGCTATATAAAAAGTGAGTATGTTTTTATAAATTGTTAAAATTTTGATATTTGTGATGCAGCAAGTCCAGAGACTGATTTGTACACCATGATTTTATATAAAATTCACTTTAATGTGTGATTTGACTAAAACGTGGTCATAAACTAATATTTTCTCAATTCAAATGAGTAGCAGCTTGGACCAAGAAACAGTATTCCATACGTTACCGATACGTCACGACTTAACAAGCGGATACTGTATACAGGCCCAGGGCTAAAACTTTTGTGAACGACAAATAATGTTACTCTGGTGATGTTTCCTCGCAGCATGTGTTGACAAATCCACCAAAGGCTGCCGGGCATAGTTTTTTCCATATGTGCCATTTACACCTCCTTCTCGTGTGAGTATGTCACCTCATGATCAACTGACCTGCACCCTTCTCTATACCCAACTGATAGTGTTTTCAAAAGCAAACAACAAGAGAAAAGTGTATCATGGCTGTGTGATTTTATCACAACTTCACATCGACTTTTGACCTGGTTTCTGGAATTGTCTTTCACCAGACTTGGCAGGCAAACATATGTTGAAGCATGTTTTTGCAGTTTTGCTTATGTTTTTGTGCACTGTAAACCCTAATAAGTTGAGACTACTCAAATGATTTGAGGAAAGTGATTCTGTCAGTTCGTTTGAGTAATGGGAAATCATTAATCACCAATTAATTGAGTTGACCAAATGTGGCCTCTTCGTTGAATTAACTTAAATGTTTAAGTACAAATAACTTAAAATGTCTATAATAATTATAAAAATAATGGCTAAACTTTCAAATTTTTCAGCTTTTATATTCTTTACTTACTCCCTGGGCTTGTTTATATCGAAGTTGATATTAAGCCGCACCATGTTTGTGTTTCGCAACATCTAATTTTTACAAAGTGGGTCGTTAGCCCAACGCTCAACCTGGAGGACCAGGACATACGGACAATTTAGCTTACCCAATTCCCTTATAGCGCATTTCTTTGGACTTGTGGGGGAAACCGGATCACCCGGAAGAAACCCACACCAACTCAGGGAGAACATGTAAACTCCACACAGATATGCTGACTGACGCAGCCTGGACTCGAACCAGCGACCTTCTTGCTGGGAGGCAACAGTGTTGCCACTGTGCCAGCGTGTCGCCCCTATGTGTATATCAGTTAAGAAAAATGCATATAAGCATTTAAATATCTACTTACTAATTTCACTTTTCTCTTTCGTCAGATGGGTTCAGGAAGTGCTTCTGTCCTGCTGCGCTTCAGCAAAATTCAGCATCACAAGTAAAATGACCACCTTGTGTTATATAACATACAGTTGAAGTCAGAATTATTAGCCCCCCCTGAATTATTAGCCCCCCTGTTTATTTTTTTCCCTAATTTCTGTTTAATGGAGAGAAGATTTTTTCAACACATTTCTAAACATAATAGTTTTAATAACTTATCTCTAATAACTGATTTATTTTATCTTTGCCATGATGACAGTAAATAATATTTGACTAGATATTTTTCAAGACACTTCTATACAGCTTAAAGTGACATTTAAAGGCTTAACTAGGTTAATTAAGTTAACTAGGCAGGTTAGGGCAATCAGGCAAGCTATTGTATAACGATGGTTTGTTCTGTAGACTATCGGAAAAAAAATATAGCTTAAAGGGGCTAATAATTTTGTCCTTAAAATGGTTTTTAAAACATTTTAAACTGCTTTTATTCTAGAAATAAAACAAATAAGACTTTCTCCAGAAGAAAAAATATTATCAGACATACTGTGAAAAACTTTCTTGCTCTGTTAAACATAATTTGGGAAATATTTAAAAAAGAAAAACAAATTCAAAGGGGGCTAATAATTCTGACTTTAACTGTATATTGACCAATCGGCACGGTTGTCAAGACAGAATTTCAAGTGCAACCAATCATTTTAAACAGAGACATAGTAAATCATTTAAAGAAATTAAAATGTTAAATTCATAGAACTTAAAATGCTAATTAAAAGTTTTTTTTGCTGCCTAAATGAGTAAGTTTAACACATCTGTTTATGTTTTGATGCCAAAACGTGGTATTTTAAGTAATGTCAAGTTACATTAACTTAATATCTTTAGTAATGACAACAACAAAGTTTACAGTAAGGAGTGCAAAAGACCGCAAGGTGTTTTTTTTTTTGTTTTTTTAAAAGATGCAAATGGTCTTATTCCATTCAATGATTTATGCTTGGCTAAGCTAAAATTCTCCTGCCAGACCCAGAGATTGCAGAAATTACAATGTAATGCATTTGTGATAACAAAGCTACATTTTCAGCAGCCATTCTCTAGTCTTAAATACATTGTTATTGCCTAATTGACTCTAAATGTCAAATGTCTTTTGAGGTCTTCTAGAGTCACATGAATACTTCATGATATAATATCAGTCTATTATGTTGATTTTGTCACAATAAGAAGACGAGAGCCTGAAACATGTTTTGTTCCTTCAATTTAGTTTGTTTATCCAAATTCTTAAGAAAAGAATACACCATGTGGTCAAAAATACTGTGATTTTGGCTACATATTACATAAATGTATGGGTGAATACGTCAAAAATGATATTGTTTAAACATTTTTAAGTGAGCTTGTGTTTTATAACTCACTAAAATATTTTCATAACAATTACTTAACAATTATGTTCTCCTTACTGAGAACTGAGTTCACTCTCACCTACTTTCCTTTTGCTTTGTCCCTCAATTATCAGGAGTGGCCAAAGTTACAAACAATAAATAATCTCAAAAACATAAAGGTTAAGTTTAATTTATTTTTCTATACAATAATACATATTTGCATTTTATAACAATTTTACAATATAATATACTTTAAGTGTATGTTACATATATTTTGAGTTATTTATATATTTTAATAAATATTATTACAATTATTTTATTCTGTTGATTTCGGCCAAGAAGGTTAGGCTAAAGTCTGTTTGTAGGTTTGACATATTCACCGACACCAAATGAATGGCTGTTGCAATAACATTTTCCATCCAATGAAATTCAGTATGAACATAAAGTTTTAAATGCATTATGCACCACCCGTATGCTAAATTATGATGTTAGATATGCAAAAGATGTAAATTCGGTCAATTTAATGGGTTGCTGTTCACACTGGTGACAAAACGTATAACATAGTTTAGTGCAGTGGAAATTTTCTGTTGATGTATTAGCATCCAAGACTGCAATCACCAATTTTATAGAGTGTATGTGTATATAAATTGTCAGGGCCCTGCCTTGTCTGCCCTATCAGTGTTGTCTATGTTTATTGCTCCCTTGTTTGTCTTGTGTTTGAGCACATGGCTCCTTCTTGTTTCCCTTTACCATGCCCCTTTGTTTAGCCATTATCTAGTCCTTGTAAGTGTAAATGTCTTCATCTGGTCCACGTGTGCTTTCCTCTCTTTATTTATTTGCTTTTTTTTTAAGCATAAGCACAGTGCATTACATAAAAGTATGATGCATGAGTGTGCTCCATGCAGGTGAATGGGTTTAACAAACCACCTGTAGGACACACTCGTCCTGTCTTAATGCACCCAACATTTTTTTTAGAAACACTCATATGCTCTAAATGTTTGTTTTTATGTTTGTTTATATAACTACTATTTACATTTATAACACTTCATTTTTGCATCTCATGTTTATATGCACTATGAACAGCAGCTACCCTAATTATTTTCTTTATTCTCTATTACCACCTAGAGATACTCATCCCGAGGCACCTAGAGATTATGCAGCACCATTGATGAGATCCAAGACCTGTGAAGAAATTATGCCAACGTATCCATAATCCTGGACCAGGCCGTCTCCTGAGCAGATGCTGTGGCGGTCATGGAGGAGCGAAGAGCATGAGACTGATTTCTGAAAGAGCACAGTGACAGTCGAGTCTTCGCATTGATCCCGTGGCCTAGCCTGATCACCCACCGGTGACCTACTCACATCTGCAGTTTCTCCACGATGGATGTCCACTGTTCTCCAGCTCCCGATGCCTAGACTGCATCTCTGCACAGGAAGTTTGGCCAGAGCAGAAATGGTCGTGCCCAACTGAGCCTGGTTTCTCTTGAGGTTTTTTCTTTCACTTTCATCAGTTGGTGAAGTTTTGTTCCTTGCCACTGTTGCCACTGGCTTGCTTGGTTGGGACTTGTGGAGCTGTGCATCAATGGATTTGCTCTTCAGTGTTTGGACTTTTAGCAGTGTAAATTAAACCACGGTGAACTAAACTAAACTGAACTTCAACTATGAAAAACTGGACTGACAATTTCAATTTAGTAGAACTTTTAATAAATAAGCATGAATTGGTCACACTTTATTTTGATGGTCCGTTTGTTGAGGTAAAGTTACACTGCAACTACATGACTACTAATTCTCATTAGATTATAAGTAGACTGTTAGGTTAGGCTAAGTGTAAGTTGACTAATTTCTTGCAAAGTTTCTTATTGCCAGTTAAATGTTGAATTTATATTGTGCTCTTTTTTCCCTCATGTCTTTGCTGGTTTGTTTTGTGCGTTGTATTTGTGTCTAAATGCCAAGAATCTTCTCTGCAATCCACTTTATTATTTTTCCTATTTTTTATTCTTTCCTTTATTGTTTCCTTTTAGCATTCTTCCCTTTTCCTTTAGTCCTTTTTTGTTTTGTTTTCAATTTGCAGCTTATTGTTGAATTTTGTAAATTGTTTTTGATTTTTTTATTGTCTTATAGTGTTTTATCTAGAGTTTTTTTTTCATTTTGTACTTTTCTCTACAGTTTAAGAATATTTAATTTTTAGTTTTGTTATTTTAGTCTGTGTGTCTCATTTTTGTCTTGTGCCCTGTCTCTTTAATGTTAGCTGGTCGTGTCCATCCCTGCCTCCTGTGAGTCATCTGCTGGTGATTTTACCAGACTACTAACTGCAAAAGTTTTTTGTCTTCTTTCTAGTCCAAATATCTAAAATTCTTAAATCAAGAAGAATTTTCTAGACAAGCAAAACATATTGTCTTGCTTTAAAAAAATACTACCCTCCATTGTCAGTGCCTTGCACTACCCACCTTCACCTTTTGGACTGTTTGCCACATAACTCCTGTTTTCTCTTCTATCTGTCAATCAGTGGTGGTTCTAGTTTAAATGGCACCCTGGGCAAACCACCCCATATATACCCCCCCCCCCCCCCACACACACACACATCCCTCGAGAAATAAGGGAGACCCTATGTAGTTGACTTTTTACTACTAATAATTGTCTTAAACAAACAATACAAAAAAAAAGAATTTTACTAATATTCCCCTACATCTAGACCTTTCTTGCCTTTTTTGGAGCAGGTGTTACGATCTCCAGCGATCTAGCCCATGTAGATCGCTAGAGAACTACAAATCTGCCAGCAAAAGAACTACAAGATCCAGTCATGCACCAGTCACCCACTGTCTGATTGCAAACACTCACAGCTGAAGCCACTCATGAACTATAAAATCAGCACACAAACACACAGAAGTTGCTGAGTTTTGTTGTACAGTATTGTGAACATTACGATGCGTTTTCCTTGTTTTGCCTTCCGTGTTTTTGAACGCTCGTTTTGTTTTGTTTGTTTAATTCTAACTGCTGCCTGCCTTTTGACCATCTGCCTGTGTATTCGACTACGACTATGGATTTGCCTACATACATCTGTTTGCTCCTGATTGTCACTGTTGCTTCCCTGACCATCTCTGTATAATAAACCCTGCGTTTGGATCCTCACTTCCCTTGCCAGTGTCCCCTTTCACATTACACAAAGTCATCAATTATCTCATCATATATCCCAATAAAGTTAACCCAGGGGCATTGCTAGACATAAAGCTCTACTGAGACATGGCCCCTCAAGTCTTTATTCTGGGATTACCACTCTAAATTAATGCACTTGCATAAAGTAAATCGTATCTCAAAGCTTTTACTGATTTTTTTGCACCGTCTCCCTATACCGATTGCCTATATTGCCCATGCCTAAATCCGCCACTGCTGTCAATAAAACCCTCTTAAACCCCCCCATTCTGTGTTTGTTTGTTTTTTCCAGACAATCATGTACAGTATGTGTACCTGTGTATCCCTGCTGAACATCTCAATGCCTCTATCTGGCCTCTTCTTGGGCACCGTCTGTATTGCAGCATGGTGATACTCCGCTTTGGTCAACTTGTGACAGTATCCTCCCAGAAAAGCCTTCCCCCGAGTGGCTCTCTCAATCTCTACCACCACATCCTGGTATGTGTCTGCTTCTTAAAGTGAGAAAACTTGTCACAAAGGCTTGTCTATAAGCTAAAATAAGTTAAAATCTGGTACAATTAGCCAACATATATTTGTAGCGTCAAATCTCATTCAATCTTTACACAATAACAGATTTTGCACTGTTGCTTCAACAATAATTTTGATTAGTGTCACATACTCTTAAAAATTACAAGATACATGTATAAGATACACTAGGGTATTAGAGCAATTTTAAGTCAGCTTACCAGGGGCTTGACATTAACTTTTTTGATCACCAGCCACTGTGGCTAGTAGTTTTCCAAAGTTTTTAGCCCCTCGCCATTTTCACTAGCCACAATTTTGTTGTTGGGAAAATATATTTGCATAAATTTAATGTTGGCATGGTAAAATTACTTGATTTAAATTATGTGTTATGTCCACATGCCTCCTTAACTTTTTATTTTTTATTTAACATGACTTTTTAGGACTCAACACTAAGGATTTATATATTTTTTTTCTCTGGCCACACCAAACTAATTATTTCCTTGCCACAAATTTTAAAAATGTGTCAAAGCAAACTAAATATAGCTGTGTACATGCACTTTTTATTAAACAAAAATGTTCTTAAAAAAATAATTGACAATTAAAAAATTATTCTGATGTATCTAAAACTATACACAGTAGTTTGTCGAGACTAAAGGTCCTAGATCATCAGGTAACTATAGATAAATGGAGAGTTAATCTCCTATTAAATCAATGTTGTTGAAAAGGATGACAATTAAAACATATTAACAAAAATAACTGCAAGCAAAAGAAAGCAGGTGAAAAACATTCAGTGAGCGATAGTGAAAGGATGATCACGTGCACACGTTTAACATTAGGCCCAGTAATAAAGCTGCGGTCACACTAGACTTTTGTCCCAATAGGCTTCCATTCATACGCACATGAATGCGTCAGACCAGAAACGCAAGCTAGTGCGAGAAGTTCAAGGTTGGTGAACTCTTACCTGCGAAATCGCATCACTTGACTGCATGAGACCAACTGAGGATTAAAACATGACCTCACTGGACAGAAATTTTAAATATGGACCAATCGCTTACTTTTTTAAATGTCTAATCGTCTTGTTTAATCCCGCCCCTTTTCGCAGCGCCTTACTACAGAATTTTGCATGCTCAACCTCGAGTGTGGCTGCAGCTTAATCTGTTCAACGAATGGTAAAAGCGAAAGCGGCGGGACTGTGGGTGCACGAGCACTGCTTTTTTCCAATCTATTTCAAAGAGAAACGATCACACCAGTTGCATTTTCAGCTGTTCCTTGCTTACAACGTCACTGTGCACCTGATCATCCTCTCACTCAGTATTCACCTGCTTTCTTTGCTCGCGCAAACAGGTCTCAATCGTGCTGCTTTTCGGTTCTAGGAGCACATTTGTGCACATATTGATAAAAGGTCTTAAACTAAAATTCTAGTCTTTAGGGACGAGGCAGCTCTGGCAATTTAAAAATTATTTCCAATCAGCCACAGTGGCTAGTGGAGTGTCTGTCTAACCCGACACAGCTGAAATCTACCCGCATTTGGCGGGATGGCGGGTGTTAATATCAAGCCCTGAGCTTACCAACAAAAAAGTGGTTTATGAAGAATGTTTTAACATGCTCTTTTAAATAAACAAAGTTTAATAAAAAAAAAGAAACATTGATTTTGAAAAAGGCCGTTTTTTAATCTAATATGAGCAAGAATTTTCAACTGCACTCCATTACACACACACGTTTAAACACTGTAAAACCCAACAGTCAACTTTATCAAATGAAATGAGTGTAGTTAACTCAAAATTTACTAAAAGTTAATTCGGTAACACTTTATAATAACTACACACTATCAATCATTTACTAAGCATTAGCATCTAGTGAATTCTTTATCTGTTAATCATTAACTCTACATTAATAAACGTTAGTAAGCAGTTTATAACTGCAGCTACAAATGCTGTATTCTTGACTTACAACCACATTTATAATGTGCTTAATAATTGTACTTTCATACTTTGTTAATGATTTACTTTTCATTACTAAATTAAGTATTGCATTATTAACAAACCAGTTGTATTTAAGAGTAGTCGATGGTTTTTAAGATAATTCAGAATGAGTTAGTAAATGATTAGTAAACTATTGAAATCAACGTTTATATATCTTATTATTCAGGCATTTATTAATAGTTAATTTGCATGTTAATAAATGCTTTATTAACTCAACTTCATGCAGTTTTGTGACCTAATCTAAAGTGAGGACTGTTTATGCTTTATAAATCCCTTATAAATGACAATTAAAGGCTCAGTATGAGCAATAATCATTGCAATCTTATCTAAAAAGTTAAATTACTGTAAAGTTTAAACATTGCTGAATAACAGGAGTGTCAAAATACGACATAAAATTGGATAAAACAACAACAATATAACAATATAATAAGATGCAATGTTTAAACTGTACAATAATTTTATTTTAGATAAGGTTGCAAAGAATATATATATTTTTTTAAATACAGTTTTATTTGTGTTTCTTAAAACGAATAGAAATGAATAATGTCGTTTGTGTTCTTTTTTTCCTGTTTAGAATTTAACTGAGCTTTTAATTGTCATTTATAAGGGATTTATAAAGCATAAATAGTCCTCACTTTAGATTAGGTCACAAAACTGGATGAAATTGAGTTAATAAAGCATTTATTAACATACAAATTAACTAATAATAAATGCCTGAATAATAAGATTTATAAATGCTAATTTTAATAGTTTAATAATCATTTACTAACTCATTCTGAATGATATTAAAAAAAACACCAACTATGCTTAAATATCTGGTTTGTAAATAATGCAATGCTTAATTTAGTAATGAAAAATAAATCATTAACAAAGTATGAAAGTACAAGTATTAAGCACATTATAAATGTGGTTGTAAGTCAAGAATAGAGCATTTGTAGCTGCAATTATAAACTGCTTACTAACGTCTGGGAATGTAGAGTTAATGATTAACAGATAATGAATTCACTATATGCTAAACATTAATAAATGGTTCATAGTGTGTAGTTTTTATAAAGTGTTACCGTTAATTCTACTCATTTGAAAAGAGTTTTGAACTCAGTGTTGAAGGTAAGGAGTTAATTAAATACCTCATTACTTCAACTCAAATGGAGTAAGTTCACAGTACTCATATAGATTAGTTTTTTTTAACTCAAATGATTTGTAGCAATCGGTTTCCTCAAACGGTTTGAGTTGCCTTAACTTATTGCGTTTTACAGTACTCAGTTGGTTTGAGTTCTCTTCATTTATTGGGTTTTCTTTGCTCAAATTGCTTCGTTTACTCAAATGGATTAAGTTCACAGTACTCATTAGGATTAGTTTTTGAACCTAAATGGTTTGTTGCAATCAGCTTCCTCAAATGGTTTGAGTTGCCTTAACTTATTGCATTTTACAGGGCTCAGTTGGTTTGAGTTCTCTTCATTTATTGGGTTTTACTGTGCTCAAATTGCTTCGTTTACTCAAATGGATTAAGTTCACAGTCCTCATTAGGATTAGTTTTTGAACTTAAATGGTTTGTTGCAATAGGTTTCCTCAAATGGTTTGAGTTACCTCAACTTTATGGGTTTTACCGTGCAGATTTTGAGAGTGAAATAAGTTCATACAGTACACTCTCAGAAAAAAATGGTACAATGTTGTTCCAAAGAAGGTACAAACCCTCGTCACTGGGGCAGTACCTATTTATGGGAGAGAATTGTACCTTAAGACAAAGAAACAAATTTGTACCATTGCAGATTGTACCTTTAAGGACATGACTTGTACCATGGGAAACCGAAATGTATCTTTGTTTTTTAAAACCTGCAGATACAATATTGTACCTTCATCAAAGGTACAAATCTGATGCATGAAGGTACCACTACAGTGACAAGACACTTTGTACCTTAACAGTGTCAAAAATGCTTACCAAACATTTATTTAAAATGCCTTAAATGTTTAGTTTACAATACCTATAGTTTTATGTTTTACTAGTTGTTTTGTATTACTGTATTATAGAACTTTATAATTAATGTTAATAATTTCTTTAAACATATACTTTTAAATTATGATTCTTGTTTTAATATTATTCATAAAATCATGTTGCCTTTCCAGTAATATTTATTTTAATAGGTATTGTAATAAAGGAGTTGTCCACACTTTTGTACCTTTTATATGAGAACATTTGTGTACCTTCATTTCAGTTGTACCATTACAGGTACAAAACAGTATCATAAGAGGTCTTTTCTTTAGCATATAAGCTACAATTTTTACAAAGGTACAAAACTGTTCCTCAAGAAACATTATTTGTAGCACCGGTTACATTTTTTTCTGAGAGTGTAGATAGGCCTATTAATATGTATCCGTTCAAAATGGTTAACAAACATTTCAATTATTTCACCAATGCAAAGAAACACACACCTATACAGTTTTATGCAAAAATTTGGACACCCCTCCCCTCTGTGGCTGCATAATTATGTGCTCTTTCCTCAGAGAAGATCACAGTGAAATGCCATTTGGTTTCTAGTGACAGCTAGATAATGTCATGTTTTTTCAGACAGAAATATGTAGTGTATCAGTATTGAGATGTGTGAAATTAAATTGAAACTGAAAAATGTGCTGGTACTGGAAACCTTGTCAGAGTTAAAGGTCGCATGGATTCCACCAAGTATCAGCTGATTCTAAAGAATAATCTTCAGAAATCAGTCAAGAGGCTGAAGTTACTCCAGGGTTGGATGTTTCAGCAGGACAATGACCCAAAGCACAGTTCCAGATCTACCAAGTAATTCATGCTCAGACACGATACAATGTTCTAGAATGGCCATCCCAGTCCCCAGATTTGAACATTATCGAAAATCTACAGTATGGATTGATTTGAAAAGGGACGTTCATGCTTGGCACCTATCAAACCTGACTGAACTGGAGAAGTTTTGCAAGAAAGAATGGTCCAACATGCCTTCAGAAAGAATTCAGGGACTTATCCTTGACTACAAGAAGTGTCTACTGTTATTTCAGCAAAAGGTGGCCGTACAAAAGATTGATGTCATTCTTCTGTTGTGGTGCCCAAATTTTTGCACCTGTCTGTTTTTGTTATGATTTAAATTGCATTGCATCTGTTGATTAAATGTTGCTTTTTTGAAAATTATCAAGGGTGGCCAAACTTTTGCATACGACTGCATAACTTTCATAACTGCATTGCAATTATTTAATGAAATATTTGTTCAGCTTTACATGTATGCCATTTTTTTCTGTGCTACACTAAAGGCAATAGTGTCAAATTACTGTTCAGCTGAATTTATCTGTGTTTTTCACTTTTTATATTGGTCCATTTTATCAGAATGTTGTGCCATGACTCAAGAAAGTAGTACTTCCTGATAAAACTCAGTTTTAAAACAATTATACTTTTGTTTATATTTCAAAATATATAAATTATTATAAAGTTTAAGGGAACTCCAGATATTAAAACTTACAGTTGAAACCAGAAGTTTACATACACTGTATAAAAAGGCACATAACCATTTCAAAAGTCAGATGTTAATGTGACTAAACTTTTTCTCTTTCAGGTAAGTAAGGATTATCAAATTTGTTTCTGTTATGCTTAATAGCAGAATAATGAGAGAGAGAGAGATTTTTTGAGAAATTGCTATAACTTTTCTTAAAAGTCAAGTTTACATACAATAATAATATTATGCCTCTGAAAAAGCTTAGATGATGGTGTCAAAGTTTTGGAAGTTTCTGATTGGCCAATTGACAACATTTGAGTTAATTTGAGGCACAACTGTAGAATACAGTAGTATTTAAGGAAAACCTCAAACACACTGCTTCTTTGTGTGACAACATGGGAAAATCAACAAGCCAGAATCAACAAAAAAAGCCAGATTACAATTTGCTAAATTACACTGGGAAAAAGAATAATTTTTGGAGACATGTCCTGTGGTCTGATGGAACTAAGATTAAACTGTTTGGCCATAATGACCAGTGTTACATTTGGAGGACAAAGGGGAAAGCTTACAAGCCAAGGGACACCATCCCAACTGTGAAGTATGGGGGCGGCAGCATCATGTTGTGGGGCTGTTTTGCTGCAGGAGGGACTGGTCAACTTCACAGCATAGATGGCATCATGAAGAAAGAACATTATGTTGAAATACTAAAGCAACATCTCAAGACATCAGCCAGGAAATTAAAACTTGGCCACAAATGGGTCTCCCAAACAGACCATGACCCTAAGCATACTGCCAAATTAGTTAAAATGTGCTTTAAGGACAACAGAGTGAATGTTTTGGAGTGGCCATCACAAAGCCCTGACCTCAATCCTATAGAAAATTTGAGGGCAGAGTTGAAAAAGCTTGTGCGAGCAAGACAGCCAACATATCTGACTCAGTTACACCAATTTTGTCAGGAGGAATGGGCCAAAATTTCTGCAAACTATTGTGAGAAGCTTGTGGAAGGATACCCAAAACATTTGACCAAAGTTATACAGTTTAAAAGCAAAGCTAAAAAAATACCAAGGAAATGTATGTAAACTTTTGACTGTCTAGATAGAAATTAATAAAAAATTCTCTAAAAAAAATTCTCTCATTATTCTGGCATTTAGCAAATGTAAATGATTTAGGTAATCCTAATAGACCTAAAATAGTAAACGTTTAGTATGATTTACCATCAGACATTTTTAAAAAAAATGGTTATGTTCCTTTTTTTTAGAGTGTATGTAAACTTCTGGTTTCAACTGTACAGTATATGGCTTAACATAATATAACTGAAAAAGAAAGCCCCACCCCTTCTCAATATTTCATTTGAGTTGGAAATACATCAACATACTGAAATAAAAGTATTTGCAACCTCTGCTTCACATGGACTTTAAGAAAGAATGCCCATGCTAATTCATAAAAATATAATAAGATCTCATGTATAACTTATTTGGTGGTATTGTAAGTCCAAAATGTGCCCCATTTTAGCTGATTTCCAATTATTCACGATGTCTCAGTCTGCTAGAAGTTTGACTGTACCTGTTTGCACTCTGACAGTAATGACATCTGGCATGTTATACTCTTGCTGTGGTTTGACTGGTCTCATGGGGTTATTTTCTGGGTCTAGTGAGCTCATCTCGAATTGGATCATCCCATGAGGCTGCACGCCAATATCCATCAGTGTCTGGTCATCATCTACATTTTTTTCTAGATAAAATGATATAAGTAATTTTGTTATAAATAAAAATGTGCACTTTGCATCATAGTACAGTAAATATGTTATTAAATTCTCTGAAATTATTCTCAGAAACATATCCTACACTTTCAGGCATATTATGTGTCTTACCATCTAGAGTGATTTGTATGATGTCAGATGGGACTCTCATCTCAAAGCTGAAGTGTTTTTTCAGGTCCAGGATTGTGAGGCCAATAGTGAAGGCCACAGTTATCATGTGCCTCTCTGGCATCAGCAAGATTTTAACTGGTAAAAATAAGAAATTATTCATATGAATATACATAATTTGTATATTCTGTATGGTACAGTAATGGCACTAGAGAGTGATACAATAGATTTTTTTTTTTCTGTTATGGTACTGAATAATTACCATAGCCCTATATTGTGGTATCTATGCCAACCAAACCAGTCTATATACTGTGTATATAAATTATAATAGTTTTGATAAATGTTTCATTCATTTTCTTTTCGGCTTAGTCCTTTTATTAATCAGGGGTCGCCACAGTGGAATGAACCACCAATTTATCCAGCATATGTTTTACACAGCGGATGCCCTTCCAGCTGCAACCCATCATTGGAAAACATGAATACACACTTATTCACACACATACACTATGGACAATTTAGCTTACCCAATTCACCTATAGCGCATGCCGTTGGACTGTGGGGGAAACCTACACAAACACGGGGAGAACATGCAAACTCCACACAGAAATGCAAACTAACCCAGCCGAGGCTCCAACCAGCAACCTTCTTGCTGTGAGGAGATTGTGCTACCCACCGTGACACCTTGATAATTATTTTAAAAGAAATATAATTTTTTTATATTATACAATTATTTTTTATAAACATACAAATATTTTCTATTTTCAAGTTTTAATTTTAAGTAAATTTTTAGTTATTGTGTTAACAGTTTCTCTCTTAAGTTTTTGTGTGTATTTATTATTTTTATTGTTATTTAAGTATTTATATTTTTATGTTTATAGGTTTAGTTTTTTATTTATTTATTAGGAGTTAGCAACTAGTGGTTTGAACTAGTGATTTAGCATTCAGTTAGTTTAAAACAAACAATTTCAATTTTTTTTCATTACACATATTTTTTATATAATATTTATATTTTATTTCTGCTGTTTCTTTTTTTTAGTTAATAATAATAACCCAGCCCAAACCCAGCTTTTTTATTTTTACCATTTTTATTTTATTATAAATAAAAAATAATAATAATATTAATAATAATAATAATAATAATAAAAAAAAAAAAATATATATATATATATATATATATATATATATATATATATATATATATATATATATATATATATATATATATATGCTTTAGTTCAGTTTTATGTATTATTGTTGTTAATATTACTATTGTTATTATTATTATTATTACCATCTGTGTATATAACTATAGTTAGTAACTATTCACCTTAAACATTTCTAGATCTCTCTTATTCATTTTCATGTAATATTTATATTTTATTTCTGCTTTAATAAGATGTTTTTATTAGATAACCCCAAAAACGTTACACTGGCACAATGTTGGAAAAAACATATACTATCATGCATATTTAAAATGTTTTTTTGCTTAGTTTTAGTTTGTGTATTTTGGTTAATTAATTTTACTTCACTTTTAGCTTTTTATAATTCAAATTAAACATTTCAATTATTTAGTTTACATTACAACATCACTAAATTTCTCTTTTACATTTATCAACTGTTATTATTAATCTATTATTCATTCCTGCTTTAACCAAATGTTAACAAATAATTTTAGTTAATTATATTAGTCTTGGGGCGACGCGGAGGCACAGTAGGTAGTGCTGTCACCTCACAGCAAGAAGGTCGCTGGTTCGAGCCTCGGCTGGGTCAGTTGGCATTTTTGTGTGGAGTTTGCATGTTCTCCCTGTGTTCACGTGGGTTTCCTCCAGGTGCTCCAGTTTCCCCCACAAGTCCAAAGACATGCGGTACAGGTGAATTGGGTAAGCTAAAATTGTCCGTAGTGTATGCGTGTGAATGAGTGTATGGATGTTTCCCAGTGATGGGTTGCAGCTGGAAGGGCATCCACTGCGTAAAACATATGCTGGATAAGTTGGTGGTTCATTCTGCTGTGGCGACCCGAAATTAATAAAAGGACTAAGCCGAAAAGAAAATGAATGAATGAATATTAATCTTTCTCCAAGCTAATAAACAATAATAATATAAAGTAATAATATAAATACTACCAAAGAAAGGTAGGTTATATAATAACCAAAACATGTTACGAAAAAAAAAAATTATGTTAGCCCTATTACCAAACTGTCATGCTCAGATACTATAGTTTCTAGTGTTTCACCCGTTGCTGTTGAGTTTCCAACACCACTGGAAGAAATGATCTTGCTGTTTTCACTTCCTTGTTGGTCTTGGTGTTTCTGGTCTTTAGGGGTTGAATCAGCGGTGTTTTCTTCTTGTAAAAGTGTGTCCGTGTCTGTAATGACGTCCACGCTGATCTCTTGCTTGTGTTCAACATCATCTTGTTCTTCATGAGCCTCATCAGCCTCTATATGAATAGCCTCTGATGACATCTTTTGCTCTTCAAGGTTCACAGTTTCACTCTCCTTCTCTGACATGGTAAAGTCACTCAATGCTCAAAAAACGACAAAACACGCTTCCCTCTATTGGTTTTGAAAGCTGTCTGACGGCGAAACCTTTATTATTGTTTTAAATAAAATAGTGGAGCTTAAGTTTGCGCTGGCTTGACTGTGTTTCGGCGCTGCTATGGTAACCACAGTGTCGCTAGCATTGGTCGCTAGGGATGTCTAATTCACAAATGAGTCATTCGCTTGAGCCGATTCTTTTTAGTGATTCAGTCTAACCGACTCGCAAAGCGTTTGTAATGATTATGAGTGTAAGATGGGAACTACATTTAAAAATATATATATATATATAAAATGAACAATAACATTTAAATCACAGTGTCATTTGTGTATTCTTAACATACGTTTAAATCGATTCTTTTCAATTACTCAATGGAACCGATTCGCAAAGCCTTTGCAGTTGAACAGTACAGTTTAGGAGGATGATTAAAATGTTAACATTATGGTTAACACTCAGTGATATTAAGTTATATTATTAAAATGTATGATTATTTATTTTTTTGGTGCATACTAGTTTTAACTCTAGTAATATTGTAGAAATACTATAATAACATTGTAGAAACCATGCATGATGTAGTAGAGTCTAAGGTTTTCTGGTACAAAACTACCATATATATACAATTTTTTTGTTATAGTAATATTTTGTTATAGTAACACGGATTTGCTATAGTAATGTTGTATTATAACACTGTTAGAACCATGACTGAATAACAATATTTTATTGTTTTTTGGTGCAAACCATGTTTTTTTTTTTAAAAAAAAGCATGTTTTTTGTACCATGGTTTGCTATAGTAATATAGTAGTATTAGTACTGCAGTAAAGCTATAGCAATCATAACTGTATATTAATTTATATAATTTACTGACAAGTTCCCGTTATTTCAGTAGAAATCTGTGATCAAGAGTTTTGAATGAGGACAATAAAACTCTGTGAGGATTTTGCAAGTTTCTGGGCATGAAAATTGAGCAAATTGATGAATAGCAACGCACCATTGACAATTTAAAATAGACCCTTTTTGTCCATCAAATTTACAAAAATGTGATGCATCTTAAGAACTCTCATAGAAGACTAATCCTGCAGCTAAAAGTGCACATTTTCATAGTTTTACTCTCTACGTTTAAGATACCCCTTAAAGCCTTCCAGCTATCATTTCCCCATTGCTAAACTGGGTAAGTACATAATTTTTCTTGTTATTTGGTCCTACATGTGCAAATTTACAATTTTAAATTTCTGTTTTAAGGTTGAAGCAAACATCATTTGGAATATGGATGAGTAGGAGCAGCAGAGGTGAATCCATCATGTCCTGGTGTTTTGGAATAAAATTCCAAAGTACAAAATCTTCATTATCATCGGTGGAGTATCCCTAAGGCAATATCATCTTTTAGAAGCTTTTAAATGTGGTTAAAATATATTGTAGATGGTGGACACTGACTGAAGCCTGCTGCAGCTGTTGGGACAGTCTCTACAGCACACAGAACTCCATATTCTGCTCCATCAACACATGACTTTCTGCTTGCACAGTTTATAACTGTCTGTACATTGTTTTTCATCAGTATTTGTGATTCTTGTTTTATTTTAACAAAGTTGTCTAGAACCTAAAATGTAATGAAACAAAGCATTTTAAGTATTTTTTTAAACTGTATGTTATTTATTTACACAGCCATAATTATAAAATTGATATTTGTACTAGTAATAGTAGCAATAGTAATACCAGAAAGGATAAATTAACATTTAATCAAACTGGGTTAAATTAATTATAATAACCTATAGTTGGGTTATATGTTGTTGTTTTTTTAACCCAACTATTATAACTGAGTAGGAACCACAGAACCAAAGCAAGTTGTATTACTGTAAATTTAACATACGATATGCAATAGCTACAAAAAATCAGATTTTATTAAAAATATTTACATCTTATATTTAAAAGTGCATGCAAACCATGTCTAAAAAGGTTTACGGTTGGGCCAGTGTTATACAGAAAATTCAATTATACAAAAAACAATAATTGGTGATAAAGCGTCGCAATGCAATGGTAAAAGTACGGTTGAAGTAAGAATTATTAGCCCCCTTTTGAATTATTTTTATTTTTTAAATATTTCCCATATTAAGTTGAACAGAGCAGGGAATTTTTCACAGTATGTCTGATAATGTTTTTTTTTCTTATTTGTTTTATTTTGGCTAGAATAAAATCAGTTTTTAATTTTTTAAAATTATTAGCCTCTTTAAGCTAATTTTTTTTCCCCAATAGTCTACAGAACAAACCATCATTATACAGTAACTTGCCTAATTACCCCAACCTGCCTAGTTAACCTAATTAACCTAGTTAAGCCTTTCAATGTCACTTTAAGCTGTATAGAAGTGTCTTGAAAAATATCTAGTAAAATATTATTTATTAATACTATTATGATTAGAAATGTGTTGAGAAAATCTGCTCTCTGTTAAACAGAAATTGGGAAATAAAATAAACAGGGGGGCTAATAATTCTGGGGGGCTAATAATTCTGACTTCAACTGTATTTTCGATAGAAATTTTACATAAAAATGTATTAACTCATTTAAATGCACTGTAGTAAAACACATTAAGAAAGGCATTTTTCATCTTTAGTCTATATAGGTCCAAAAAACACAACAAAAACAGTAAATCAGAAAATATCCAAAAATAACAGAGAAAATACTAATGACAACACTCGACATAATCTAATAATCTACAAACTTTCAACAAACATGAATAAAATGACTGAGGATAAATAATTAGTGAATCACTTTTGAACTGGTTCATTTACCCAGAGTTCAATTGAATAGTTTCACTGAAAGCAGTCGTGGCTTTCAAAGCTAAATATAGCTTGATCCTGCCTCCTGGCGTGCCAATGAAAAAACGCCGCTGTAATAATAAAAAAGAGACAATGCTGCGGCATGCAAATTAGAATAGGATTATGGTATCTAGAGGCATTCAATGGAACAAGTAATAAAAAAGACATTTATCTCATGCAGTATCACATCCCTCAAAGAATCTTATCCAGGTGCGTGTTGCCTAAAAGTGACTACAATAGAATCAGACTATATCTAATGGAATGGCATTTATTGCATGGCATTTCATTGGCAATAAAAGCAGGTCGTGGTTGGATATAAAAGAGCCCATGTCATTTGTGGGCAATAAACCTGACCTTGATGAGGATGAGTCTAGTTACATTGGCCAGCCTTTAGCTGCATGATGAAAGATTTGTGTTTGCAAATGTAACTAATTTTGCTTTCCAGTACGTATGGGTATGTTATATGTTAGACAATATGGATGAAGATGAGTTTACAGATTACCTCATTCAGTTGAGCATTGAAGAGTCTTGTCAAGAAGTATTTGCGCTATCAAAAACCAGGTACATTCCATCATGTTTTTGTTTAACACTGATTTGATTTATTCTCCTCTGTACATCAATGTTTTGACAGCTTTCCATCAGAATATAATTATGGTATTCTTGCAGCTCAGCCAGTGATGAGAATTTGAAACTACTGGCAGCCATCGAGAGAGGTGATGGATATTTTATTTCTTTTCAAACACATGGGGGGGTGTTGTCACTGTTGTCACACGGCAAGTGTTAAAAAAAATTCCCGTCGTCATTCATTCATTATTTTGAGGAGCTAAAGCTGATGAAGTGATAATACCACTGTTTCGCAAAACTGAATAGTTCTAACTACTGATGAAGCTTAAAATTTGTTTTCACAGTATAAAATGTGTGTAGTTTTGGTGAAATAAAATAACTGTAATTAATAAAATGTGCGTCATATTAACGTAAATACATGCAAATTATTCAGAAAAATGTAAATTGCACTAGCTTTCTAGATATGAGAAAGCTCCCTTCTTTGGGGCTAAGCCCCTTATCCCTTTCAACCCTAGCAACACCCCTTGTCCCTATATGTATTCTGTTGTATCACTTTGAGATGCTACTTTTAAAGACCAGGCCCGTAGCCAGCCTGGTGAATTGGGAGGTTCTTTTTTTCTCAAAAGTGGACCTTTTTGCTATTACACACCTCATTTTATATTTAATTACGGAATTGAAATACTGCATTTTAGTGACATTTTAAGCACTATTCTGAATTAGCTTGTCGGATGGTCATCATAACCACATTTTTCGACTATTTTAGCCAAAATAGTATTCAAATCAATTTCAATAAGGGCCACTTTTGGTGCTTCACACCTTTTTATTGGTCATTTTTGTTTCAAAAATAAGGTGCGATGAATTAGCTGCGATGGGTTATTTTCACTTATTATGATGCCATAGCAGTCAAAATAAGACAAATGAGCTCATGTATGGGACAAATTCTGCACCTTTGTGGGAGGTGGGTCTTCCGAACCCCCCGGCTACAGGCCTGAAGGCGCTACATTTTAAAATATACTATGTCCACACTTGCTGAATGTCCTTGATGCCCTTAGGACCCTTGTAGATTTGTCTATAGCAATTGGGTATTTAATGGTTCTTGGAGGGCCAGCTTACTGCACAGTTTGGCTCCAACTTGTCCCACTGTACTTGGAAGAGAGATTGGATTGGGGGGGATTGGAAGAAGCCACAGCTCTACTAATGGAAAAAGTATAACAGAAAACAGATAACAACAATGATTTAAAGTAGTTGAAAACTGAAAAGTTCTCTCATGTTTTCAATAGGATACGTGTCTACACATTCATGAAAATGTCACAAAATGCGGTATTACATATGCCAGGTCACTATTTGTCACTGTCACCTTAATTGCTAAACAAGTGAATAATGTAGTCAGCAGCTCAGCACTGGTATATTTAGATTCACAGTGAACTATGGTCAGCACAGGCTCATTGTAAAAATGTACCCTCATATACATTTCTGGAGAGCCTAAATTATGTAGCCAGAGTTATGTATGGCTGCATTTTGTCTTTAAAATGAACGTTATGGTGTGGTATGATGCTACCAACAGCTTCTGCTTCTTTTCGCGCTACCAGCTGACTGCTTACCACTGTGTAGACAGCTTTTCCGTTGTTACCAGTTTGCCCAGTAGCTCGCCATGTACGACAGCAGACTTAAGACACAGAGAGGAGTTGACCGCGATGACAAGGTTCAAGTCTGGCAAAGAACGGTTCCAGAAAGCAGGTAAAACAAAAACAAACAAAAAAAATAAACAAGTAAATAACAGGGTGGGAATGTGGAAAGATCTGAAATTGTGGTAAAAATCAGGTGGTCGTGAGGGCTTTTCTCTTTCTAGATTGCTTTTGAAAACACTGTTGGTTGGGTTTAGGGAAGGGGGTGATCGGGTCAATTGGTGCTTTGAAAACACTATCAGTTGGGTTTAGGGAAGGGGATGGGTGGAGTTATCCATCAGTCAGTGAGTCAGTCAGTCAGTCAGTCAATCAATTAATGGCACTCGCGAGTGAAATTTGAGATCTAAAAAGCATACACAGCAGCCTCTGGTGAATTCATGAAAACAAAAACTGCAACAAAAAAAAAAACGTACCTCCTGGGATATATTTCACACGGTGCAGAAATGTATACAGGGGTACATATCAATAACAAGCCTGAATTGACTACGGTACATGACTAAACCAGGTCTGGCTTCCAGACAAGGTTAGTTAATAACCTATAACTGTCTCTGAACTGAAAACCAACTTGTCTGGAAGCCAGACCTGGTCCAGTAATGTACCATAATTCACTGCGGTAAGTGGGGTCGAGGAAAAGCTGATTGTGTGGGCCAGAAAATTTTTGCTATGTGGGCCAAAACTGAGTCACACCTGAGCCTGATCCACAGGTGAACTAAACCTGCAGCCAAACCATATATTCCACCATTATTGTGTGATTTTTTGCACTTGACTTTAATCTACATCTCCTTAAAATTATAATATGCATGTGCATGACATCATCGCTTTCAAAGACTTTTATTTTCGCATTAAACAGCAGCATGACACACAAGCATATGGATGTGAATGTATTCACTGACAGTCAAGATGGTTTGAAAAATCCAGAAGAGCCTGTGTTATTAGTTTTAGCAGTTGTTATCTGGGAATAACATACCTTGAAATGTCATGACTAACTAGTCAGTATCAAATATTCCAGACAGCCTTGTAAAAGAACAACATTATAACATTATATTTGAGCATGCAAAGGTTCTGTGCGATTCTTTTAACCGGTATTTTCTGATCATATCGATTATGTTGGGAAATATTTGATATTCCAATCCTCAAATATGTGTAAAAAAGTATTTCATGGTTTACACATCTTAATAATGATTATAGCTGCTGGAATTAAAACACATAAATTCATCACCTTTTCCCAAAATACATGAAAGTAGGTGGCTGGTATAAATTGGCTTAATCTGTAATTTGTTCATATACCCTTATCACAAGGGAATACCGCAGTAATCCATGAGCTCAGGCAGTTTTCCTCAGCCTTCAGTGAAGTGGACAGTAAAGGACTACTACCGCTCCACCGAGCTGCCATGCAACCCTCAGGGAAAGTACTGGAGGCAATTCTGTGTGAGTGCTGGACATGGATGAACACAATTCTGATGAAATGGAAATGTGACTGTTGCATAATTGACTGAAAACAAAGACTGTGATGCTATACAGTATAAATAAATTTTACATCCACAGATTCCAGTCAGCCAGACCTAGAGGAAAGATGTAGGAATGGAGAGACTGCATTGACTTTAGCCATTGAAACTGGCCTGGAGGAGAACATCAGGATTCTTTTGGAACATGGAGCGCTACCCCACAACCCTAACAGTAAAAAGGAGCCTCCACTTCTGCTGGGTGAAGCAAAACAATGTTAATTCATTAGTGTCCAAACCTCATTCTGGAGAGCCACTGTCCTATAGATTTTAGCTTCTGCATCTAAACCAGGGCACCTAATTCTGCTCCTGGGGATCTACCTTGCTGAAGAGTTCAGCTCCAACCCTGATCAAACACAAATGAACCAACTAAGCAGGATCTGAAGAAGCACTTGGTAATTGACCCTTCGCTAAGCCACACCCAAAAACCGCCACGCACCAATCGTGGCTTAGCAACCGTAGCTACGCGCAGGGGCTCTGTCAAGCTTTCGAGCGAGGGAAACAGGCCAAAGCGTTGTGCGTATGGATTGTGCAAATCTGACACCCGGTATCCTAAAAGTTTGGACAGGGTGGTGGAATTTTTTCCCTTTTCGAAACCTAAAACCCAAGGGGAGAAATGCCAGCGTGGATCAAGCTGTGTGAGGGGCGCTAAGGAGTGGAGTTAAGTTGGTTTTGTTTTCGATATTCCTGACACATTCAGTGATAGACCGACGGCAATAACTCACACACCTCTTACGTTACCCTAAAACGATCTAAACTGTGTTTCCTACAAAATACAAAGCAGGTTCTGTTTCACAGCTGTCTTTTTCTTTTATTTCCGCTCGATATTATGAGCACTGCTCTGTTTAAGCCTTCGCCATAGTAGTCATACTAATAGCAATCATATTTCCATTTGTTTCAAGCTACGAATATTTGAAATTACACATCAACAGAACAAAACAGAGATCAATATACTTTAACGTTACCCGCAGCTGTTTTTCAGTCATTTATAAAGAGTACACAAACATACTGACAGTTATAGGTAACTTACTGTACATTGTTATGGGTCAATGATGCTAATATTTGGTACAAATCCATCAATTTCCCCTTTCTGGCTGTTCTTTCTGTGAATGAATTATGTAGAAGCACTGTCCATGCGTGTTTCCTCGTGGGTAAGTAACGCTATATTTCATTGCAGCTATAGTCTCAGGCTTTTTGGCTAAAAAAGAGAAATCACGGTTTAATCTATTAATATTAGTTTATTTTTAAATTTCACCTCTCCTGCTGTGCATGAACTAAGCTGTTGGATGGTCTTCACCTCTCCTGCTGTGCATGAACTAAGCTGTAGCGTATGAAGCGGCTAGGCTAACCTAGCTTCAATTTTGATTGAATTATTTTCTAATCGGTTGCCTATTATGTTGTGAATATACCCCTGTGATGCATACTGCAGTCCTTTTTTGTCTGGCTTTCTCGGATATCTCACCTGTTTGCCAAAAATTACTAATTATTTCCCTGGGAATGTCTGACACCAGCGCATACACTTTGTAATAAAATTGCCAGGCACGAAAGCTTGACAGGTGTAGCAACAGTAACTAAGGAGGGCGGGGCTTAGCGAAGGGTCAATTAAAGACAGGTGTGTATGTCCAAGGTTGCAGCTGAACTCTGCAGAAAGGTAGATCTCCAGGAACAGGATTGGGCACCCCTGACCTAATCTAACCCAGGGCTGTATTCAAAATTGCCCCTATTGCATACTCTCATTCACTATACCCTATTAGTCCACTAATAACGTACACTTAAAGAAGAGAATGAAAACAAGTGAGTGAATTTGAGCACTGAGTGTGCCAGAAGAGATGCCTTTTATTGTGCTTTGCTGGTTGATAAATCCCTCAGATTAGTTTAAATTCTTGGTCAAAATTATTGTGAAAGTTATTTAAAGTCTGTGAAATTTAAATTTACATTGTTTATTTTGCTAGCACACATTGTTATTTTTTAAGTGAACAATTAATCCATGAACCAGTTAATCCCAACCCAAGCTCATTCTGATTACGTACCCCTATATACATTTCTGGAGAGAGCAAAATACATCCCAGGAGCAACGTTTTTTTGCAGTTTTTGTTTTTGCGAATCCGCCAGGGGCTGCTTTTTCAGATCTCAAATTTCTCTGGCGTGTGCCATTCGCGCCTGCTGTTCTCACGTAAATCCAGCAGAGGCCGCTGTCGACTGACTGACTGACCAACCGACCGATCACCCCACCAACCCCCTTCCCTTAATCCAACCAATAGGGTTTCAAAAACCACAGATTGACCTGATCACCCACTTCGCTAAACCCAAAAGCAATCCAGAAAAAGAAAAGCCCTTACAGAAGCCTGATTTTTACCACATTTTCAGATTTTACCACATTTTCACCCTGTTATTGACTTGTTATTTAATTTTTTGGCTTTTGTTTTTGTCTCACCTGCTTTCGGGAAACGTTCTTCACCGGAATGGAATCGCGTTGTCATGGTCAACTCCGCCAACGTACGTGTCGAGCTACCGGACAAACTGGTAACAGCGGAAAAGCCGTCCACACGGAGGTAATCGGTCAGCTGGTAAGCGAGAAAAGGAACAGCGTCATACCACATTCGTTTTAAAGACGAAATGCAGCCATAAGTAGCTCTGGCTACCAGATCTCCAGAAACAAATATAGGGCTATGTTTTCAGAATGAGCCTATGTTAGTTAATCCACTAAAAAAATGTTTTTTATTCAATCAAAATCTGACCATTTGCTTCCACTTTGGAGTGGAGGTCCTTCTCTGTAGACGTCAGTTTGATGGTTTTAGTCACAATATTCTTAACCATGCTTTTCTTACCATTAGTTTGCTAGGAGGGAATGATGTGCAAAAAGAAATATCAATAATAGATTTTTAGTTGGTAAACTTCAGCAATTTCTGGTTCTCACACACATTTTAATACTTAGTGAACTGTCTGTAAGTTTAATAGTATTTTTAAGTCTATAGTATTTTGATTTTCATATACAAACGTTAATTTAACAACTAGAAAATATGCGTGTGAAATCACTAATATTCTAGGAGGGTGACCAACCCTGCTCCTGAAGATCTACCTTCCTGCTGAGTTCAGTTCCAACACTAATCAAACACACCTGAACCAATTAATCAGAATCTGAACAGCACTGGACAATTACAGGCAGGTTTGTTTGATATGGGTTGCAATTGAAATCTGCAGGACAGTAGATCTCCAGGAGAAGGATTGGTTACCCCTGCTCTAGACATTCAGGGTACTGTACATTAATTGTACACTGGTTATTGCATTACATTGTGTGGGATTGATTGAGAGCACTTTAGAACATCTACTATGATTTTAGACAACACTGCAAATGGCTTCTTCCTCAAATTGCACAGTAAGTTCAATAAGGGTATAGAGGATGATTTTTGCTAAGTAGGATGCAATCCTGGGTTAACATCTATGTTAATCCTGGAACATCATTCCAATATAATTACAATGTAACCCATACTTAATCCAAACACCTTAACCTAACCCAAATTCTCAATTAATAATTGTATAACAATGATGTAGAAGCATTTAATCCTAACTGTAAGCCTAATTACTGTAACCATAATCTGTGAACTTATCCCTTAAATCTGATTGGAATTTAGGCCTAGGATCAACAGGAACATATCCTAGATGGTGAAAATCAAACTAACCGTGATTTCGCAAACAGCCCAGGTGTTCAGAATCACTAGAAATATCTAGACAAGTGTGTTTGAGCTGGTTGGAGCTAAAATCTGTGGGACTCTGGCTCACCAAAACCGGATTGGTCGCTCCTATGTTAATTGTTTGGGTACTTTCTTGTATTTTCTATAATAACTCTAATAGTCCTGTTTATTTTATCCAAGCGGTAAGAGTCCAGTCTTATCAGATGGTGCACACTCTCATTGCACATGGAGCATTAGTGGATCAGGTTTGTTCAAAGGGGTGGACAGCGATACATGAAGCTGCTCGAATGGGCTGTGTTGACATCCTAAGGCTGTTGCTGAGACGTGGTGGACACGTGTCAGTTAGAGATTGTTATGGTGTCCTCCCGTTGGGTGTTGCAGCAGAGGGTGCAAATCTAAAATGCCTCCAAGTGCTCATTGAAAATGGTGAGAAACATTAATAGTGCAAATGATTTGTTTGAATCCATTTTAATTCATCCATCGTGACTAGGAGCTGATGTGAATGCACAGTCATGTAAGGGTGAAAGTGTGTTGATGGATGCAGCAGGTTCTGGAAACCCAAACTGTGTGAACGTTCTGCTTGAAAATGGAGCCTCTCCAAACCTGGCCAGTATAACTGGACATCTTCCTATACATCGTGCAGCCTTCGAAGGCCACTACCTGTAAGTGTACTATAATTTAAGATAGTTAAACACATTGACCATTTTTATACTTTTTACTTCCATGTAAACACAATTGTCAGTCTCCCGCTGGTCAAATTTATGTCTAACAGTGTATATACATCCATATTTTGTTTCTTTATTGTACATTTTTCTTCTGAAATGAAAGTTATAGCATAATGTAATTTCTACTCCATCTTACATTAATTAAGGTATTTTTAAAATGGCATCATTTAGTAAAAGTTAATTTCACAGCTACCAATTAAATATTTTTTTTTGATTGACAAAATTTAAGTTAAATTGAAATTCTTTTGTGATGTTTAATTTGTTTTACTTATTCTCTATTTTCTTCCCAGCACATTTAGACTTCCAACGTTTGCTAAACCCCCGCTAAAACTTACAGCATATTTTAAAGATTTTAAGTCTCTGGAAGGACACAGTAGAAAACAATTATTATTATTCACATTATTCCATGTGCCTTTAAGGAAAATACTAGGGATGTTCCGATCAGGTTTTTTTTGCCCTCGAGTCCGAGTCCGATTCATTTGAGTTTGAGTATCTACCGATACCAAAACCAGATTCGATACTTCTATAATACATCAAAAAAATTAAAATTTTCTACGTGCTCCACAAGCATAAGAAATCCAGGGTTCTCTACAAAGACAAATGGCAGGTCACTCATTGCGATCATATGTGCTATCTTGGCTGTGATGTCCTGTGCCTTCGCGCTGTCACGGGGCATTTTTTCTCTCCTCTTCAAACTCTCCTGCAGCGTGAGCTGACTCATCTTCGGTTGGGTTGCCTGGGTAAACTCAATGTATTGTGTCGGGTGTTTGTTTTTGAGGTGCCTTATCAGGTTTGTTGTGTTAAATGTAGCCTTTTCCCTTCCACTTCTTGCAAGTTTACATATCTCACAGTTTGCTATGGCAATGTTGTCATCATCAACTTTATAATACCTCCAGAGCGCAGACATACTTGCACTTTCCATTTCAAGCTGCTTCCGTGTTCTACTTTGCCTGCATTTAATAAATAGCATCTCTGCAACAAAGTGATGTCATGCCGCACATGTTCCTGTTTCTGTGTGAAGTCAAGAAAGAGGTCTAACTCTGTGCCACTACATAACTATAGATGTGTTAAAAATAATGAGAATATATGTACATATATATTCGAGTCCTAATCGGGAGATAACGTCCAATTCCGATCGAGTCTGAAACCGTGTGATCAGGCACAATTTCTGATCACTTGATCAAATCTGGACATCCCTAGAAAATACTTCAGATACAAGATGATTAAATTATTTTTAAAAATATTCCCTAGTTATGTGTACCAGAAATATTCTTTAACACAACTGAAAACATTGATACTTTTTATAACTAATTTAGTTTGTCCTTACCATGATGACAGTACATAATATTTTACTAGTTATGTGCAAGATGCTAATATTCATATTAAAGTGCAATTGAAAGGCTTTGGTTTAACTACTTCATGCAAGTTAGCTTAATTACGTAGAGCTTAATTATGTAGAGCTGCGCATCGATGGATTTGCTCTTCAGTGTTTGGACTCTCAGTAGTGAATATTAACCCACACTGACCTGAGCTAAACTGAACTGAACTGAACTGAATCTCTGAAAACTGAACTGACACTGTTTCAATTCACTATATTCTTCTATGTGAAGCTGCTTTGACACAATCTACATTGTACAAGCGCTATACAAATAAAGATGAATTGAATTGAATTGAATTACGCAAGTCATTGGACAACAGTATTTTTTTCTGTCACCAATTGAAAAAATAAAATAGTTTTTTGTATTTTTTATTCTAGTCAAACTAAAATAAATAACATATTCTCCAGAAGAAAAATAAAATAGAAAATGCTGTGTTAGGAAAATGTTCTTGCTCTGTTGAACATCACTTTCGAAATATCTGAAAAAGAATGAATATTTTACAAGACAGCTAATAATTCTCTCTTCAACTGCATATGCTAATATTTTTGTCCTAAAAATAATATGGCACAGAAAACGCTAATAACTTTCAGTGTAATAGTTTAAAGTGATCAAAACAGCCTTACAACCATGCACTTACCTGTGTCATACAAATCCTGTTTACAGTGTGTTAAAAATACTGATATCAGTCACAAGCCGGACAGCTGTCAGAAAGTCTGGCCAGAGTCCCGTACACTCTGCTGCAGATGGAGGTCATGTGCAGTGCCTGCAGCTCCTGATTGACAGTGGTTTTGACGTGAACACCCTACTTGACCAAACCATCTCTGACAACTACAGCGACATGCGTAGGAGTGCGCTTTACTTTGCCGTCTCAAATGGAAATTTGACTTGCACTGAGATGCTGTTGAATGCTGGAGCCAAACCTGATCTGGATCCCCTGCACTGCCTCCTAGTGGCAGTCAGAGCCGGGAGGTACGAGATTGTCAAAACGCTCCTGGTCAGTCAGGCGGATGTGAACTGTTACTTCCCAGTGGTCAGTGACACAGTATTTCCCACATCTCTACAGTACTGCCTGAAGGATGAAGAGATGATGCGATTACTTCTTAATAATGGATATGATGTAGACAAATGTTTCCATTGTCACCATGACTTTCATTCCAGCATGGGGTTTCCTTGGAAGAACATACATGCACAGAGAGAATGTTGTGCCATCTGTGATGGAGAAGACAAAATACCTGTGAGTTTTGTGCCAGATTATAATCTAAATATATTACAGTAACAACAAATTGCGGAAAAGTTCTGTTCCAAAACCTACACCTACACCTATTTTGGACAGATTTTAAGAAAACATCAAGAGGATATGCCAGAATGCATCAAAAATGGCAGTTATGATGAATTTTAGAGTACTTTATTTCATTATACTAATTAGAAACATTTTTATGCAGTACTGCAACTGCAATCTGATGGTAGAAACAATACACTCACCGACCACTTTACCTATTAGGAACCGGGTTGGACCCCTTTTGCCTTCAGAACTGCCTTAATCCTTTGTGGCATAGATTCAACAAGCTACCGGAAATATTCCTCAGAGATTTTGGTCCAATTTGACATGATAGCATCACACAGTTGCTGCAGATTTGTCAGCTGCACATCCGTGATGCAAATCTCTCGTTCCACCATATCCCAAATGTTCTCTATTGGATTGAGATCTGGTGACTGGGGAGGCCATTTGAGTACAGTGAACTCCTTGTCATGTTAAAGAAACCAGTGTGAGATGATTCGCGCTTTATGACATGGAGCGTTATCCTGCTGGAAGTAGCCATCAGAAGATGGTTACACTGTGGTCATTAAGGGATGGACATGGTCTGCAACACTACTCAGGTAGGCTGTGGCGTTGACACAATGCTCAATAGGTACTAATGGGCCCAAAGTGTGCCAAGAAAATATTTGAGTTACTGTTGCCTTTCTATCACCTCGAACCAGTCTGGCCATTCTCCTCTGACCTCTAGCATCAACAAGGCATTTGCACCCACAGAACTGCCGCTCACTGCATATTTTCTCTTTTTCATTCTCTGTAAACCCTAGAGATGGTTGCACGTGAAAATCCCAGTAGATCAGCAGTTTCTGAAATACTCAGACCACCCCGTCTGGCACAGAACAACCATGCCACGTTCAAAGTCACTCAAATGACCTTTTTTCCCCATTCTGATGCTCGGTTTGAACTGCAGCAGATCGTCTTGACCATGTCTACATGCCTAAATGCATTGAGTTGCTGCCATGTGATTGGCTGATTAGAAAATTGCGCTAATGAGCAATTGGACAGGCGTACCTAATAAAGTGGCCGATAAGTCTGTGTTGAGTACTACACAATATTTTGCACACATAAAGGACAAAACATTTTAACTGAAATCAAAGTGTGAAGGGGTTTGACTTCTAAATAAAATTAGGCCAAAACAAGGTTTTTTTTTTTCAACAAATACATTAATTGCTGGCCACAACCCACTAGGTTTTGGAACAGAGTAATATACTTTAATTTAAAGGCACAATATGTAAAATTTCTTCATTAAAATAGTCCAAAACAACAAGAAGTGTTATGTATTTTACTGACTTATGTACTTTTATGATCTGAAATGTTTTGAAGAATGTTCAAATCTAAAGAAATAACCATTTTAACTATAGTAACAGATCATGTTCTGTGTCACCACGCTGTTGTTATACATCCTTGAATTTTAGTTTTGTTTTTCCCTTAGTTAATAGAAAACAGGGAAACACCAAAGAAGCCTTAAAGTATGTGTTTTATTAGACTGCAGAGCAATATTTTAACAATTTAGTGTGATAAAACAGCACTGCCTCTTCCACACGTGATCACAAGAAAATGAAGCAGTCGACTGTGACAAAATAAAGCACTGCCTCTTTCATGCTGTCATCAACGCACTCATTTCACTTGCTCTTCACTTTCAGCCTTACTCTGATTTAAACTAACATGTTAATGTGTTTTGAATACTTTAGCTCATTCATTAGCATGATTTCTGTAGAAGTCCTAGTCTAGTTAATCTAGAAGAACGCTTAGGACAGCGTTTCTCAACCACATTCCCAGAGGACCACCAGCTCTGCTCATTTTCCATGTCTCCTTAACCAAACATAACTGATTCAGATCATCAGCCCATTAGCGGCCTCTAGTGGATTTACACGAGAAAAGCAGGCACGAATGGCACTTGCGAGAGAACTTTGAGGTGTCAAAAAGTGTACACAGTGGCCTCTGGTGGATTCCCAAAAACAAAAACTGCAAAAAAACGTAGCTCCTGGGACATATTTGGCACTCTCCAGAAATGTATATAGAGGTATATTTTCAGAATGAGCCTGGGTTGCCGATAATGCAGATAATTATGAAATACAAATAGTGTAAGTGATACCATTTTTTATAAGACTAATTGTGAATATTATGACTTTTAAAATGCTACAAGAAAAAAAATAACTTTTTTTTGCAATTACATCACAGTTCTGTGACTTCATGGGTTTGTGCTGCCTGGTTGACCTGTCTGGACGAGTGGTACTGATCCTACTTGACTATGTCAGCAACGTCCCTGTCTGCTCACGTCTCAGATGTATCCTGGAGAAATAAAGGGAGTGGGCAGAGATATGTGCCATCTTAAGTGAGTTCACTGGGTTCGCATTTAATCATTTATTTGTTTAGCCAGTCTTTCTTGACATATGGGAGTCAAATGAAGGAACTTCTTTGAACTGCAGCACGCAGTCCCAAAATGACCAAATGCATGTGAGAATATAGTACCTGTTATATCACTTTTCTAGCAACAGATCGATTGCTCCACAGTCTCCAGGAACGCAGACTAATAGCTTTTGAATTTGTTCCAGACAACCCACGATCCCTGAAGCACCTCTGTCGTCTGGAAATCAGAAAGCACATGACCGTTAAAAGACTCTGTAATACCATTATAATGGATTCCTTTCCACCTATGATTAGAAATTACCTGCTGTTCAAGGAGTATGATCTGACTTGATCTGCCTTCAAGGTGTCCTGTTTTTGATTTTTTTATTAGATTTATTTATTTCAAACTAAACAACCATACACTTTTCATACACAATTGTTCAAACACAAATACATTTAATCATAATCAATAAAACATCTACAGTACATATCTACATATTTGATCCCCCAAAAAATCAATCGATTACCAATTCTTTTATCCTTATTTTGTGTTGGGGCAACATGAAGGTATTAACTTCAACATTAACTTATTTGTTTTTACAAATTTAAGTGGATTAAATATGAAAGAATTAAGTTTCCCCAAAAAAAAAACTTTTGTGTTAAAACGTCATTTTTTAAGTGCTTACACCATTTGTACATTTTTTTAACACAAACCCAAACTTTACATGGTACTCCAAACAGTCACTAAGGTTACATTTTATTTTAAGGTGACATAATTACAATATACAGTGTATAATTACATAACTTACAGTGTAAATTCATTTACTGAGTAATATTAATTAATTAAACGTATTTACTATATTGCTGCAGTTAGAATGTTAGTTTAGTTACATGTATAGGGACATTCTACCATTATCTGTCCCTGAAATAAAAAACCTAAATACAGTGAATAAAAAGTATTTCATCTGATGGTTGATTTCTGTGAGCTGTTCTGTAAAGGAATATGTCATTCATTTGGTTCCCAGATTTTTGTTCTTTGATAAAAACACTATACAAATTTACAAACCTTGTCATTGTCCTTGTCCTCAGCCCAATTGAACCTACAGCTATAATAGTTTAGTTATGCTAAAAATGGTTATTTAGAAAAAAAACCTTCTGAAATAGCAAAGCTAAAGTTGTTATCATTCACATCAATTGATAACAAATAAAAACTACAAATATAGAATACAAATAAATTTACAATTGTCCTTATATTTCGGTCAGTCCTGTCATATTTGCATTAAATTTAACATAAAATGCATGCAATACACCTTTAAGGCTATGACTTAAAGGAAGTGACATAATTTGATGGAGAAGCTGACAGTGATTAAGGATGCGTTCTATCATTTATTTGTATGATTTTTTTTTTGAGGAAGACAGGCCTAAAGGTCAGGCCCTGTCACACTTTTTATAAGTGAAAATATACATTTCTGGTAGAATGTCCTGTAAAATTAAAGTGTTGCCACCACTAACTGAATATTCATAATACATTCATCATGTTGTCCAATTTCAAAAGCACCCCCCCCCCCCCTCTCTCTCTCTCTCTTTCTCTCTCTCTCTCTCTCTCTCTCTCTCTCTCTCTCTCTCTCTCTCTCTCAAATATATTCATATACAACTTTTTGAACCGTTTATTATCTGGACACTTTTAAAATCTGTTCCAGACTATTTCATAATTTCAGAACTTAGAATCAGAAACAGCTTTTTTGGCAGGTATGATCACACACACAAGGAATTTGTTTTCGTGACAGAGCTTCTGAAGTGCAACAGAATTACAGACAAAGGACAAAATACAGATACTAAAAATATTTTAATAATAGAAGGGAATGTGGTGTATGCATCCGAATGTCCAACAATTCGTCTCTGGTGAAACTAATTGTAGGAATGTGACTAAAGATGGGACAAACTAACAAAAACATACAAAAAAACTGCATAGCATGACACGGAGGCAGCCATCGTTGTGGGTGACATCTTGGGGAATTTCATCCCACATATAGACATACACATACTTATTAAAATTGTCCTTATTATCAACATCTTTTTTCTCAAATCACATCCACCCTGTCTTTCTGAATCAATGATAAAAACTTTAAACACAACTTGTGTCATTTGAAATTATAGGTGGGCATAGATTATTTTTTTAAATCTAGATTAATCTGGATGAATCTTGGAATTAATCTAGATTAATCTAGATTAAAATGGCTCATTTGAATTCTGCCGAAGGCATTCAGAATATGTGTGCTACCCAAATAATAAGTCTTTGAGAACGAGTTTCTCAAGCCAGGTGGCGCATTAGACCAGGGGCTCATCTGCGGTTTCCAAAATGCATCACAAACTGCTTGAGAAAATGTTCTATGATAATTGAGGATGAAAATAAATTATGTTTAATGTGTTTACTAACTGTTTATTCAGTTGAACATGAATTTTGAACTGTAGGCCTACATAAGCTTGAAACAGCGATTCTTTTTTATATACCTTAATCTGACTAAAGTCATAACTGAACTAAATAGAAATTGAATTAAGACATGTGGAGTATGCAGATATTAGTGGCATTATTGAAGTAAACACCGCAGTCTTTAGGACCTTTCGCCATATTTTCCGACAAGATCCACACGCGACTGTCAGTAAAGGACCGCACACACACAAACACACATCGCGAAATCTTTCCATTTTCTTTCCATTTGGCATGCGTTATTAAACTCCATAACACTCTCACCAGTCCTTACTCCTTATTGGAGTCTAATACCCCAGTTTGTCACGAGGGCATGAATGAAATGTTCGTGAGTTAAAGTGAAACTGCCGAGCTGCAGTTAGAGTCAGGCATCGTGCTGATTTGATTCAGAAGGGCACTCTTTTGTCAGATGGCTCACCGGTCAGGTATACATCTGCGCTAATATATCAAGGTAAAAGTCATCATAGCTTGCGTAGAAAAGACCCAGCTCCCAACCCAACTTTGAGAATAGATTAACGCCGATATTTTTTTTTATCGCGCGATAAGAGTGCTGCTTTAACGCGGATAACGGCCCACCACTATTTAAAATGTAAAGTCTGTGTGAAATTAACTTTTACAATGTTTTTTTTTTTTTGCTAGCTCAAGATTACCAAAACAAAGTATTGTTTTTTTTCAGTGGATTAACAATAGTTTGTTTGGAACCGATTACCGTTAGACTGCTATTAGCGATGCAAAAAAAGAAAGCTCCAGCCCCTACTCAATATTTCATTTCAGTAAGTACATCAACCTGAGGGCTTCCATAGCAACTGCTATTTTCTTATGAGGGAATGATGTGCAAAATGAAAGCCCCGCCCCCTACTTAATATTCCGTTTCAGTTGGAAGCACATCATTCATTCATTCATTTTCTTTTTGGCTTAGTTCCTTTATTATTCTGGGGTCGCCACAGGGGAATGAACCGCCAAGTTATCCAGCATATGTTTTACGCAGCGGATGCCCTTTCAGCTGCAACCCATCACTGGGAAACACCCATACACTTCTATTCACACACATACACTACGGACAATTTAGCTTACCCAATTCACCTATTGCGCATGTCTTTGGACTTGTGGGGAAAACCAGAGCACCCGGAGGAAACCTACGTGAACACAGGGAGAACATCCAAACTTCACACAAAAATGCCAACTGACCCAGCCGAGGCTCGAACCGGCAACCTTCTTGCTGTGAGGTGAGAGCACTACCCACTGCGCCACCATCCTGGCTGGAAACACATCAACATACTGAAATAAAAGTTTTAGCAACATCCGGTTCTTGCAGACTTTAAACTATAATCAGTAAACTTAAGTCTCTTCAGCTTTAAAAGTGAATATTTTTTAATGAAAATGTTATTTCATTGAATGTTTAGTTATATAAAGACTGTTTGAGTAAATAATACCAAGTTCTTCTTTTCTTTATTGGGTACTTTATACACAAATAGCCTTTTATGATGTTAATTATTTTCACACACCATGGTGTATCCTGTGTCTTGCCCAGTGATTAAATGATTTGATAACTGTCTGTGGTATTTATATTCACTTTGTCACTTTGTCAGTGCCATTGTACTGTCATCAAGCCTGTTGCGCTGTCATTTATCTTTTGTCTCTGCTTCCTTTTAGAAGCTTTTGACTCAGAACAAAGCTTTATTTTTGTTCTCCATTCGTCTGTAATCCTGCGTTAATTTTATAATCAGTTTTATAAATCATGCAAAGTGTGCACTTTCATGTGGCTATATATTCATAAACATCATTGTACTGTTAATTTGTAAACTGATTTATATTTCTACTCACATTCATAGTTATTCTTTCATTATACAGCTTTTTTTATTTATTTATACATTCCTTTTGACCGTGCACACCAAAAACACATTGCCCAAGAGCTGTAAAAGATTAAGCTTTCTTTTCCAAGTTTCCTTCTCTGAGATTTTCCAAGATTCCTTCTTTAGTTATTCATTAAACTCATGGATGTTACATTGCAGTGACTCTGGGATTTCCTCAGCTGCTCAGTCATGCCTGCACTGCATACAGTATTTAAGCAACTGTATACTGGGTACTCTGGCTATAAATACTGGCTGAAGACTGTATACAAAAGTTGACTTTTTTTTGGTATATTAACGTAAATAAAAATAATTAAAATTAAATGAAAATTATAAATTTATTAAAATATTGTTGTTATTTATTAAAATACATTTTAAAAAGTGATGTTTTATGAAAACTTTTACTGTTTTTTTCTGTAATGTTTGAGTTTGGCTGGAGTAAAAAAACTTAAAGAGCAATATTATTAGCCCCCTTATCATAGCAAAGACAAAATAATTTAGTTAATAGAAATTAGTTGTTAAAACTCTTATCTTAAAAAAAAAATAAATCTGGTCTCTGTCATATGTCAATGGCTATAAAGAATTTTTTTTTTTTTTACTGGAAAGTTAATAAACTGTATGAACTGTATGTATATAAATTTCAGTTCAAAATTACTGACTATTTGCACTTTTTAAAAAACACATTATTATAATACATATAAAAAGTAATAAAAAAATAGGTCATTTGTATTTTGACTTGAAGGCCAGAGCAGGTGAAGGCCAAATTTAGACGCATGTCTGTTGCTGTTTTGGGCATGGGAAGTAGGACACTCAAGTTCAGATTGGGTGCAGCTAAAGTACTGGCACAGCAGTACGAGACGCGTGATTTCCCTGGAACTGTATTTCACAAGGTGAGATTACAGCCTTTGTTTACTGTTCAGAGAAGCGTGAACGATTCATTCGAAGTGGCAGATGAAGTGTCGCTGGTGCATGCCCTAGTTCAGCCTTTCTTTGAAACTAACATAAAGTTAGTTTCTTTTAGTGTATAAATGTTGAAACCTGCGTGTTCAGCTGTTAGAACTGTAAAAAAATATTCATGTTTCTGTGAAAACAACTACCTCGAAAAAGAATTGAACTCACTGTAAGTGCAGCAGAAGTGTCTTTCTGGAAACTGACCATCCCTTTCAAACTTTTATACAGTAAGTGTCATATTAAAACATTCTGAGAATTTTGGGTATTGGTTAAAATATAACACTTGACATCAAAGACACATAACCTGAACAAAGTGATCATTACATGACTATAAAAGATTTTATTCGCCTCCAGAGAAATGGATCCATCAGGTGACCTAGATGAGGAAGATGAGCTTCTCGATGCTGCAATACAACTGAGCATTGAGGAATCCTGCAAAGAAATCGCCTCCCTCGGAAGGTGCGATGTTCATAAGTTGTCTTTTGCAATCTTGAAATAAAGCAAAAATGTCTTAGAAAACGTTATGATATTACCATCTACTTCTGTCCTGCAAACAACTCCAGTGTGGAACACCAAAAAGTCTTGGATGCAATATTCCGAGGTGATACTTGCTCTTCAGATTTTATGCTTGCTTTAAATAAATCCATTTCAATGTAGAACATGAACTCAAAACTCTTTTTTTTTTATATAGGCTTATTTTACAAGTTACCTAGAGTTGAATTATAGAGTTTTACAATTTTTGAATCCATTCAGCCAATCTCCAGGTCTGCCGGAAGCACTTTTAGCTTAGCTTAGCATAGATCATTGAATCAGATTAGACTATTAGCATGTTTCTCAAAAACCATCATCATATCATTGTGCCATGGCACAGCATCACAATCTTTGATTATTATGCCAGAATGAGAGTTTAGCTCCTAGTCATGTCAAATTAGAAAACTTGAAATTGAACTTTTTGGTTATTTTTGAGTGAGACGCTAATGGACTAATCAGACTGAACTATCTATGCTAAGCTATGCTAAGCTAAAAGCTCTCCTAGGAGACCAGGATATCAGCTAAATGGATTAAAAAATGGTCAAACTCAGCTGTTTTTCTCTAGGCGTCAAGTAAAATAAACCTATTTTCAAAAAAAGTGAAGTGTTACTTTTTAGTGGAGATAAATAGCTATGTTGCTAAGTGCAAGATGCTCTTATTATAAAAAAAAAAGAAGATGAAAAAAGTGCAAAATGCTTTCATCTGGCCCCACAGGTGACCTCTTTGCTCTGCAGGAATTGTCAGATTATCCTGCTGCATTCACTGAGATGGATACCAAGGGGTGGTACCCAATCCATAGAGCTGCTATCCAGCAGTCAGTGCAGGTGCTGGAGATGGTACTTTATGGTGAGTTGAAGCACAAATTCTAATGCTAAAGCATGTAAGAGGATATATGCTTTTAAACAATAAATGAGAAATTAGTTTTGAGTAGCTTAAGGTGGCTTCTGAGTAAAGCATGGTGGATCTGTGTTTAGCCTGTGTGGAGTTTGCATGTTTGATCCATCTGTGTGGGTTTCTTCTGGATGATCTGGCTTCCGACACAGACCAAAGACAAAGTATAGGTAAATGGATAAAGTAAATTGGCCCTAGTGTGTGTGTGAGTGTAAGTGTGTTTTCCAGCACTGGGGGTTGCATGAGCTAGTGCACATTGATTATTTAGTTTTGGCAGGGAGGGCATGCATTACTAATACATGTGCCAGAAAAACTGGTGGTTCATTCCGCTGTGGCGACCTCTGATAAAAAAGAGAATGAGCATTTAACAGTGTTTGGAAAGCTTCTCTGAAATAGCAAGTAGCTACACGTGTACTTTAACTACATTGCTTTTCTTACTTAGATTTTTTGCCTTGATTCTAGTCCAAATATCTAAACATTCTTAAATCTAGAAGGATTTTCTAGACAAGCAAAAATATGCTCTTGTTTTAAGAAATATTGTCAAAATTAATTTTTCCTTAAAACAAGTAAAATAATCTACAGTATAGGGTAAGCAAAATAATCTTATGTCAAAACGAAAAACAATTTTTAAGGAAATTTAAGGAAAACTTGTGCAAAGAAATCGCCTCCCTCGGAAGGTGCGATGTTCATATACGAAGTTGTCTTTTGGAATCTTGAAATAAAGCAAAAATGTCTTAGAAAACGTTATGAAATTACCATCTACTTCTGTCCTGCAAACAACTCCAGTGTGGAACATCAAAAAGTCTTGGATGCAGTATTCTAAGGTGATACTTCCTCTTCAGATTTTATGCTTGCTTTAAATAAATCCATTTCAATGTAAAACAAAATCAAGACTCCACTTTTTTGATATAGGCTTATTTTACAAGTTACCTGGAGTTGAATAGTTGAGTTTTACAATTTTTGAATCCATTCAGCCGATCTCCAGGTCTGCCAGAAGCACTTTTATCTTAGTTTAGCATCATACCTGCCAACACTCCCGTTTTTCCCGGGAGTCTCCCGTATTTCAGACCCGTCTCCCGTATTGTTCTGTCTCCCGGTAAACTCCTCAGCATTTTGGTACAGTCCGGGCTAAAACCTGGTGCTTGTGCGCGTGCTCTTCCGGTCGCGCGCCTCCATCTCCCCAAATCTCTCACCCATCCCGCTCCCTGCTCTTCAGTTCGCGGCTTCGCGCCAGTGTTGCCAACTTAGCGACTTTTCAGACCCCATTAGCGACAAATTTTCAAAAAAGCGACAAATCTAGCGACTTTTTTGTGTATTACTGGAGATTTTTATAGACTGTTGTTTATCCATTACTATACCGTCCCTACTCTTCTCAACGAGCTGCGGGTGATGCCGCCGGCCCCTCCCCCACCTCAGAGCAGCCTCTCCCACCTGCAGCCTGACAGCAGATCACCCCTCTGCGTACCGACGGCAAATGATTTAGCACCGGGACTGTGAAGGTATTTCCCTTGTACAGTCAAACTGATCTGCTTCGACTTTATTTTAACAATTTAATTGGACCGTTTATTTTTCACAATCAGAGATGTTTTAAAGTGAGAGTTTCAGAACTTGTCTGAGTATATTACGTCTGAGAGATTACTGCAAATTCACTACTCATCTATAATGATATACTGTATTCAAACAGCAATAAATTTAGTTAAATTGACAAGCTTACATAAAGCTTAGTGCAAATATAATACCCCATTTATTTACCATAGGCTGTTAAACAAACAGAAAAGGTAGAACGTGATGACGTCAGTAATATGCAAATTAGCATGACGTAACCCCCCCATCTCCCGGAACTTACGAACCAAATGTTGGCAGGTATGGTTTAGCATAGATCATTGAATCAAATTAGACCATTAGCATCTTTCACAAAAATCATCATAATATCATTGTGCCATGGCACAGCATCACAATCTTTAATTATTATGCCAGAATGAGAGTGTAGCTTTACATTATTTCTGAAAACAAGACAATTTTTTTTTTGCTTGTCTAGAAAATGTTTATTGATTAAAGAATTGTTAGATATTTGGACTGGAAACGAGACAAACTCTAAGTAAGAAAAGCATTTTTTGCAGTATAAGCTGTCAAACTACATTTTTGTCTATTGTTGGACTACAGTCATCTATTAGATTTTAAGTGACAGCTCAAATTTAGCCATAACGTCTATGTTTGAATGTCTAATGTGTCTTTTAAACACAAAAAATTGCTTGGTGTGATTAAATTGTTTAAGTGAATGATTCAGTGACTCATTGACAATGACATTTTCATCCCTAAATAGAAAAAAAAAGACTGAATGAGCTTCAAATCTAATATATCCATTATATACTTAGTGGTTTTGGTTAAAAAGCTTCTTACAGGTTGAGTTTAGAGGAGGAAACCGCAGATGGAGAAACACCATTGATTTTGGCGATTAAAGCTGGGCTGGATGACAATGTTAGGACTCTGCTTGAGCACGGGGCTTCACCAAACAGGATCAACAGCAAAAACGAATCTCCTTTACTATTGGGTAGGCTCTCATTTGCAACTACTGTAATGTCTTTAGTACTTTTATAATAAGTTCCTGTTTTGTTTTGGAGCTGTACGAACAGACTCATTTGAAATCGCCTTTACACTTCTATCACGAGGAGCATCGGTGAACCAAATCTGTCCTCAAAAGTGGACTGCTGTTCATGAGGCGGCCAAGGTGGGCTGCACTGATATCCTCACGCTCCTGCTGCAACACGGAGGAGACGTTTCGGAGACAAACGAGCATGGAGTGACGGCCATAGGGATTGCTGCCGAGTATGCTCAAGCTGAAGCAATGGACATTCTTATTCACTACGGTAATATTGGTTGACCAATATTTGTATATAAAAAACCTCAATAGGATATGTTCGAAGTAGAGTTTCACATATTCACATTATATATATTCAGTGGAAAATCGAAATTAGAGAACAGCTTATAAACAAAAAATCCTTTTTTATTATTTGCAGAGAAACTAGCAATCTTATTGCAATTGAAGGTGTAAACCAACATGAAATATTATATAGTAATGTATAGTAAACACTACAGTGTTTTTGAATCATACTATAGTAATGAATTAATCTGTTGTGGTAATTCTATAATTGCTTTGGTAACACAACAACTATAGTAATATGAACAAATTACCCAATACTGTAGTTTTGTACAACTATAGGGTAAATTATACTACAATACACCACCGTTTACTTCAGGAAAAACGAAACTACAGTGTTTATTACAGTTTATACATTCAATATTGCTAATACTGCAGTATGCTGTAGGAGTCATTAACAAAAAGTTGTAAAAACTGTAATATATGCAATATAATATACTTCACTATACTATGGTTAAAAAACACTATAGCATTTAATATAAATTACTATAGTATTTTTATGCAAACATGTAATTTCATTTGTAAAAAGTGTAAAAAAAAAAAGTGCTCAGTGCATGTTAAAAATCTTCTGTTTTTGCTTTCTGATGCATTATATTATTAACTTAAAATCGTTTTAAATGCAAATGGAACTAAACATACACTGTAAACAAATGCTGGGTTCCACACAATTGATTTTTGTTGGGACAGCATGAAGGAATTAAGCTAACTTAATTAAGTTAACTTTAAAACTTAGAATTAGCTTTAACAAATTAAATTGGATTGTACATAACACAATTAAGTCCCCCTCCCCATATATATATAATTTTAACGTAACTTTATTCTTTCATGAGTTATTTACAAGCCCCCTCACATATACTAATGTGCCACAAACAGGACGTTAATATCACCAACCATTCCCATTTTATTAAGGTGTATCCATATAAATGGCCCACCCTGTATATATAGTGCATCCGGAAAGTATTCACTTTTTCCACTTTTTTCACTTACAGACTTATTCCAAAATGGATTAAATCCATTTATTTCCTCAATTCTACACACAATACCCCATAATGACAATGTGAAAAAAGATTTTTTGATAAAAATAAAAATCCTGAAAAATCATATGTACATATGTATTCACAGCCTTTGTTCAATACTTTGTTGATGCACCTTTTGCAGCAATTACAGCCTCAAGTCTTTTTGAATATGATGCCTAGCACCCCTGTGTTTGGAAATTTTTGCCTATTTCTCTTTGCAGTACCTCTCAAGCTCTATCAGGTTGGAGGGGAAGCGACGGTGTACAGCCATTTTCAGATCGCTCCAGAGATGTTTAATAGGATTTAATCTGGGCTCTGGCTGGGCCATTCAAGGACATTCACCAAGTTGTTGTGAAGCCACTCCATTGATATTTTGGCAATGTGCATTCTGTCATTGTCCTGCTGGAAGATGAACCGTCGTCCCAGTCTGAGGTCAAGAGCACTCTGAAGCCGGTTTTCATTCAGGATGTCTCTGTACATGGCTGCATTCATCTTTCTCTCTATCCTGACTAGTCTTCCAGTTCCTGCTCCTGAAAAAAAATCCCCACAGCATGATGCTTCCACCAGCATGCTTCACTGTAGGGATGGTATTAGCCTGCTGATGAGCGGTGCCTGGTTTTCTCCAAACGTAACGTTTGGCATTCATGCCAAAGCGTTCAATTTTAGTCTCATCAGACCAGAGAATTTTGTTTCTTATGGTCTGAGAGTCTTTCAGATGCCTTTTGGCAAATTCCAGGAGGGCTACTATGTGCCCTTTACTAAGGAGTGGCTTCCGTCTGGCCACTCTACCATACAGGCCTGATTGGTGGATTGCTGCATAGATGGTTGTCTTTCTGTAAGTTTCTCCTCTCTCCACAGAAGAATGCTGGAGCTCAGACAGTCACCATCAGGTTACTGATCGCCTCCCTGACTAAGGCTCTTCTCCCTCGATCACGCAGCTTAGATGGCCGGCCAGCTCTAGGAAGAGCCCTGGTGGTTCCAAACATCTTCCACTTACTGATGATGGAGGCCACTGTGCTCATTGGAACTTTCAGAGCAGCAGAATTTTTTCCTTCCCCAGCCTTGTGCCTCGAGACAATCCTGTCTCGGAGGTCTACAGACAATTCCTTTGTCTTCATGCTTGGTTTGTGCTTTGACATGCACTGTCAACCCTGGGACCTTATATAGACAGGTGTATGGCTTTTCAAATCATGTCCAATCAACTCCAATTAAGCTGCCGAAACATCTCAAGAATGATCAGTGGAAACAGAATGTACCTGAGCTCAATTTAAAGCTTCACGGCAAAGGCTGTGAATACTTATGTACATGTGATTTTTAGGTTTTTTATTTTTGATAAATTTGCAACAATTTCAAAAGATCTTTTTTCACATTGTCATTATGGGGTATTGTGTGTAGAATTTTGAGGAAATAAACAAATTTAATTCATTTTGGAATAAGGCTGTAACATAAAAAAAAGTGGAAAAAGTGAAGCGATATGAATACTTTCCAGATGGACTGTATATATATATATATATATATATATATATATAATTTATTTATTTTATTTTTATTTTTTTGTGGAAACAGTAAAGAACTGCAATGACTAGCAATTTTCATTATTTAAGTATTTTCAGCTTCAAGGAACTGATGTGTCCTTTCTGCTATGTGATGGGGCATTGTCATGCATGAAAATTGCTGGCTGATTGAGTGTTGAACAAAGGAAAGCAACCATATGTTGCTGAAGGAGCTTCTGATAAACATTTGCATTCTTCCATGTAGCTAAGGGGTCCAACTCAACTCTTGCTGCAAAAAATATTCCACAAACCTGCTGTCAGACGGCTTCAGTCACTTTAGAATAGTTTATCATCTTGCAAATTCAGTGAAAACTGTCATTTAAGCTGTGGGTTGTTCTCTAATTTTGGTCTCAGCTGTATATATTTACATTAAACTAGTAAACTAACAGAATGATATAATCCACAGGCGCTGATGTAAATGCTCAGGCACCAAATGGAGACAGCGTGTTATATGATGCCGCTGGTTCTGGCAATCCGGACTGCATTGACCTTTTACTTCAACATGGGGCTGATCCGAATGTTGCTAGTCTTTCCTTACAGCTTCCAATCCACTGTGCAGCATATAATGGCCATTACCTGTAAGAAAATATGCTAATGCTATGCTAGTTTTGTCACTCCTGGGCCCATATTCACAAATTTGATGTGGACAGAATTCACATAATTTTCATTAGTCCATAAACAAAATTGATAGATGATAATTTGTTTTAGTGTCTCAGTGACACCAAGTAGTTTGGCGTAGCAGTTTGTCTTAGTGACTTAAATGTCCTCTTCGCGTCTTTCAGATTTACTTTTCTTTTCATATTTACTTTTCTTATTTTCTTTCTATTTCTGGGTTTAATAATTTAAAAAAAAACTTCATGCAGAATGATTTTGAGAGTGTAAGAGCTGAAAACCAAACACATAAAATAAATAAATAATAAAAGTACGTATGGTAAACAAAGCTACAGCAGTTCTCATATTATACATGCACCTAAAGACAGAACATTTTAATTTTCAAATTATAATCTACCATAATTTATCTAAACAATTGCACATTATTTAACAATATTACTAATATATATATATATGTATATATATATATATATATATATATATATATATATATATATATATATATATATATATATATATATATATATATATATATATATATGGTGCAAATTACAGGGGGGTTTGGGGGGATTAACCCCCCTAATTAACACTTGGTCCCCCTGAAGGACATCAAAACAAAAACACGATGAATGGGGGGAGGGGGCATCAGCACTTTAAAAGTAGAAATAGCTTTCTTCAATATTAATAACTAAAAATGTGTAATAAAAAGATACATTACCCCCCCAACACACACACACACACACACACACACGCACACACACACACACATAATGGTTCATACAATTGTGATGCATTCAATCATGCCAATCAGTGGTAGGAAAAATATCATTCAATAGTCTGAAACCGGCTGTTCTACAGCACCAATAGACATCTTAAAGGTGCAGTATGTAAGTTTGACACCCAGTGGTTGAACTAGGTATTGCAGTCCTGAATCATAATAAAGGTACGCCGGGTTGCCAGTTTAAGTGATTTTAAACCGTGTTCTAAATAAAAGCAACGACACGCGATTGAGGGAATATTCTCCATATTAAAAGGAGTTTTGGTTCTAACCAACACCTCGAATTGATTTATTAGAAGCGGCTTCTATTTCTCACAGCTGAACAACAGAAACCTATGACAGATCACCTCAGGTAAGCCTCGTGTGCTTTATTCAGTGCTAAATGCTAACAATGCGAGTTTGAATGCATTTTACATGACGTGTATTACCATATACTGAAAGCAGAAAGTTCACCTCAGATCTGGAAAATACAATAAACCGTTTGAAATTGAACTTTAGAACTAAACACATATGAGTGATTCAGCATGTACATTTAATGATGTTAAAGAGGGTTAACATGTATTAAATAGATTCTAAACCTTACCGTTTTGTGAGTGAGTGCATATTCTGTGCTTCTGAAAGGCTGTATTTAAATTTCTGCCGTGTTTTGTGGTGCAAACAGCCAAATGACTCATCACTCATAACAATCTCGTCACAGCGTGTTGTTAGGACACGCGATGTAACGCGATGTAAGGACACCTGCTCACGTTCCTAATATTTATGTCATTTGCTAATTAACGTCATGTGGAACTGAATCTGTCTCATTTTGACATCTGATAGTTTCCACTACACTGTAGCATTTCGCTCATGGACGCATGCTTTCAGAGTCTTTCTGAATGAATGAATGAATGAATGAATGAAATATGCTGTTTTCCAACAAGGCAACCCGGGGTGCTGAATTATAATTGGCTAAACTGGCATGTGCATGTGAAAATTACCTAAACAAAGACAGCGTTCCGGCACGGAAAAAAACATTTTCAAAGCAGAATATCTGACTTCAGCATTGTTTGTCAGTTAAACAAGTATGTTCACTTGGGATGTTTCTTAAATATCTGCACACATATTATTGTATTTTTATGCTTTAGAAGAGTCAAAAATTTACATACAGCACCTTTAAGTTTTCACAAAACACGTTTCTGGTAAAATAGGTGTATATATCTGCATGTAGCCTAAAAAAAGAAAAAATAAACACATGATTTGCTTAGTTTGACCTTCTGTAAAAAAAAATCAAATGGGGGCTAATAATCCGGACTTCAACTATATATATATATATATATATATATATATATATATATATATATATATATATATATATATATATATATATATATATATATAGTTGAAGTCCGGATTATTAGCCCCCCTTTGATTTTTTTCCTGGTTTAAATATTTCCCAAATTATATTTAACAGATTCAGGAAATTTTCAGTCTGATAATATTTTTTCCTTTTTTTAATTTTTTAAACACCATTTTAAGGTCAAAATTATTAGCCCCTTTAAGCTAATTTTTTTTCAATAGTCTACAGAAAAAATCATCGTTATACAATAACTTGCCTAATTACCCTAACCTGCCTAGTTAACGTAATTAACCTAGTTAAGCCTTTAAAAGTCACTTTAAGCTGTATAGAAGTGTTTTGAAAAATATCTGGTAAAATATTATTTACTGTCATCATGGCAAAGATAAAATAAATCAGTTATTAGAAATGAGTTATTAAAACTATTATGTTTAGAAATGTGTTGAAAAAAATCTTCTCTCCATTAAACAGAAATTGTGGAAAAAATAAACAGGGGGGCTAATAATTCTGACTTCAACTGTATATACAGTGTATTTATATATATATATATTCAAATGCATAAACAGATTGAATGATGGCGCAAAAAAATCATTGCAGATTCCATGTATGCCTAGTTAAAAGTTACTTTTAGCCTTAAGATGCTTTGTGAATATGGAGAGAATAATCTAGAGAATAATCAAAATGCACAACATAACATTTACATTTCTCCAATGTCAACGTCTAGTTTTCTTTTTTCAGTGCATTGAGAATGTTGATCCCAATAACCACGAGGAGAGCGCTCCGTCTATCAGGCCAGAGCCCAGTTCATGCAGCTGCAGATGGAGGCCACGTCCGGTGCTTAGAGCTCCTGTTGGACAAAGGTTTTGACGTCAATGACCTTCTAGACCCACAAGTTTCTGAGAAATACGGAGACATGCGAAGGACAGCTTTGTACTTTGCAGTCTCCAATGGAGATGTGACTGGCACCCAATTGCTGTTGAATGCCGGAGCCAAAACGGACTTGGATCCTCTGCACTGCCTTCTAGTGGCAGTGAGAGCTGGGCGGTACGAGGTTGTCAGGATTCTGCTGGCCAGCCAAGCAGATGTGAACTGTTACTTCACGGAGGTCAATGACACGGTGTTTCCCACTGCCTTACAATACTGCCTGAGGGATGAGATGATGATGCGACTGCTATTAAACAGTGGTTATAATGCAGACAAATGCTTCCGTTGTCCTCATGATTCAACATGGGGCCGCTCCACAGAACAGACCAGCGAGCAGATTCCAGTAAGTACACCACCACTAGTGTCTTTGTTCTGAAATTTCTTTTTGTTATTAATGTATGCACACTCCAGATGTTTTTGGTAAAGGTATAGCTCAGATAAAATGAAATAATTTTACTTCAGTACTTAGTGAAGTTTATTCATTCATTGATTTTCTTTTAGGCTTAGTCCTTTTAGTCAGTGGTCGCCACAGCGGAATCAACCGCCAACTTATCCAGCATATGTTTTAGACAGCGGATGCCCTTCTAGCTGCAACCCAGTACTGGGAAACATCCATACAAACTCACATTCATAGAATATAGTTTATTCAATTCACTTGTACCACATGTCTTTGGACTGTGGGGGAAACCGGAGCACCCAGAGGAAACCCACATCAACACGGGTAGAACATGCAAACTTCACACAGAAATGCTAAGTGACCCAGCCGGGGCTTGAACCAGCGACCTTCTTGCTGTGAGGCGACATCGCTATTCACTGTGCCACCGTGCAACCCTCAGTGAAGTTTATTTATAAACTAATTTCAAGAGGATCATGTGCTTATGATTGACCATGGCTGGTCACACATTAGCTAACACATGATTCACCAATGAGACGATTCCTAAGTTACCATAAATAATCAGAGTTTTCATACCTCAGTCATTTTTGTTTTGAAGAACCCCCCTTTCACCCCTATTCCTCCTCCCTTTTCTTGGATAGGACAGCACGGAGGCCCAGTGGTTAGCACTGTTGCTTCACAGCAAGCATGTCACTGGTTTAAGTCCTTACCAGGACAGTTGATGTTTCTGTGTGGAGTTTACATGTTCTCCCTGTGCTCGTGTGGGTTCCTCGGTTTCCTCCCATCCTCTAAAGCAGGGGTGCCCAGACTTTTTCGTATAAAGGGCCAAAAACCAAATATCATCATGAGCCATGGGCCGAAGGTAAATATACAAAACTATATTACCTTAAAGTTGTCATGGGTAAGAGCGAACAGTGAAGTTCAATGCTAACGACACTAGTCAAGCAGAATCTGCCTTTGCCTTGATTTGCTCACCAAAGTCTCTGCATTGTCCTCTATCCTTCAGGTGACAGTATGTACATTCAAAGTAAATCTGATTAATTTACAATATTTAATTGAAACCTTTCATTTCAATTAGCTAACAATAAAACAAGCAAACAAAATATTACATTAGATTTGAAATGACAATCTGTAAACCATCCCCATAAATCTTCCTTTCTTTTCAGATGGGATGACGGGCCAAATCAAAGGTTACCGTGGGCCAATGTTGGGCCATGGGCCCTAGTTTGGGAATCTCTGCTCTAAAGACATGTGACATAAGTGATTTGACTAAACCAAATTGGCACCATAAATGAAGACCTCTAAAGAGATGCGACATAAGTGAATTGACTAAACCGAATTGGCACCATAGATGAGCTCTTAGCCAGCAGTATTTCTCTTCATAGCAATTCCTAATTTGTCATTAGCCATAAATAAGCAGGGGAGTTCTTGAGATCTACCTGATCTCGAGATCTTTTGATCTCAGGGCTCTCTCCCGGGACAGCATGCCAAACAAGCCTTATAATCAATCATTAGCTAAGTATGAACTCTTAAAAAGGGATTAACAAAAAGAAAATTCTCTTAATAATTACTCATCCTCACTCATCTTTAGAGTACAAATACATACAGTATATTTTAAATGAAATTCGAGAGCACTCCATAGACAGCAATGGTCCTGACTTGTTCATAGTCCAGAAAAAGACAATAGTATCTGGATGCAGCTTTTCTCGAAAAGGAACTAAAGACCTTGTCAAAACAGTCCTTGTTAGTGGTTCAACTGTTATTATACAAAGCTCCAAGAACACTTTTGTATGCCTCCACTTCAGTGTTTTAATTGGAATATTATGAAGCTGTGAGAATACTTTTGTGAAATTTAAAAGGTCTGTGTTCACAATAGTTTGGTTCTCTTGGTTTATTTAAGCCACTTTAAAGCCAAATAGTTCAGTCAGGTAAGGTTCCAGTTGTATTTCCATGTGAATGTGGATCAGCATTATTACAAATTGTTTTCAGTACAAGAAATCTGCCTGTCAACTTTAGGCAAGCAGTGATGGTAGAGCACTTGTGAATGTGACATTGCCATCTACCTGTTGATTATTTGTTTGTTCTGTAGCAAAATAAATATTTTAAGAAACATCTCAAAAACTGAAATATTTTATTATGGTCTATATCGCATGTTTACAATACACTTTCATTACTCATTTTATTTTTTATTTCTTCTTTTGCATTCAGTTTTGTGATTTCATCAGCGTGTCCTGGCTAGTGCAGTTTGCAGCAAGAGCTGTGCGGGTTCTCCTCGACTACGTCAATCATGTTCCCATTTGCACTAAGCTGAAAATGGTTCTAAAGAAGCATAAAGTCTGGGCTGAGATTTCAGAAATATTGGGTAAGTACCATAAACAGTTCTAGAATTGACACTTAGGGTCCATATTAAAGCAAAAAGTGCAATGTTATGCTTTAAAAAATGTTTTTGTGGGCAGTATGGTGGCTCAGTGATTAGCCTCACAGCAATAAGGTCGCTGGTTGGAGTCCTAGCTGGGCCAGTTGGCATTTCTGTGTGGAGTTTACATGTTCTCCCTGTGTTCACGTGGGTTTCCTCCGGGTGCTCCAGTTTCCCCCACAGCCCAAAGACATGAGGTATAGGTGAATTGGATTAACTAAATTGGCCATACTATGTTTGGGTGAACTATCCCTTTTCAATCTATTATTTTTGGTTTAAGTTTTTTTTTCTATTGAACAAATTAAATATTTTGAAGAATGTAGGACACACTGATAGCCACTGACTTCCATAGCTAGCCTATATGTACATGTTTTATAGCTTCATTTTACATTATATATTCTGAATAAATGACTGCAAAAACTAGAGGGCAATATTTTTACTATCCAGCTGTTGTTTCTTCATTACATTAGCCTGTATGCCTACGATATTGCCCTGGCTAAACCTTAGCTAACTTATTACATGGTTGTTAATCAGGAGAATGTTAGCAAGACAAAATTGCTTATTTGCTTTTAAACCTTTGGATAAATAGCTGACGTTAAATTTGAGCCTCAGGTAGTCTTTTGTTAACCGTTACTCACCTCCAAACAATGAAGATGAATGACGGATGAATTTACATCGGCGGTTCTGTCGATCATATCGCGCTGCCGTAACAGAGGTCAGCTAGTAATATATGTTTTACACACACTCCATCTGCAGTGTGTGTATGGGTCAGACTGTAAAGCTATGGCCCAGATGCAGTTCATGTGCAATGCGGATGAGTTGGCATAGGCGCTGATAGACGTTACTCCACTGTTGACCCCTTACTTTTGAAGCGAGAGTAATAATGTAAATAGAGTCTTCCTTAGAGCATTCGACTCACATGTGGCTTTTCTTTCCAAATCGTCGGTTCGAGGCTCGCTTGGAGCGGCTAGACTAAAACCAAGATATACTTTACAATTTCATTTTTTTATTGTTTGACAGGTAAAGTGGTCCTTAAATAGAACACGCATTAACATACATATATTATTAGTAGTATTTAAAAAATAATTATTATCCCCAGGAAAAAAGGGCACTTTCTCTCCAGAAGAAAAAAGGGCAGGGGCTCAAGCACCCACAGCCCCCACCTCTGCACGTGCCTGCTTCTGCATTTGAAGTGGCGGTCTTTCTTTGATGATGTCAGTTTGATGACTTCAGCCACAATATTCTTAACCACATCCCTCTTACCGTTATTTTGCTATGAGGGAATAATACACAAATAGAAAAGAACATTTAAGAACGCTGAAAACCTGTAACTACTGACTTTCATAGTAGGAAAAACAATCAACGATATTCTTTCAGCATAACACAAGAAAGAAACTCAAGGTTTGAAACAAGTAGTCATTAAATGATTACAGAATGCTGTGTTTTAGATGAACTATTTAATGTACAGTATATGGTGAATAACCATGAATTGATTTTGAATTCCTTGCATGACACTTCACTTGTGTTAATTTATTGACATTATTATGGTTTTGCTTTAGTTCTTTTTCGCTTCAGTGATGTACATTAGAGTTCTATCTAATAGGGCTGCAGAATTCTGGCTAAAATGAGAATCACCATTTTTTTGTGTGCTTAAAATAAAGATCACGATTTTCTCATGATTCTGTAAATGTAAAATAAAGGTTAATACGAGCAACTAGCACTTGGCAAAATCAGGACGAGCATAATTATATTATCTGTAGGTTACTGTTTATTAAAATGATAAATTTTCTATAGACTTGGAATGGTGGACTTGAATAGACTTTATATTTGTCCTGGTCATTAATGCACAGTAATGTGATTACATCAGAATACAACTAATCATAATTTTGAAGTTGAATTATAATATTTGAGACATATGTTTGCAATTTGTCTTTGACAACATTATTAGACAATTTTTTCACTGGTAAAATAAGACATTTGTCATTATCAGATTTACTCTTGCATTATATTCAACATTTTATAGCCTATAGTAGCTATACTGACACTGTTAAACATTTATTCTCATGCACAACACTGTGTTCACTATGAAAGAAAAAACATATCAAATGCTTCTCCTAATCATAACTCTAACATGCGATGTGATCATTTAAATGATGTCTGCGCTTTCGGTTTCACTTTCACTGCCGAGTGCGCTCCTGTCATGGCTGCCGTCACTTTGGGGAAAAAAAAACATACATGCAAATCATACTTCCTGCACGACTCCCAAACGATCGCTCTGTGCAACAAACTGAACGTCATTTACTACTTTACTACACTTTATTCACAACCTATACGAGTTCTGTTTCCTAAAGTAGACATCATTTATGACGCACGCATCCTCTGTAGTAAACACACAGCTCACGGTCAGCTGATGTGTGATTTCTCAGCCACGAATACATCATTACATTAAGACAGAAATTAAAATTTTGGGTGAATTATATCTTATACAGTATGTGACCCTTTTAACATCATTTGGAGGTGCCTATGTTGCTGAGCAACGTTTATAAAACAACGTGAATACTGGTGAAACCGCCTATATGCTTCTCTCCTGAACTTGAAAATATAATTGGCTGAATCCTAGAAATGCTGGATTAAGATCGTGCTGGGGGTCAAATCGAGATCATGATCTTTTTTTGATTAATCGTGCAGCCCTACTGTCTAATGTTGATACATAATGTTTATTCCATTACTTTAGTGCCATGTGTGATATTACATGTGATCATATTACAGTTTAATCTCCACCTGCATTTGGATGTATTTTTATTTTTTCTGTGTAACAAAGGTACAATGTGTACATATTAGTGCCTCAAAACATTGGTGGATTATTCTTATAAATAATAAAATATGGTAGTTTACCATAAATGTAATGTATTTTTATATAAATAATGCATTATTTATTCAATCTACCTGTACCGCATGTCTTTTGACTGTGGGGGAAACCAGAGGACACCCACGCCAACACGGGGAGAACAACATACATTATATGGATTTTTTAAAGGGGTGGTCCAGAGTGTATTTTTAAGGCTTGGTTGTGTTTATAAGATGCAAAGCAATGTGTGCTCACGTTTAATTTGTAGAAAATCACGTTATTTTTTCATATATCTTACTTTGATTATATACAGCTACTCAGCTAACATGAAAACGACTGTCATATTTCCTAGTTCCTTTGAAAGGCCCGCCCTCAAGAGGCTCTGATTGGTCAGCTAACACATTTTGTGTAAACAATAGCTGTTAGCTGTATCAGTTTGCCTGAATTAGACACAAAATGAAAAGGGCACAGCTGAAACTCACGCCTGCTCTTTAAAATAAAATCTGACAAGTGTCTTTCACATATATTCAGAATAAGCATGTGTAAGTAGTATAAAACATTCACATATGTTTTGCGAGTTTGTTATTTAAGATGTAGAATCATAGCCGGCCCTCCCTATAAGCGAAGTAAGCGGCTGCTTAGGGCCCCGCCGCCACTAGGGGGCCCCCCACAACCAGCTGGTGGTGCAAGCCGTTTCCTGGCTGAGATCGTTTTTATTTGCATTTTACAAATTACCTTCATTGACAGTGCTTTAAGACTTAAATATTTATACATTTTCACAAAAAAAAATAAAATAAAAAAATCACAATTTTATTAAAGTTGAAATTGTTTTTGGGTGAAAGTCATGTCATCAACAGGAAGCTCGCAGCATCTCATATGCGTTCGGTGTTCGTTTGTTCTTCCAAGGTAACCTGCAAGACCGACCGGTCAACACAAGAACGCAAATCTGTGCACAGACACAGCCATGACCTTTGCTTCATCGCCTGCCCTGTTATATACCTGATTTATTTTGGAAATTGGACCGCGAAAATGAAACGAAACTAAATTAACATTATCCTTTAGGCATAGAACAACTGAGTGGAAAAATTATATCATAAATCTATATAATTTAATAAAATCATAATCTAATAGCACATTTATCTAAAATAGGCAATTACAGATTAATAAACATACTGTAGTCTACTTACAGTATATAAAATATTTTGTTTTTTTCCAGGTTTTACAGATCCGTTTTTTTGTTGTTGTTTTTTTACGCATTTTACTGAAATTGTCTTTCACTGACATATTTTGCACACTGGTAATATTTTTTCCTGAGACATGTTTATAAAAGTTATGTCCTAATTGAATTAATCATAGTTGAATATAACCTCTGGACCCTGCATCTTAAATGTAAGGAACAGGGAATGAGACTGAAGGGAATAATATTGTGTTTAGGTATCAACATTAACCCAGTATTTGTTGCTTCTCTTTCTCTTGTTATTTCTATTAATATTTTTCATATTTACTTTATATTATTTGCTTATTGATTTTATTATTTATGGATCAGTTTTTGAATTAATGTTAATTGTTTTTTTTGTGGAGTTTTTAATGAGCCCAGAATGTATATTTTATTTGATTAAGTAATGGATTTTCACTTTTGGCTAATTATTGTTCAGTGTCGTTTCATTGCAGGGTTTTTGCTTTTGGAATTAATTGAAAAAAAAAAAATCAACCTTTATCTATAGAATCTTCAATCTGTTTGCTAAATGAATAGAATATGTTTTAAACACACCAGGAGAATGCAAAGTAGGAATCACTGGTCCCTTTATTAAAGATTGTTTAATTCTTCATTTTTGAAGCTGCTAGTTGACAAAAACAGTGCTGTTTTAAAATGTCCAAATCATTCGGACAGATATTAAGTAGAAGAAATCAGGCTTTACTTTTTTGTTTCATTGATTGTATCTAATAAGCATTATAATCATCGTGGGCCGGTTTGCAATAGCAATACTCCACTATTTAGAGCAAGGTAGGGCCCCAAAATTATTCTGCTTAGGGCCCCCAAATGTACAGGGCTGGCCCTGTGTAGAATGCACGGAAAGCAGACGCATAGAAAGACACTAAAAGCGGCTGCATAGAGACACTGAAGCGCTGCTGAAGATTTTGTGTGTTTACAGAAGTTTGACTGATAAATATGAATTTGTAGCTAAATTGTTAGCAGTACCAAACAGCATTTTGGTTGTTCAGCAACAGTTGTTTACATCCTCGCTATAACATACCGTTAACGCTAAAAACTGTGCATGTAATTGATCAATTTTAACAAATAAAAATACTTACAGGTTGTGGCTCACAATCCACAGCTTCGTCGGTTGGCGTTTTTAGCCGAATCCAGAACTGAACTGGGAGTGATTCTGCAAGCTGTCCTTTGTCAAATGTTAGCTATATATTTTTTTATAATTCTCTGAAACATAATTAAAATTAAATTGTAAGCACTTCTCTCTTTGTGTCATGTCCTTTAGAAGCGTAAATACAGAAACAAAACAAGCTCTGTGGAAATTGCAGCGTTTGGACAGCATTTTAGCCTTCTCTGCTATAACATTACAGCGCCTCTGACCACGCCCCTTCGCTGCGCTGGGTGTATGCGCATGGTGAATGTGCATAACCTGAATCATTTGTGATCTTACTAGCCCTGATGTATTTTATTATAGTCCCTAAACTAAAGATTAAAATATAATATCGTAGTGGACCACCCCTTTAATACAAAAACAAATGCCATATCATTAGATGATAAAAAACAAAGAAACAATGTATGATTTTTTCTAGAGAACCCACGTTCACTTCAACACCTGTGCAGACTGGTCATCAGGAGACAAATGACCCCAGAAAAGCTGGGTGACCCAGACTACATAAACTCAGGTCCATTCCCACCAGGACTGAAAAGCTACTTAACATACAAAGAATACGATCTGTATGGGAGAATCATGTATCAGGAATGATGGTCTCTTCTCAAGGTAAATGTGAAGGAGCATGCACTTTGAGTTTTATTTAGAAACGAATATGAAGTTGACATGACCAGAGATTTCTCGTGTTGTAACTCATGGGTTCAAAACACAAACGTCTATGTTAAGTGTTTTTAGCACTTTGTCATTGAACACGGAAATGTGAATTTTACATCAGAGGACTTTGTCTCTCAAGTAAAGTCTTTATGATATTTGTGCAATAATAATGTTCTAGCTATTTAGAACAACATGTTTATATCAGATAAATAATAAAAGGTTGATGCCTGTTCTATGAACTTAGACTGTTTTGTCCTCAATAAGATGTTCTATTTATTTACGTTTTAACTTTTAATACAACACTTTCAAGGTACGCACACTGTAAGTGATTACAAGTCACATTTAAGCACTGCAAAACGGCGGTGACCTGCTTTATCACAATTGAAGTAACTAAAACAGGTCATATCTATTCATAGCTTTATGCCCTGTTAACATCAACAGGCATGTTCGGCCACTTGTCAAGGAGAAACCTTTGACTTATCCATTATCACAGACTCACCACCTCACTTTCAGATAAACTGCCAGACGCATTAGATGTATTTGTAGTTTACAATGTCCTTATCAGTTTGTGTTCAAGTACATATGATTGTAATACCTGATAGAGATGGTTTTTATAGCTTTTTAAAAAATGTAAGAGTATCATGACATCGCAATGTTTGAATCCAATTGAAAAATGATTAGGCAATCCATTTTTTTTGGTATATTAGTTCTGGATGTCCTGAACTTTAAGTTTACTTCATAGTTTATTATTAGCTAATTTAATACCGCATACAAATAATTTAAATATCTGACAAAAATACATACAAGAACACAGCATTGGGGAAAGTTAGTTTTGACAGCCGAATCTCACAAGGAAACGTAATTTGAGTTCAGTCGTGCGAAAATGTATGATTTTGAAAGGAGGTGTGGGCCCTAACCCCACCCCTAAGCCTAACCGTCATTGGGTGATGAGCAAATCGTACTAATTTGTACGAATTAGCCACTAAATCAAAAAGTTACGAATTGCCGCAAGATTGCGTTGGTTTTGAAAGTAGTGCATTACAATACTTGATCTCTTTCAGAACTTGCAGGTGTTTTTTCACCTTTTTTTATAGAGAAGCTCTGCATTTAACAACCACCTATACAACCTACACCTTCATTTTCCTTTAAAAAAAGGAGGATAAAATTATATTTTGAGAATTTTCTGAGCCCAGAGCTATACATGCTGTATATACAGATTAATGAAAGTATGTAATGTGTTTGCTACTTTTGTACGTTTTGTGTTATTAGTTAAGTAAATTCACTGTCCACTGAGATAAAAATTGCAATAAAGCCTAAAAGTAGGCTACAAACATGAAATACTTTATATTATGGCAAAAACAGATTTTCAACATTTAAAATGTTTAATAACAAAATGAACAGTAAGATGCTAAAAACACCCCCAAATCAAAATAAATCTTTGAGCTTTATACATTGAATAAATTGCTTCACGTGGCCTTTGCAAATCGTTTCCCAAAGGAGAAAAAATCTTACTATATTACAAAACAGTAGTCGCTTTTACAGTAGACAGTGGCTGCATCTTCTCACCAATAAAAGCAATTTTTTAAATTTATTTAGCCGAATTGTTTTACCTGGAGAACGTGAACTGATGTCAATCATTTGTTTAGCTAGAGGTATTCGATGTTGTGTTTCTTGCAGTTGACAAGAGTTTTACTTACACAATCTACACTTAAGGACAATTCACTTCTTTTCATCAATGAGTTCAAAATAACAAGAATCCATAGCAAAAATGTAAGTCTCCAGGCTGCCATTGTTTCTGTTTCTGTCTGTAGTGATGACGGGCGATTCACTAATAAGTCATTTGTTTTAACTGAATTGAACTAAGTCGGCGTGAAACGGTTGCGTCTTCAGTAGGCTAAGTAATTTATTACTTACTTTTTAACATGCCGGATACACCCTCTGACTCGAAATAAATCAATATCCTTTATTATGAGTTATTCAGATACTAGAACAGTACACTGAAACATCTGCTGTGAAAAAACGACACCTGATGATGATGAGTGCTAGCCGACTGTCTGTTCCCTCGCAGCACGCTCACTTGTTGAGTTTGTGATTCAGCCTGACTAAGGTCATTTTTATTCCGCAATATATTTTTTAAAAAGCCAATTAAGCAAGGTAAGTGACTTGTGTTACATTTTTCTAAAAGTAACTCAAATATTTTTACTTATTTTAAAAAGTAACGCATTACTTTACTTATTTAAGAAAAGTAATATTATTATGTAACGTGCGTTACTTATAACGCATTACCCCCAACACTGCCAGAACATAACTAACAGTGCAGTACACTTAAAGATTCATTAGATTTACCAAATCTTTTTACGGTAAGTGGTTGTAAACAATTTATATGGGCTGAATTTAAACAAATTAAATTTAGTTATGTCCAACTTAATTTGTTTGCTTAAATTCTGCTTATGAAAATAGTTTGCAGCAATTTGCATTTGCATTTAGGATTGGCACCTAGTGGTTGAACAAGGTGTTGCAGTCCAAATTCAAAATATTAAAGAATGTTTTTTTTTCCACCTGGACCCTCCTCTTCCAACTTGACGCGTACGCGGGTTTTCATAGGAATGAGCATGCCTGACAACTTAAGCTAATTTTGACGTTTGTAACTAAGGAAAGAGCACCAGTGGTGCGTAGGCCCTATTGGAATTGCTCCGTTTCTTCTTCTTCCACAGAATGAATCGCATTTTTGAGGGTCTAAACATGCTCGAAAACTCACAAAACTTCGCACACATGCCAGAAGTGATTTACGTTTGAAATGGTTTTCAGTAGTGGGTTTGGCAAAATGGCTCAAGAGCGCCACCTATGCACATTTGATGAAGTGGCCCTCGAGCTACGCATCACGCAGACATACAAAAATTGGCACACACATCAAACATGCCAGAACCTACAAAAAAGTCTCTTGGAGCAAAATCTCAAACCGAACAGGAAGTCGGATATTTTTAAATTCCTCTGTCAAAAAAGTGCAGTTTTTGCCATTTCCAGGCGTTGTATTTTAACGAACTGCTCCTAGGGATTTCATCCGATCAACGCCAAAATTAGGTAATCATCTAAAGGCCTTGGCGATGTTAAATTGCGAAGATCTAGAGTTTTCGTGGAAGGGTGTCTGTGGCGGCCTCACAAACTTTTATGTTTTATCTTTTACGAAACAAAGTTGTTACAAGTCAGACATGCATTGTCTGATCTGCCTCAAAATTCACATGTTTGATAAGAGTCCTAACCTGAACATGTTTACATGCCAATATTCAGGTCCAGTCACAGTGCCACCTGCTAGCAACAGGAAATGCCATCTTTTTCACGGTAACAAACTCTTCCTACAGTTGTCATCATATCAGCACCAAATGTGGGTGGTGTTTTCTGAAGGCTCTAGCGATGTGAAATTGTGAAGATCTAGAGTTTTTGTTGAAGGGCATGTCTGTGGTGGACCGACAAATTTCAATGTTTCCTGAGGTCACATTTTTGGCTTCGTTCACATATACTGAGGAAGCCATCAAGATTGAAATGAAATGCGATGATTTACTGTACTTCAAGGCAATGTGGGGTGCTGAAATGTAATTGAGTAAAATTGGTGGTCGGTGGGTTACACAGATCAAAGACAGACATTCAGACACAGAATGTACATTTTCAAAGGAGAATGTTTTTCAAATAAATATTAACTTGGCATGTTTCTTAACTGCAAACATTTTATTGTATTTTTAAACTTTAGAAAAGTCAAAAACTCTATTTTGGTCATGTCCAAATCTTTGAGTTTTGGAGCTAAATTTTCAGATTCTACTCCAAGGCTTATTCTTGAGACCTTGCCCCTGATCCAGCAATCGCTGTTTTTGATTGGTCTACTATGGTGGTAGCAAAAAAAAAAAAATATTCTTTGTCTATGGAAAAAGACATCAAAACCACTTTTTAAATCCTAGAGACTTAGGAAAGAGACTTGGACACAATCTGTCTGATAGCATTGCTGGCTTCAAAGCCACATGGAAACCCTTTTTTAATTATCTGTCAGATATCAAAGATAAAAGTTTGAAAGGTATGACACTTTCATTGTTTGCGAGATTGCCATATTGTGTCCATTGGCCTAGAAATACTGTACATGTGTAACATTGTTAACGTATGTATAAAACTGGACGAACTGATGTAACAGTGGTTTTAAAATCTTGTTTACTTTTTTTGTTTACTTTTTCTTTTCCATCTTTATATTTGTTGTTGCATTTTGTATTGCTCTGTTTCTTCAAGGTCAAAATAAAAAATATAATATACAAAAAAAAAAAAAAAAGTCAAAAACTTAACTCAAATATTATACTGTATATTATATTAGAACACCACATCTTTATGTGCTTATTACTGTTTTTTTTCAATCGTTTTGCCACAAATTTCAGAACCCTGAAGTCAATTTTCAAAACTCCAGACACAGAAATCACAACCATTGTCAAAATTGCACATTTTTGCAAAACTCTTAACTCTTTTTTTTTTCAAATGCTTGGATACTTTGTTCATTGAACTAAAATCACCTTTTCAATATTATTCAATTAAACATCAAATTGATCCCATTTCAAAATGCAACTCACACATTACATTTGAAATAACAGTGTATTCATTTAATTAACATGATGTAACTATCAACTGATAGAAGCTCTCCTAAAAAACAAAGTAACTGTTGCATTACTCTACATGCATGGAAACTGATGTACAATATTACATGTTTAATATTGTTTCGGGATAGATCAAATGGCATCAGTTACCACAGAAGATGACCCACCTGGACTACATTAACTATAGATTTCATCCTTATTCCATATTTATGGTTTCTATGTTCCATGTATCACTTTTACGGACAATGTTTTCATATTTTACATTACTGTATGCAAGAAAGCCCAATCACAACATCACAGCAGACCAATATCAGGTCTACATTCGCATTGACAGAAGGTTCTTTTCAAGATTTTTGACCAATGAAAATCCCACTGTGATGTGAAGGAGAGAATCTGTGGCTAAATCAACAGGACCAGACTGATGGAAACACAGATCCCAAATAGAAATTTGATGTATAGAAATATATGCAAATTACATATGTGGCATACTAGTTCATATGGATTTCTCACACATAAAATATTTTCATACATGTCAAAATATTGCAAAAATTGCCATTTTTTCAGCAATTAGAATCACAAATATGTATATACAGTTGAAGTCAGAATTATTAGCCCCCCTGTTTATTTTTTCCCCAATTTCTGTGTAACAGAGAGAAGATTTTTTTTCAACACATTTCTAAACATAATAGTTTTAATAACTCATTTCTAATAACTGATTTGTTTTATCTTTGCTATGATGACAGTAAATAATATTTTACTGGATATTTTTCAAGACACTTCTATACAGTTTAAAGTGACATTTAAAGGCTTAACTAGGTTAATTAGTTTAACTAGGCAGGTTAGGGTAATTAGGCAAGTTATTGTATAGCGATGGTTTGTTCTGTAGACTATCGAAAAAAAATTATAGCTTAAAGGGGCTAATCATTTTGACCTTAAAATGGTGTTTAAAAAATTTAAAACTTCTTTTATTCTAGACGAAATAAAACAAATAAGACTTTCTCCAGAAAAAAAAATATTATCAGACATACTGTGAAAATTTCCTTGCTCTGTTAAACATCAAGAAATATTAATAATTCTGACTTATTAGCCCCCCTGTATTACCTACAATTTATATAGGTGTCCACACACACAAACACACTGAACACTGTTTTGAACACTGGAGGTCTGTGTTAAAAGTAGTGACTGTTTAGAGCTTTGTGTTCAGAGTTTTAAAAATTGACATCAGCATTCTGAAATTTGTGCCAAAACAATTGTGTAAAAAAAAAACAAAAAAAAAAAAAACAGTACAAATGTTACTTCTTTAATCCATAGTGTAACTTAATACATATGGATCCTTTTCACGTTTCTGGGTTTTTCAGCAGCCGAAGCCATCACAGTTGGATAAATTTAGAGCACAGTGAATTGGAGAACACCACAAAGATTTGTTTTGTATTCTTATTTGCTCAAATGATAAAAGAAAAACACCATATTGTTTTCTCGACTTTCAAAATGTCTGATTTCCCTATGGGCAGTTCCTGTAGTTACAACACGTCTCATTAGCACAAAATAAATTCATATTTTTCCTGTAATCTCGGTGTCCTCATTGAGAGCCACCATCATATGCAGATTCTTGCGTTTCTCAGTTTTGTACCCTCCCCTTAAATTGCTCCACCAGCTACCCAGATTAGACTAACAGTGCATACACTCACGTCTGCACAGGACACTAATCTACAAGTATTGATGAAGGCAGAGTAACTTCTAACTCACAAAGGATATATAGGGTTACAACTATGAGCACCTCCGGGTATAGAAAAGGGCTTGGCAAGCATGAAGAGATTGATGAAGATGAACTTTTGGCCTCACTTACCAGCGAGGAGCTAAAGGAGCTAGAGAAATTAATGGCTGAAATGGAACCTGATGAGAACTTACCCATTGGGCTACGGCAAGAAGACCAGACAGCCAAAAAGCCAATGGGAACATTTTGCAGAGAATCATTGCTGAAGTACTGGGAGGACGAGACTCAAAGATTGCTAAAGGTAGGGTGTGCAATGTTTCTTACATAACACACAAATATGAGTTCATGAAGCTCTATGCTAACAAGAATGTAATTTGATTTAGGGGTTTTAAATAAGCAAGACACAATGAGCACCGCAGTGAGTACGAGGAGTTGGGAACCACTGCTCTTACAAAAGCTAAAATGTATTTCACTATATCTAATAGATCTCTAAATGGTACAAATTAATACCTTAAGGTTACATAGTTACCTTAAAAAACAACAACAAAAACATTAATACCTAGTGTACATACTGGCAATCTATTTACCTTGATTATCACCACATTAACAAGTTTTTTTTTGTGAACGCTGCTCCAACACATTGGTTTATTTGACAAACAAAATTAGTTGGTTTAATTAGGATTTAATCTAAAGTCTACCAGGATAAGACTCTCAATACTGCACTGTAAAAAAAGACAACTCAATGGACAGTTTTTTGAGTGACTCAACTTAAATCAAGTCTAGTGCAGTAGCTGGGTTAAAAGTTGAGTCAACTCAAAAAAGCTGTGCAGCAATTGCCTTACAATTTTAGGTTGAGTCAACTTTTTTATACAGTTCTTCACAACTCTTCACAACTTTGTTTGTTTTTCTTACCTCTTATGCTTCAGAGGTTTGTTCCATTTGATCGAAAGGACCCTGCAAAGTGGACAAAGGATATTTAACCATATTCAGTTCAAAAGATATTAAAACGCACAAGACGTAACTTCTAGGCAAATCTCTTAAATATGATTAAGTAACCCTTTAAGGCTGTTTTGGCCGATCACGTCGAACGCACTTTTTGAATTGAGAGGCGTCTTTTTTGAATGATTTACTAATGGCCGCAAGCGTTTTGCGTGCTGCTTATGCACGCTTCACATTTTAACTGCCTGCTGTGCCTCTCGTTTTTGCTTTTGTGCTTACATCATTAGTGTTTTTTTCATTCTCCAATCAAATGAAAGCCCGTTGAGGTGCCTAAAGTGTTTGTGTTGTCAAGATAACTACGAAGACTTTTGAAGATGGAGGACAGACTTGTGGTTGCCGTTTTGAGTTATCCGGTGCTGTATGACTCACAAATCTTGAATATCGCAATACTATTAAATTTTAAAATTATATTGATATCAACAACAACACTCTTGCACAATACGCAGCTGATTCAGTCGTTGATTAGCGACATAAAAAGCGCACTTTGCTTTTTTTCTTGTCAACAAAAAAGGGCAATGTTGTGCGCCTTAAGATTTGAAAACAAAAAAGCACGTTCAGTGTGATCGGCCTCTTATACTTTCGCCTGGTGCCGTGTTGCGGACCTCTGCTGACTGCGCACGCACCTCACAAAACAAGCAAAGCTTTTATACTTGATGCGTTTGCCGATGAGACATTTTTTAAATGTCTGTCAAATGGGTGGTCAAGAGAAACTGACCGTAAAATCAGACGGATAAACATAGAAATTTGGAACTATGTCATATCTTTAATATCGTTCAATATTTTTAAATTTTTTTTTTTATTTATTTTAATGATTATAAAGATTTTTATAACAGTTAAAAATGTTTTTTCAATCACATTTTGAGGCATCACTTGCTTTTGTTCATATCTCGGACAGTTCTACCAATTAAAAGTTTATTAAAATATTCATGACAACAGAACATTGGTTGCTCTACAATTTTTTTTTTTTTTTATATTATGGCAAAGAAAAAAATAGGATTTTTAAGATTTAGGTTCAAATATTCTTTTCCAAGTATCAAAGAAATTATTTATTTCATTTTTGTTTTGTAACTATTAAACGGTTTTAAATTCAAAATTGTAATATGTACATCGATGTAAAAATGAATGTTACAGTGTATGACTGGTGGAAAAACATATTCTGGGTCTCCACTTTTGCCATGGCCTCTCTTTTTGGTTTTAACAAACTTATACCCCAAGTTTTTCTAAATTTTTTACAAAAACTTTTCTCCTTTCCCACTGCTGTTGCAGTTTCTAGCCAAGAATTATTGGTCATCAGGTTCTCCCTATGGTTACGCATGGACAGATCTTAAAGATGTCTGTACAGGCGTTCCTGTTTCAGACACAATCTCTTCAAAGGCATTTTAATACACAATTAAAGAATATGTATTACAACCTTCTGGTTTTACACTGACGATTGCAATTTTGAATTTAAATCAATCTAATAGTTACAAAATTAAAATGAAGTAACAAACTTAATTCTTTGATAACTAGAAAAGAATATTTGAACCTATCAGTTTACAATATACAGATGCCCTGTTTTACTAGGCTTTATTGGTGATAATGGTCAGAAATGTTGGGCCATTACTGCTTTGGCATATAAGCAGAGACACAAACTAGCCAGACAGTAATGTGTGAATTGTGGAGTGGGGTGAATCTTTAAAAAAATCTTTTTTTTAGTAAGAGTACTTTTTGGGTTTTATTCTTGCCATAATAAAAAATATTGAGCATGTAGAGAAATGTAGAGCAACCCATGTTCTGTTGTCATTGATATTTAACTTTAATAGATAGAGCTGTCCGAGATATGAACAAAAGCAAGTGATGCATCAAAGTTTGATTAAAAAAATCTTGAATGATTATGAAAATCTTTATAATCATTAAAATAAATTATAAAAATAATGCTTTTTTTTATTATTAAACTTCCCAGGTTCTGCAGGTTGCAATGTCCCGAATTTTGCTTGCCAATCTTAAGCCAATTGTAATGGGGTTTTTTTTTTGTTTGATTTGGAATTTCCCCAACCAATCGCAGAGCCCAGGGGACTAGAGTGAATGCTCCGACTTAGCCCGCCAGTCCAAAAATAATAAGTTTAAAAATCTTAAACGATATTAATGATATGACTTAGTTCCGGAAACATCCTACTTGTTTACCTGTCTGACTTTACAGTGGGTTACTTTTGACTTCCCCCTGTCATTTCAAAGATTTTCACAATGGCGAACGCGTCAAGTATAAAAGCCTCGTCTGTTTCGTGAGGTGCGTGTGCACTCGGCGGAGGTCTGTGACACAGCGCCAGGCGAAAGTATAAATCAGCCTTCAAAAACCGTTGTGCCCTAGCCATACAAATTCATGTCGTGAATATGCCAAAGCGAACCTCTGCAAACACTGCAATGAAGTCACATTCACCACACGCACTCAAGCGAACTAGCGGACATGTCGGGTATAAATCAGCCTCCACTTCGGTAATAAGTTTCATCTGAAGATGCTTCAAATCTTTCTTTTTAAATGAAGTAATCTAAGTTCACCTGGGTCCTCATGCAAGGGCCAGGGGGTAGAGAATAGTGAATACTATCTAGTGCAGTGTTTTTCAACCACATTTCTGAAGGACCACCAACACTGGATATTTCCTTTGTCTGTCACACACCCATTACAGCTCTTTCAGTCTCTGCTAATGAACTCATGATCTGAATTAGATGTGTTTGGTTATGGAGACATGGAAAATGTGCAGAGCTGGTGGTCCTCCAGGAATGTGGTTGAGAAAAACACTGATCTAGTGAACATGTCAACCGGAATAGTCCCTTTATGGAGATCTCCATTTAAGTCAGGCATGTTAGACAAGACAGATAAAAACACAGAAGGGGATCATGAGGATTAGGGTTGAGAAGAATTGCTCTAAGGCAGTCCACTGAATGTCCAAATCTGCTCCTGGAATGACACTTTCCTAAAATGTTTACTTTCAGCCTGCTGTGACAAACCTGCCCCAAAGTTTGTAGTACTCCTAAAAACATTGATTACTTTCTTCTTCCTTTAGAGTTTCTCACCTTACGGGTATAAGAATAATCATTGTTATATTGCTTTATAAACATTGAGTCAATCAGATGTTCTTGATTCGATTTCTAAAATCTCTGCAATAAGACAATTTAATTAAAATGTTACTTTCTTCAATTTAGTGCACCAAGTAACTGCAACAATGCCTCCACAGAATAGTTATTGCTTGTGCAGCTGTCTCAGCTGGTGATAGTCTTTCTTAATTAAGCTTCCTTTGCTTGAAGTATGCCAATGCTAAACCTTGTTTTCCTTTCTATGGCGACACACAGGACAGCATGGATGAGTGCCAGACAGATAAGTGCGAAGAGGAATGTGCCAGTGAAGAGCCGGAGGATAATAAAGAAAAGGGGGGTGACAGGGTGAAGCAAGCTAGGTCAAACAAATGGAATTCTGTGGAGCTATCACGACTAGATAGCAAGAGCGCTCGGAAATATAATGATGCCCCCCACTATCCTGTTACACTGGACCGGCCAAGTTGTAACCCCACCGATATCGATAAGACCTTAGAGCATATATTGAGCAATGCCACTTCCTTGAGTGAAGTCAACCTTAACAATGTTGAAAACATATCCCAAGGTGTTTTAGTGAGCTTTGCTGATGCCTTAACCTCGAACACTCATGTTGAGGTTTTCAACCTTGCCAACACCCATGCAGATGATCAAGTAGCTTTGGCCTTGGCCAAAATGCTGAAGACGAACTGTAGCATTACCAGACTTAATGTTGAGTCCAACTTCATTTCAGGCAAAGGCATCTTAGCTTTGATTAAGTCACTTCAGTATAACAACACACTGATTGAGCTTCGATTCCACAACCAGAGACACATCTGTGGAGGCCAAGTGGAGATGGAAATGGTGAAACTGCTCAAGGACAATACCACCCTACTGAAACTAGGATACCATTTTGAGTTACCCGGCCCAAGGATGAGCGCAACTGGTATATTAACCCGCAATCAGGACCGCCACAGGCAAAAGCGGCTCCAAGAAAGAAAAGATAAAGACAAAAGTGAAGAACAAATAAAGTCATGGAATACTGTGGACAATATGCAGTCATTTCAAGTCCAGATTTCAACAGACAAGCACAACACCCAAGGGAACAAGCACTTGGTCTCTTCTCATTTGCCACAACCACCTCATAATCAACCAAATGGTGTGATGAATGTGCCAACGAGGCAAATAGCTGAAATGGTCAAGCAACAAGAAGAAACAGAAAATGTGGGTCGAATCCAGGCTAATTCAAATAAAAAGCACAATCTCACTGGGGACAAGCATGGCAAGAAAAATCTTCATGATGATAATATAGAACATTCAAGAAGAAAAGATGACCTAAATAGTCCGGAGGAGTCAACCCGTGATGATCTACTGGCAGCAATTCGCGGCATCAACATTGGTTCACTACGAAGGGTAAAAAGTTGAGCATTTGGCCAGGACATCACAAGCCAAGGAAAACAAAACAGTGCCCAAGATTGTAACTCACTCAAAAGGACAGGATTGGAACTTCCAAACTAACATTCTGGTGAACACCAACCCTGCCAAAACAGGCCTCTTGAGAAACTTTAGGCAATAATTACCTATTTCATACCAAGAATTGGAGGATTCATTCAGTGTTTGTGCTCTGAGGTCATTCCAGTTAGCATGAACTCATTACTCACACAGCGGAAAACATTTATATTCTAGTACGAATTTAATATGTAGACATTTCTGTTTTGATGCACTAACTAGGTCTCTTAGCTTTAATGTACATGCCAATCTGTTTAAAAAATATTTTAACTGAGGTGATCATAACATTTCTTGTTCTCCTTAAATGCCGTTTTAATTCCAGACGACTCAGTCAGTTAACTTTCGTGTACATTGTGGATTCTGCTCCATGTTTCTAACAATATCCATTTTGTTTTAACACTAAAATGACGAGCATTTCCCTCCCTTTTCCCCCCATTTTGCAGGTCCTGGAGGTACCAAACCTCTCAGATAATTAATCTGTTTAACATATAACACAAATGAAAACTTCACCATGCTTCTGAATTTGACCTGGGTTATTTTTACACACATTTATAATACACACAATTTAGTAAAGCTAGTAGAAAACGAGACACCAAAACACATTTTTTGATATGTTGACAGTCATATATATGTCCAACGCTGCTAAAAACACTATTAGGACACATATATTTCACAAAAAAAAGTGAAAATTGGTTGTTTTTGCGTTATTTCGAGCAAATTCGTTCTTCCAGTTTGAAAAGAAAGCTGCGTCACGGCCATGCAATCATTGTGTAAATTCCAGCCTGGAGACTGGATGTCTGTACAGGCTGGTACAATGTGACGTCATTGAGTTTTCATCATTAATTGATGAGAAAGACTTGGTTTAAACCAATTCATCTATTGTGAATGAGGTGCAACTTTTTTAATATGCATGATATAGCTTCAAAGACTGTTTTTACTTGTTACAGTGTTCAGACAGCAGAGAGACGCCACGTTGTGTTGCCAACCGTAACTAAAACAAGTGGAAGAAGAAGAATTGTTCAGAGACATGGGTCGTCAGTGTTGCGTTTATAAATGTGCCGCAACAAAGGTTTTGTTTCCATTTTTCCATGATGACAGCACAGCTGGCGTGTGGGCCCACATTTGTGTATTACAGTGGTCTGCTAACATGCGACAAAAATGTGTTTGAAAGGAACATTTTATACCCAATATTTTTTCGCATCTAGAAATGGTGAAATCTGTATTTGCCACTCTTCTTCATCTCCATGCCACCCCTAGCAAGATGCCGCCCTGGAGTGCGTTTCCTAAAACCATCGTTAGCTAACTAAGCCTGCAAGTCCCGTTCTCACAAACACAGTTTGTTGATTTGGCGTTTCCCAAATCCATTGTTCCAACGAACATCTGCAAACTGCGTCGCAAACTTTTACGCTTGAAACTGCTTCTGACTACAGCTCTAGAGGTGTAGAGTTCCATTCCCAGTTACCACCCCCATGCCCTATTCCTTTAGAACGTTCCAACATTTAAACTTGGAGTGATTAAAAAAAAAAACATTAAAGTCATCTCTCTTAGGTGTAATTTGCTTTCAAAGTATTTTTTACAGTTTAGTTTTAGCAATCTTCATTTTGACAATTGTGCTCTCTTCGCAGTGCACTTTGAAAACATTTATGTAATTTCAAACGCAGTCATGGCTCATGACGAAAGCTATAGGTGACCTATTATTTAAAAGCGGAACTTACATTACGTCACCAAAACTTGTGAAAACAAAATATATAGAATACATTAATGGTTTATATTTATAGTAGGCTGTTTTTTAAAAAATGTGTCTGTAGCCTACTGTATATGACATGGGCCTAGGGGTTAGAACATTTCTGCAGTGGTTTGAATGTGTCAAACTGTAAAAGTATACTAAAAACAAATAAATAAACAATAAAAAAATAAACAATATCCTACTTAATAACAATAAAATAACAATCATTATAATTATTATTACTTTTCTTAATAGCCTACTGTAAATTACAACCATTTACAATTTACATTATATATGAGATTAGAATACGTGTTAGCTAAGTGGTTTTATGTTTTAGCATAGAATTCTCAATAATAATATTCTCAATAATATTTGTAATGGAAACACAGGCCCTATATGTGCCGTTTTTTTTTATATATATTTAAGTTGATATAGAAAAGGAGTGCATGTTTTTACCAAAACTAATATTGGATTTTTTTTTTAAGTGCGCGTGCATGAAAAACAATATAATTTTAATCAAAAATGATGGGCATTTTCTCTAAAGAAGTTGTTACTTCGCCTCGTTAAGAGTGTCTTTACGGAGGTTTTATGTTATAACTAACATGGTGGATTTACATCGTTCATTTCCCAAATGATGCATGGTACTATAATAGTTCAGCCATGAGTTATGTTGTTGTTTGGGAAACGCACCCCTGCGCGATTGCCCACGTTGCCCATGCCTAAATCTGTCACAGCACTGTCTATAAATAAACTATTTGTTTAACCAGGTAAGTCAATTGAGAACCAGTTCTCATTTACAATGACGACCTGGCCAAGAGGCAACATAAAAAAGCAGTTACAGTATAAAGCAGCAAGGACACAATACAATAACAATTTCACAAAGTGCATATAATAACATATAAAACCAACGAAAAACTAAAAACAAGCACAGTGATCTTGTACTATTGACTGGATTGAACTTTTAAAAGATGATAGTGGAATGAAAGTACTGAGCTTTAAGGTCTGCTGCAGATGATTCCAAGCATCAGCAGCAGAAAACTGAAAAGAGTTGGGTGGGTGGTAAATGGGGGAGTTGGGGTTGGGGTTCATGACCCTTTAAATGCACATGTAAAGTTCTACAGTAAATGTTAATAATAAAAAGAAAACCACCAAATCTCAGGTTTGTAAATATTACCATTTATTTAAGTATAGAATTTAGTGTTTTCTCTCCACATTCCACTCCTCTTGTAAGATCTGATGTCAATTTTACAATTTATTTCAGCACTATCCTTATAGGACAAGGACAGCAAATTCAGTCCAGACAAACAATACTGTTAAACCAGCATTAATTGTACACAAAGGTTTGCCTCTTTTATTTATTTTTTGACCTTAAATGTAGCTGTCAGATAAACATTGACCTGTAAAAGCTTGTAACAAACGGAACTTTAAATTGCATTTTGTGAAGTGCTTTTTTTTTTTTTGTCGTTTTTACTTGATATGACAGGAAATTCTATATTTGTGTGAACTGATGGCTTTCACATTGAAGAGCAAGCTGTACTCATGACTTTGCCAGTTGGAATCTACCGTATATTATTTTCTCGTTAATAAAGTGATCTCAAAAACTCCAAACTGTCTACTTTGTGACGTGCAATGTAGTGTGACGCTGATCGTGATTACCACAGAAATCATATTTAGAGTTCAGCCAATGTGTTCTCTTTCCTGCAGTGAATTTCCTTTTTTTTTGTTATTCGTGCAAAAATATATATAGCCTCAATATATCAGCCTGGTGTACATTTACAAAGGGAAACAATACAGGGGACATACATATTCTGATAGGAGAACCTCTTACCAAATCTAAGAACGCTAAACTAGGATTTGAATAAGAAAATCGAAGGTACAGAAAAGTAGGGTATGAAAATAGTGTTATCTAAATCATTAATCAACAATTAATAAGGACGTGGAGCGTCCCGATCATCTCCCTTTCCCCACTCGCAGGGAAACAAAACATTCAGGTCAACAAATCATGAATTCCTGGCATAAATCTTCACATGGTTATTCCAGGAGATTATTTTACAGAGGATAAATGACAATACTTTACAGATTACATGAGGTATTGCACAGATTATTTAAAAAAAAAAACAAAAACAAAAAACAAAAAAAAAAGGCAACAAAAATATACAGCGATTTGGAAAAAAAAATGCACAGAATGAGAGTAAAATTTGGGGAAGTGAGAATTTAGTATCATTTACTCCACTAGGTGGTGTTAGTGTTGGGGTATTAATCATCCCATTCATCATCGTCCTCGAAGTCTTCATCTTCGTCATCATCCTCATCTTCATCTGAAACACCAAAATGGATTCATGTCCAAAATAAATAACTTGTTACTTAATGACAACAACATATTCCTCAAAACTTGACCTATGCTAAATCACATAACAGCAAAATTGAAACTCTAAATTGTACAAATAAAATAATAAATTACAAATCTCACAACTGATAGTAATACTCCAGTTTTAGTAATAAGCCTGTAAAATTGCAAGTACAGTGGTCCTTCGTTATTTGCAGGAGTTAATGCTGATTTATACTTCTGCTCCGGCGTGCGGTCGCATATCCCTCGCTGTGACTGACGCCAACGCATCTCTCAAAAAAAATGTAACTACACACATGTACACAATGTAACCACGTCACAACGTCGCGTAGCGCAAGCTCTGTGATTGGTCTGCTTGGTAGCTGTGACAAGTGTGGGCAGTGCTGAGAGCCGCGAGCCAGATGGAGCGAGTGTTTACGAGTGTCGAATCCCGTGAAGGAGCTCCAGATGGAAACTTTTGTGTTCACCTTATGATTAAAGTTGTTGCACGTCCGCCTGTTCTCGCCACTGAATGAGCAAGTTTTAGCTACAGTACTTGTAGCGTTCAGAAAAAACAAAACACCAGCGAAAAAACTCGACACAAAGGAACATAAAAACCTACTGCCAGCTAGCATTTTGGAAGTGTTATTGCAGAGCAGCTAGTGATGTAACGGATCACAAATCTGCAGTTCGGATCACACTACGGTTTTTGAATCACGGATCGGACCATTTTTCGGATCAGCAAAAAAGAGAGAAGACAAATGTCATTTGCTTTCCATTTATACAAAAATATTACTGCCAAAAACATTGCTTTTAACAAACAGAAGTTAGAACCTGTAATTTTAATAAAAATAAAAATCAAGAAAGAACCAGCTGAAAAAAGAAAAGTATTTAATACAAAACATGATCTTTGCTACTGTTGCTGATAATGCTAAATATAGAAATCTAACATCTTGTACAACAGATCATATTTATCTTCAATTAATGATTCAACAATTCACACATAAAACTTCATGTTTTATTATACTCTAGGTGTATTATTTTTGAAAACCTATTCAGTGACATAATTTTGATGGTTGTTTGCAACACTGCAGGCTTAACAAGCAGTGACAAAAAACACCTTAAATTAATACCCTAAGACAGCATTTAGGTAGGTCCCACCACAACTTTTTCCATCATCATTATATCTTACAGGGAAGTCAAAATGCTTTCATACCCGTGATTTGAATGACGCGAGAGGCGATCTCTCTGCAATTGTTATAAATGTTGGATTAACCTACAAGTTCAAAAAAGTTATTAATCCGCGGGTCACGTGCGTTCCGAACCGTGGGTTGTGATCCGTACGGATCACGGATCAATAGTGATCCATTACACCCCTAAGAGCAGCACAAACAGCGTGCAAAAGTATAAATCCACAGCTACACGCGAGGCAGGCGCCGTGGGACAAGCCAATCACTTGACGCAGAAGTATAAATCAGCCTTTACATTCTAAAAATAACACACAACAGGTGACATCCGAAGTAGTCAGCTTTATTTTCTACAATTATTAAAGATGTTTTTTTATACTGTAGAATGAAACCAAAGATCAAAACCATTTGATCTTCATTTATTTATTCCGTGATGGCGCCCTACAGACGCGTAACTTCTATCTTCCTTTAGCATGTCTAGAAGTAGGGGTGTCAAAATTAATCGTTTCTTCGGTGCACCGCAATGCAGACACGGACAATTCGGTATCGGTTCAGTAATAATCATAACCGGTTATTATGTACTGACGTCATTTATCTCAGATGCGCTACGTCGCCATAGGCGAGCGCGAGTATTTACAACGCTCTAACTACGAAAAACTCAGAAACTGTGCACAATTTCACTGCGTGAGTGTTTGCTGGACTGCGTTTCACTGACACTTACAGCAAAAGCCCCTATTTCACGGCGATTAGGGGAATGAAAGTAATCTCCATTTCTCTCTCTCTCACTGTGGCCCATGAGTGCATCTGTGAAGAGCGCCAACGTGTAAGAGCCAATCGCAGCCCTTTCTGTTGAGTGCGTGACCAATCAAAGGGGTGTAAGAAATAACTTGGTAGACAAGGCAGAAAGCAAGCGGGATATTTATATTTGTTTATTTGCTATAGACTATTTCAATGTGGTCATGTCATTGGCCCATGAACATTTCCTGCTTGACGTTAAACCATTTCCTAACTGTAACAAGAGGCAATTCAATCATAACTTGATTTTAAATCAGCCGTCATAACACTATTTATCAATATGTGGACCTTTTTGGATTCTCAGAAGCAATGGAAATTAAAAATGTAAAACAGGAAATACGTTAGGACCATTGTTTTTGTTTACATCCCTCAAAATTGTCTTTAAATGCTCGTGTTGTTTAAAGGTACAGTTTATATATATGACTGTTTGTATTAAAGGACAAAATTGTTTTATAAATAGTATATAAATATATATATATACATTTTAATACAAGAATTGTTGTGCTGTGAAGAAAATATAAAACTGTGTATGGAAAGCATCGTCAATGCACCGTGATGCACCGAAATATCGAATTGAACCGAATCGATGGCATGATAATCGTAACTAAACCGAAGCGTGAGACCAGTGTAGGTTTTCACCTCTATCTAGAAGTTCAACTTTTTGTGCGATGGTTAGCATCTTCCTCTGCCTTTTGGGTGCTACCACAGGTGCCTTTGACGGTGCAGAATGTTTCGTCGACATTGTGGGGAAACCTTCTTGCTGTGAGGCGACAGTGCTAACCACTAACCCACTGTGCCACCCAAGCTCAAAATTGCAATATCTAATCTCATTTGGATTATCCTCTGGCAGAAATGGGCTTCATTACAAAAGAGGGTACAAACAAATGCAATTTGCAGCCTTTGAGTGGCAATTTTTGATAAACCTCTGGGAATGTGAAACAGGCACTTACCTGAGGAGTGGATGGCTTTGCTCCTCTTCTGCATCACCTCCATCAGAGCTCCAACAATGCCCGCTGACTGAGCAGGGGTGGGTGGTCCTGAGTCATTATCTGATACCTGAACATTCAAGAAGAGAAGAATCAGCCAACCACCACAATTAACTGACTCAAGAATTGATAATTATGGAAGTAAGGATTTGGAGATATAAAACGACATCCCTAGAACTATTAATTTCGCTCAGTCAGAAAACGGTTTGTATAGTTATGAAATGGTGGACGTCTGTTCTATCTGTACATCTCTTGCCAGTAGCCTCTCCCATGAGATGTGATGATGATGATGATGACTGACAGCATGATGATAAATCTGTTCTTTAGTTTCATTTTTTTTCTTTCATGAATGCCAATAAAGCATAAGTAATCTGCATCCCTTGCCTACACTTAATTTTTTGACATTCACATATTTTTTTCACTTGCAATGAGCCAAGTGAACATGCAAAATCACTCTCTAACATTATATGTTGTTTAGAGAAAAACAAAAATACCCTGGCACACAAGGTACCACTGTTCGACTTTACACTTCTGATACTAGCTTTTTGCATAGAAGTCAACCTTGTACTTTTTTCTGTGTATTTACCATGTAAGCTTTTTTCCACTTGTATTTAAAGGTGCAGTATGTACAGTGCATCCGGAAAGTATTCATAGCGCTTCACTTTTTCCACATTTTTTTGTTACAGCCTTATTTCAAAATGGATTAAATTCATCTATTTCCTCAAATTTCTACCAACAATACCCCATAATGACAATGTGAAAAAAGAATTTTTGAAATGGTTCCAAATTTATAAAATAAAATAAAAAAAAAACTGAAAAATCACATGTACATAACATTCACAGCCTTTGCTCAATTTGTTGATGCACCTTTGGCAGCAATTACAGCCTCAAGTCTGGTTGAATATGATGCCACAAGCTTGGCACACCTGTCTTTGGGAATTTTTGCCCATTCCTCTTTGCAGTACCTATTAAGCTCTATCAGGTTGGATGGGAAGCAATGGTGTACAGCCATTTTCAGATCTCTCCAAAGTTGTTTAATAGGATTCAGGTCTGGACTCTGGCTGGGCCACTTAAGGACTTTCACTGAGTTGTTGTGTAGCCCTTCCTTTGATATTTTTTGGCGGTGTGCTTTGGGTCATTGTCCTGCTGGAAGATGAACCGTCGGCCCAGTCTGAGGTCAAGAGCACTCTGAAGCAGGTTTTCATTCAGGATGTCTCTGTACATTGCTGCATTCATCTTTCCCTCTATCCTGACTAGTCTTCCAGTTCCTACGGCTGAAAAACATCTCCACAGCATGGTGGTGGCAGCATCATGCTTCACTGTAAGGATGGTATTAACCTGGTGATGAGTGGTGCCTGGTTTTCTTTAAATGTAACACCTGGCATTCACTCCAAAGAGTTCAATTTTAGTCTCATCAGAATAGAGAATGTTGTTTCTTATGGTCTGAGAGTCTTTCAGATGCCTTTTGGCAAATTCCAATAGTAAGGAGTGGCTTCCGTCTGGCCACTCTACCATACAGGCCAGATTGGTGGATTGCTGCACAGATGGTTGTCCTTCTGTAAGGTTCTCCTCTCTCCACAGAAGAACACTGGAGCTCAGACAGAGTGACCATTGGGTTATTGATCACCTCCCTGACAAAGGCCCTTCTCCCCCTATAACTCAGATTAGATGGCCGGCCAATTCTAGGAAGAGTCCTGGTGGTTCCAAACATCTTCCACTTATGGATGATGAAGGCCACTGTGCTCATTGGAACTTTCAGAGCAGCAGAAATTTTTCTGGAACTTTTCCCAGCCTTGTGCCTCGAGAAAATCCTGTCTCGGAGGTCTACAGACAATTCCTTTGTCTTCATGCTTGGTTTGTGCTTCCTTAATCCTGGGACCTTATACTGTATAGACAGGTGTATGCCTTTTCAAATCATGTCCAATAAACTGAATTTACCACAGGTGAACTTTGCAACAATTAAGCTGCAGAAACATCTCAAGAATGATCAGTTGAAACAGAATGTACCTGAGCTCAGTTTAGAGCTTCACTGCAAAGGCACATGTACATGTGATTTTTCAGGTTTTTTATTTTTAACAAATTTGCAACAATTTCAAAAAATCTTTTCTCACATTGTCATTATGGGGTGTTGTGTGTAGAATTTTGAGAAAATAAATGATTTTAATCCATATTGTAATAAGGCTGTAACAAAAAAAAGTGGAAAAAGTGAAGCGCTATGAACACTTTCCGGATGCACTGTAAGTTTAACACCTAGTGGTTGAACTATGTATTGCATTCCTGGATTAAAACACACAAGCACATGTTGCCAGATTGAGGACCAACAAGAACGAGTGACTAGAGAGCATAAAGGCTGATTTAAATCATGTTCTAAATAAAAGCAACGGCACGTGATAGAAGGAATATTTTCTATATTAAAAGGATTTTTTGTTCTAACCAACACCTCGAATTTTTATTTTAGAAACGGTTTCAACTTCTTGCAGCTGAACAACTGACAACTTTGACAATAATCATCTCAGGTACACCTCATGTGCTTTATTCGGTGTTAAATGCTAATAATGTGAGTTTGAATGCCATACTACTGAAAGCAGCATTAGATAGTTCACCTAAGATTTTGAAAATAAAATAAACAGTTTGAAATTGCACTTTATAACTGTGACTCTGTAAACCTACATCAGTGATGCAGCATCTACATTTAATAATGTTAAAGAGGTTTAATATGTATTAATTAGATCATAAACATTACCATTTCTTTAGCACGGTTTTTCAGATAAACAAGAATGCTCACTTACCATGTTTCTTAAATTTCTGCAAACATATTATGGTATTTTATGTTTTAGAAGAGCCAAAAACTTACATACAGCATCTTTAACCTCCTCCACTACAGAACACAGTCACCTGTGGGCTGCTTCACAAAGCCAGTCTGTGATTTAACCCAGGTAAGTTTGTGCAAACTGAGTCGTGGGGCACAAGAAGTTGGTTTGGTTTTGATCAGTTTTCATCACCGTGTGCAAAAAACCTTTGGATTTTAAAGGGCACCTAGGTTACCACTTTTTCCAGATTTAATAAAAGTCTTTTGTGTCTCCAGAATGTGTCTGTAAAGTTTCAGCTCAAAACACCCATCAGATTTTTTATTATACCTTTCATAAGTTACTAATTTGTAGCTTTGAGCAGCAGGTTGCGTTTTTTTGTGCACTGCGCCTTTAAGGCTAGTCCTTCACGCCCACCGTTTCCACGTGTCTGTCAGCGTGCCTTAATGTCCTCCCTCGGCTGCCTCAGACAACAGACAGACATAAACATTTTAAACTTGTAAAACTCACCCTTAATCACATTTGATGATGATTGATGATCCTAGCAAACTGAAAAGGTCTTTTATTCCCGGTTGTTTTGCGCACATCCTGTCTTGTTGATATGATTATAAGCGTTACTACGGAGACATGTTAATCCGCAGCTGTCAATCAATTCGGTGGGCCGGGGGACCGCACTCCTACGTCAAGTTGCGGTCGGCCTCAAAACCGCTCCAATTGGCCCATCGTTGTTATGTTGTTAAATTAAAAAAAAAAAAAAAGGACTGGGTGTGTTTATATCACCCCAATATGACGGTCTATACACTATGCCTACACATATGTCTGTCCAAACAGCTTGAAAAGTAGATTTTTCACCATAGGTGCCCTTTAAAATAAGTTTCGTGCTTGTAACATTTTTAAATAATTTTAATACAAGTCATTTATGCTCATAAAGTTTGTATTTAGATAAGAAAAATACTGTAAAATTCTAATAATGTGAAATATTAAAATTTGAAATGTTTTCCTGCCGAGTACGCCAATTGGGGAGTTGAGAAACACTTCATAAATGTTGAAAATATTTGCTATGCTTAAATTTTGTTATGGACTGTGATGAATACTTGAAACAGAAATCTTCTGTAACTAATAAATGTCTTTTTTATTCAATTTTGCATCCTTACAGAATAATGGTGTAATATGAAAATAAATCAATCTTTTTCTGACATGAGCTTCTGTTATATTCTTTTACTGCCACAGGTAGCTGGTCATTTAACACCTGCTTTAGCATAATAATAATTGACAGCAGAGCAGCTGATTATTCACTGTTGTCTGGGAAACATCAGGTATGGTTAGCGTTTATAATCCTCACCGTTTTGAGCTGGATGCCCTGTCGGATCTGGTCAAGCAGCGCGTCGCGTCCTGTGGATGACACTGGCCTGTTGTTCTGCTCCACTTTCTTCAACTGTGTGCCCTCCCTGATTTGCTCCAGCAGAGCTGACTTCCCACCCGCGGGCGGAGGCGTTGATTCACCGTGGCCTCCATCCATTTCAGAAGGAGGAGGAGGTCCGGGAGGTGGTGGAGGAGGAGGCGGCGGAGGAGGCGCAGCTCCTCCGGACATAGGTGGTGGTGGTGGGGGAGGCGGCATGGAGGCAGGTGCAGGTGGAGGGGGAGGTGGATGCCCTCTGCTGGGTGGTGGTGGTGGAGGCGCTCCCATGCTAGGCCGAGATGGAGGTGGCGGCGGTGGAGCGCTTGTAGGTGCTCTTGAAGGAGGAGGGGGCGGTGGCGCTCCTCGTCCCCTCACGGGAGGCGGTGGGGGTGGGGGTCCAGAGGTGTGAGGAGGGGGTGGGGGAGGTGGACCACCTCGGGAGGGTGGAGGTGGGGGTGCTGCAAGAGTAGACAAGCATAAAATAAATAAAATGCAAAGAGAGACACAAATTACAACTGTAACTAGAGTTTTATGCCCCAAGTCTCCAGCACATCTGACTCTGGCCCTGTTTACATTGCCAGCTAAATGTGACCCAATTTCGAATTTTTGCTCATATGTGACACAGATCGGATCTGTTCTATGACCATGTAAACACGGAAAAAAAAATGCATTCGGATATTCAGAGATCGGTTTTAGGCCTCCTTCATATGTGTAAATAACTCAGATATAAATCGAATATGTGACAATGCGACTATCATGTAACCAGGCAGATCAAATTTACTGAGGCATTCCATTTCGTACATCATTAAACTTGCGACAATGTGGTGCTTTGCCACTGTTTAATGACGTAGAATGAAGAGTGTGTGTGAAGAGGCCAACGCTGTAAACAAAAACAACAGAGGAAACATGGAGGAGGAAAGTGGTCAGTCGCCACAATTTGCACCCACCAGACCTGAGATCTCTCTCGTACCCACAAATTCTTCTGAATGGTGGAGGACACCATATATAAACCATAGGCGCAAGATGCAATGACGGCCCTTTCCCTCCTCTTCCACCTCAAAATCATTTTAAAGTTTCGCATCATTTCAATTTCGCAGAGCTAAAAGCAAGACAATTTCTTCCATCGTGGCAAGTGTGGCGCAGATGCTACAACCCGTCTTTATGCATGTGCGACGTCGTGAATTGTATGGCAAGTGTAAACACATGAATTGGTTATGGGTAGGGCTGGGCGATTTTTTCGATTTATTGAATTTACGTTTTAAGGTGATTTCATTTTTTATAAAATCGAGGTATCGTGATTTTTTTAATAAAAATATTAAAGCAGCCTTTCCACTATCGTGCCACACCGTTCTAAACTGTTAGACAACTGTGCTGAATTGTGCTGATAGATTCTGTGTGTTGACGTCGTGGCTCTGTTGATGAGCTACCACAGCTGGCTCAGCGCAAGCGCGCTACCCCATTGTCGCGAGGTGCGCCCGCAGTCAGCGGAGGCGCGCGATGCGGCACCAGGCGAAAGTATAAATCCAGCTTAACACTCAGGGCCGGCGCGTTCATAGAGGCGACCTAGGCAGAATAGTGAGCGAGAACCCCCCGGTCCTTACTTTTATTCGCGACACCCACCCCCTCCCGGTCCTCACTTTCAAGTTTCTATTTCACTTTCGGGTTGAGACCGTTCACCTAGAGCGCCAGTTCAGCTTGCTCCGGCCCTGATTACACTATATACATTACACAAAATAATAAAATAAGCTAAAAGTTTTATTCGTGGCTAGAGCTTGATTTATTTGATTGACATATAAGCAATGAGACCTTTAGTTCGCTGTATTCAGTAGCACAGATCGCTCTGATCTGGGTGAGAACTTTACCAGCAACTACATGCACTGCTGAAAGCTTTTTTTTTCTGTCTCGCATCGAATCAACAACAACATATATGCATGGAACACAAACTTGCAGACTCTTTGAACATTGAGGAAATAATTGCACCTAATTCAAAGCCCAGATGTCTGGTTTTGTATTTTATACCTGCGCACCACCTGAAGGATTGTTACGGCGTGTTGTGAATGTCGGCTGTCACCGCAGAAAGTCAAATCTTTCTTTAATTTGCACTTTTGCTTGAAAGCTTTACGGAGTGGCACAGTAGCTGTCCAAGGTACTGTAGCTATGAATTAAATCATAACCCATATATGCACCAATAAACAAGTAAAATGAATGAATAAATAAAATAAATATGGATTCTTAAATGTCAGTATTGTTTTTACGCCAAAAAAATATCAATACGTTTTGACAAATGTTTTATAAAAATAAAAATATAAAATATAAATATAAAATAAATTGAACAATTTTATGAATGTATGGCCATTAAAAATACATGTTCCTTAACCAGATGGTTTTTCAAGTTACTTATAAAGAGATTGTTACTTCAGTCATGTTGTTGTAATGTTTTAAGTTTACTATAGTTACACAGTAAAAAAAAAAACAATTCGAAACCGAAATCGTGAATCGGTCAAACTTTATGAAAAAAATCTAGATTTTTTTTTGGCCATATCGCCCAGCCCTAGTTATGGGTCACAATTAAAAGAACGTGAAAACGGACAGGCAAAAAAAATCAGATATAGGCAACAAATCAAAATTAGGCATCAAGACCTGACAGTGTAAATGGGGCCTCTGTTTCCTCGTTTCAGCCATGTGGTCAAAAAATTGGATGTGAGACTAGACAGTAGTCTAAAATTTGATAAGCTTGTCTTAATCACAGAATCAATCTGCTTTTTTCAGCTTCGCCTTCTCTCTGAAGTCAAGCCCTTCCTGAGCAAGGCTGATCTTGAGAACGCCATCCATGCTTTTGTTAGTTCGCGTTTGGACTACTGTAATGCACTTTATTTTGGAGTTCACCAGTCATGTCTTCATCGTTTGCAGCTTGTGCAAATTGCTGCTGCTCGCATGTTAACTAACAGTCGGAAAGGTGAACACATTACACTAATTCTCTACTCCCTCCATTGGCTCCATGTTAAGTTTAGAATTGATTTTAAACTTTTGATGTTTGTTTTTAATGCCGTCAATGGCCTTGCTCCTACTTATTTATGTGAAATTTTGCACATTCACAAACCAAGCAGAGCTTTGCGGTCTGCTGACCAACTTCTGCTTGAAGTCAAGATATAAGCAGTGGGGTGATTGCTATTTTGCAGTGGCAGGTCTTAAACTTAGGAGTACCCTTCGTACAATCACTGACCTGCCACTTTTTAAAGCCAAGCTTAAGATCCACTTGTTTAAATTGGCTTTTAATGCATGGCACTTACACTTCTTTATGTTTTAATGTTTGTTGTATTTTGTTGACATTTCTTGTATTGTTTTGCATTGTCTGCTTTTTTGTTGTGCTGTATAATTTGTTTTTACTGGTGTAAAGCTCTTTGGTCAACCTTGGTCGTAGTAAAGTGTTATATAAATAAAGGTTGATTGATTGATTGATAGATTAAAGTAGACATATGCGATATTAGGAATAAAATAAAACAAATATTTTATTTATTTATATTTTTGGGGATTTATTTCACTAAAGATAATTAAATCATAGTAAGCTGATTGTGTTTATGTGCTTTCAACTTTGCTAGCTTAGGCTCGTCAAGGATAAATATAACACTACACATTTCAAGTAGGTGTTATGAAGTCGATGTAAGATATTCCATTGCTCAAAAGGTTTTCAAACCTATTTACACACTTACATTTACTTAAAAGTATAATCTTAAGATGAATTTAAAAGATTATCCCCCGGTTTCACAAACAAGGTTTAAGGTTAGTCAAGATTAAATTGTATGTTTGAGCAATCTCAACTCAAAATAACTTGCAGTGAGATGTCTTAAAATATGTCAGTGTCATTTTTTTTGTCTCCAGGTGCACACCAGTAATATATTTCTAAGGCCATTTTTATAAATGTGTCCTAAATAGCCTAATTTAACTAAGGCCTAGTCCTGGCTTAATCTAAGCCCTGTTTGTGAAACTGGGCCTATATTTAAAAGTATAATGTTAAATAAGATTAAATGATGCAAAAAAAAAAAAATGTAAAGTCTAAAATTAATAATCCATACATTTTTAAAATGGACATTTTCAAGTGAATGTTTTTAAAACGCAAGCATACATTTCATTGAAGGTTTAAGGCTTAAAAAATGGTTGAAATGAAGAAACGGCTGACAGGAAGTGACTGTTTTTCCTGATCCCAATCAATTAATTAAAAAATATATATAATTCAGGACCAAGTTAGTCATTAGTGAAACTAACAACAAGAACAACAAGAAACAATATCAATTCTGTCTAAAATGTAACGCATTAAAATAAAAACCTTTGTGAAAATGGTGCCATTACTACATTTGGAATATTTTGGCCCACTTTGGAATATTTTCTGCTTTCTCTTGAATTACAGGGTAATACTAAAAACTGTATACACATTAAGTGCTTTTGGAATCCAGATGGTCTTGAATTGTGAGAATGTCAGTGTGAAAACATGGCAGATACAATAGATGCAGCATCTGTATTAGTGGTAAATGTGTATAACAGTAATTATTCAAACAAACAAAAACACCACACACACCATCAGGTAAGGTATTCGAATGCAACATCAGCATAGCTTAAAGGGATAGTTTACCCAAAAATGAAAGATTTACTCACTACTCACGCTCGAGTAGTTTTTCAAACTTTTAGGAGTTTATGGTTTCCCTATTGAACACAAAGGAAGATGTTTTGAAGAAAGTTGAAAACCCTTAACTACTGACTTAGTAGGACAAACATTAAATTCTAATTGAATTGAATCGAATTGAATTGACTAACATACTGTCAATAATTAAGAGATTTCCACTTTCTTCAAAACATCTTTTTTTTTTATTGAGTTTAACAGAAGAAAGAAATTCAAAGGTTTGAAATGAGGATGAGTAAACTGAAAGAATTTTAATTTTTGGATTAACTATGCCTTTAAGTGACTCTATGAAACAAAACAAATTTGGAATTCACGTCTATGAACTCAAGCATCTGTTTCCAAATAGATTTTAGAAGTAAAATAACTTCATTCTAGAAGTAACTAATTTCCAGTTGTAGAAAGTGATAATGTAAATAATTAAAACAATCAAAATAAAATAAACGAGTACATTGGTCTCTCACTATAACGCCGTTCACTTTTCGCGGCCTCGCAGCTTCGCTAAATTTTTTTTTGCGCAATTTGACATGCTTTTTTCTACAGCGCATTGTGTTCTGCAGCCTGACTAGCTGTAGACCACTGTCAATCAATCTCCTTCGTGCTGTGTCTCCTGTACAGTATGGAATTGTCCAGCTTGCCAAATTTACAAAAATCTTTGATCGCTAGCAGTGTGACTAAAGTGCTGGACTGCATGTTAGCAAGTTTGTCGACGAAATGTTCTGCACCGTCAAAGGCAGCACCCAAAAGGCAGAGAAAGATGCTAACCCTCGCAAAAAAGTTAAACTTCTGGACATGCTAAAGGAAGGTAGAAGTCACACGGCTGTAGGGCGCCATTACGTAATAAATAAATGAAACTATTTGATTTTTGGTTTCATTCTACAATACTGGACTTATTTTTCTACAAAGCTTCGAACTTTGAGAGCGTTTAAATGAGAGAAAAATGTGAAAATGTTAATGTCCGTCTGAAAAAAAGTGTATAAAGTGTGTAGTGAGGGGTTTTACAGCCTTAAAACATCTATAAAAGCTGACTACTACGCGGATTTTACCTATTGTGGGTTATTTATTGAACGTAACTGTTTGTTTTTGTTTTGTTTGTTTGAATAACGAGGGACCACTGTATTATAAATGATTACAATAAACATTTACAAAAATACTATAACTAACGATAATATATGGAACATAGACAATTTAAACTACTGTAGCTACAAAAATTCCATTAATGGTTAAAAGTGAACTCACCTCTTTTTTCTTACAAAGGACATTAAAAAATACAAATAAAATGTATTTAATAGACATTTTTCCCCATATTATCTACGCAGCTAAGTAACAAATCATTTGTTAATAATACGTATATAGCTACAGTTTGTCAAGAACCAGCAAGTTAAATTAAAATAACCACTTATTTCTCACTGTCTATCGGCCGAGTTTTATCCAATGAAAGAAATGCTCTATTTCAAATCAACCTAGTCTATTTCATAGAGTCTTCAAAACTACAGCAAAACCTTTGTTTTTACCTCGAAAATCACACCAATCAGCACCTCACAATTTGATTTGAAGTCATAATTCACATACTATGGGATCAAGCACATTTTCAAAAAGATAAATGGCAGTACATACATTTAGAATAATGAATTATACTCATGTATGCCCAAATGCTATCAATGGTTAAATGGCACTCCCATACCGAAGATGTACTTCAAAGTCTGAAACCCATGCCAACAAGCAAAAATGCTGAGCTCTAATGCATGCAAATTTTAAAGGCTTTAACTCAGCAAGACACACACACACTACCTACCACACCACCTGGGAGGACCTGAAGGAAAACCACAAATATTGATCAAATATAGAAATGCTAATGTATGTACCCAACTCCTGAGATGAAGCCTCTGAGGTACATTATAGGTAAAATATTTTAATGCGATATATTGACTGTGTCGTTTCATGTAGCATTTTGTTTTCAGCGGGGACAGAAAAGTTACTGAAGTACCTAGTACACTTTAAAAACAGAAAGTTCAAACACTTCAAGAAAAAACTATTTCAGTTACTAACTAAAATTCACTAGCAAATTCTTAGTCAAATTATTTCTACACCATAGACTCTAGTGTACTTAGCAAGGATATGTCACGTTTACATTTTACTTCAATAGAATTTTTACATTTGCAATAAATCTTTTAGTTAGTTTCCTTGGTTTTGTTAGCTTGTTTAGTTTTTATTCTGTGAAAACATTTCCATTTAGCTATTATGCATTTACTTTTTAGTTATTATAGTTGAGCAGAGTTAACAGAACACTTCCAGTGTAGACCAAAGTTTAAAGAAAATTGTTATTAAGTACCTTCTTGTATGATATTCCAATTCCCCAAGACTTGTTTGTCTTCAGATCACAAAAAATATATATTTTAGATCAAATTCGAGAGCTCTCTGATCCTTCATTGACAACAACAGTACTGAGATAATCAAAGTGCAGATAAAGAACTAAAAAAAAACAGTAAAATTATTCCATTTGATTTCAGTGGTTCAAATGTAATCAAATAAAACTCTAGGAGCCCCATCATACACCCAGCGCAATTAGGTGCAAGACGTGTTTGACATGATTTGTTGCTATTTTCAGACCAGCGCAACCCTAATATTCAAATTTTGCACCACGTTGTTTAAATAGAAAATCCATTTGCGCCACTTTGTGGACTGATGGGTGTGCTGATCTAAAATAGACATGGGTTAAGGTGCATAATTGGTGCGTTGCTATTTTGAAGAACTGAAATAGACTGCGTCATTGACCAACTAATGCAGGTCTAAAGTCCAGCACAGATTGCGTTAGCTATGCATCTATGTGGGCACAAACGCTTACACATTGCTTAATACACACAGGATGTACAGCAATACACAAATATCTTTACATATGAAAAAAAAAATTAAGGACTAAAATGTTACAAAAAATATTATTTTCTACATAAATATAAACACTACTGCCTCCATGCTTCATCTCAGGGTTTTTTTCAGTTTAATCATGGCAATTTGATTTGTATAATGTTATTATTTTTAGCAGTAGTATTATTTATTATATGAATATTTATATTTGTTTTAATAAAACAAGTTTAGATTTGTCCACCTGTCGGGCTTTGGAGACATATGGATCACTATATGGGCCATAAGAATAGGACATGTGTTTGGATATAACTAGGGCCAGACAGAATCTGTGGACATTTTTTGCTATTTCTGCTGATAATTTTGTAAAAAATCTGTGGATTATGCTGAATAATTTTAGGAGTATCATAACTAAAAAAATTTTATGAATAAATAATAATAAATTTTTTAACTTGTATTTAATGTTTACATTGCAAAACCAATTAGATCCACTTATTTGGTAAACAAAGCAAGTCTCTCGTATAATATATCTACTAAAAGACAGAAAATATTATTTTACAAACTTTTGTACATAAATATTATTAACATTTTAATATTACTATTATTATATCACAATAATATTAGTGAAATTAATAAAAAAACTGAATAAGCATAAATGTACACACATTTACACAAGTAAATAAATAGACTAAATGATAGGCTAAAAATCTGTGGATTTCTGTGCGTGCAGATTCCGTGTGGGCCTAGATCAGGGGTGGGCAAACTCGGTCCTGGAGGGCCGGTGTCCTGCACAGTTTAGCTCCAACACTAATCAAACACACCTGAACATGCTAATCAGTGTCTTCAGGATCACTAGAAATCTTTAAGCAGGTGTGTTTGATAAGAGTTGGAGCTAAACCGTGCAGGACACCGGCCCTCCAGGACCGAGTTTGCCTAGATATTACGCAGTTGTTTGATCACACTTCGTTATTATTGTTCATTCATTCATTTGCTGGAAATTAAAACTGAATTTAAAAATAGTTTTGAAACAAATCTTTGCGCTTAAAATTAAATATGTAGGCCAAGGATGTCCAAACTCGGTCCTGGAGGGCCGGTGTCCTGCTGAGTTTAGTTCCAACTTGCTTCAACACACCTGCCAGGAAGTTTCTAGTATCTAGTAAGAGCTTGATTAGCTGGTTCAGGTGTGTTTGATTAGGGTTGGAGCTAAACTCTCCAGGACCGAGTTTGGACACCCCTGATGTAGGCTAATGGATGTCTTCAGTGGAGTGCGTACAACACCATTTCCTTAACCATGAAAGTAAAGGTGTAAATAGTAAAAGTAAAGAGAAAGCTAAGAGGCCGAATGGAGGAGGCTTGTTCTTTATCCTCGTGCTGCAGATGGTCTGTTTAACTGTTTTCTCACTAGTGAAGCGTTCAGTTTTTCCACTTACAAAGTCCGCCATGTAAATAGCAAATACACCACGACGTGACGCAACTGACTGTTAAAGGGAATGGGAGATGAGACTCTGATTGGTTTAATGCACGTTATGCTCAAAACACACCCATAACTCATTAAGAGAATAATCCTGTTAGAACATGCGCCTGGGCGCAGAGCATATTTTTCCGTCCTTAAAATAGCAAAAGTGGATTCGGACACGCCCTTGATGCTTTTGCGGCATTCGCTTTAGACTTTGCACCTAGATCAGTATAATAGAACCCTAGGAACACTTTTGTGTGCCAAAAAACATTTTTGTTTGCAACATAATCTTTTCCACATGACGTCACGTCAAGGTACACACCAAAACACAACAAGTGTTCTTGGAGCTTTGCATGATTACAGTTGAACCACATGGTCACATGGAACTTTTTGCCAATGTTTTTGGTTCCTTTTCTGGACTTTGAACATTTTGGGACCAGGTCTGTCTATGGGCAAATTTCATATAGAATATCTGAACTTTTGTCCTGAAGACGATCAAAGATCTCAGGGAATTGGACCAACATGACGGTCACTTTTGGGTGAACTAACCTTTTACTGTTTGCTGTTTACGTTAACTCTTGGGCCAACCTCTTAGTAATAAAAATAAAATACTTGATTGAAAAACCCTGAACCCAAGAATTGTATAAAAGTAATTAAAAAAAAGAAAATAAATATTTAGACAAACTCAGTCATATTAAAGGGTTAGTTCAGCAAAAAGTAAAAAGTAACCCATGATTTACTCACCCTCAAGTCATTATTTTGGGCAGTATATTTTGGGCTTTTTTAACATTCCTACATTGACAAAAAGGGTGGGTGTTTACCTTCAACAGTCCAATAAAAGCACATTCATCCATAATACAAAGTGTATTTGGGAGGTGAATAAAGATATGCTATAGGCGACTTTTGTGTTTTAGTAAGAAAATATCTATATCTAAAACTTTAAAAACAGTTTAGTATAACTTTTGGTGAGAGACTGCCATTGTCGTTTTCTTTTTAGGTGTTTTATTTAGATGCATTTTACACCACCAACTGAATAGGACTGTGTTTTGTTTGCCTTTCTTCTGCATTAATTGCAACTTAGTATGTGCATCACACCCCAGTCCATCTGGTGGAGCCAAATCGATTCACAACAGGAGACCTTCACTCACTCCTGGAGCCCTGTGAGGCATTTTTTATTATGGATGGGAGAGATTTATTTGTATTTAAACACCTACCACAAGATCATTTTGAAATAACATTGACTGGATTAAAGTGAAAGTAGTAATTCATATACAATTAGGATGCATTAAGGGTGAGTAAATCATGAGCTAGTTTTCATGAGGGAACTAATCCTTCGAAGATAATATAATAATAAAGGGTGACACTGAATGAAATTTTCACTTTTTAGATTGTTTTGTGTTTAGGTTTATGCTGTGTTTGCCAGCTCAGACAAGTAGTAAAGAATATATACAGCTTGTTTTTTTTAGTTTTTTTAAACAGAGGTGCCCAAACGTTTTTGTTTGAAGGGCTAAAAACCATATATCATTGATAGCCATGGGCCGAAAATAAATATACCAAACTATTTTACATAAAAAGTTGCCTGGGTAATTGCCTAATTCCTTTACAGTATTAAAAAATAAATAGAAAACATCACTTTGATCCGTATGAACTAATGCAGTATAACCTTTTTTTTTAATTATAACTTATTGCGATAAAAACAATCACATTTATACACAGTGGAGTTCAACGCTGAATACACTAGTCAAGCAGAAGCTGGCTTGGCCTTGATTCGCTCACCAAAACACCTGCATTGTCCTCTATGCGACGTATGAACATTTTAAAATAGATTATTTTACACCATTTATATTGAAACATTTAATTTCAGAAAGCATTTTTGTAGCTGAACAATAAAACAAACAAATAAAAGATTACATTAAATTTGAAATGACAATCTCTGAACCATTCTCAGATGGGATGGCGTCTGGTTTTATATATGAAGGGAATATCTTGGATTGAGCAAAAATTTGCTTGTCTGTACAAAACAAGCTTTACGATTTCAGGCAATGCGAAGCTGGATCAAATTAAAATAGCATTTCAAGGATACAACTGTACCTACAATTTGTCCGGAAGACGCAACTAATTATTTAAAATATGATTATTATATGCAAGTAAAATTAGCAAATGCTAATCTAAATTCACTGTTCAGAATCAGATCATCTTCTACTCATGTGCAGAACTGTGTTTGTCAGTGTGGTGTTATTGGTTTTAACAATAACCAGCACATTTTCATTTATGTACGTTTGAATAAATTTTACATTGATAATGGATGCTGCAATGTCAAACAATGATAAATTATATGCAATGATTATACACGCAAGAAAAATAAAGTGGAAACTGCTTCAAATACTCCATGTCAGTCATAAAGACAAAAGTCTGCAGAAGCTTGAGACATGGTTGAACTCTGTGTGTGTGTGTGTGTGTGTGTGAGATGTTAAGGTTTAGCTGCTCACTAAGGATAGATCAGTAGCTCAGTAAAGAATCTAACTAAGGATCTGAGAATCCTTGTAGCAAACATATGAGTGTGTCGTTTCAAGAAAGCAACCATTCATCTGGGTTGTGTTTTATTTTCATTTTTTTAGATTAGTTTATTCTTCATTTAATTATTTGATTTAATCATATGATCATTAGTCATTTATATAATTATCATTATATCATTTTATTGATTAATGATTTGAGTATTATTGATTATTATTTGTCACTTTATTATGTTTTTATATTTTATGATTAAAAGTTTCCTATAATTATTGCTTTATTATTATTATTTCATTTTTCCTTATTGTTATAATCTTATGAGCGTGTGGATTCAAGCAACACTTGGTTTTCATGAGTAAGACACATGTCTCCATTTTAAGGTCTGTATTGTTTCTGGACAACGTTGTGAAGCAGTAATTTTCCATTGCTGGTGCTTGTAGTATAATAACACTTGTTGAATTTATTCTGGTCTGACGAAGTGATGATCATACGCAAATAAAATTATTCAATAAACTCTCTTTCTTTATCATCATTACTTCGTCTCCTGCCTCTGCTCCTCTCTAGCTTTCTCAGTCAACTCCTATATTGATAGGAGACTGTTAATTCAGTTGAATACTGGTTAAAAGGTTTTGGTACTGGGCGGCTCCGCTGGCTTGTTGTCTGCATACCCAGAGAAACAGACATTTTCTGACAGGATCTGGCGTCCGGGGCTTAAACTTATTTATCTGGCGTGACGAGTGTGATCTAACAACAGCCATAACTGAACCAGCCTCAGAGAGAAGCAGGGTGAGCAGCAGCTCATTAGCATTTAATGAGACATGAAGTGAAATGGCTCACTGTGAACTGAACCAATTTATATATGCAAGTTATATACTTTTCATGAAGACCCCAATGAATTATATCAACTTGTGTAAAATGGACATTCCATGTCAGCTTTAAACATGCTTATTTTACATTTTTGTGCAAATGAATAATGTTTTCCACATGATGAGTCTTTATTAACTCTGAATATGATGTTTTGTCTATTGTGAGTTAGTTTTACAACCGTTTAGTTTTTTTATTTATTTTATTTCCGCTTACAAAAATGCTTATTGACCAATAGTTTTAGTCTTAGTCTCAGTTTTCATTTATTAAAATAACCTTGGTACTTAGAATGAAGTTTAAAGCCATGGAAAACTATTTTGTTGATTAAGGCCAGACTTTGAGACAGCGTATGATTGATGGCCAGACCCCAGACATATCAATATGTCGAGGCCACAGAAAAATCGCAGCTGTTCGCAGCAGCGAGTGTCTGACAGCGATCAGTCTCACCTTGTCTCCTCAGCTCATTCTTCACGGCCTCTACACCACCCTTCTTCTCAATGAAGTCGTAGATGACCTTAGACGTCTCCTTGTCTTTGAGCTGGGCCTCGGAAATGCCACACATGTCAAACAAGTTCTTCAGCTCTGGGTCCAAATTATTCAACTGCAAGACACAAAAAAAGCTAAATAGTAAGACTTTTTTTCCCTTAATACATAAGTTACATACTTAACTTGATGTGAAGTTAATAGTCAATTTATATTAGTGCTTGCAAGGCAGTAACAAGCAGAAATTGTTGTGGTTAACAAGTTGTTTTTTCCTGTACAAAAGTCACATGACAACACTAATATAAGTACTAGAGTGTTTCGAAGCAGTTTCTAATGTCTTCTGTCTGGTTTAATAGGGTATTCTGTAAGCTTTCTTATCCTAGTCAAAAATGTACTCTCTACTACAAGCCAAATAGAGCAGAATAATTTATGTTCATAGTAAAATCGTGTGGATGTGCTGAAATTTTTTATTTAGGGTTTGTTTAGATCACCAACCTTAATTATGAGCAATAGTAATAGTGATGCTTGCCTTAGTAAGCACAACTAAATATAAATAGGAGGAGAAAGAGAGAGAAATTAATGAAAAGTCAAAAAATAACGAATAAATGGATGCAAAGCAAAAAGCCCAGTCACATTCCAATATGCAAACAGTTGCAGGATGGCAATTTTTAGCTCAATATGCAAACAGAATTGTCACTGTTTGTTAGTATTTGAATGCACAAATATTTATTTATTTTTGTAACTGTTCTTTAAACTAAAAAGTAAAGATATATTAGCACACAGTTGAAGTCAGAATTATTAGCCCCCGTTTATTTGTTTCCCCAATTTCTGTTTAACGGAGGGAAGATTTTCTCAACACATTTCTAAACATAACAGTTTTAATAACTCATTTCTAATAACTGATTTATTTGATCTTTGCCATGATGACAGCAAATAATTTTTTACTAGATTTTTTTGAAGACACTTCTATACAGCTTAAAGTGACATTTAAAGGCTTAACTAGGTTAATTAGGTTAACTAGACAGGTTAGGGTTATTGTACAATGATGGTTTGCTCTGTAGACTATCGACCAAAAAAAAAAGAAAAAAAAAGAAAAAAGCTCAAAATGGCTAATAATTTTTGACCTTAAAATGGTTTTTAAAAAATTAAAAACTGCTTTTATTCAAGCCAAAATAAAACAAATGACTTTCTACAGGAAAAAAACTATATTATCAGACATACTGTGAAAATGTCCATGCTATGTTAAACATAATTTGGGAAATATTTAAAAAAGAAAAAAAAACTCAAAGGGGTCTAATAATTCTGACTTCAACTGTGTGTGTGTGTGTGTGTGTGTGTGTGTGTGTGTGTGTGTGTGTAATGTATGTGTATATATATATATATATATATATATATATATATATACATACACACACACACACACACACACACACACACACACACATACATACATACATATACAGGGAGTACAGAATTATTAGGCAAGTTGTATTTTTGAGGATTAATTTTATTATTGAACAACAACCATGTTCTCAATGAACCCAAAAAACTCAATATCAAAGCTGAATATTTTTGGAAGTAGTTTTTAGTTTGTTTTTAGTTTTAGCTATTTTAGGAGGATATCTGTGTGTGCAGGTGACTATTACTGTGCATAATTATTAGGCAACTTAACAAAAAACAAATATATACCCATTTCAATTATTTATTTTTTAACCAGTGAAACCAATATAACATCTCAACATTCACAAATATACATTTCTGACATTCAAAAACGAAACAAAAACAAATCAGTGACCAATATAGCCACCTTTCTTTGCAAGGACACTCAAAAGCCTGCCATCCATGGATTCTGTCAGTGTTTTGGTCTGTTCACCATCAACATTGCCTGCAGCAGCAACCACAGCCTCCCAGACACTGTTCAGAGAGGTGTACTGTTTTCCCTCCTTGTAAATCTCACATTTGATGATGGACCACAGGTTCTCTACGGGGTTCAGCCCAGGTGAACAAGGAGGCCATGTCATTAGTTTTTCTTCTTTTAGACCCTTTCTTGCCAGCCACGCTGTGAAGTACTTGGACGCGTGTGATGGAGCATTGTCCTGCATGAAAATCATGTTTTTCTTAAAGGATGCAGACTTCTTCCTGTACCACTGCTTGAAGAAGGTGTCTTCCAGAAACTGGCAGTAGGACTGGGAGTTGAGCTTGACTCCATCCTCAACCCGAATCGGCCCCACAAGCTCATCTTTGATACCAGCCCAAACCAGTACTCCACCTCCACCTTGCTGGCGTCTGAGTCGGACTGGAGCTCTCTGTCCTTTACCGATCCAGCCACGGGCCCATCAAGACTCACTCTCATTTCATCAGTCCATAAAACCTTGGAAAAATCAGTCTTGAGATATTTCTTGGCCCAGTCTTGACGTTTCAGCTTGTGTGTCTTGTTCAGTGGTGGTCGTTTTTCAGCCTTTCTTACCTTGGCCATGTCTCTGAGTATTGCACACCTTGTGCTTTTGGGCACTCCAGTGAGGTTGCAGCTCTGAAATATGGCAAAACTGGTGGCAAGTGGCATCTTGGCAGCTGCACGCTTGACTTTTCTCAGTTCATGAGCAGTTATTTTGCACCTTGGTTTTTCCACATGCTTCTTGCGACCCTGTTGACTATTTCGAATGAAACACTTGATTGTTCGATGATCACGCTTCAGAAGCGTGGCAATTTTAAGAGTGCTGCATCCCTCTGCAAGATATCTCACTATTTTTGACTTTTCAGAGCCTGTCAAGTCTTTCTTTTGACCCATTTTGCCAAAGGAAAGGAAGTTGCCTAATAATTATGCACACCTGATACAGGGTGTTGATGTCATTAGACCACACCCCTTCTCATTACAGAGATGCACATCACCTAATATGCTTAATTGGTAGTAGGCTTTCGAGCCTATACAGCTTGGAGTAAGACAACATGCATAAAGAGGACGATGTGGTCAAAATACTCATTTGCCTAATAATTCTGCACTCCCTGTATACTATATATATATATATATATATATATATATATATATATATATATATATATATATATATATATATATATATATATATATATATATATATATATATATATATATATACATATATACATATATATACATATATAGTCACACTTTATTTTGATGGTCCTCATTAGATTATAAGTATAAGTAGGTTGGGGTTAGGGTTAGTGTAAGTTGACATGTTCTTTCAAAGTTTCTTATAATCAGCTAAACGTCTCTTGAAGGAGCAGTATCAGCAGATATTAAGCAGACAGTCTACTAATACTCAAACGGACCATCAAAATAAAGTGTTACCATAGATATATACACACACAAGGACATTTTCAATATAAGCTTATATTCCATTAAAAGGCACACACAAAAAAATATCTGACACAAAAGAACAGCATTAAAGTCTGGAAAAAAGAGGAACATTTTAATTATGCTACAAATGAAAAACAAACTGGGGGTAAAAAAAAAATTGCATCTAAAGATTGTACAAAAGGTTAATAAAACCTTAAGTTCATGGAGCTTTTCAAACTTTAAGCTTAAATCTCTTTTAAAGGTACAATGCTACAATGCTTGTAAACCAGTCAATATTTAAAGTATATTGAAACGACCCACCAAAGTTGCAAAGCAATACTGCTTCTGGTCTTTGGTCAACTTTGATGAACTTTAAAAGCTAAAATAGCAAATTTATTTAAAAAACATTATAGCAAAGAAATAACCCTGTCATACCTAGTCAAAGTAGACAATTTTTTAAGATAAAATGAAGCTAAATAAATGTTACATGTAGTATTTTTGAAGACAATATTTCATGGTTTCTGCAGGTTTCACCAAGTTAAATTTAAGACATTTTTAAGATCATTATGAATGAAATTTTAGACATATACAGGGCTAAATGCTATGGATTTTTTTTTTTTTTCAAATATCCCAGTTAGAAAAGATTTTCACTTGCTCTATCAAAGAAATTATTAAAATGTAATACATTTAATAATACAATAATAATTTATTAATTTTCAAATATATCCATTCACAAACCCTATAACCCTTACCAAGAAAAGAACAAAACATAGCTGTCAATTACTGTAGTCTACAATAATAATAATTTCATAATAAAAAAATAGATCAGGTCAGTATCCTCAGCAGTAAAAATATGGAGAACTTTTAAGCAAATGTTACTGTAAGGAAAGTAATCAAATCAAATGCTATTTTTAAATAAAAAGTTAAAAGTTTTGGACTGTTGGTGATTGTATGGGTGTTAATGGCCAGATTGGATAGCTATACATGAACAACGGAAAAATAAGACCTGTTAAAAAAAAAGATTTAAGACATACAACACAATATTTCAGTTGATTTTTTAAGGCCTAAAATTTAGCTTTTGATATTTAAGACATTTTAAGACCCCACGGATACCTTGTACTTAAGTTATTGTGGATTTTAACTTTATTTCTTTAATAGAATATTTATTAAAACTAAAACAAAAGGGGAAAAAATCATTTTACAGTTCAAATAAAAAAATATTTAAAACAAGACATTTTAATATCAGATCAAGGTGAGTAAAATAAAGTAGCAAGAGAAATAAGAATGCAATTCTGCCTTGCAAGCCCTACAGAAATCACACTTTCCCAGCATTCATGCTGTTCTCAAACAAAGCACAATCCTGCCACCTTGTGGGGAAACCACGAATGAAAACATACATCTCTGGTAAAACCATCCATTATGTCATGCAAAACATTCCAACCGCATGCATAATGCAAAACCCAAAATGTGAACGCTTCTTCAGAGCATTTGCATATTTTCCCAGTAATTCATAAGCAACACCATCTCATTTTATTGCCCTGATTCTCTGATTGCATCATAAAAAGACTGCATGTGGCAATTTCCCAGGCACCTCCATAACAATTGATTTGAAATCAATTTAAAATACACACATTGCAAATATACAGATGCGACGCTGTGCACAAATGCATTCTGGTCTATGTTGTGGGCGACAGGCTGCATATTCAAGCGTCAGAGGCTTCAGTCTGCGTGAACACAAGGCTATTGAGGCATTTCATCATGCCATTACTACACAGGTCAGCATTGTTTTCCTATGAGAGATTCTTCAATATGTATGTGAGAGTGTGTACGACATTGAGAGCGTGCGAGTGTGTCGGTGAGGGTGACAGAGCAAGTCATTGTTGTGTACTTACATCGAAGCCTGTGTTCGGATCCCATCCTACATGACCGATGTGCCTGGAAAACATTGTGTTAAATGCAGTCAGAATGTGCCAATAAACAAGATTAAAAAGTTAAACTAAACTTAAAGAGAGAGTACACCCCAAAAAATGAAAAAGTACAAAATTTCATGTTTTCTTTTTTCCTGTTGAACACTACAGAAGATGTTTCGAAGAAAGTTAAAAACCTGTAACCATTGACTTCCATGGTAGAAAAAACAGATTCTATGGAAGTCAATGGTTACAGGTTTCCAGCCTTATTTAAATATCTGCTTTTGTGTTCAACAGAACAATCTCAAACGAGTTTGAAACAAGTAAAGGGTGAGTAAATAATGACAGAATGTTCGGTTTTAGGTGAACTATTCCTAGTATAAAAAGGACAGGCAACCCAATAAAAATTCTGTCATCATTTACTGTCTTCACTTGATACAAACCTGGAAAGCAGCAGGTCATACTATGTTCCTACTATGGATGTCACATAAGCGATTTCAATCAATGTGGATTAAGCTTATGCGCTAAACTGTAATATTGTATTTAACATTTGCAAAGAAGGCAAACAAAAAGAGAACAAAATTGTCCCTGGTCACTGTCAAATGGTGCCAAGTATCAAAAAGAAAAGGAAGCCACCGTGAGCCACCTTTTTCTTATGTAATGAAGTACTTGAGCCTCCGAAAACAATGAAGAAACAATGAACGCTGTCATAACTCAGACCGACTAGTTTATCACGATCGCTTAATCCAACGCAAAATCAACAAAAAGTCGCACATTTTTGCGATCCTGCTAAACTCTTAATTTCAACGCAAAATAAATCACAAAAAAATGTAAATAATCTTATAAACCATCCAAATCCAAACCATATAATCAAATTTATTTCAGTTTGCAATTGATTGTTTTACATTACTTATAGATGTTGCATATGCAGCGCTTATTTTACGAGAGACACTCAAATACATCTCATCTCATCTGTGCCCTCACAATCATTACATTATATGAGAGTGAGGGGAAGTGTTTTGCAGCCTGTGCAGTAAGCAGACGAGGATGAAGTGCGAGTGATTTACATGTAAAGTCAATGCAAAGATTGGATTAGACATCCTGTGGTGCGAATTGGGCGTTTTGTGCACTTGACGAGCTTCAGACTGCAAAATAAAGTGAGAGCAAACATCTAACAAACGAAGCAATGGAACAGACAGAAAAGCAAGCAGCTTACAATGGTGGAGGTTGGAACATTTCTGATGTTGTGCAATGTGTTTGATGGTTTGTCCATGTACCACTGCACCCCATTTTCCACAGAAAATTACCATTTTGCTGTATAAATAATCTACAGTATGTGCACCTGTTAAACTTTTATTTGACTTTTGATTAATTTATTTGGTAAATGGGCTTCAATTGTAGTTTATGCACATTTTTCTTTATCAGATAAAAAGTTCACACACATCTCAATGTTTCCATTAAGCATTTTTAATAAGAAAAAAGTGTGGAAGGAATCATAGCTAATGGCCACTGGTTTACAACATTCTTCAAAATATTTTGTTTGTCAGAAGAAAGAAATTCATAAAAGTTTAAAACAACTTAAGAGTGTAAATAAATGGAGGACATCTTAATTTTTGGGAAAACTATCTATTTAAATCCATTTATCAATCTTGTTCCAAATCCACTAGCTTTTTGCGCATCTTCAAAACACAAAGATAGATATTTTTTATTTAAATCTGTTCACCATTCGGAATATATGTAAGCAGACTAGAGTTGGGCGATTAATTAAAAAGTAATCGAAATCGACATTCAGAACCTATAATCGCTCTAACTTTTCCAGGTCAATTTTTTCAATTACTTTCCCTACCATGTGTGGAGTCACGTGACCCCGCTCTGTTAAGGCTGAATTATACTTATTATGAATTATATACTTATTTTATTATTATTATTATGATATTATACTTCTGCCAAGGGCACGTGTACAGTTTGGCACAGCCTTCGCATACCCGTGCACCTTTTAAAAAAATCGTACTAGCACGTCACAACAACGTGTAGCGCAAGCTTTGTGATTGGTCGCTTTGATAGCGGTGACGACAGTGGGTGGCGCAGAGAGCCATATTTTAGGCAATGTGTGTTTTCATTTCAGTTGTTCAGCGTTGATGCTCATAGATAGTAATCATAGATAGTAGATAGTGTATGTTTACTTCAATTATTTTAAAATCAAGCAATCCACCCTACATCCAAAAATGTCTCACTTGTAATATGTGAGCATATTTACTGTACAAAATTTCTCAGTGAACTATGAGGGCAAAATTATAAATGAATAAAATAACTGTTCATTAATCGTAATAGAGTTAAAATGTATAATAAATCGATATTTTGATTTTAGGCCAAATCAAAAGGCCCTAAAGCAAACCAAAAAAATTAAAATCGATCATTAAATACAAGTTTTCTTGAATATTCGCTTTAAATAAGCACATTTAATTCTGGCTTTTATTCACATGTAAACATTGGTAAGCACAAACACAAACAGAAGCTCATCCATACCTGAGTGATGAACAAACTTCACTGGTTCTTGTGGAAACTCAAACATGACACAAAAATGAACCTCACTGTTATGTCCATATTTGAGATTCTAGGACCGAATCTGAATGCTGTAAACATTGATAAGCTGATCAATGATTATACGTCAACAAAAGTCAAAATTCTAAGGTCCTCATCAGAACACCTATTAAATCACTTAATTCAAATGGATTTATTTTTTATCATCTTTTTATGAATGTTATGGTGTATACACTTTCATTGAATGGGAAATCTATCAAATTGGTGATCCAAAAATTTTATTTGATTTGGAACAACATGCAAATGAGTTCTCATTGTCATACAAAAATATTTGTGCTGGGCAAGGTTTAATCACGTTTAATCGTGTCCAAAATAAAAGTTTGTTTTTACATAATAAATATACACAGTACACACACACGCACACACCTATATATACCAGTGGTGTAAAGTAACTAATTACAAATACTCAAATTACTGTAATTGAGTAGTTTTTCTCAGGATTTGTAATTTACTGAGTAGTTTTAAAAATGTGTGCTTTTACTTTTCCTTGAGTACATTTTTAGTGCAGTATCGGTACTTTTACTCCACTACTTTCTTTCAACATGCAGTCACTACTTTATTATTCTTGTCCATGGGGATTAGAAAAATCAGTCCTGAGATTCCTGTCCAATCAAATCGCACATACCGTAGAAGGTCAATCGCATCATAATGAACTACCTCAAGACGTGTGCACTTTATAATTGCAGCAAACTGTTTGGAAGTATTAAAAGTGTCCATGAAGATGTTCAAAATCTTTACGCGCATTGACCCAGAGACTGTTCAAATGCATGTCACCGATGAGAAGACGACGGATGTTTACTGTATGATGACCGAAATGGCCTTAAACACCCAGCAGGCACAGGACGTCAACATGATGTCTGATTGACGTTGAACCCTAACGTCATGGGGACTTTGCATTTTGTTTGTAAATGAAAATTGGGTTAACGACAAAACTCAAAGTCAGGCCAACATCAATATCCAACGTCCAACCTAAAACCAATCAAATATCAACATCTAATGATGTTATAGCATGACATTGTGTGAACGTTACCCCTATGACGTCTATCAGACGTTGGATTTTGGTTGCCGTACCTGATGAATAAATGCCAGTATTTGACGTCAATATGACGCTGGTTTAAGATGTTGGCTCAACGCTGGATATTGGTCACTTTCTAACAACCTAAAATCAACCAAATATCAACGTCATTTGACGTCATTATTGGACATCAAAATAACGTTGTCCTTAGATGATGGCTTGACAATTGATTTTGGTCAGCTGACATTACAACCTAAATCTAACCTAATATTAACGACTCATGATGTTGTGTGCCTTTAGGGCAATAACTAAATGCACTACAGAATGTTACGTTTACACACACATGCACAAATTACATGTAAACATATCAGCTTTTAACAGAATATACTCACTACTCTTAAGTACTTTTGAAAGATCTACTTTTTACTCATACTTTGAGTAATATTTTCAACAGATACTTTTACTCTACTTGCAATACATTTTTAGGCAAGTAATGGTACTTTTACTTGAGTATGATTTTTCAGTACTCTTTCCACCACTGATATATACACATGTACATATACCGTAAATACACATGCATGCATGCATATATTTGAGAAAAAGTTTATTTATAATTAGATATAAAATGTGTATGTACAAGATACAAATTATATATAAACAAAAATATGTATGCAAAAAAAAAAATTGTACAGTTTTGTTTTTAGGTGTGTGTGTGTTTGTGTATTACATATACATAATGAATATATATAATACACAAACATCTTATGTCAAAACAAATTTTTTATTTATATGTGTGTATGTTGTAGGCTTAATTTTTTTTTTAAAACAATTAAAAACAAAAAATAAAAACTATAAAATATTAAAGGAAGCAATAAAATGGTTAGTAGCATTGTCTTGACTTATAAATTACTGATGTCACTTCCTGTCAACACAGGAAGTACTGAACCTGTCACACATAAAGACTCACTGGAAGTTGCTTGGTGTCCCGATGTCAGCCTTTGTCAGCTTCTTCCTCTTGCCCTTGACCTTCTTTTCCTTCTTGTTAAGGCCACTGTGCACCATGTTATTCACGTGGGAATTGTTGTGGAAGCGCATGTTGTTGATCTCCGGATTCTTGATGTCCACCGTCGCCATCGGGAGAGTGGGTCCTGGGCACATTACAAAAAAAAGTTATTAGCGACGATCTAAGAATTGACAATCCCATGCACACATTTCCCAGTGAGAGTATCAGTAGTGGTCTCTGGCCAAGCTCTGAGAGTTTGTGTTGCCAACAACAGCAGATTCTGTCCATGCGTAAGCATAGAGGGGGCGTCTCATAGTTGTGGTTCATTGCGAGTCGTAATGAATGAATCACACATATTCTTAAAAGTTTGTGCTTTCAAGGTTTAGAGGAAACCATTGTGTGGTTATAATAATAATAATAATAATAATAATAATAACAACAACAATAAAAAATAATAATACTTAAATTTCCATTGTCAAACAAAAATAAATGTATGTATAAATAAAATAAATGCATTCAGGGATAAAAACAAATGTCTTAGTTTTTCTCCATTTAATGATCTTTAATGAAATAAACATGACTGCATTACGAAAACATAGAAGTGGCCAACAGAGCCACAAGTGAGATACTCTGAATCATGACAAATATATACATATTATGTCATAATGATTCTCATCATTATGTGGATGATAAAAAAGCAGCATTCATAGAAAGGAATGCTGCTCAAACAACAGGCTTTGTATTAAACTTTCCCCAATTCCACAAGCATTAGCTAGCAATCACTTGCAAGATAGCCAGCAAGTTCAGTCTGAAACACATAGCCATGAATGACGTACAGTATAAGAAACTGTACATAAATAAATAAATAAATAAATAAATAAATAAATAAGAACATTCGAATATACTGTTCAAAGAAATAAAGCAAAATTGTCACAAAATTGCAAAAATTGCCCTGTCACAAAATGTAACTATATTTATGCTTTGTTTTTGTTTTATTTACAACAGAAGAAATGATATACTAAATAAATCGTCACCTTAGAATTACATGGTTCTATCTGACATTTTTGATTTGCGTTATTTACATTCTTATTAAATGACAACTTATTTACATTATGAGATGTTTTTGTATAATTTGATTACATAAGACTTTTTACTTAAAAGACAAAAAAGGTTTTATCTACAAAGTCGAACTCTAGCTTGGCTCTATAAGGTTCTTTCTGTAAGCCAATGAGCATTTCAAATGCACGCACGAGGACCAATCTTTATTTGTTTTTTTCGCCGGTTGACAAAGAACAGAAAGAAAGACAAAATCAGAGTCGACTTAATAATGCTGCACCACACAAAATTGAGACAAAACCTGAAACTAAAAAGAAGTGTTTAAAGGTCATGATTTAGAAGCATTTTTTTTTTTACATTAAAATGAAATGCTCAATTTTACGTTATTGATAAAGAAATAGCTATTTAGTTTTTTTATATATATTACAGTTGAAATCAGAATTATTAAACCCCTGTTTGAATTTTTTTTCTTTTTTAACTTTTTTCTAAATGATGTTTAACAGAGCAAGGATATTTTCACAGTATGTCAGATAATATTTTTTCTTCTGGTGAAAGTCTTATTTGTTTTATTTTGGCTAGAATAAAAGCAGTTTTTCAATTTTTTTAAAAAACATTTTAAGATGAAAATTATTAGACCCTTTAAGCAATTTTTTTTTCGATAGTATACAGAACAAACCATCATTATACAATAACAATTAACCTAGTCAAGACTTTAAATGTCATTTTAAGCTGTATAGAAGTGTCTTGAAAAATATCTAGTAAAATATTATTTACTTTCATCATGGCAAAGATAAAATAAATCAGTTATTAGAAATGAGTTATTAAAACTATTATGTTTAGAAATGTGTTGAAAAAATCTTCTCTCTGTTAAACAGAAACTGGGGGAAAAAAATAAACAGGGGGGGCTAATAATTCAGGGGGTTTAATAATTCTGACTTCAACTGTAAATGTGAATGTGATTTTTTTATTTGTGTATATATAGTCAGTGAAACATTTTTCAGTGTTTGTTAAAAAACAACAACACATCTGCTCCCGGTCTGTATTTTTTAACGTCTTTAAATTTGATATAATGCCTTGAAGGGTGAATACTTAATTTAAGTCACGGGGTATATAATTCAATAAATATAATTCAGCAATTCATATAAAAGCATATAATTCAATAAACATGACCATATTAATTACATAAAATTAACATCTGCACTACACAAAATATTTAGCACAGCCTTGTTTGCTTAATTTGAACAAGAAAAAATTATTCATCCTAAAACATTAAATAAATGTTATAGAAAGCAAAAAATTAACTTTCTCAAACATCAACTTGTTACAACACCATTTTTTTAATTATTAAATTAATAAGCAGACTGATTGTATTTCTTGAAAAGTAATGCTTCAATTTAGGGCTGTGCGATTAATCAAAATCGAATCACAAAAAGAGGCTGCGATATGAAATATATACACACATGTATAATTTAACTTCCCCAACCCAGAGCAAACGTGTGACTGCAGTCTTACTAGCCAATTGAGTGAGCGCACTTTCGTTCTGCCCAATCAGAATTGCACAACAGAACTATGTGAAACACTCACAATAAAAAAACAAACAGACAGGAAAGCGAGAATGAGTGGCATGATGGCATCTGCTGCTTCAGAAGCATTAATAGACTAATTAATATCAAAGAAAAACAGCATCTCGGTAATATGGGTATATCTTGGTTTCAAAGTCACAGACACCAAACAAAAAACCAGGTAATTTGCAAGAGCTGTCGCAGAAGGAAGAAATACAACAACCAGCACCTAAAAAAAGCAACACAGGCGGCTATATGAGGAGCATCTTGCTAAAAATTCAACTACAAGTAGGGGTGTCAAAATTAATTGTTTCTTTGCAGACAATTCGGTATCAGTTCAGTAATAACCATAACCGGTTAATCTGTACTTCTCTTATCTCATATACGCTATATTGTGGTAGCTTACTATGGTGAGGGAGGAGAGTGTGAGTATTTAAAATGCTTCAGCTACTTAAAAACGCAGAAACTGTGCACAATTTCACTTTGTTTGTGTTAGCCCTGTTTCATTGTTATGCAGAAACTGAAAGTAAACTATTTCTCGCTCTCTCACTGTGGACCTGCTGTCGTGAGGTAAAGTTTTCTCTCCTCTCGACTGTTACAGCGATACTTCTAGATACACACACACAAGCTTGTCTGCATAGTGAGTTTTCTCCTCCGTGTCTATTATTGATCAGTGTGATCGCCACTGCCGTTTATCAGTGTCACTCATCATTGAACAGCGGCAGAGCGTTAGAGCCAATCGCAGCCCTTTCTGTTGAGCGCGTGACCAGTCATAGAGGTGTAAGAAATAACTTAGGAAAGCAAAGAAAGCAAGTGGGATATTTATATTTGTTTATTTGCTATAAATGCTCATGTTGTTCTGTGCATGTACTTAAGAGTTTTTAAAAGGTACAGTTTATATATCTTGTATTAAAGGACAAAATTGTATTACAAATAATATATAAATATATTTACAAATTTTAATACAGGAATAGATGTGCTGTATTTTTAGAGATGTTTGCTAATATGAGTTGATATCTTTTAAGTTCCTTTTTTAACTAACACACTGCATTTTAGCAGTAAGAAGCTACAATACAGATTAAGCTGAAGCTTGACTACAAAATTAAATCGCAATATCTGAAAAAAAAAAAGAAAACTTTAGCCCTACTTTAGTTAATGATCTGCCAGATAGAACGTTATAATTCAAAGCAGAAAATGACTTTTTAAAATTAGAAGGTTCTATTTGCATTTGCCCTGATTGTTTATTCACAATTTGCAAATTTAAGAGAACTTTGATAAGTTACATTTAGAGTACATTTAGGGTCTCTGTCATGTTTATGTATGTAAGAGAACATATTGTTTGCTATATCAAATGCAAAAACTTTGAAGCTCAATATCTTAAAATCATTCAGAACGCAAATAGAACCTTATAATTCCAAGGTGACGTAATATCCATTTTGTTTATGAAAAAATACATAATAATATTAGTTACATTATGAATTATAATCCTCATAATTGATTTAGTTGAAAAATATAATCAGTACTTGGCAAAATGAATAGCGACTAATCGTAACAAAAGTAAAAGTTTATTTTTACAATTTAAGTAAAGTGTATATTTATTATGTATACATTATATTCATATGCACATATTTGAGGAAATGTTTGTTTATATTTAGGTATAAAATGTGTATGCTAAATAATTAAAGTTATGTATAATTTGTATGTAACAAAATTGTTTTCTATAGTTTTGTTACATATTTTATATATATATATATATATATATATATATATATATATATATATATATATATATATATATATATATATATATATATATATATAAATACACACACATATATTATGTCAAAATAAACTTATTTTAATTTAACTTTTTTTTTTAAGTATTAAAATTTGCACAGCCCTAAATAATATAATATAATATTTATAATACAAGCAGAATATAAAGAATATGATATAATATAAATCCACCATATTTAATTTGACATAATAATTTTACACACCAATATTATAAGTGTTACACTAATTTAAACAAATAAATTATAAGGTGATGAATGTATAAGCCATTGAATCTAAATGTGCAAATATTTTACAAATATATTAATAATTGACAATAATAATAACAATGATAATAACAACAACAACAATAATAAAATGTTTAAGACATCACAAACACATTGTGCAATAATTAGAAGTACAACAATAATGCTTTAGTAGTCTATTAATTTTTTGTGGCACAAAACAAAAATCAAACAAATTAGAAAATATAAAAAAAACACCCCATGTCAAACACAACACAAACACAAAACATCACCAATCTCACTATATTTATGTAAATTAGATGCTACACTCAAATATGCGTCCTAGCTTGAGAACAAACATTTACTTCTGCACTATAACAGTAAAGAGTCACAGATCTCAGTTCATCATAACTGCTAAAAGCCTAGAGCAAATATCCTAAAACGCCTACCTTGGGTGAAAGCCAGGAGTTTCCGGTGACCTCTATCATGACCCAGAGCACCGCTCGAGAGGACATTATCTGGAGAGATGGAGCGCCTATTGCCGCTCAATTTCAGCAGAATTTCAGCAGTATTAAGACAAGGCTGAGGTAAAGGTGCATTCAGTTCATCCCGTGACAACACCAGGCATTTCAGGGGCACCAAACTACCATCTGGTCTTGAAACGCTCTCTAAAAACTCCTCAGACGGGGCAGACAGGAAGGTCGTGTAAAACATCATCTCATCTGTGGTTCAGCATTGAGACATGAAGCGACTGAACGGCGAAGCTAATTTTACTTTAGCAAGAGGCTAGCAAAACACAAAAGCCTGTGTCATGCCCAAAGACGCCGTTTAAATCAATTGAGATGGTTTTGTGATCTGGCTTCCACCAAACCAATCCCACTCATGCTAGTCAAATCCTGAAAAATTACGAATGCAGTATTACGCAAGTAACTGCTAATCCAGTTTAATCTCTGATATTTGCTGTAGGCATTACAAGTCCTCAAATGCAGGCAAGGGCACATGCTATTTACAATACACAAGTGTATTTGGCTTCGTTTAACTGATGTTCCAAATGTTTCAGTAGAGAATTCCAGCCAATTACTGATTAGCGTCTCACTCAACTCATCAATTGAAAACACCTTTACATGTTCGAGATAAAGCGGTCGCACTGAGCATGCCCAGTCGGATATCCACCGGCAATCTAGTTACACAATGAGGAAGCAGAGGAGATGGAAATGTGCTGGAGAAAGATTACATCCACTTATTTTTTTTGTCACCTTATACAACACCAACAGATTTTTTTTTCTTTGAGAACAGTAGGACATGTCTCATAAATCTGATTCGAATGGGCTTCATTCTTCATAGTGTTGTCAAACAGGGGCACAATATGGTTAGAACAACAGCTATAAATTATGAAAGTGAATTTGAAATGTGAGCAGATTGTAAACCAAGAAAAAAAAAAATGGAACTGGCTGCCAGAGCTGCCATAACAAATCTAGGCCAAATTTGTTGTTTTAATGTCAAAGATGATAACATTACAGACTGGAAATTGTTCTGACTGGTAACAATATAAAAAGGGTTGAATCCTCTGCAAAGCGTCAACACTGTTATGTTTGTTTAAGACTCCTGTCCACCAACCTATCCATCTGTGACTGATCCAAAAGTGTGAACTTGGGGAAAAGGATTACCACTTACTATTGTTTGTCAACAATTGCAAACATTTGATTTAATAATGTTGCAAAAATTACAACTCGTTAATTAATGGTGTTTCTTCCGAAATCAGGTATAGATAATTATATTTATTTAAAGAATAGGATGTTGGATAAGCATAATCAAGTAGCGGGATTTCTTTTTAAAGCATATCTAAAGGCTAGGGTTAGTGTAGAGTTTAAGAATTACATTTTATTTAATGGTATGGAGTCTTGAAATAAAGTGGTGTTATAACAATTGTGTAACCCACCTGTCCTACTGCACACAACCCGGTCTGAGCTGGGATCGAACCAGCGATTCTTTGTATGGAATCGGTTGGCCTCTAGCATCTGCCACTAGAGCACCTTTAGAGGTCAGAGGAGTGAGGTTTACCTGCGTAGCACTTCACTAGCTGGTCTCCGTTACATTCACCCTCCCCTAAACCACACTCTCATTCGGGTCATGGCACCAATGTAACCTGCCGGTCCTACACCACCCAACCTGCTCCAAGCTGGGATCGAACCGGCGATTCTTTAAATGGGAGTCGGTTGCTCGAAAGACCATGGCCTCTAGCGTCTGTCGCTAGAGCACCTTTAGAGGTCAGAGGAGTGAGGTTTACCTGCATAGCACTTCGCTAGCTGGCCTCCGTTACACTCACCCCCTAAACCTCACTCCCATCCCGGACGAGCCTCCACGTGTAACCCACCAGTCCTACTGCACCCAACCGGGTCTGAGCTGGGATTGAACTAGCGATTCTTTGTATAGGAGTCGGTTGCTCTAGGTAGGCTAAAGAACATGGCCTCTAGTATCGGTCACTAGAGCACCTTTAGATGTCAGAGGAGTGAGGTTTACCTGCGTAGCTGGCCTCAGTTACACTCACCCCCCTAAACTTCACTCTCATCCCAGACGAGCCCCCACATGTAATCCACTGGTCCTACTGCACCCATCCCGTTCTGATTCAGGGATTTTGTGGTTGAATATCCTGCCCCTCACATTCAAAATTAGGCCCAGTTTACACTAGTACGTTTTAGTTTTAAAACGGCGTTTTAGAATGAAAACAATCCACGTCCACACTAGGGTTTCACCCAGCGTTTCTGAATAGCTCTCCGTTTACATTAAAACGGCGAAAACGCACATCACGTGACCACACACGCACTCTCTGGCATGCACTGCAGCGTGCTTTGAGCACACCCACACCCACACCCACATGAGAGCTGTGCAAGTCGGACTGTTCATCACGGATCTAATCTCACTATATTTGTTAAATGTGATATTTAATTCATCTTGTTGTCTATATCTAACTACATATTCCCGACTTTGGTCTTTTGAATCTATTATTTGTTCTCAGGTAACATGTTTTGACTGAGCGCAAGGATAAGTTAGGTTAATATCCTAATCAATGTAACCGCGGACACCGATTCTGCACATCTGACTGATTGTTTGCCTTTATTTTCTCTATTGTATAAACTTATTGTACGTTATACTTTTATAATGGCCATTATTGATCATTAAAACGGATATTCAGTGAAAGAGAGTGTACGTTTCGTATTTTCAATGAAAATGAAAGGAGGCAGTGATGTTATAGGCTCCGTTTTGTTATAAATATGCTTGAAGATGACGGTCATATCATGCAGCTACACGACGCCTCAACATTTTTAGTGTCTGTTGCTAATATCAAAATGAAAATAGGCAGCTCCTCACATCATGTTTTCATTTTATAGTCAAGATAGTGAAACAGCGTAGCCAGGGTGATGTGAATGACTTATTAAAGTACACACTCGGGAGTTTGTTTTCCATATCAAACTTGCGAAGTCTGAACTTACATGTAGAGGATGCAGGACTGAACTGTGTGTAGGCTACTTAATATTGAGGAAAAAGCCCCAATCAGATAGGCGAATGTCTGCAGCCCCGCCTCCGTTTTCAGATGTCTCTGTTTTCCCTCATCCACACTGATACGGAGCAGCAGCGTTTTAGAATGAAAACGTATTAGTGTAAACGGGGCCTTAGAGTCAAAAACCGCATACAAGCTTAGACTAAAGAAACTAAGGAAAATGAAGAAAAAAAAATCATTGTTGTAATCGCACTAGGAAACATTGTGCCCAATCAAATGTTGCCTAGGGCACGCATGTTAATCACAGTATTGATTTGAGGATTAACTTGAGAACGAAAAAACGTGTTTGAGGTGCATTTCATTTCCATACTGTTAACTCTTAGCTTAGCTATGGTATATTCAGATTTTTACTCTATGTCACCTTTAACTATATACATAAATGTACTTATTTGTGCAATTTTAAATAATTCAAATAACTATAAAATAACATTTTAAATATATGTAAAATATTATTCTTCTTTTCAATCTATCCAAGTACCAAAACAATACACAGGCTTAGACTAGCAATAGTAAGTTCAGTGGAGTGCCTTCATAATATGCTATTGGATATAATTAACCTCATTTTAAACACACAACAAATATTGTAGTCCTTGAGGGTTACAAGCTGTCAGACGTGTTTTCTGAGCACAGAAGTATATTAGTAATTTACCTAAAAAAATAATTAAAATAAAAAAACTCACAAAATATAAATATAAACCATTAGTTGAGGTACTATCAGAATTTCAAAAATCAGGGACAAAAACTAAATATAAACTATTAGCTGAGGTACTATCAGAATTTCAAAAATCAGGGACAAAAACTAAATATAAACTATTAGTTGAGGTACTATCAGAATTTCAAAAATCAGGGACAAAAACTAAATATAAACTATTAGTTGAGGTACTATCAGAATTTCAAAAATCAGTCAGGCAATAAATTGATGGGTTTCTTTCCATTTAAAAGCAGCATAACAATAAACTCTGGTCAAAAAACTGTGTTGCTCTGTCTTTCTTTTTTTTCAATTTTCTATATTGTAATATAACTTAAAGCAGTCCAATAAGGGCAGTGCAACCCATTACAAAACAAAAGAGTAGGGGTGAAATCAACAAATGTACACAACTAAACAAATCAACATGTGTAAACTGTATATGACTCGGAGCACTGCCATTAAATAATATTAAATCAAATTATGGCTCTTACAGTTGAAAATCTATACATTTGAGTAAAATAATAACAATTATATAATGTGAAATACTACTTTAACAATTTTAGAATTAAACCAACAAATTTACAAGAATTAAATACAAATTTAAAAAAATTATAATAATAAAACCTTGAAAAAAATAAATCCTAATTCATTGGTTGCAACAACTTCCTTTCACATAGACAAAATATTGTGTTCTTTTAAGTTGCCAAGTTGGCATTTCCTGCAAGTTTTTGCAAGTTCTGTAATGGTAAAGTTAAGACCAACTAAAGAAAAAAATCTCCATCAAAAATTTTTTTTTTTAAATGTATAACAACAAGTAGTTAACTAAATTAATATTCTTTTTTTAATTAAAAAGGTTTATACTTGGCGCAAAACTGCCTCATAGTGAAGCTAAATATCATAATTAACATAAAATATTTAAATACACAGAAGGCATGGGCTGATAACCGTTTTCAAGGTATACTGCGGTTTGGAAAAGTCAAGGTTTTAAAACCGCTAAAATTTTCTGCTATACTGTCCTTAAGGCATGTATAAGGTTTTTTTTATTAACATTTTTTTAAAAGGAAAAGGTATCTCCAGCAGAAGAGATATCCAAAGATGCCATTTTAAATCGTAAAGAAATCTGTGGCTTTTAAACAAATGCAGACAGCAGAAGTCAATGATTCATTTTCATTATTCAGCCTGACATGTTTACTGCTCCCAAATTATTTAAAATGTTTCTCAAAATAAAATATATTGTGTTCAAAGGGGAAAACAAGTTTTAGTTTCTTACCCAGACATTTAAAAAGAATATCTTTTAGAGCGGTAATCACAATACCGTAAAACCTAAAATTTTTATCCAAGGTTATCATACCGTCAGAATCTTATACCGGCCCATGCCTAATACACAGTGCACTTGTGTCATTCTAAAGCAAAATTGCACGCCTTCAAAATCTTGCACATTTGTAGCAGCTCCTCGATACTACGCTGTAGGGCCCACAGACATAAGAAAATAAGGAAATCTGTAAGTATAAGGTACAATCACATGCCTGAATGAAATCCTAAATTAAGCAATTAAGGCCAACTCATTCTCAAGCCTGATGAACACTGAATGGAATAGTGAATTAATGACATGATCATACGCATTTAAGACTTTATTACTTGATTTAAAAAAAAAAAAAAAGACTTGCAGAAAACTTGTCAATAACACCCTGTCCAAATTCCAAAACCAATGCTTCCATAAGAAATACTAAAAATAAAATCAAAGCATCTTCATTAGGCTTGATGCAACATGTCACATGCACTGCTGCAGACTAATGTCATGAGCCAAACAAGATAATTTAATAAGGAACCATAGTTCCTTACTGATGTCAAACCAGCGTCATAATCCTGATAAACGTCCATGAGAAAATCCCTCAACTAAATGAAGAAATGTGTCCTCTTTGATGTAATTGAATGGCAGAGAGCCGCAGTAGTGCAGTGGCATGGAATGATCCATGTGGCATACATATGGCTCCCAGCACACAGATTGACCCCAGGCTTCTAGTCAAGGGTTGTACACTACTCTCATCTAGGTCATGTACAATACGGATGTGTGTTTGTGCAAATTACGTTCATGCTTGACGACGCTCACACAAGAATATGCTTTGCTTTCAGTGGGTATGTTTTCATGGGCATCAGTAATCTAATTATTTACCTTATTCTGAATAGGCCATTTTGTAGTCAACCAAACTACAAGTTGTGTGTACATTGTGATGGCAGAAAAACAGCAGAAACATATCTATGAATGAAATTGGTAAGACCGCCTTGTGTAAAATCTTGTAACAAATACAGTTTGAGAACTTAATTAATTTTATTTTTCCATTTGATGTTTAATTTTTAATTTCTTCGGGCTGACTGTGTCTGCACTTTTCAACATTCTCAAAGCTTTTCGGTTTGCTGTATATTCGTTGTGTTTTATTTAGTTTATTTATATATTTGAGGAAAGCTAAGGAAAGCTAAGGAAAGACTACTTTGTTTAGCCTTCATTATTTTTATGTGACTTTCCCTGTAGGCCTACTAGACTATCAAAGTTGCACTTAGTTTCTTTGCCCAACAGTGCTTTTTATTGCTAGCAAGTTCAACATTTTTATTTTATTTTATTTTTATTTTATTAACAGATAATAAATATTCAGCAAAGTTCCATGATGTTTTTTTTTTTTCTTACACGTTGATAATCAATTGTTTTTGGTGCCATTTTACGTGTGGGCTTATTTCTTCCTAATGTTCTTCTTAAAGTTCTTAATGTTAAAATTTAAAGCTCATTATTACAGTATTTCTGTATAACATAAAACAATGTTACAAATGACATTCTCAGCCCCTAAACTTAAATGGTTTTCCGTATTTGCTTAAAGGGTCACGAAACACCAAAACACATTTTTTGAGCTGTTGACAGTCATATATGTTTCCCACGCTGCTATAAACACTATTAGGACACATGTATTGCACTAAAAAGTGAAAATTGGTTGTTTTTGCGTTATTTTGAGAAAATTCGTTCTTTCGGTATGAAACGAATTTTTGAAGCTGCGTCATGGTCATGAGATACTTGCGTGTAAATCCAGCGTGGAGAGTGGCTGTCTGTCCCTGCGAGAACACTGCGATGTCTCTGAGGGTGCGCCATTGATTCATGAGAAAGACTTTGTTCAAACCAATTAGCGCGCTCTATTTTGTATGACGTGCAACTTCATTAATATGCATGATAGCTTCGGAGACTGTTTTACCTGTTACAGTGTTCAGACGACAGAGAGACGGCACGTTGTGTTGCCAAAACAAGTGAAAGAACAAGAATTTGGAGACATGGGTCGTCAGTGTTGCATTTATTAGTGTGCTGCAACAAAGGTTTTGTTTTCATTTCCCCGCTATGAGAGCGCTGCTGGACTCATATGTGGATTACAGTGCACGCGACAGAATGCGTTTGTAAGGAACATTTTTTTACCCGAGAGCTTTTCGCATCTGGAAATGATGAAATCCAGATTTGCCGCTCGTCTCCTTTTAAAAAAAAGACACAGTTCCAGTGTGATTGTCCTGTCTCTACAGATTTGCTGAGTGTGTGCAGTGCAGTGCCCTTTGTTTAACATAGATGGCAAAGTTAGTTCGTATCGTCAGCAGTGCTCTTTCAGTTTTAAAGACATACCATAGTCAAAATGATTTAGTTACTAAGTTTACAGTATGTTAATATCACTGCAATATTATAGTACAATATTATATAGACTGAAAGATCCGCTGTAAAAGCTACTCTCCGAATGTAAACATTTAAACACAGTTTCTGAGAAATGCGGAGGATTCAATACCATGGTATCAATACCATTAAAACTCCACTTTCCAGCAGTTCCTCACTTTCAATATCTCGTTTGTCACTGGCGACATGCAGGAAATGTTCCTGAATAAAAAGTGAAAGTGCCAAATTGCAGTTAAAGTCGACAAATTAATAATTTGGCAAGTAATTCGATTACTGATGTCCATGTAAACAGTCACTGTCTTTCTCACCTGCGTCTGCGTGCCCAAACGGAAACTCCCATATTTGCAAATCCTTCTCTCTTTCACTCCCCCGACACTCCCACCTAAACAGAGCTGGACACGCCCACTTTTCTGACTTTTTCCAAACTAGAGGTGTGAAAACACTCTGCTGAGAAAGGGGGGTTTCATGACCCCTTAAGTAGGCCTGAATAAATTAATTTAACAAATGGACGATTAGTCGACTAATTGCTTAAATGAACTACTGGTCAACTAAGGCCCCGTTTACACTAATGCGTTTTCGTTTTAAAACGCACAAGTTTTGCTACGGTTACGCCATCCGTCCACACTACGCCGGAGTTTTCGAGCCCCGAAAACGGAGCGTTTTGGAAACGCTGAAGAGCGCGTTTTAATTCTGATACGCTGCTGCTCCGTCTCAGTGTGGATGGGGAAAAACGGAGACGTCTGAAAACGGAGGCGTGGCTGCTGAGATTCGCTACCTGATTGGGGCTTTTGGGTCATTGCGTATCCTTCCCTTATTTGTCAAGCCCCTATCACATGACTATAACGCTACAGGAAGACGGCAGACCAGCCTTCACTGTAAACAACAACATGGACACAGAAATGGGAGCGTTGTTTGCACTATTGTCCGTTTCAGGTGCCATTGTGCAGTTAAACTCTGCCTTTTTTACTACAGCAGCTGCATATATTCGCTAGAGGCAAGCTATTGTTCGAGCACTCGCCAATCGCTCGCGTTCATCGTTCAACCAGCGTTTGTTGACTAACAATAACCAAATGCCGAGCGAGACACATGCTTCCTGTTTATACTTGAACGCGCATGCCCAGAGTGCGCGAATGGTTACGTGATATGCGTTTTTGGTGGAGTGGTGTGGACGGAGATAAGTTTAGAAACGCTAGATGAAACGCTAGTGTGGACGCAGATCGTTTTTGATAAAAAAAGCCGTTTTAAAACGAAAACGCATTAGTGTAAACGGGGCCTAAGAAAAAAAAATCTTCAGTTGGAGACAGCCCTAGTTGATAACAATAACGATAACTATATTTGCATTCACAAAGCAAAATGTAATGATTGGTCTATTTTTGGATATTTTTCTTTTTGCATTACCCCCTTGTAACCAGCAGATATGTCTCTGTGTGCTACGATTCTAGCAAATCTGTCCAGTGAATCCAGCTTGTGTAATCTACCTAATCAAACAGGGAATTCAGCGATCACAGTCAGTGTGGTGGAAAAATAACACAAATTATTTTTCCCAAGCACTTTCAAAGATGCTGAAACTACTCTGAATAGCTAAGGTACCTTTGCACTTCAAATTGCAAGCCTAGCTTCCATAGCTATGTCTATAGCCCCTTTCACACATACAGACCTTTCCGGAAATTTTTCGGAAAAGGGACTATGTGTGAACAGGCCCTTTTTAAAAATACTGGTAAATTTTCTGGAAAGAGAAGTTGTAATATTACTGGTAATTTCCCGGAATGCTGCTCTGTATGAACGCAGAAGGAAAAATGTACGTTTAGAATGTTCAGAAAGTGTTCCGCCATATGTTTTTAATCAAAGTTGTTCACAATACTTATCGATCCACAGAATTTGTAATGTAGTCAAATGTGTAAACATTCAGTTGCGATTAGCACTTTTATCTTTGGATATCTCTGAGACAAAAGCAGCAGCTGTAAATAAAAGTGAAACCATCAACCAAAGGCTGATCCCTACTATGTTTACAAATACAAGCCCAGCTGTTTAGAGGCAATTTCTGGTTAATGATGTCAGAATTTACCGGTATTTTGGAATGGATGTGTGAACTGTCTTTTCCAGAAAATTTTTTTAGAACGTTCTTGCCTGTGTGTGAACAGCGCTTTTTTTAATTTACTGCTCAAGTGGTTACAGAAATTTTGTGGATATTTACAGGTATCATTGTGTGAAAGGGACTTATTTAAACATGCATTTACATAACAGCTAATTACAATGTCACAGGATTTATGAGTTTTCAAAAAAATAAAAATAAATAAAAAAATAATAATAATTTTGCAATAATCAATTATGGTTTAATAACAATTGAAATAGAAACATTAACCATCAGATAAATTGGTTTATCTTGAAACTGGTAATCGTGAAACACTAAAAGCCAAATGCTCTTTTAATTGCAATCAAACTATGCACCACTGCGCCTTGTGTCCTACACCACATTAATTGTGTGGTTAAATTGTGTAAATATCTACACAGCACACTGATCATAGAACCAAAATAAAAATACACCACGATTCAATAAAATTTTCAAAAATCTCAGTTTTTAAGTTAGATTCTTAATTAGAGTGTCGATTGTCTAATTTTGTTCATATTAAAATTCTGTTGTCCATGTAAGCTTACTATGTGAGAAATAAATTGTCTACATATGATTTTTTCTGCATAATTCCTTTAACAATTGAATAGAAAATAATAAAAGTAAACACAAACTGATTAGAACTGACAACAGTAGGTGTAAATTCATGAGTAAATATAAGTACCAGGACACATACCATTTGGTGGGTCACGCCTTTTCTCTGCAAAAAGAAAATTAACATTGTTAAAACGTGGAGGCCGAATTAAACAACTAGTGAGGTCAATAACAGAAAGGAAAAGAGCCGGTAGGCCACCCAAAGGAGAGGGAAATGGAGTAATAAATATTAGTTTTGGAAAGGTTAGGGAAGAAAATGGTAAACAGAGGTGCCCAAAGCTCCTGTGGCCTTTTTCAAGACATTTACAAACTCGAGGACTAGTTTTATTGAAATTTTACTACTTCATTTTCTAATTTCCTTTTTTTAATAGATATTACTTTTTTCCACATCTGTGGTTCATTCATGAACAAACTGACCATTGTCCTATAATTTTGGTCTTAAAGGTGAAGTGGGATTTCTGTTCTGTTAAAATACTCCCTTACAAAGGGACGGAAATCAAAATGTCATATTTTTTTAATCTTTCAAACATAAATGTTTCATTTATTTTTTAACATAATAGATAATATAATAATATAATTAGAGGTTTATATAATAAATGTACTAATATACAGAATATATTTAACTGTCATTTAAAAGTGACATAGCCATGCAACCGTCTATATTATAAAAAAACAATATTTTTATATATTTATAAAACAACAAATGTATTTATTTATTATTTTTGTACAACTTTAAAATGTTTTTGAAGGAAGTCTTTTATGTTCATCAAGGCTGCATTTATGCATTTCAATAAATAAATAAATAAATGAAAAAAAAAGAAAAAAAAAGGAAAAAATATATATTGTAAATTATTATTACAATTTTATTATTTTCCATTTTAATACATTTTAAAAATGTAATTCATTACTGCAATGGCAAAGCTGACTTTTCAGCATTCATTACTCCAGGTTTCAATGCCAACCATTCAGAAGTTATTCTTGTATTCTAATACAGACCTTAATTTCTACTGACTTTATCAAGACTTCATAAGATGTGCTACTTGATATTTTTGTGAAAAATATTATTTTGAATTCAAAATACTTTATTAAAACAGCAGATATTTAACAAAGACATTTATAGCCACATCTCTAAACTAATATTATTACTTGAGCATTTAAAACAAATTCATTAATTTAAAATAAAAAAGTATAAGTATAAAAAGTATAATATAAGTGTGAATAATTAAAAACTGTTCATAATATACTAAAATATTACCCAAAAATATTATTCAAATATCATTTTTAATTTCTTCACATTTAACAACCAGAAGAGATCTGAATTGTCTATGCATGTGAATGAAACTGAACTTCACAAGTGATTCAGCATGTTTGTTTGTAATTTGACCACATTAAAAACGCAGACAAGAGGGCAGACACAGGAGGCGTTTAAGGCACCAGGGCCTCTTTTAAATCCAGTTAGTGCAGAGAGAAGCCTAAACTTCAAAGCCCAGCATGCAAAACAGAGCAGGAAGTACTGGAACCCAGCCAGGAAGTGGGAAAAAAAAAAGAGAGACTGCTGCGTTTACAAGGGGGACATGAGGAGAAAAGGCCTACTGTGAAGGTTTTACGATACACCCTATGGAGAGAATACCAGCACACTTGCTACGACTACAACACTATGACAAGATTACAACTACAAACTGAGAACGAACACCAGGAAAGATGAGGAAAGAGAAACAAAACTGCAAAAACAACAGGTTAATAATAAAATCCCATCCACATGTTGTTCCAAACCCTTATGACATTCTTTCATCAAAAAAAGGAAACATTTTGTATAACGTGCAGGTCACTCATTTACATGAAATTACAATAAATTATAAATGGAGCTTTCAAGCTTAGTAACGGAGGAACAAAGATATTGAACAACTGAATCAGTCGAAAAGTTGTGAACGTTAAACAATTCATAAGAGAACATGAAACTTAGGGCTGTACAATATATCCAAAATGTATCGTTATCGCGATAATAGTATATTGCAATATACGTATCGCGAACTAGGGCTGCACGACAATAGTGAAGATACAAGTGATGTCTTTCTGGTAGTCAAGTAGCGTTCAGGTACACAAATTAAATCATCAACTCTAAAATAGCAGTGTTTTAGTCTTCATTAATAAACTCACTGGCCACTTTATTAGGTATACCTGACAAATTGCTCGTTAATGCAAATGTCTAATCAGCCAATCAAATGGAAGCAACTTAATGCATTTAGTAGGGATGCACGATATATCAGCGGCCCCATCATTATCGGCCCGTAAATGCTATTTTTAATGTTATCGATATCGGTCCGATGTCAAAATTAGGCCGATATCTTGAAGCCCTTAGATTTTGTAACTGTACAGAACTTTTTCAGACGTGTCCAGTGCTCTATAACGGAGCTTTCCTCACATTGTTTAATCCTTCAAAGTCCGTCCTTTCTTTGTGTGGTATTGCTGTGCGTTGATAACTCAGTAAGTAACCATTTTCCTTACTGTAAATATGTTTGATAGAGTGTCATTGTGTATTTTGGTTTAAATCACCTCAGGAAAAAAATATTACACGTGTAATCTTAATAGCAGCGATGCATATGCGCTAAACAACTCGTTGGGTTGTTTGTGATCTAATATGATTATTTGTTATTATCAACGCATTGCTTGCCATGTGTTGTTGATGTAAGATTGTATTCAGTTCGATTGGCATATTTATAATGATTATAACGAGTGCATGTGATGGCTATTACCACACACACACATGTTCCGGCAGAGCTTTCACAGCAGCCCAAACAGCAGCAGGGGAGACGTGTGCCAGTCACTGAATCCAGCAAACTGGATTTCTCAACTGTCCGCCACATTCAGTCTTTATATTATGCACTGTGTTGTCATAAAGTCATCTGTGCTCAATGCTCAAGTGTTGTATCAAAATCTGAAGTTAAACTTTAAAGTTAAAGCCTGCAGATAAACTTTCAAACTCGCAGCGGTTTATCATAAATCTTTTACTGATAATTTTTCCTGCAATTGACAGCAATAACGAACATAGAAGCATTGTCTGATTGACAAGCAGCACCTACATGTGTTCAAAAGAATCTAAAACGCCAAATAGAACTAATTTATGTCACATTTACTAAAGTAAAAGTAACTGTATTTAGCTTTTTGCTTGTTTGGTGGCTTTGAAGTGCCAAAACACCTCTCAAAACACTTTTTCAGACTTTACATATTTGTACTTGTGTACATTACTGTAACACGTTTTATTCAAGAACAGTTGAGTTGATTTCAGTTTTTAGTTTTTCATTTTGATTTTATTTAAAATATATTTATTTTACTTGCTTGTTAATTAAATCCCACTTTGTTATTTAACCTATTATTTTATGCAACAGTCAAGTTGTATGTTAATTTGCTATGCAAAGAATAGGAAATAATTTATTTTTGGCATGCTGATTTATGTGAAATCGTGAATATATCTGTATAAAATCACCATGGAATTTTTAAATGTTTGTTTATTTATTTATTTTTTTTGCTTTGAGTAGGCTATTCAGTTTATAAGATCAGATCAAACTTTTATGAAGTTTTTAAAATAAAATCACTTATTTACTGTATAAAAATATAACAATTTAAAATATTTATCGGCTACAGTATATCCGTTATTGGCCTCCAAATCTTAAAAGTTATTGGTTATCGTTATCAGCCAAAAAATCCATATTGGTGCATCCCTAGCATTTAGGCATGTAGACATGGTCAAGACGATAATTGACGTTTTCAACTGTGACATTGGAGATCTTGTGATGCGACTATTGCGGGTGTGCACAATGCAATATCGACGCTGAATCGATGTATTGTGCAGACGTGTGATAAATTACATTTATTTTATCCATTGGTTGTTTATCAGATGGGGTCTTACTATCTTTACGCCTACTAGTGTTGTCACAATACTAGTATTTTGGTACCGATTGGTACTGAAATCTTAAAAATGTCCATATCCCGCTAACATTTGTGCATTTGAAAGCCTTTTGTATTTGAAATAGGGCTGGGTGATATGGCAAAAATCCAATCTCAATAATTATTTTCCATAGTGATCGATAACGATAAATTTCAATACAAGTTGTTAATGATTCCAGATTTAAGAGTACCCAAAAAATGACTGGATTCACAAAAATCAGAGGGTCCACTAAATGGCATATTTTCGGCCAATAAATCTTTGATGGCCAAAAATCTGGTGCATCTCTAATATCAACACACTTCTAGATTTCCATTGTTGCACATTTCTGCTGTGTGATTGGCTCTTAGATCGATATGGATTTAAAAAAGTCCAGAGCTGATCATTGTTACTGACATAAATTTTAATCGCGATTCGTTGTAACATCGTTTTCAGCCCAGCCCTAATTTAAAGACAAGTCGATCCATCAGAAGATCACTTGTATATCAGCTCGTAGACAGATCAGCTGATCGACACAACTTTAAAATGCTCCAGTGTCTGTGTACCCGGGTTTATAACATCAGCTAGTTGGAGTTAGAAAAATCTGTTAAGGTAGTAACGCATAGCGTTTCAAAGATTAAATGTTTGCACATTGACACTGGACTTTTCAGTCTACATCAGAATTAAATTAATCTGAGTATTAACTTTTACCTGTTTATTTAAATATAATTACATAAATGTAAAAACTAGCCTTTTTTTAGAGAAATGTTATATCTTAATACATATAATTTTTGCCATAGTCCACAACATTGCATAATTTCTCAGTATCGTGCAACCCTAGCCCAATTCACAAGATTATTTACATCACTTTAATCATCAGTGCACCAAGAGGAGCTAAAATAGATGTATTCTTTTTAGGTAAAATTATATCTTGAGCCAGTCTTCACACAAATTTACTGTATGATTTAGCAGAATTTTGCATATAGCACACAAAGCAAATGAGACTCTTTGATTTTTCCAAAATTTTTATTATGTTATTCATATTTTTCTATTTTATTCTAAATCAGTTCTTAAATATCTTTATTAATGTGGAAAGTGTAAACTGTGAGTGGATGTTCTGATTTAATTGTAGTCATTTATTAATGGTGAAATATGTAATAGATTATTCTACTTCTGAATCAATGACTATACTCACTGTACCTAATTAAATAAAATAAGACCATATTTAACTGTCTACAGAACCAAAACGTGGTAATATGGTTTGCTATGATTGATGTTTTTGACAAAAAAACTAATTTAAACTCATAATAAAAACAGATTTGGAAGGAAAAACGCTCATATAAAGCATAATAATTCAGAGTGTGACCGAAAAAAAATGAAACTGCCAAGAGATAATAAAAAAGTCATATGGAGTGGATTTGGAATAACATAAGGGTGAGTAAATGAAAAATAAGAAATTTAAACCAGCACATTTACCGGTTTTCCTCTGTCGTCTGTTTAGCAGTTCGTTGAGTGCGCTTCTAAATCTTTTGGCTTCCTCTTCACTGGCAAAGTTGAGGCCCATCTGACAAGACTAAAGAGCAAAACACACCATATGACCAATAAAGCCAATCATATCCTCACTGAAGCTCAGAAGTAGTTTAACCAAGAAAGTGTTAAGCCAAACTAACTTTTCCATGTAACATGGCTGGCTAGATTTCCCTGTTTGCCTTCTTATTTACAGTCAAGTAAACAACATCAAATATAAAGAAAAAAAAAAGACTCACATCTCCTGCGAAGGTAATGAAGTATGCTCTTGAACTACTAATCGCAAAATTATTGTAGAGCTCCTGCTCAAATTTTGTTTTTCCATCCTGAAAAACAAAAAACAAGACATTATAACTGTTGCACTTTCCCTTTGTTTATATTGTTTGTTATGCCTGACAGGGATAGTTTATAGCAGGGGTGTCAAACTGGAGGGCCATAGACCTGCACAGTTTAGTTCCACACTTAGTACACACTTATGCCGCGGTCACACTATGCAAAATTCTGTCGTACGGTGCTGCAAAAAGGGGAGGGATTAAACACGTTGATTAGATATCAAAAAAGCGAGTGATTGGTCCATATTTTTAATTTCTGTACAGAGAGGACAAGTTTTAATCGTCTATTGGTCTCACGCAATCATGTGATGTGATTTCGCAGGTCAGAGTCCACCAAGCTTGAACTTTGCAATGCAGCGAGCTGCAAAGCTTGTTGCATGAGCGTGTGTTCTGGTCTGTTGCATTCGCATACGTATGAATGGAAGTCTATGGAGTAAAAAAATACAAACAAGCCTGAAGGACTCAATTAGTTTGATCAGGTGTGTTTAATCAGAGTTGGAACTAAACTGTGCAGAGTTTGACTGTGGTTTATAGCAATTGTTCATGCATGTCCTTCTGTCAAAACAGAAATGGAGAAAAAACTAAAACAAACAAACAAATCAATAAAGTGTGAAGGGAAAAATGCTTGTTCTTATCTATAGCGAACATTTACCAGCACTAAAGGGTTAGTTCTCAATAAAATGAAAAAACATAAAACTTCTTCATAAAACAAATTAAGATATTTTAGATGAAATTTGAGGGCCTGCTCAGAGTAGAAATAGCCCTGAGGTCTCCAGAAAAACATTATTGTGAAAAAACATTTCCATTGGACTCCAGTGGATCTTTTTACGGATTTGGAGTACCTCAGGACTGTTACGGTCTATTCAGGACGAGAGAGCTCTTGGATTTTAACTAAAATATATCAATTTGTGTGCGGAAGATGAAAGGGGCCTGAAATTACATGAGGTTCTCTCTAAATGTTTGGGTGAACTAATACTTTAAGCAAAAAAAAACACACACAAAAGTATCAGTAAGGTCTATTTGACGTGCTGTATATTCCAGGTATTCTTCAGGTACATGATCGGGTCTGGTTATAAAAAAAAGGGCAATGCAACACTACATGCATTGCTTACAAAAACCTGAACTTGGCCATTTGTGTTCATCCACTGCTATGTGTTCATTAGCATAGTATTTTGTTTCAATTCACACAGAAAAGGTTCACAAATGCATTGTTTTGATGAATCAATTGTAAGCAATGCTTAGAAATCTCATATTATCCTGTCTGTGTAGTTTCTTCTACATAATAAATCCAGACCAAAACTCTGGTTGTCAGATAATTGACAATGAATGACAGTTGACACTTTACAGCAGATATCTACAGAGAAGATAAAGAGATATGGAACACTAATTGCATTTTATGTTTTATCTTGATTTCTCCCAACTGTTTGTGAGTCAGCGTGAACTGTGGTACTGTGGCGAAGTTGCAACCCAGGCTCATTAGAAACACATGGCTTAGCCTACATTTTCAAGATGTCCTCACTGAGGTCTGTAGCACGATGACGTACTGGATCAGGTCCAACTGTAACACCCATGCTACTGTGGTGGTTGGGTTTAGGATTGTGGTAGCTATAGATGTTAACAACACACAATGTAATAAGTAATCTAATATATAATATAGGGCGACGTAATGGTGCAGTGGGTAGCACATTCGCCTCACAGCAAGAAGGTCGCTAGTTCGAGTCTCGGCTGGGTCAGTTGGAGTTTCTGTGTGGAGTTTGCATGTTCTCCCCGTGTTTGCGTGCGTTTCCTCCGGGTGCTCCGGTTTCCCCCACAAGTCCAAAGACGTGGTATAGGTGAATTGGGTGGGCTAAATTGTCCGTAGTGTATGTGTGAATAAGTGTGTATGGATGTTTCCCAGTGATGGGTTGCGGCTGAAGGGCATTCGCTGCTTAAAACTGTTTAGTAGAACTGTTTTGCAAATCTGAAAGAAGTTACCTATTTTTTTTTTTTTTTTTTTTTTGTGGTGGAAGAAGAAAAAAAATAGATCCATCAACAAATTGCAATTCTTTCACTAATGGTTCTGAATTGATTCTCAAAGGTTCACAATCAATTCTGTATTCAAATTGAATTGCAACAGTACAGGCTTGCACATAAACAAGCTCTAAACCAGGGTTGCCCAAATTCGGTCCTGGAGGGCCGGTGTCCTGCAAAGTTTAGTGTCAATCAGACACACCTGGACCAGCTAATCAAGCTCTTACTAGGCATTCTAGAAACGTCCATGCAGGTGTGTTGAGGCAAATTGAAGCTAAAATCTGCAGGACACTGGTCCTCCAGAACCAAGTTTGGCCACCCCTGCTCTAAACAGAACAATAATAAGCTTTCATATGTTCGCATACTGTATGTATGCTTCTGAATTCGCTTCATTTGGACAGATGGATCAACTTAAGACCGATAGACAAGGTAAGGTGCTGCGCTTCTTGTCTGTTGTGCGACTAGTTTGAGGACGGTCTTCAAATTGCTTTCGCAAAAGAAAAATTACTAATTTGAAAAGTTGTTTTATGGTATTTATTTACAAAAAAATGCACAAAAATAATTCTTTATGCACTGATAATATGTCCCTGCAAATATCATTATTGAGAAAAGGAATAATTTATTGGTGTCATACTGCCCCATAGTGCTCACTTTACCTAGAAACTGCAGTCAAAACTATGTTGAAGCATGTTTTGTTATTTCATTGTATTTCCAATGAGACTGTGTTGCTTAGTCTGTGTGTGTAGTCATGCACGCATACCAACCACCAGGGTCAGGATTTTCATTTAATAATTAATTGATTTCCGTTTTTTTTTTTAACCAAACTCTACGTTTAACTCCCAGAAAACTGGCAATTATTATGTGCGCCACATGGGACAATTCGTTGATTCTTGCACTCGTCCAACATAGTTCTGTGGTGAATGAGTACGAGCATGGCATTTTTTAAGTTTACGTTTTTTAATTTCTTCTTTTGTGGTCTGAAATAGAAAATAAAAGTGCATAGAGCATTCAGGATTTCTGCAGGTTTCAGCAAATCATATTTAGGACTTTTTAAGATCATGAAGATTGAAATTTCAGACTTCTATATGGCTAAACTATATGGATTTTTTTTAATGGCCCAGCAGAAAAAAAAAATTTTATTAGTTGTTTCTTAGCCGCATATTTTAAATAATGTGTCAAAACAAGCAGACCTCAGTTGTATACATATATATTTTTTTAACATAACTTAAAAAAAAAAAACTCTTTAAACACTAACCCCCGGTTTCACAAACAAGGTTTAAGGCTAGTCTTGGATTAAATTGCATGTTTGAGCTCTCTCAACTGAAAATAACTTAGAGTGAGATGTCTTAAAATATGGCAGTGTCATTTTTTTGTCTCCGATGCACACCAGTAATGTATTTTTCTAAGGCCATTTTTATACATGTGGCTTAAATAGACTAATTTAACTAAGGTCTAGTCCTGGCTTAAGCTAAGCCTTTTTTGTGAAACTGGGCCTAAATGTATACACAACAGACTGTTATAATACTAGTTATGAATAGATTTGCTAAAAGTTTTATTGAGATGTGTTGTTGGTGATTGGATGCGTGTTTGGGATCGATTGGGTAGCTTTACATAAACAAAGAAAAATTAAGACCCGTTTAAACCTATTTAAGACCCACAAGACAATATTTCAGTGAATTTAAGACTTTAAGGATTAAAATTTTGTTTTTGAAATTTAAGACATTATCCCCGGTTTCACAAACAAGGCTTAAGGCTAAGGAAAATATGTCAGTGTCATTTTTTGTCTCCAGGTGCACACCAGAAATGTATTTTTCTAAGGCCATTGTTAAAATTGTGGCCTAAATAGCCTAATTTAACTAAGATCTAGTCCTGGCTTAAGCTAGGCCCTGTTTGTGAAACTGGGCCTAAGACTTTTTAAGACCCCACGGACACCCTGAGTATTGGAACTAAGACAGTGTAAGTAAATAAAGCTTGCTGTTTGGGCCCACTATAAATTTAATGAGGAAAGTAACTGAAGGGTCTAATACATATGCCATTCCTCTGATCTTCTGAAAGAGCTCACCTTGATCTCAAAGACACGGATAAAATAAGACCTCTGAGGGTTGTCTTTCACCAAACAGGCAACACCACAGCACCGCTTGGCCCAGGATGAGCCCCTGTCCGCCCCATAAACCTGGACCACCGCTGAGCATAATGTCTGCAAAAAACAAAACAAAATCATTAACAAATTCATAAACCTCATAAAACAAGCAAACTACATTTAGAAGGAATCTCCAAAATCTAAAGTTTTAACTATTTGAGGAGAGTAGGGTGATATTTATTAACATTTTTGTAAACTGAATCATAAATGTGTTATGAAAAAGATTAATCTTATAAGCTTATAAAGTGATGGGTGTAATTAATTACAAAGTAACTAATTAAATTACAATTCTGCTGAAAAAGTAATGGATTAATTTGTGTGTAATTTAATTACAGCTACTTCTTATGAACTTGCCTTAAACTTAATGTAAATTGAACAGTATTATATAATCTATTTAGAGAAACAGAATAATTGTTTTTTTGTTAAACAATTTTTTGTTTAGATATTTTGCATGACATGATTTTTTTTAACTAAAGTAGGTCAGATATGTGTGAAAATTGCACATGCTCAAGAAACAACGGAGCATGAAATTAACGTAAATGTAGTATGAAATATAGTGTCATTAATTTCAAATACAATTTAATAATTATTAGGGGTGTAACGGATCATGGTTGATCAGTGATTCATACGGATCATAACCCATGATTCGAACACACATGACCCACGGATTAAAGAGGTTTTTTTTCTTAATCCTAAATTTGTAACATAAACAGAGAGATCGCCTCTCGCGTCATTCAAATTATATGTATGAAAGCATTTAGGCTTTCCTGTAAAATATAATGACGTCAGAAGAAGTTGTGGTAGGTTATCCGGGATGTGGTGGGTTTCTTATAGGTTAAATGTGTTTTCTGTCACTACTTGTTTAGCCTGCATAAATACATTCAGTGTAAGGTGCACGATTTATCATTAAAAGATCGGGATCTCAACAACCACGTGATTTGGTGATTTGCATAAGTGTATTAATCCTTCGAATCGCTGCATTCAAATCTGAAAACGCAAAAATCAAGAAAGAGATTCAGTCTTTAGTCTTTGGAGTTACTTATGAAGTTACAAACAGTCAAATAACACATACTGGGATAACAGTTTATAGTTTAGATATAACCACTCATGTTTATGGTTTGGATTAAAATCACCGTCATGTGCTCAAAAATGAAAGTTGTAGGCAGCAATTACATTATTTAACCAAAAGTAGGCGATAACCAGCCATCAAAAATATGCCACTGAATAATTTTTCAAATATGATCCATCTAGCAATGAAACAAAAAGTTTTATGAGTGAATAACGGAATCATTTATTGAAAATGAGACTAAAAATAAATATGGGTTGTACAAATTATAATTTATACATAGTAGTACGGCAAATTTTACAATTTATTTTTATTCAGCTGATTATTTCTTAATTTTATAATGTGATCCAAACTGTGAGAATTGTGATCCTTTACACCACTAATAATTAGTAATTATTTCCTTTAAGTAATCTATTCAACACTGTTTATAAATAATTAATTTCTTAACTACACCACTTTAATTGTTTTATTGGCCTTGAATTTGATAAAACTGAATTTTTTAAAACCCTAAGTCACCCCAAGTTATCTTACACGCATGTAAATGAAGTTAAATTACAAACAAAACTGACACTTCTTTTCAAAAATGAAGCCTAATGATATTATAGACTGAACCCAGACACATAATGAGTAGTAGATATATGAAATCCGATAATAAATAAAAACAAACAAGCATGCATACATAAATACCTAACAATAAATCACCAATAATAACCTATGTTGCATTTGGACTAAACTGCTTAATCATTTCATTCAGAAACAATGTACCAAAAAATAGACAGAAATCAGTGTATGAATACTGCATGATGCTCTTTGGTGCACACACTGGCTACTGCAGATATCAAATACTGCTGTAATTTAAACTGCAGCCAAGTACCTGGAGACACACTTGATGGGGCATTTTATTCTCTCTCTATAGGGACTCTTACTCTAAGAGTGTCTGCGTTCCATGCACATGACCAAAAAGCAGCATTTCAAACACCCTTTTTCAGGACATGGGTTACCGAAGGGAAAAATAGGCCAGCGTCTTGGCAATACTGTCATAGGGAGGACAGCCAAGATCTCACAGAAGATGAAATATTTTCCATGGACAAGTAACACTTGTGCACACGCATACAGACTTATGCTAAGCAATTATACAAGACCAAGAAAGAAAATAGTGCCGCATTTTAACCAACAATTTAGATAGGAAACCATATAGATTATTATATTTATATTATATTATATTATATATATTTATATTATATTATATATATTATATTATATTATATATATATATATATATATATATATATATATATATATATATATATATATATATATATATATATACAGATGATTATATATTATTAGTTTTCATTAAACAGTAACCAGTGGTGTAAAGTAACAAATTACAAATACTCCAATTACTGTAATTGAGTAGTTTTTCTCAGGAATTGTAGGCACCAATTCTCATTTCCCTTGAGTACATTTTTAGTGCAGTATTGGTACATTTACTCCACTACTTTCCTTCAACCTGCAGTCACTATTTTTAATTTTTTGTCTATGGGGATTGGAAAAATCAGTCCTGTGATTCCTGTCGAATCAAATCCCACATAGAAAGCATCATAATGAACTACCTTAAGACATGGGCGATTTATAATTGCAGCAAACTGTTTGAAAGCATTAAAAGTGTCCAAGAAGATATCCAAAATCTTTACACGCAATGACCAAGAGACTGCTTAGATGCATGTCACTGATGAGAAGATGACGGATGTTTACTGTTTGATGACCAAAATGGCCTTAAACACCCATCAGGCACAAGACGTCAGGTTGACGTTGTACCCCAATGTCGTGGGGACATTGCATTTTGTTTGAAAATAAAAATCAGGTTGGCGTCAGAACCAAACATCAGGCCAATGTCAATATCCAACCTAAAATCAACAAAATATCAACATCTAATGACGTTACATCTTGACGTTGTGTGGACGTTACCACTATGATGTGCATCAGATGTTGAATTTTAGTTGCCATACCTGAAGAATAAATTTCAGTATTTGTCGTCAATATAATGTTGGCTTAAGATGTTGGCTCGACGTTGGATTTTAGTCACTTTCTAACCCAACCAAAAAAATCAACGTCTTCTGATGTTATAGCATGACAATGTGTGGACAATACCACTATGACGTCTATTAGATGTTGGATTTTGGTTGCCATACCTGATGAATAAATGTCAGTATTTGTTGTCAATATGACGTTGGTTTAAGATGTCGGCTCGACGTTGGATTTTGGTCACTTTCAAAAATAAACCAAATATCAACATCATTTGGTTCATTTATTGGACATCAAAATAATGTTGTGATTAGAAGCTGGCTAGACATTGAATTTTGGTCACCTGACATCACAACCTAAATCTAACTTAATATGACGTTGTGTGCCTGCTGGCCAATAACTAAATGCACTACAGAATGTTACGTTTACACACATCCACAAATTACATGTAAATGCATCAGCTTTTTACAACGTAACACTTATTCACTACTCTTGAAAAGTCTACTTTTTACTTATACTTTGAGTAATATTTACAAAAGATACTTTTTACACTACAAATAATGGTACTTTTACTTGAGTTTGATTTTTCAGTACTCTTTCCACCACTGACAGTAACTTAAGAAACTCATGTTGGCTGACTGCAGCAAGACATTGAGTGACGCGTAATTAAAACAATAATAAAATAAAACTAAGAAGAAATAAATCAAAGAAATAATTGAACAAATGACTAACAAAATTGCTGAACATATTAATGAAGCAGTTAAACTGACAGATTACATAAAATAACCAGATTGGCCAATTATTTAATGCAATTCGATTGATGTATTTACAGGTGTAAACAAGTGTAAATACGCAGATAAAAAAGCCATAATAAAGGAAAGTTAATAAACAATTATTTAAAGTTTGATCCAGGTTATAAATCAACCAATTATTCTTAAAGTAGTTCTTAAGCATTTGTAATTAAGTAATTCTTGACAAACCATTAGCATTTATGAACCATTTTAAAAAGTATCATTGAATTGTATATACATAAAGGTGTAATAATCTATCAGTTATTTTAAAAATCTATTCAAAGAATGATAAATAAATAATAAAGATAATAAAATCAATAAATTCACTGATGTAAACAAAAAAATGATGCACAGGCGGAAAAGCTCTTGCACTCCCTGTAATCCTGCCACGTCAGTAAATGAGGCATCAATGAAACAAGACTTTTCTTCATTTCTTCTGATGGAAAACTGCTTCCTCATGCTCTGAGACTGCACGTTCAGCATTTGAATACGAGCAAGCACTCTGTTCTGGTGGGCAGAGTGATTCAAGGACATTGCTAAATGTACAAATTCAGTATTCAAAGTTCATGAAGTCCAAAAAGAGAGTCAAGTTTCCATATGACACAAACACCGGATGCGATTTGGCATTCAAAGCAACCAAACGTCCTCATACCGATATGTAAACCTATACGTTTGATTGATCGGCTGAGTGTAACTGAATTCAAAGAAAGGGGAACAGATGGATGTTTGCCAGGCTTTTCCATGTTAACTGCATCCGTGTCTGCATTCCTGTCTGCAAAAGTCTGTGCCAAGAACATAAATGCGCATTAAAGACACGTTTCCACCACTTTCACGGGGATCAGCATCTTCATGTCAGACTTTGGTTTGGTCTACTTGGAAACCTGATTCTGGATCAGCACCCCTATTCATTAAAGCTCAAATCTCCATGGAAAGGAGGCAGATCAGTTCACTTCCTGTCCTCAAAGACTGCTGATCGCGCACAACCCACCCCCAAGCCCTATCTTTTCCCTTCTCTCCATCTCTCTCACTATTGTGCGATTTGGACTCAGTCCACCCTCTGCCCTCGGTTTTTCGGTGCCGGTTCGGGACACTGTGATGAATGAACCCATGACTGCTGGATCTTGGCCCCAAACGACGTGTCTCATATTTAGTCATTCCCAGTGAAAGCCCACTTTATGGCCTGGTTCTTGGCTGCCATTCCTGGACTGACTCTGCTTGCGTACGGACGCTCTTCGTTTTAACCTAGACATGGACGAGCAACTTAAGTAGGTCTGATGGGAAAGAATGCCATATTTGTGAATCAGATTTCATGAGAAAAACGTTAAAAGAACCACTAGTTGGAAAACTGTTAACGTTGCCAAGCATATTCCTCTTCTTTATCCACAGTCTCTGATTGTAATACCATTTTCATCCATAATTTGACAAAAAAAAAACAAATAATAATAATAACAATCACCTATGGATATGTACATATTCTTCTGAGAGCCAAATAGGTTATACACTTACAATGTGACTTGTTACCTGTCCAAGTTGCGAGTTAAATTTTTAAAAAAATAAAGCAGAAAGCAAATGCTTGCTTTTAAGGTAGAGCACAATATTTTTTTTTTTACAACATATATATAAATATATACATATACACATACATACATATTAGAGGTGTGAACCTACACTGGTCTCACGATTCGGTTCGGTTATGATTATCATGCCATTGATTCGGTTCAATTCGATATTACGGTGCGTCACAGTGCATTGATGATGCTTTCCATACACAATTTTATATTTTACTTCACAGCACAAGAATTCTTGTATTAAAATGTAGAATTTGTAAATACATTTTATATACTTGTAATACAATCGTGTCCTTTAATACAAGCAGTCAGATATATGAACTGTACCTTTAATTTTACCTGCTCAAAGAAAACACTCAAACAAACTCAAGTACATGCACAGACCAACAAGATCATTTAAAGCAAATAAACTTAAATATTATACCACTTGCTTTTTGAACATTGTCGAGTGAGTTCTTAAACGGCTATGATTTAGAAAGGGCTCAACAGAAAGGGCTGCAATTGGCTCTAGCATGCTGGCGCAGTCCATCAATAAGTGACATTAATAAACGGCAGTAGCGATCACAGATGATCCATGATAGACGCGGTGGAAAAAACTCGCTTTGCAGACAGGCTCATAACACCTGGGAGGAGAGGAAACGTCACACCAGCAGGTCAAATGGGTCATAGTGAGAGAAAGCGAGAGAGAGCGAAATGGAGTTTACTTTCATTTTCTCTATAGCAGTAAAATAGAGGCTTCTGCTGTAACTTTAGTGTCAGTGAAAGGCTGTCTAGCAAACACACGCAGTAAATTGTGCAGAGTTTCTGCGTTTTAATTACTTGCACTTGCCTCCCTCACCATAGTATTCTACCGCAACATAGAGCATATGAGATAATTGACGTCAGTACATAGGATAAACTGAATCTGGTTAGGATCTATTACTGAATCGATACGGAATTGGCCGCGTCTGCATCGTGGTGCACTGAAGAAACAATTAATTTTGACACCCCTAATACACACACACATGACCTCAAAATAAGTCGCTACATTGTGTGGTACAGTAAGGTTTAGCATGGCTCTGCTCAATGTTTGCATTTCAACTGTAGTTTAGTACCACTTAAAGTTGGTGGGATTAACATTATGGTAGTAATCAATCATAATCTTGATCACAACTTAAGGCCAATTGACACAGCACAAATGAACAGCAAAAAATAAGTTGGCCGTTGGATATAGAACGTTGTGAAAAAATACTGCCTCAACAACTTCTATACACTACAATTAATTCATTAATCCTTCTCAGGGCCAAAAATACATTTTATGTGAAACCTTTCTGGTTCCTGGTGAGATTACGTCAGTTTATTGGAAAATCATCACACTGTGGAGACGTTCCACAATCCAACAAATGCCAACGGAACATGTTCAGTTGGGTGAAAACAAACTCCGACCAACAACAAACAGACTCCAACAAAGGTAAGACACTGATCCAACATACTCAGTTTTTTTGTTGGCCCATAAACAAACAGGCAACAAAAACCAACCCACAACACAGAGGCAATGGATGCTATCGATGGGATGGTGTTCTTGAGCAGTAGCTGCTGATGACTTTTTAAATATAGTGGGTTTGGTGTCTAATGTCACAAAATCCAATGACCCTGGTAGTGATGATTCTCTTTGACCAATCGGTGATCAGCAGTGTGTTGGTAAACATCAGGTTTTGGTAACGGTACAGCACACTTAGGATCTAAACTGAGTTGGTACAATAAAAAGTACCACTTATGGAACGCAGTTGGGGGAAAAATTAGGCATACTGTAAAGAACTATTATTTTAATATAAGTTTTGGCTTTTTTTTTCTGGCTGGATTTATTAGTGCAAGTTTTTGAATATAATAGCTGTTTATATGGATGTTAATATCTGGAGCTCACTGCTAACAAGTCAATCACGTGGGTCCTAGGCATGGGCCGGTATACGATTCTGGCGGTATGAGAACCTTGAATAAAAACATAACGGTTTCATGGTATTGTGATTACTGCTATAAAATATTCTTTTTAAATGTCTAAGTAAAAAACTAAAACCTTTTCCCCTTTGAACACAATATATTTTATTTTAAGAAACATTTAAAATATTTTGCAACAGTAAACATGTCAGGCTAAATAATTCAAATAAACCATTGACTTCTGCTGTCTTCATTAGTTTCAAAAACAGTGATTTCTTTAAAATTTTAAACAGCATCTTTGGCATTTTTCTACTGTTGTCCTAAAAAAAAAATTGTAAAAAAAATCTTCCATATATACCATAGGAACGGTATAGCAGAAATAATAAATGGATATATTACTGTACAGAAACGGTTTTAACACTTTTACTTTTCCAAACCGCAGTATACCTTGAAAACGGTTATCGTCCCATGCCTAGTGGGTCTTCAGGACTGAAGTTGAGAACAACTAATGGAAATTATAATTATAATTTGTCAAAACAGCATGGCCATGCACATAATATTTTCAGTTAAAAGGAATGAATGCACAAGTATTAGACAACCAAATCAACGATAGCATACTACAGGAGGGTGTTTGTGCATAGATGACTGCGTAAGTGCAGCCGCATAGTCAATCCCTCCACATTGTTGCAGTGACTTCTTCATGGCTTTTTTTCACAAAACTTATTACTTTATTTGCTGCAATTCCTATTTTGTTCTTTGTAAATACACAAAAATCTGGTCAGAGAATCCTGGAGAGATTGCATAGTGTTTCTTTACAAAGTTGCACCGCCAAATTATGGCCTGACATACCATTTTAGTCATTTTGCATACCTGTGTGAACTGAGAATTCTGGGGTTATTTTCAAAAACACACAGGAAATAAACTGTTTAACAGCACTGCTGAGTATAAACCTGTTTGTTTAACATTCAATAATGAGAGTATAATATTTATATGCATTTATCCTTTACTATAAAAAAAAAAGTTTCAGTTTTGGAATTTCTCTTGTAAAGTGTTTTGATAAAGTGTGTTATTGTTATTATTATTTTTTTAAATGCTTGTTTGGAATTTTGTTACACTATGAAAAAAAAGACATTAAAACATTTGCAAGTCTGTCTTAAGCGTCCAAATATTTGAGATCATCAGGGGTTCTCAAATACACAGACAAGAACACCCATAACATGGGCAAAGACTTTGACCTCCAATAATTTAAATCTAAATTATTAATTTTATTAGCTTGGGTTTAGCTGTGACAACAAATCAAGTTTTCTTTAACTGTAGATTTGATGTTTTGCAGAAGTTGCTGGCGGTGGCGGGGTCCAAATTTCTGAATATTATTAACCCTTTGGGAGAATTTGCTTGTCTTGATGTAATTTAACTTATACGAGATTGATGAAAGACAAATACACACACATACACAAACAGATAGATAGATACTACATTAGTTGTGACTCAAAAACTTGTAAGCTGACTTCATTCACAGCATTTTTGAGCATCATAGGCACGTGCATCATTTAGCTGACTCAGAAGGCACTTATGATGCTGACTACGTAGGCAGCTCCCTCGGTTTTTCGACCTAACGGATGTACTGCTTCACTACGGCAGAAGGCCTCGGAAATAAAATGCTACATAAATACAAATACATATTTGCAGTCTCAGGGTCGTGCTAATATTTAATAAAACGTATCATTTCAGTCAAAGGAGTCTAATTATCCTGACAGTAAACATGATGTTCCCAGTGCGTCCTCATGGACATCACAAATGCGTTACAAGACAACTGTCCTTCCAGAAGTTACAGCCGTTAATTTGCATCACCTCACGGGTGATGCAAAAAGCAGGATGATTTGCATTTGAACTTGCGGTAAAAGGACTACAGCTCGGCCATGAGAGTAAACATAACTTACGATGCATTTCCTGCCCAGGTAGTTGAAGAGACAGTCGTTCTCCTGCGGTGTCAGAAGGAGAGAGCCCACATTTGCCACCCTCCTCGGAGGCGGGTGGCCGCTCATGTTTACGGATGATGCGGATAAACTCGAGCGTTTGTCTCGTATTAGATTATTTTATGTGCAATCACAGATCAACATGGCCTGCGCTCGGTTCATCCCGTAAGGAATTCCGCATACAAGTAGACCCGATATGGTGTTGTCCTCAATTGCGCTGGAGATGCGGATGCGACTCGTTGACTCCTGTGAACTATTTATTCTTTAATTCTTCCACTTTTGACAGACCGCATAATAGAAACTTTCATTCCGAACTCCCAAAGCAATAACGATCCTTCAATCCAACATGGCAGCAGGACGGTAGAGTTTAAAGCGGACTTCGGGAAAGGCGGGATGGAATTGCTGGCGGCTGCTCATAGGTTTATTTCCAAATACACACAATACTGGTGTTATTTAGGTAAGACATAAACATATATAAAAAAATAACAATGTGTGTTTAATTTCAAAACATTACCAAAGGCTAATAAAAAAATGTGACATGTACAAACACACCTCCCCTCGCTTCTAGTAATGGTCTATCCCTGTTTTCCCGTGCCTCTTGCAGAATGCGGAGGGGATGCGCACGGGATGGGGCGGAGCCTCTGAAGCAGAGGGTGGAGCAAAGCATCGTCATTGATAGAAGGAGATTACAGTATTTTACGGACCTAATGCTGTGTTTTGGATAACTAGGATAACTATGTTGATGTTTTATAAACCGGGTAATGCCTATGCTGGCTTCTTAAATGTTAGCATACAGCTTAAAAATGTACAAAGAGTATAACGAGAAACACCTGTGCATAATATTGATGCGCAGCTTTTTTTATTTTTATTTTTACCTTTTATTTTTATTTTTATTTTATTTATTGAACAATTCAAAATTAACATCAATTAGAAAAAGCCAGGGAATGACAACAATCTAGGAAAAAGAAAAAGACAAAAAAGAAAATATAATAATAATAAAAACGTGTAAATATTTGCATACATTAATACACTTAACAGCTTTCTTATTTCTCAGATTATAGATAGTTTTTATATAAAGCTTAAACTCTGACTTCAAAATAATAAATAATAGCTTGCAAACACTGTACTTGCTTTTGTGTATACTGAATTTTGCCAACAGAAGTAATACATTGATCAAAAAGTACATTAACTACATATGGACAACTCCAAAACAAATGATAATAAGTTTCTGTATGTAGGCCACAAAACGTACAGCATGTATCAATTTCACAATTAAACCTGCTTGCAAGAAAGTAATTACTGGGATAATATTTATAAATACGTTTGAAAGAAATTTCTTTTACTTTATTTATTATTAAGTATTTATGAGGTAATTTCCAAATTTTGGGCCATAACAAATCATTAGCATAGCTATTCCAGAAAGTTATTACATGAGGTCTAGAGACGACATCCCTTTGAAAAAGAGTTTGAATTTGTTGATTATTATTTTTAATAGTGGAGAAGGAAAAGCAGATTCGACCAACAGCAGTATCAAGAGGATCAGCAAAGGAGAAGGGGAACATGTGTTTTTACAAAGCATTTGTAAACCAGAGGGAACAGCATTCATTACTATAGCATATTCTTTAGGAGTTATTGGGATTTTAAACTTAGATAAAAATTCTGAATATGTTAAAAGAAGGCTGTCTTGGTTTATTGCTGCGCAGACTCATTATTTTAGTTACATCAACGTTCTGTTCGGAACTACAAAGATGCTGTTTAATCAGTACTTTGAGTTTTAATGTGTTGCATTTTTTGCAATATGTATTTGCAGGATGAAAAAAGCAATTTATCTATACATTAAAACGGACGCAACAAAAATGTAACTCTAATGTAAACATAAATGTACAGGTACACACTGATCCTGCCAATACTGATTATAACATTTATATTTATAAGGTATATTTACATTTTTCACTTCTCACTGAAAAGTCTCAATGGATTCAATATTAAATCAAAATTAAGTTAAAGCTAGGCATAGTTTAGAGTTTTGCTGTTGTTTTTTTTCATTGACAACATTAACCCCTAATAATTAAACCACATATCAGTATTTTTTCTCATGTGATTTTTGATACAGTATCTCTAAACCCGAGGTGTTTATGAGGTAAAAGTCTGGCCTTCCCCAGTCCAGACTATAAAACTACAATTTTAACATTTTCATCACTAATTAAAACCACCAGTTATATTCTATTTGGAGGATAGCGCACAATTGTGTGGATGCTGCATGTTTAGACAATCTCGTCTCATGAGATAATGATGACCTGAGTTTTCCCTGAAGATTCAGCACATTCTACACTATTATTACAGAGCAAAAAAAAACTCACTTTACCATAGCCTAGTAATTTTGATATAATTACAATGATAACACAAACTCAAAGTTAACATACTGTATAAGTGTCACAAGCGGTAACACTTTTACTTTAACTTCTGATTAATTAATAGCTGTTCTGTCTTATGCAACAGACATCGAGAGTTCACCTTGTTCTCCCCTACTGATAAACAAATGAAGAAAGGAGAGGCAAAAAAGGAGACAGATGGAGGATCTTGTTTGAAAGCGGAGCCCTGCCAGGGGCCACCTGGCCTCCTGTTAAACTCTGTTACTGTGGTGCATGTTCAACAGATACTGAGACAAGAACTTTTAGAGTCCAATACAATACTAGGCACTACAGTTCGTGTCCTACAAATTTAGTTTTTATTGGAACTGAACCGACAACTGGGTTACACACACTCTTACATTCACACACATACACTACGGACAATTTAGCTTGCCCAATTTACCTGTACCGCACTTCTTTGGACTGTGGGGGAAACCGGAACACCGGGAGGAAACCCACGCAAACATTGGAGGAACATGCAAACTCCACACAGAAATACCAACTGACACAGCTGGGGCTCGAACTAGCGATCTTCTTACTGTGAGGCGATCGTGCTACCCACTGCGCCACCGTGACGCCCAAATTCATTCCTTCATTCATTCATTTTCTTTTCAGCTTAGTCCCTTTATTAACCTGGGGTCGCCACAGCGGAATGAACCGCCAACTTATCCAGCATATGATTTATGCAGCAGATTCCCTTCTAGCTGCATCATATCACTGGGAAACATTCATACACACTTATTCACACACATACAGTACATTACAGACAATTTCATTAATTCATTCATTTTCTTTTCGGCTTAGTCCCTTTATTAATCTGGGGTCACCACAGCGGAATGAACCGCTAACTTGTCCAACATATGTTTTATGCAGCGGATTCCCTTCCAGCTGCAACCCATCACTGAGAAACATCCATACACACTCATTCACGCACATAAACTACAGACAATTTAGCCAACCCAATTCACCTATACCGCATGTCTTTGGACTTGTGGGGGAAACCGGAGAGCCCGGAGGAAACCCACGTCAACACGGTAAGAACATGCAAACTCCACACAGAAATGTCAACTAACCCAGCCGAGGCTCAAACCAGCAATCTTCTTGCTATGAGGCGATTGTGCTAACCACTGTGCCACTGTGCCACCCCGACGCCCAAATTAGTTTCAACAAACGTCATTTATTGGAGTGTACTTGTCACTTTTAGTTCATCAAATTAATTTAAAATGATTTAAATTTTGAACCACTTTATTGATAAAAGTAATGTATGGGAAATGCATTCTATTTCTTGTTCTTAACAACATAATAATTGCAGACATTTAAGTAATGTGGGGATTGGGGGTGTACATTCACAAAAAGTTACGCACGCTTTTATCCAAAGTGACTAACTAATTAGAAACAACAGAAATAATCGAACAACAACAACATTACTTATAAATAAAAAGGGAGAGGCAGTGAGAGAGTTTTATAGTTAGAAGGCCAGATTAAGATTATTCTTTAAGAAAAATAAATAAAAAACAGATTGTTGCTCTGTATTAGTGATTACATGGGCTTAAAATATAAATAAATCAACAATATGATTCCTATCAGATAAAATGTCAAAGAGAATAAATCAATTCTAAATCAGTCAATCACTGAAAACTGTATAGTTATGTATTCTATAAAAAGGTAACAGTATTTTGTAGATAAAATATGTGATTACATAAATTAACCTTTAAAAATATATATTTTTAAAAAACACAAAACCAGCTAACAAACCATTTCCCTTTAACTTGAAACTAATCTCTTGTTCAATAGGACGATTTTATGTTATGATTTTATGTATGTAATATTATATGTATTTTTTAGCCCTATATATTTAGTTTTATACTTTATGATTTTTTTAGGATTATGTTTTAGCCTTATATATTTTGATAAATCCTCATGGGCTTCCCCTAACTATCATGTTTTCAAGCCTTTTTGCACTATATACTGTTTTACATCTGCACAACTCTGGTTTGCACTCATTGCCATATGCCCTTAAGTGTAATTGTATTGCTTACAATTTCTTTTTACGTATATTTTTAGATTACATTTTATGTATATTGTTTAATATATTTTTTCAGATTACATTTTATATAATTGTATTTATTGTAAATTCTTTCTAAAACTCTACTTTTTGTATTAATATTATGTGTTAGGCACCTAGGGTCTGACAGTAACGGAATTTCGATTCTCTGTATGTCCTGTACATGTGGTTGAATTGACAATAAAGCTGACTTTGACTTTGATGCACTTTCTGTCAGACAAATTCCTTGGCAATCAACGCTCACTCAAACTAGTTATTGCCACTAGATGGCGTTATTACTTCTCTTTTCGAGTATATTGCTGCTCCATCAGTATTTATTTTTTTGCTTACAATTCTGTTCACATGTTGTCTTTGTCTGATATTATTTACCTTAATTTTACATTTTTAAGTCTCATATGTTATTCCACTTTTATAATGACACATTATTTACCCTGTTACACAATTCTACAAATTGTTTGTTGTGATGAAGACGTCTGTACGACAAACGTTAGTATTTGTTGTTATTTTGTTTTTAATTATACTCTCTTTTGATCACATATAAAGGTGTCTGGGATAATTCTAAACATAAACCTAGACTAAATACAAAATAACGATAAAGGACTTAAAGTAGCTATATTAGACCGTTTTTGCTGACATTCCCTTGTTATTTTCGTTACAATGATGTAAAATCCAAGAATTAGCTTTATTTATGAACGATGCTGATTTTCTTCTTCTTCTTCTTCTTGTGGTTTTTATGGCGGTTGGCAACCAGCTTTTTGGAGCATTACCGCCACCATCTGGATTGGAGTGTGGATCAGGAGTTAAACTATCCCAGAAATTCGTATAGTGACAAACCAAAAAAGCAACGAGAAAAAAAATATATAATAAAACCATTTTTACATAAACAAAAAAAATACCTTTAACAAAAAACCTTTTTAAATAAATATAAATTTATTACACCTATTTTGTGATTTATAACTACTCTACTAAATTCTGTGTCTCAACCAGGTCTCAACCCTATGGTCTCAACCCTGTGTCTTTCAAGAAGTTACATAGCTAAAACAAACATCACCTGTGCTCAACTTTAAAATGTTCTTTATGTTTGGTTCAACTTGTTTTTCGTGTAACTGTGTGAATAGTCTATTTCTTTGTGTGTGATATCTTGGGCAGTGCATCTCCTAGTTGTTATAACATTCACACCTCCCATCTGCATGTTTATTGATCATGTGTAATGTACTATTGAGTGCTGTGTGATTAAATCTCATTCTTGTGAACATGTCTTCTTCCTGTTTACTTTTCCTTGTTTCCCTACCTCTTCCAACTTTGTTCTGCATGTTGTAATATTGACGTCCTGTGCTCCCATTCTTCCACATGTTTTGCCATTTTCCCAATACTTTAGCTTTAACCATACTTTTGATTTCAGATTTATCATCAATTTATCTGCCATTTCATTCCCACTGACCCCTATATGTGCTGGTACCCACAAAATTGAAATGATAACTCCTGCTTTTATAAGATTATTTCCTAGCTGCACTATTTCATAAATTATGTCCTGTCGTGACTCTGATACTAAATTTTTAATACTGACTAGTGCTGAGCTTGAATCAGACGCAATGACTGCTTTGATTGTTTTTTTATTTTCAACCCATTTTAGTGCTAACCATATCGCCACCAGTTCTGCTGTATATACGGTTAAATTATTACTGATTCTTTTTGCTACTGCAATTTTTAACTTTGGAATACTGTATGCCACTCCTACCGTTTGTCCAATTCTTGATGCGTCTGTGTAAATTTCAGTTGTTTCCTTGTATTTTTCCCTTATATAATTTTCCACTCGTTTCTGTCAATCTCATTTTCTTGTTTTTCTTTCATTATTTCAAAATCAATTTCCAATTCACCTAGCAGCCACTGTTGGAAACACTACAGTGGGAGAAATGGTATACGTGTCTAACTCCATATCGATGCTGATTTTACAATAGTCTACCTGTATATAATAGAATCTAAATAAATAAGAAGAGGACAGAAATTTCACTTTTGATCCACACTCCTAACCACTAGGTGGCGGAAATGCACCTCAAAGTTGTATGCCAACCGCCAAAAAAAACACGAAGAGGAGGAAGTTTTGCAGCTCAAACAACATAATATAAAAACAAGATTTTTGATATATTAATTAGCCAAAATGAGCAACTCACAACCTTACGAGCGCTTTAGTGATGAAAATTACAAAAACTGGTTAAAAATAACCGAGAGTCTTTACATACTGCGAGACAGTATGCAGGACTTTATTGAAAAGGAAACTGAAACTTATCACAAGGCTCTGCTAAACAAACAGCAGCTCAGTGGACAACATTGTAAGCAAACCTGCAAAAATAAGAAGGTAACGTAAATCGTACATACAAATTATAAGTTGTACCTAGAAATCTAAGCTTAAGTAATTACTAGAGTCGGGGTTCAATCCTTCAACTGGGTGGCAGGAGAATGAAAACAATTTACAAAATGTTGACTACACAGAGTTTATTATGTCTGTTTTACTTAAGAAGTAAGGTTACCAAAATAACTTTACTATTTTTTTTTAAAAAGTTTTACTTAAATTAGGGTGATGCAAAAATGAGTAGTAAACATATCCTTTCCATTCTTCAAAAATCACTCCTCTTTTAGAGTAGCTCAAAGAGATGCTCAACTTGATGTCTCTTCAGAATTCCCCATATGTGTTTAATTGGATTCAGATCAGGAGACATATTTATAATACCATGGATGTATATGTGTGTGTATATATATGATGAATTTGTCAGAATTCAATTATATTGGACAAAGTGGCTTTTGACAAAAACATATTATTATAAAAATACTATATACAATTATAACATATAATACTGCAACAAAAAGTGTACTGTCAGTCTGTTATCAACATCCCATTTTGAAAGTCATGTTAATTTAATTGACCATGTCAGTATTAATTTATATTATGCTAGTGTGTAAACTATTACATTAATTTAAAGTAATTTAACCTAAAAGTGACAGTTCCAACCCTTGTCAAAAAATCCTTATGAATTCCAATAGGATTTCCTTATAGGATTCTAATTAGAATTTCTATCATATTTTGGAACCATTCCTATAGGATTTCAATAGGAGCTTTCTTATAGGATTGTATTTAAAAATCCTAAAGGATTCCATTTTTAATTATATATAGGAATCCAATTAGAATTTTTTTTTATCATATTTTGGAACCATTCCTATAGGATTTTAATAGGATTTTTTTCTCATAGAATTGTTTTATAGGACAAGATGCAAAAATCCTTTAGGATAACTAAAACAAAAACTGAAGAGACTGATTAAATAAAAGACAAATTAACAAGATGTATTGTTTCATTAGTATTTTAATTTAATGTTTATTTATAATGCAATATAAAATGTTTATTGAAATGTTTATTATATTGTAATTTTTATATGTTCATATTATAATCATTATACTTTAAGAAAAATCATAGGTCTTCGAAAAAAAACATCCTATACTATAGTGATCTAAAAAATAATTAACAGAATCAAAAATATCCTATAGAACAAAGTGAAATTCCATAAAAAAAAAACACACAATGTCTAATAATTCTAAAAATCAGATCCTAAAGACAAAGTGGAAAATCCAATAAGTTAAGTCATAATGCCCAAAAGGATTTTACAATCCTATAGGACAAAGTGAAAATCCAATAAGAAACAATCTGAATGTCAAAAAGCACAAGTTAACGTGAGTCTTCAGCTATAAAAACATTATATGACCAACTGCGATAAAACTTCATTTTGTCATTCAAAGCTATACTGAGAAAAGATCAGTGTGAGAGTTTGTAGAAAAATGTTAACGTGAGTACATGTAAACAAGTTAACATGAGTCTATGGAAACAAGTTAACACGAGTCAGCAAATCATATTTTGACTGATAGATATTAAAACAAACCCTTTCATATGAAGTCCTCAATAGCTCAGTTAGATAGGTTGATTGATATGTGTGCTGAAACTTTTGAGTACATGAGTTTGAATCCTGTTGATGGCATGTAAATTATAATTATTTTTTAGATTAATTTTGGTTATATACTGTTGTGCTACACAAATATTAAAATCAATAATGTTTACAATGACACTGACACCAAGTAATAAGAATCTTTATTTGGTATGGGCATGTTTTGTTGCTGTGGATAAAGTGACAAATCTGCCAATCTGCAAATGTGAATCGCTTGCATCTGGAAAGGGACACCAGTTAACACACACACTAGTTAAACCCCAACACCGGAAGTAAAAACTATGAGCAAAAGAAAACGCTAAAATATTATTGCTAACAATTGGCTGAGACCAGATTTTCCTAAAACTTAATGACTACAATAATTTACAGATTACTGAGCTATGAAGGTGTCAATTTTGTATACATTTTATTTGTCATTAGTATAATTTGTCTGTTTATCCATTTGCATATCTTTCTACACGTGTCTATCTTTATCCGTCTATCACTTCTTTGTGGTTATCTGTCTGCCTGTCTGTCTAGACCAGGGGTGGCCAAACTTTTTCTTATGAAGGGCCAAAAACCAAACTTGATTGTGGGCTGTGGGTCAAAGGTAAATATACCAAACTGCATTACAATAATTTTTCCATGACTAACTTGTTAATTTATTTCCCAATATTTAAAAATAACTACAAAACATTGCTATATATTTATGTTTTATAATGCGATTATTACAGTAAAAGCATAAATAATCCCATTAACAACACAATGAAGTTCAATGCTGAATACACTAAGCTGTACGTGCCTTTGATTGGGATTGCTCGCACATGCCTTGTGCATTGCCCTCTATCCTTCGAGTGACAGTATTTACAAGTCAGATTCATTTTCAAAACAAAACAAATTACAAGATAAGCAAAAGGTTACATTAAATTCTAAATGACCATCGTCAGAAATATTCACCCCAGCCACCATTCTCCCTTTCTGCTCAAATGGGATGGTGGGCCAAATCAAAGGCTAACATGGGACACCTTTGGCCCGCGGGCCCTAGTTTAGGCATCTCTGCTTTAGACAGATAAGAAATAACAAAAATATGGGGATATTACAAAAAGTCAACATTAGTTTATTATATTTTTATGTTAACTTTTGTTCATTTAGTTTGATCTGCATTAGATATGCCCTAAGCCTAAGGCACTGGTGTCAAACTCAGTTCCTGGAGGGCAGCTCTTCACAGTTTAGTTTAATAAAACAAACATGAACAAACTAATTAAGTAATTCAGGGTTGTTTTAAATCTACAGGTAATGTGTTGCAGTAGGGCTAAACTCTGCAGGGCTGCAGCCCTCTAGGAACCGAGTTAGACAGCCTTGCCCTTATGCTGATGATACACATGGCAAATTTTTGAGCAATGTTGCTGGGCAAGTTTGGGGAATGATGCCATAAGTGGGCAACCAGGTGAGACATAGGGTAACTGATTAGGGCAATGGATTACAGATACAATATTCCTTCCCATTTTTAAGTATTAAAGTAGCCAAGCAACATCGCTTTACAAAACTGCCACATTGCCCAAAAAGTTGCCCTGTGTATCACCAGCATAAGGAATTGCTAGTCTTCTTGGGGACATTTAATTATATTTAATCTCATATGAATACAGAATTCCCAGATGTGCCTTAACCTGCTTTTTAGATTTTTTTTATTTAGAATCAAAGTTTATTGCAGTATCTGTAAATGTTTCTCACTGTGTGCTGCTGCTACCACCAGCCTCTCTGCCAACTGTGTGAATATTGGAAGAATGAAATTGTGACCAATCACAATGAGGGAGGTAAAAATGTACACTGGGACAATTGCCAGCCACATCTATGGGCCACAAATAAATGGGAAGTTGCAAAGGTAAGTACATTTTATCATTAAAAACCATCATCTGTTGCATTGACTTGTATATTTGCTGTCAGTGAACAAAAATCTATGTCCATTATATTTTTGACTCTTTGTTGACTGCGTGTTTTTCACACTTCTATCGACAGGCATATATGCCACGTGGGCACAAACAGCATTGTGAGTTTGCCCAGTTTGATATTTCTGCCATTCTGAACTTTCTGAGTGTCTGTAAACATTTTTCAAGCCATTTTTGAGTAAGGGGGAAAATGTGAAAAAGGTAAATACTGTTTTCTACCCTTAAGATTTTTCTTTTCGATGTTAAATCATTATGAACCTTTTTATCTGTTCTTCTCCAATATTATTATGTGCTGGAGACTGGCTAAACTATATTGTTACAGACATTCAAACATCATATGTCACTTTGCACTATATAAGATGATTACAACTGTATCTTTTGAATAATTCAGGTTATAAATGTACGGAACGTTGTGATGCACTCCCCTGACCTCAAAATGAACAGTGAGGATATGAACAGACACCTTGAAACAATTTTCCAGTTTGCCGATATGCTTAAATCCAAGGTATCAGCACTCTCAGACTTGAGAGAGAAGATAAAACAGGTGAATGAAATCCTGATTATGATAAGGCTGTTTTTTATCACATCATTTTATTATTCCTACTTGATTTCAGCACTTGACTGAAATTCGTTTCACATTTCCTGAGTAGTTTAACAACATTTTGGACAAGAATTTCAATCAAACAGAAGAAGATGGTCAACATAAAGACCTTAAGACCGTGGGAGACTTCCAGGAAGTTTTGAACCGTGAGCAACAAGCCTTGAAAGACAGGATTGAATACTTGATTACACACTTTGAAGGGAACCTTGATAAAAATGTAAGTACATCAAATATAGAAGTTAAATATCAACACTAACTGGTTACTTATGAATTGCCACCATGAATTTATGTTAAGGAAAAACCACAGGACATGACCATTCTCATGAACTTTCTGGACCAAAACAAAGATCTTCTGGAGAATCTAGGCCCTGAAGTTGACAAACTTAAAGGGATGCAAACAAAGATAAATCAGCATGAGAAACGGATCAACAACTTGACAAACAGAGTGGACCAATTAGAAAAGGTGAAAGGTAAGAAGTTCTGAGATTCTGATTTAGCAAATTATGTTTTACACAGAACATTTGTCATTGTAAATGGAATAATGTTTTCGCACACTTGAAGGTGCAGTGGGTGATCTGCCAGAATGCTAGTGTTAGCATAATAGGAAAATTTACATCCCTCCCCTGCTGTCCAAAGCCACACCTCCTTAAGTCATGAACACGTGAACGTGCACCTAACAGATGACGATCTTATGATGATAGATCCTTATATAACACTAGTAGTTGTTGACAGGCCAGCGGGTGCAGGAATTATATTTCCCCAAAACTTGCATTAGGGTAAAGTTGGTTTTATATTCGCACATTCTGACTTTCTTCTTAATAATATAATTTCAGAAAAGTATTGTTTGCAAAATCTAAATAGTAAAATTGGTCGCACTTTATCTTGATGGTCTGTTTGTTGAATTTAAGTTACATTGCATCTACATGCCAACTAATTGTCATTAGATTATAAGTAGACTGTTAGGTTAGGGTTAGTGTAAGTTGACATGTACTTGCAAAGTTTCTTATAGTCAGTTAAATTGTTGAAGGAGAAGTATCAACAGATATTAAGCAGACAGTCTACTAATATTCAAATAGACCATCAAAATAAAGTGTTATCGTAAAATCACATAATCAGCCAATGACTATAAAAAACAACATTGTTCACAGTCAGTTAAATAGTGCTAATGTTGTTTTGAAGTCATTCGTACACGCTATTTCAGACCCAATATTCAGAGTAATGTTAGAGTTGTCACTGTTCATAAATGAACAAATGTGCGAATATCAAACTTCACCTCAGTAATGCTGGTTAGAAGGAAGACCACTGTTTACTTATTTTTTTTCTTCAACTAAATTAAGATCCGATCAGAAAAAAGGAGTGCTAAAAACAGGAATACCCCGTCATCTTTTTACATTACTCTTACGTTACTAAGACAGCAAGTGACTTTTCAATTGTGCTCGCTGATCCTCATACATCGCTTGTTTTCATCTCCTTTTATACTTGAACATCTAAATGAATGCTTATGTCTATTTAACCGACTATATTATCGATGCTGTAAAAGATGAACTTGAAAATAGTCAATCTTTTGCCGTACATTTTCAGTGGCTGAAAAACACCTCCAAGCATATAAAGCCATTCATATAATAGAACACAATCTACATAAGCTTTGAGTGGCTAATATTGTTTTAAAACATACCTGTCTAAAAGAAATACTTCAGCCGCGGTGTCCACCTTCTGATCGTGGTTTTTGCAGAGAAGCCCTCTTTCTTTTCATGGATACAAGGCCACGTTTGTCTTTCAGAAAGAAGTTCAGGTTGATGCATGCTGAGTTTACCTGATCTCACTCTCTGTCAGCTGTAGGTGGCCATGCTTCAAGTGCAAATGACGTATATATCTGCACAAAGAGGCTGCGCAGAAACACACATTTAAAGTTGTTGACAGATTTACCTGTCGTAATTGAGTTATTTGTCAGCCTGACAATTTTTAATTGGATGAACATTTTTTAGTCTTATTCCTTACCCAGAATATAAAAATACATATAAATACATTTAGATCATTTACTTTAATCATCACTATCGGAATGTAAAGAGACTTTTAACCAGCACAACAAAAAATGTTTCTGAAGACAATCACCTATTGCACCTTTAAAAGGATACTTCCACCTAAAAATAAAATTTACTTGCCACGAAGAGGTTCCAAACCTTTGAGCATCTTTCTTCTGTTGAACACTTTAAAATATCTGAAAAAAAGATATTTTAAAGAAAGCTTAAAACTCTATACAAATACTACATTTTTTTTGTGAACTATCCCTTTAAATCTGTTAATTTCATTTAAAGGAGAATGTTATACTTTGAACTTATATTAAATGCAGTTTTCCGAACTGCACATTATGTATATTAAATCCATAGTTCCAAAAGCATAAATGCAAGCATATAAGGTAAACTTTTTTTAAAATAAAAATTTGTATGTGATGTATTTAAATATTTTTGTAATCGATAATTTTCAGTCATAATGTTTTGGACATTTAAAAAACTTTACATTTAAATGTAATATCTAAGAACAAAAAAAAAACTGTTACACATAATATAATTCATATTTAATATATCAAGGTCTTTATTTATATAGCACCTTAAAAATTTGATTGTTGACTAAAGGGATTCACAGGCAGATCAAAATACAAACATAGTAAGCAGAATCGCAAGTATTCTATCCAATATGTTAAAATGATAATAAAACAAGAAAAAACAATGACATCAAAAAGATTTATACAACATTAAGCTAAAATCCACTAGTAAGCCGCGGTCACACTGGACTTTACTCCCCATAGACTTCCATTCATACGCACGCGAATGCGTCAGACCGGAAACGCAGGGTCATGTGTCGAGTTTCGCATTTCGCTGTGGTGCAAAGTTCAAGCTTGGTGAACTCTCACCTGCGAAATCGCATCACTTGACTGCGTGAGGCCAATCCAGGATCAAAACATGACCTCTCTGAACAGAAATTTAAAACATGGAGCAATCACTCGCTTTTTTTAATGTCTAATCATCTTGTTTAATCCCGCCCCTTTTCGCAGCGCCGTACGACAGAATTTCGCAAGCTCAAACTCTAGTGTGACTTCGACTTGAGCTTGGAGAAAAGGTTAGTTTAAACCAGGGATGCTCAACAGTGTTCCTGGAGATCTACCTCCTGCTTAGTTCAGCTCCAACCCTGATCAAACACACCTGGACCAATTAATTAGGACCTGAGCAGCACTTGATAATTACAGGCAGGTGTGTTTGACATGGGTTGCAACTGAAATCTGCAGGAAGGTAGATCTCCAGGAACAGCACCCCTGGTTTAAACAGATGCTGTAAAGATACCTTATGTAGGAAAAGCTGTAATCATTAAAGGTATTGTGTATATATTTACACATTTATGGTTTTAAATTAGTATAAACATTACTTATGTCTGAAGTTTTTAATTTTTAATTTTAACTCCTTGCGTTTTAAGAGCTAGGGTTACAGTCTAGGGTTACAGTTACAGTAATGCACTATATAATCTAGAATGACTTTGACTTGTCTTATTTCTACAGAGACCACAAAGACAGCTGGACAATCAAGCAGTCAAATAACAAGTTAGTGTTTTAATATGTGTTATTGGATGTAGAATTAATAAATTACCCTGTCAACAGACTTTTTGTGAAAAAATGAATATGAAATATATTTTGAAATGTTTATATTGTTTTGTGTTTGTTTGTTTGTTTGGATTCACAGATTATTCTAAGTTTATCAAAGACAACACCAGTTGGTTAAATAAAACTGTGAAGAACATTGATCAAATTCTTGATGATCTCAATGACTTGCACAGTGAATCAATTGCAAATGTGAGAGCAAAGCCAACCAAACAAGCGATGATGAGGGAACTGCTTCTCTACGTGAATTGTGAAAGCATTGCTAAAGACCTGTTTAATGCTTTGTTAAAGCATGAAAAACGTCCTATGGAGGAACTGCTCAAAGGATTATAGGAGCCCATCATCATGTCCTGTAGGGAGGTATGGAAAACAATCACTGCTGATCACCTGTATATCTGTACTTTTGCGATTTTAAAATAAAGCAGACAGAAGCTATGTTTCCATCCAAAGATGAGCAGTAAATTTATGTGCAAAACTGGAATATTATTTCAGAATAAAGCACCGTTGCCTTCCAATAAGTCAAAGAACAAAATCATCACTCCCTGATAAACTGCTGCCAAATATCAAAATGAAAAATGGAATTTGCTGTGGAAGGAGAAGGGTATTTTTTAAAATAATAAATTACTTTTACCCTGACAACAAAGATATAACTCAATTATAACTGGCAATTCTGGGAGGTAATAATACCGAACCACTTTGATGACAGACTTTGGCTAAGGGATTTTAGAATAAACAAATCAACATTTCTGGTGTTTTACAATGTATTTGGTCCATTTGTTTGTCTGTTAAAGTCGTGTCATCATGCCAATTTTTGATTCCATCAAATCAATTAATGATCTCTTAAAACAAAATCACGTGACTTGGGAATTTCCATTAAGCAGTTTTAAATGTGCTAATATAGTTGTATGGAAACATGGCTACAGAAGTGTTTATCTTTTTTCTTTTTTATTATTTTTCCCTCTGTTACAGACACATCACCGATCAGCCTCCCATATAATTGAAGAAAGTTTCAATTGCCAAAGACACATGAAGCAAAAACCTGTGCACAGCAACGGAATGCACTTGTTTGTCTTTTTTTGTTACAGGGATGCATTCATTACTGTTATGGAAAATGTAAATTTTGCCTGCATGAAATCTCATATAAAGATTCAATATATGGCAACATAACCAAATCACATATGATATACAAGTTCATGTTTGGATTTCACAGCTATAAAATGTCATATAAGCACATGCTATGTGCAACATGTATTGCAAATCAGCAGTTTATATATACCTTTTCCAACCATTAAACATGTACATACAGTATATGTTAAAATATATTAGCCACGAAGAAAGCAGAAGTAACGGGAATGAAGTTGATCAGATCTTTGATGTTAATGTAGCAGGATTACAGTATCTTACAGTATAAGCACAGGGTATGTTTTTATTGAGTTTAATAATTGGATTTCAATGTAACTAAACATCTCGGGTGCATAAAGTGGCAATCATGTTGTATTAGATTGTGCAATAGTTTGTACTTTTTCATGTTTTTTATATATACTGGTTCTCAGTTTTAAATAAATCTCAGTCTAAATTGTTCATACATGAGTAGTTTTTATTCAGTTTTGTTCCATTTGACCTTCATAATGAACAATATGTATGTTAATAAGGTCACTGGTTTGAGTCCTTGCTGAACCAGTTGGCATTTCTGTGTGGCGTTTGCATGTTCTTCCTGTGTTCGCATGGGTTTCCTTCAGGTGCTCTGGTTTCCTACACAGTCCAAAGACATGCCTATAGGTGAATTGGATGGACTAAGTTGGCCGTAGTGTGTGAATGCCAGCGTGTATGGTGTTTCTCAGTACTGGGTTGCAGCTGGAAGGGCATCCGCTGTGTATGCTGGAATAGTTGGCGGTTCATTTTGCTGTGGCGACTCCTGATAAATAAGAGACTAAGCCGAAGGAAAGCAAAAATAAATTACAATTGTTAATAATTCAAATGAACACAATTCAAATTCAGATTGATGTGGTATATTTTAAGCTCCATATAGATACTCATGAACATAAATATTGTTGGGTTCCTACGGTCATGGAATTTTGACTTGCATTGATTTAATGAAAATTTTATTTAAAGAAAAGTCATGGAATTTTAGTAGTAAAAGCATGTATGAACCCTGGAAGTGGTCTTCTTTAATGTTTCACAACAGATGTAGAGACATGCAAACTTTCCCATGTTTTTGTTTTCAATATTGTAATTGCGGGTTTAAATATTGTAATACATTTTGCAGTGTAAAATGTATACTTTGTTTTCGAATGTTCAGAGAAGATTCAAAAGTAACATCACATTTTTTTTATTGCTAAAATACAACAAACCTTTCAAACAGCAAAAAGCTCTTTTGATCATTTGGCAAAAGCTAATGTGAATGACAGTAAAATGGTATACACTGTACAAAAAACATGTTTTGCTGGCTCAAATGATAAAACTTGGTTTCTTTAGTTCGTTTTTTTTTTTCTTACATAGAAACAATCAGCTAACAAGTCTCTAATTAAAAGGAAAAAATCATTAGAATAAAATCACACTGTTCTTAAAGCAGGACTGAATTGATATTGTTTCAGTGTTTATTTCCAATGTAAATATTGATTTAATTTTAGATTAGATTAGAGATTTTAGAACAAATGCTTTTTTTGTGATCATTTTGATCTATAGGTTATAATAATAACATTATTTGAGGGTGCAAATCGCTAGAAATGTATGATAAATTTGAATGTTGTTTCAATGATAGAGTTGTTGATCTTTTAACAATTATTTAATGTTAGTTTTAGTGTAAATATTGATTTAGTTTTTTGTTGAAGTACTGCTGATTTTGTGACCATTTCACTGTAAATATCGTAGTTGAAATAGCATTATTTTAGGGTGCAAAACGCTAACATAGTTTCAAAAATAGTTTAATTGATCTATCAACATTTATCCAATGTTGATTGAAGGTCTGCTATCTCGAAAGGGAGGGGGAGTATATTTGAAAAAAAAAAAATATTGCATAAGGGTTAATAATTTTGTCTTCAACTAATATATATATATATATATATATATATATATATATATATATATATATATATATATATATATATATATATATATATATATATATATACATACATATTCCTATATATATATATATATATATATATATATATATATATATATATATATATATATATATATATATGTATACACACACACACACACACACACACACACACGCACACACACACACACACACACAGTTGAAGTCAGAATTATTAGCCCCCCTTTGAATTTTTTTCTTTTTTAAATATTTCCCAAATGATGTTTAACAGTGCAAGCAAATTTTCACAGTATGTCTGATAATATTTTTTCTTCTGGAGAAAGTCTTATTTGTTTTATTTCGGCTAGAATAAAAGCAGATTTTAATTTTTTAAACACCATTTTAAGATTTTAAAAACCAATTTAAAATTATTAGCCCCTTTAAGCTAATTTTTTTTCGATTGTCTACAGAACAAACCATCGTTATACAATAACTTGCCTAATTACCCTAACCTGCCTAGTTAACCTAATTAACCTAGTTAAGCCTTTAAATGTCACTTTAAGCTGTATAGAAGTGTCTTGAAAAATATCTAGTAAAATATTATTTACTGTCATCATGACAAAGATAAAAGAAATCTGTTATTAGAGATGAGTTATTAAAACTATTATGTTTAGAAATGTGTTGAAAAAATCTTCTCTCCGTTAAACAGAAATTGAGGGAAAAAATGAACAGGGGGGCTAATAATGGTCGTTGTTTGGGTCAGTACGATTTTTAATTGTTTTAAAATAAGCCTATCCTGCAAGACTGCATTTATTTCATCAAAGATACAGTACACATTGTAAAATAACAGTTTAAAAGTAGTTTATAATTTAATGTAATAATTTATTCCAGTGATTTTAAAGATGAATTTTCAGCTTCATTACTCCAGTCTTCAGAGTCACATGATCCTTCTTAAATCACTCTAATATTAATAATTTGTTATTATAATAATAATAATTATTATTATTAATACTATTATTAATGGTAATAGTAATAAAAGCAATAATGACTGGGGTAATAATTTCATTTGAAACTAAATACAATAAATAAATATTTAAAAAATAAGTATTTAACAAATTTTTTTTTTTTTTTTTACATTTAATAAATGCCACCTTGATGAACAGAATAATTTTCTTTAAAAAAAAGAAATGTATTTGTTTCGGGGTAATATATATATATGTTGGGGCACTACATTCTTGACTGGATGACTATCAATGCCTGATGAGGACACTATTATTTTGCACCTTGGCCATCTGGAATATATGGGACCGGCTGTCTGTTTACCCCAGGTCAAAACCAGGAGATAGGATTAGAGTGTGTCCTGTAAGGTTGCGGTGGGTGGGACACAGGGCACACCCTAAGTTGCCGAAAAATTGCAAAAATATTTCTAAACTGTTTTTGCTGTACAATAAATAAAGTAAAACATGCGGCTGATTGGCCTTCATGTCTAATCGGTTCCTAGCTCCAGTGAAACGCTCTGGGTGGAACTGACCAGCTACGGGCCCATTGCACAGTCTGTTGTAGCGTGCATCCAGAGATCTTGCATCAGTCTGAATGTCTCTTCAAAGTGAAATAAGTCATGGCACTACATTTAGGCAGGATGACTGACAAGGACAAAGAGTTCATGGACCAGTATTGGCAGAGTTGCCAGTCCATAGCACAGTCTGCATGCTGAACAATAAGGAAATGACTGCCCATGCAAGACAGGTCAATAATGTTGGAGCACTGCATTCTTGACTAGATGACTATCAATAGCTGAAGAGGACGTTATTATTGTACACCTTGGCCATCGGGAATATAGGGAACTGGCTGTCTGTTCAACCCAGGTCAAAACCAGGAGATAGGATTAGGATGTGTCCTGTAAGGTTGCGGTGGGTGGGACACAGGGTACACCCTATGTTGCCGAAAAATGGTACAATTTTTTTGAATCTGATTGGCCTTCAAGTCTGATCGGTTCCTAGCTCCGATGGAACACTCTGGGTGGAACTGACCAGCTATGGGCCCATTGCACACTCTGTTATAGCTTGCATCCAGAAATCTTGCATCAGTCTGAAGGATCAAGTTGTAAATGTACCTTCAAAGTGAAAAAAGTCATGGCACTTACATTTAGGCAGGATGACTGACAAGGACAGAGTTTATGGACCAGTATTGGCAAAGTTGCCAGTCCATAGCACAGTCTGCATGCTGAACAATAAGGAAATTACTGCCCATGTAAGACAGGGCAGAAATGTTGGGGCACTACATTCTTGACTGGATGACTATGAATAGCTGAATAGGACATTAATATTGTGCACTTTGGCCATCAGGAATTTTTGGCACCAGCTGTCTGCTCAACCCAGGTCAAAACCAGGAGATAGGATTAGGATGTGTCCTGTAAGGTTGCGGTGGGTGGGACACAGGACACACCCTATGTTGCTGAACAATGGTAAAAATATTTTTAAACAATTTTTTTTCTGTACTATGAAATAAAATAAAACATGTGGCTGATTGGCATCCATGTCTGATTGGTTCCTAGCTCGGGTAAAACACTCTGGGTGGAACTGACAAGCTATTGGCCCATTGCACATTGTCTATTAGCGTGCATCCAGAGATTGTGTAATCTAAAAATAAACAAGAACAAGAGCCAAATAAGAACCTCAGAAATAAGATATCTTGGACATATCATCTCAGTTGAAGGTCTCAAGTCAGATGATGAAAAAGTAAGAGCTATTGTAAACATGCCACAACCTGAAAACAAACAAACACTCATAAGATTTATGGGCATGGTGCAATACCTGTCCAAATTCATTCCAAATTTATCCGATATCAGTTCTCCTCTTCGAAAACTGCTTGAAGATGAAATTCAATGGCACTGGGAGGAAGAGCAACAAAAAAGCTTTACAGAAAAAAGCTTTACTTTTAGAATTTGTTAGCAAATGCACCAACACTACAATTCTTTAATGTACAGAAACCAGTCACACTTTCAGTTGATGCCAGCTTAGAAGGGATTGGAGCAGTTATTCTGCAAGACAAAAAGCCAGTGGCATATGGATCACGTGCGCTAATAGATGCTCAAAGGAATTATGCACAAATTGAAAAAGAGTTGCTTGCTATTGTCTGTGGATTTGAAAAATTTCATCAATATCTCTATGGCAAGGAAGTGGAGGTTAAAAGTGATCATAAATCATTGGAGATCATCTTTAAGAAACCACTGCACCAAGCTCCACCTAGATTGCAGCGCATGCTTTTCAGACTTCAAAGATACATCGTGAAAGTAGCTTACAAGCCAGGTAAAGAGATGCACATTGCTGATGCATTAAGTCGGACATACCTGAATGAGTGTACAGAAGATTTGCTTGGTCAACAGCTGGAGTTGTGCTGTAAAAAACAACTAACCTGTTTCAGAAGAATAACTAAATGTTTTTGGCAAAGCAATAGCTACTTATCAAGAAATGCAATTACTGTGCAAGATGACAATGAGTAGATGGCCTAAAAAAAAGTTCCAAAACAGATTCAGACATACTGGACTTTCAAAAAAGAAATAAGCTTCACTTCAGGACTTCTTTTTAAATCGGCAAAGATCATTGTTTCAAGTCTATTGAAATAAGAAATGCTAACAAAAATACATGAATCACATTTTGGAGTTTGGAGTAAAATGTAAAGAAAGAGCCAGAGATGTTCTGTATTGGCCAAACATGCACTCAAAAAATTACTTTTGCTGCTTGTTCAAACTACTTATTTAAAATGAGTTGAAACAACACAATTCTTAAGTTTTTTTTAGGAACAACTTAATTGTTTTATGTTCAATCAACTTCAATTTGTAAAAATGATTGCGTTAACTTAAACGATTTGTGTTGGGAAAACAATGTCTCACAATGTCCAGTGTGCAATGAACACAAGAACAGTAATCCAAGAGAGCCAATGATATCACATCCAATACCAGGAAGACCTTGGTCCAAAATTGGCACAGACCTGTTCCATTATAATGGTTCAAATTACTTGCTCTCTGTTGATTACTATTCTAAATTCACAGAAATCAGCAAACTGTCTGACACAACTGCTCAGAGTGTAAAAATGGCCATGAAGTCAATGTTTGCAAGACATGGAATACCGGATACGGTGGTCTCAAACAATGGTCCACAGTATGCCAGCACAGAGTTCAGCAGCTTTGCAAAAGGATGGGAATTTGAACATGTGACATCTAGCTCGGGACACTCACAGTCAAATGGACAGGCTGAGAGAGCAGTTCATTCCATAAAAATCCTGCTGAAGAAAGCTCAGTGTGGTAAAAATGATTCTTACCTTTCTTTATTGGAATACAGAAACACACTATTGGATGGTATTGGGTACTCACCAGCACAGTTATTAATGAGACGCAGGCTCAAATCCAAGATACCAACCTCAGTCACTCTGTTGACACCTGAAAACAACATACAAATTCATGATAAATTGAAACAAAGACAAGACAAGCAGAAGTCTTACTTTGACAGACAAGACTACTTGCAAATGTCCATGTTGGAGAAATAGTGAGAGTGCAACAAGGAGATGTTTGGAAACCTGCAATAATCAAAAGAAAACATAAATAACCCAGATCTCTCATTCCTTCTGTTTCAAGTCTTTCTAATTGCCCAGTCATAATAGCAGGTGAATTTAACACAGTTTTAGACCCAGATCTGCAGATACTATAAAAAAGTTCATAAGTGATCTTGGTGTTGGTGATAGTTGGTGCCTTCAGCATCCGGATATTAAAGCATTCTCATTTTTTCTCACCAGTTCATCATTCATACTCCCGCATTGACTTCTTTCTGACCAGTAATTCTTTTATATCCAGTATTTCTGAACCAATGATCCACCCAATAATCATTAGTGATCATCCTCCATTAACATTAAAACTGAAAAAAGGGTGTGGAAACTGCCCTGAGAGCGCATCGGCTACACGGTTGAGCTCACCAGGGATGTCAATGGCACACAACGATTTCAGCCACGTATGACTCCAGAAGAGCAGATGGCGAGCGAGTGTTTCAGGAGCAGATACCCCCCCATGCGGTTGATATACTCTACCGTCGCTGTGCTGTTCGTCATGACCAGCACATGCTTCCCCACTCGCACCGGAAAAAAACGGCACAAAGCGAGACAACAGCTCCAGGCAATTGATATGCGAAGCATCCTTCGAAACATCGAAACAACGACATGCTTGGACACTTGTTTTAGAGGCACTCCGGCCTGTAGAAACACAAGGTCTGACCAAGGCCTGAAGGCACGGAGTGACAGTCACTAGGTGTGTACCCGCATGCCATGCGCGTCTGGGGAGGACTTTTTACTGCCAAGCTCGACCTTCAAACGCAAACCGCAGAAACTGCCGGTCTATTGCTGCAAACCAATCCTGAGGACGGATGCACCGGAGGATGCGCCTCTGCGTGAGAATTTTGACTGACCGCTTGTAAAGGCAGCAGTTCAATACACGCTGGTTTATGATTGGACGTAACCCACCGCTCTTTTTGGGCACAATGAAGTACGTGCTGTAAAACCCACTCCTCATTTCGGCTGGAGGGACTGGCTTGATTGCATCCTTCGCCAAGAGGACAGCAATCTCCTTGTGGTAGACAGGGGGGGACACAGGGCTGACCCTGGTGAAATACATGCCCATGAACTTGGGAGGCCATTTGGCGAACTGAATCGCGTAGCCGAGTCTGATCGTGCGAATGAGCCATTGCGACAGGCTGGGCAGCGCTAACCAGCTAACAGAGCATGCGCAAGTGGCACCATAGGCACAATTGTTGACGTACCAGCAGTGGGGCAGCACAGAGTGGGAGGGCTCAGCCGGGGAGCACTGGTGTCCCGTGAAAGAGCAGGAGGAAAGATATTCATGTGGCAACAGATATGTGGCAATTGCGTGCAGGGCAGAATCAGTCTAGCCCACGGCGGTGTAGGCTCTGGCTCCGAGGAATGCAGATAACCTACACACCTTGGATGGAAGACGAGGCTGACCGCAGCAGGAAGAGGTACCACGCGGGCATAGATTGACCACAATGGCATGCTCAACCTGGGGAATCCTTTCGCACCCTCTGGCTACTCCACCATCAAGGGTGGTGAGAGTGGAAGCGCACTCAGATCAGGCAGAAAAAGGTTTCGTTCAAAACTGCGTGAGCTCACTGTGCACTTCCGGGAAGAAGGGGACGGGAGCATTAGAAGGCTTGGCCTTCTTCTTAGCCTCCACGATTCACCCATTTAGTCAGTCCAGCCGTGGGGCTGGCGGATGAACCATCTCCAGACCTACAACCGAAGCAGCCTGGGAAAGCACAGCCATCATATCTGACTCTAGATAACGCATAGGTGTTTGTATCTCGCCCTTTTTTGAAAATACTGAAAACACAATCTCATTTGAATTTAAAGCAACAGTCACCTAAAAGGCACAATTAGGATCAAAGCCTAAAAGGGGGAGTTTCAAAGAGTTATAATCAGGGCTTAAAAACTCTCAAATTAGGCTAACATAATCTCTCTCTGAGATATTAGTTAAATTATGTGCTGTAGGGTATTGACCAACACCCCCTGTATACAGTTTACACACTGCAGGTCTACAGTTCTGATGTGTTATGAGTTACTTGTTTTAAATGACAGTGAGACATGCTACATTTAGTTTTTATAGTAAAATATACCATATAATCCAGTACAAAGTAAAATAATATTTATTAATAGCCTATTGGCAGCGTATATCCGTTAAGCTTAAATAGTCTAAACATGTTTTTATTAATATTACAACAAATTACAAACTAGCCACCTTTTGATTTTATTTTGTTTCCGTATATTTTCATCAAACAAAAAATGCAATGAGTTGTATTTTGGTTTTAAATTTATTAGAAATTTAATCGCCGTTTAGGCAACACTACTTCTACATAACCTTGGCTCTGATTACGTTTTTACAGATATACTGTACTACAGATCAGTGGCGCCTGCAGCTGTACGGCTGTACGCACTGTGCGTACCTACTGTACCATGAGAGGGCGGGAATTAATGCCGCTTTTTTTTTTAAACGTTATACACTACAGCTGCTTTTCACTGGCCCACCACATTCTTACAAATATATTTTATTAAAGTAATTTTTTCATAGACTTGAATATAAATAACCATGTATAATACTAACCCGTCATCTAAAATCTTAAAATAATAAAATAGCCTATTATTTTATTAGTGGCTAGAGCTTGATTAATTTGATTGACATCCTAGGCAATGAGACCTTTACTTCGCCTGACTGAATGTGAGTTTATTGCATGCAACGCTGTATTTTAGTAGCACAAAAACTCGCTCTGATCTGGGAGAGAACTTTACCAACAGCTATATGCACTGCTAAAATACTTTTTTCCTCTGCGCATCGAATAACTACATGCTTAATATCATCGATGTCCACAATCCACAACAACATGGATTTCAACTTTTGTTTGAAAGCTTTAGTGGCACTGTGGCTGTCCAAGGTACTGTTGTTTGATTTAAATTATAGCCTATATATGCACCAATAAACAAGTCAAAGGAATGAATGAATAAGTAAAATAAATATGGATTCTTAAATGTCTATATTGTTTTTACAAAATAAAAAATAACAAAACAACAAATAATACAAGTTGGACATTTATGGGCCATGTAACATGTTTTTGTGTTTGTTTGTTTTTTTGTTCTCTGTGATCTTTAATACATGGGTGGCTACACAAAATATTTTCTAAAATGTCAAGCAGGAATTTGTCTATAGCTTTAATTATGAAGTCAATAAATTATTAAAAATAATAAAAATAAAATAATAAAAATACAAAGATAAAAAGAGCAGCATTTCGCTAAATATAATAGTCCTTTATATGCTTTATATCCTGCTATGTGTTGTTTCATATTCGTTTTTATTTCACTTGATGCATTCGTTATTTAATGTTTGAATAAAGAAATAACAGCCATCGTTTAAATGGTTATTTTACCATCAATGTATATTTTATATCATTATAATACCTTGAAATAAAAGATAGACTTTTTGGCTGAAAGACATTACCTGTTACTTTCAGTGCTGTATTTTGACATTTCACAAGGGCTTCAGCTGGTACCGGCCTCAGTTTCGCGACTTGACGTTAATGTGGCATCTACGTATCGATGTCGGTATGACAGCGAGAGCGAGATAAGGTGAAACCTCAGATTCAATGTGGGGCTGCACAGTTTCTGCAAATCTTGACTATAGGCTCATCTAAATAGTTTTTTCATTCGATTGAAATATTGCCAGACAGACAAAGTAACTTTCGTTTTGGAAGAGAGCTGCTTCAGTAATGAAAGACAGTTGGTGGAAACACACACACACGCATGCACGCGTTCACACACGCACACACACACACACACACACACACACACACACACACACACACACACACACAGAGGATACACTTATAGACCTATTCATTAATCATTTATTTAACATTAAACGCACAGTAATTATTAATTGCTAAATCACTTTTGTTTTAATCAGAGAATAAGATTATATAGCCTCTTTTAGTTATTTAGCGTAATACAGTATATAGTTATTTAGTTTAATTGGTGTAATATATAAATTATTTAGTGCTTTTTGGATTTAGGCATAGGCCGAGTATAAAACTTAATTTTACTTGTAAATGCAAAAGATTATGTGGTTTAGTTTTTTTTTTTGATGGCACTTTATTGCATGTTGAATGTTACAATTACAAAGATTTTTATTAAACAAGTGCATGGCACAAGATATTTTTGTTGGAGTAAAAATATAAAAAGTATCGTTCTCATATTCTTGCCTTATTTATCTTTAATATAAATATAAAATTGTATACAATGCAATGTGTGGTGCACCTAAGAAAAAAAGGCGCACCAAGGCAAAAAGTTAGTCTAGAGCCCTGTATTGGATAGATTAAGTGATAGATTTTGTGTGCATTTTAATAACATTGACACTACTTTTACAATTGATTAAACTATGGATGCTAACAATTACTAGATTGATTTATTGTCGGTAACTCTTTAAAACCGATAGACCTTATCGATGACCCATTAAGCATGGACATTTAATAAGTTATGCTTTGCGCTGTGAGACGCGACCCCGATTTCACACATTACATAATCAAGTGTGTGCAGTTTACCTTACCTTATGGAGTTGTGCACTCTCTTGACTTTGCATATTGGGGACACATAAAACCCTGTTATGCACAGATCTCTTTTATGTCCGCTGGTGCTGCCGTTAATCCGAGGGTCAAGTAATCAAAAAGTAGGCTACGTGACCTTTAATTATGGGTATAGCAGGTTAATAAGACCAAACAATGGTTGGGCAAACTTTACCTATTTCCTCTAAAATATTAAAGTGTTTCAAGCTATATTATCTTTTTATAGACTTGCATAGGCCTAAATACTCATCACAGCCAGACATTTATAGTTTATATAAAAACGAGCGCTTACCTCCTTTCACTGTGATCATTATGCGGATCATATTGCATATTCGGTTAATTCTTCAGTAGCCTTGTAAATAATGTATTTTATTAATGGATTGTTTATAAGGACTAAGCTATTAATTACTGTAATTCTCCGAATGGAAAATGCTTGGGTGGTTTCATAATACATCATATCATTCAAAAATTTATCTATCATGTTTATGATCTGCCCCTCATCCTTCAATATTACATACAAAAAAATGTTCTTTATGGAGACCCATCTAAAAACAATCGACAATCAATAATTCATTTAGTATAAATACAAGTTTTAATATAGCAACAACTTAAACCGAAACATACCTTTGTACATGAAAGAGCAGGTTCTCGGTAACGTTTAAGACAAGCTCATCGCATCAGAAACGACTCTCGCTTATGACGTCTGCTTCGTGTGCATTTCACCTTGTATGCGTCACCGTCGAATTTGTACACATGCTTAAAATAATGGTTTTTGTCTCCCAAATTCATATAATAAAGAGAACCATAAAATAACGTTATTAACCGTTTAACTGTAAACGTTTCTGTTCAGAACGATTAATGTTGATCTTGTTTTCGTTTCTCGTTTTTGTTCCTGCAAAATGTCATTCGTTTCCGTTCCTTGAACCGGTTCAGAGCCCTGGTTTTGATTATATATAGTTATATAGTTATAAAAATATTATCTGTGGGGCATTTTGAGCTGAAACTTCACATACCCTCTAGGGCAGGGGTGGGCAAACTCAGTCCTGAAGGGCCAGTGTCCTGCATAGTTTAGCTCCAACTCTAATCAAAAACACCTGAACTTGCTAATCAGTGTCTTCAAGATCACTAGAAATCTATAAGCAGGTGTGTTTGATTAGAGTTGGAGCTAAACTGTGCAGGACACCGGTCCTTCAGGACCGAGTTTGCCCACCCCTGCTCTAGGGACATAATAGGTTCCCTTTAAGTGTGTCACAACACACTTAGGACTGGACACAGGAGGGGTATATATAAACAAGTATTTATTCACAAAGTCATTAAATCAAGTTAGGATGGAATTCAGAGTGAGTTCGTTGTAAACAAGGAAGTGCTTTAGCAGCATGGAGTTCGTTGCAGACACACAACACACTTAACTTATCCGTGGAGATGATAAACACTGAATGCATTGGAACACAGAGACTAAGGAAACACATGAGGGAATCGAGGAGATGCTGGAGTAGGAGAAATGCTGGGGATGGATCAGGTGACTCTCATGAATGTGATGATCAGGACTGACAGAGGTAGAATGAGCGGAGGTGCATTATATAGTGTGTGTGTGTGTGGGTCTATGCACAGGTGGTGCTGATCAGTAATCAGGAGAGTGAGAGCGAGTGCAAGTGGGTTCAGGTGGATCTGTTGGATCCAGCGACTGCCTGACATTACCCCCTCATCCAGGGACAGCTCCTGACGCCCTTACATGACGCCGGGGTCTTTCGCAACTTCGGTAGGTTCGGTGGAATTCCAAGTGTGATAGAACCAGTACATCGGCTTTGGGTACCCAGGATCTTTCCTCTGGACCATACCCCTCCCAATCAATCAGATACTCAAGCTGGTTGGCCTTCCCTGACTGTGTACACCGAATTCGGTTCCAGGATGATGGGAGGAGGGGGCACCGTATCAGCTTTAGGGGGCTCTGTAGTGGGAGAGAAACAAGACTTTAGTAGTGAGCCGTGGAACATGGGGTGAATTCTGTACCTGGGTGGAAGTTGGAGCTGATACATGACGTCGTTGATCTGCCTCAAGATCTTAAAGGGACCAATATAGCGGGGACTCGCTTTCGGCAGGGGAGACGGAGTCAAAGATCTCGCGTGGACAGCCACACCCGATCTCCCGTATATGGGTATATGGATGCGTTGGATCTTTGGGCATCTGCGAACCTCTAGTTCCATCTCACCGCTTGTTAGAGTTGGATATGAGCTGATATGAGTTGAGTCCCATTCGCTCACCCGGAACCAGTAGTCCACAGCTAAAACCTCAGGGGTGGTTGCTAACCGAGCATGCACTGGAATGGTGTTAATCCGGTTGACTCTTGATGGAGGGAGTTCTGTGCATACTCGGCCCAGGGGAGGAGCTGGCTCCAGCTGAACTGGTCCTCTTGGCAGTATGACCGGAGGTAGTGTTCGAGTTCCTGGATCTTACGCTCAGCCTAGCCATTTGTCTGGGGGTGGTAACCTGGGGAAAGTTTGACAGACACAACAAGGAGTTTAAAGAATGCCTTCCAGACATGGGAGATGAATTGAGGACTCCGGTCTCCTAGGGAATCCCAAAGTTTTTAAACACATGATGGAACAGTCTTTCGGCTGTGTCAAATACGGTGGGTAGACCCTTGAGAGGAATTAAATGACATGTCTTTGAGAAGCGATCTACCACCACCAGGACAAATGTATTACCATCAGAGTTAGGAAGGTCAGTGACGAAATCCACCCCTATATGGGACCAGGGCCTCCAGGGAACAGGAAGGGGCATTCGTTTTCCTGAGGGAAGATGGTGGGGAGTGTTAGACATGGCACAGACTTAGCATTCTCAAACGTACCTGTTGACATCACCGATCATACTAGGCCACCAGTATCAATCTTGGATGAGCGAGAGGATCCTCCTGATGCCTGGGTGTCCAGAGCCCGGATTTCTGTGTGTCATGCCCAGAAGGTTTTCCCTGATGGTAGAGGGTACATAAGTTTTACCTTCTGGGCATTCCGATGGAGGGGGTTTCTGTAGAATGGCGACACGGATCTCCTTTTCCAAGGTCCATCTGATAGGACTGACGATTAGAGCTGGAAGGATAATATGTTCAGGTTCTGTTGGACCATTGGGAGCATGAACTTGGAAAAAGTGCATTAACCTTGCCATTCTTAGAACCAGGTCTGTACGTAATGAAGTAGTTTAAGCGGGTTAAGAACAGGACCCATCTGGCCTGGCGTGGATTCAACCTCTTAGCTTCTCGTAGGTACTGTAGATTTTTGTGATCAGTTATCACAGTGAATAGGTGTTAGGCTCCCTCCAGCCAGTGTCGCCACTCTTCCAAAGCCAGCTTGATGGATAATAGCTCTTGGTTTCCGAAGTCATAATTTTCCTTCACTGGAGACAATTTCTTTAAGTAATAGGTGCAAGGGTGGAAGTGTGGAGGCTCACCTGACAGCTGAGAAAGAACGGTCCCTACTCCTGTGGCAGAGGCATCCACCTCTACAATAAAGGGGCACTGTGGATCTGGATGTTGCAGGAGAGGGGCTGAACTGAAAGTAACCTTTAACTTCTCAAAGGCTTTGTGGGCAGATTGATTCCATACTAGGGACTTATGTTGACCACAAAGGAGGGAGGTCAAAGGAGCAGAAAGATTGCTGTAGTTCTGGATAAATCTTCAATAGAGTTTGCGAAGCCCAGCAAACTTTGCAGATCCTTCACTAAGTGGGGTTGTTCACATTCTCTGATGGCCTTTACCTTCCCCTAGTCCAGTGGTCGGGAACCTATGGCTCGTGAGCCACCTGTGGCTCTTGACCAAAAATAGGTGGCTCTTCAGCTGTCTCCCTTCAATAAAATTCTAGTTTAAAAAATGATAATCGTCCCTAGTAATCAGTTTCCTATTGAAAATACATTTACAATTCTCTCGTTATTGTAATTTTATTTTGAAGGAAAAAGAATAAAAACTCAACGTTTTAAACAATGCGTGTGTGCGGCGCAGTGAATAAACCAACTTACGTTTCTATCGTAACCGCGCGAGTGCGCACGTAAATTCAAACAACGTTCATGAGTGGTGATGATGGCAAAAAGAAATTCGGAGGAACATCAAAATGAGTGGGCAGAAGTTATTGACGGCTCTGCTGCTCTGCCCTGTCTGATCTGCACCAAACGCATTTCCTCTTGTAAAACATCAAATGTTAAGAGACATTTTAAAACCATGCAGCTTTTGCGGCAAAGAACCAGAAGAAAGAAGGCGTGTGAGGAGCTCCAGCTTAAACTGCAAACCAGACAAAAACAGCAGAGGCAGGATGGGAGTTTGGACAGGGGCATGTGGGAATTTGAGTGCTGCGAGGTCATTGGAGCTTGCAAGGCAAAGAAAACCTTTCACAAACGGCGAATACTGTAAGTCGTGCATGCGAAGTACGGCAAATGAACTGTTCGTGGCAGTGCTTAATCTGAGCCTTAATTTGAATCTTGTTCCGAGAAATGTCAGATATTGGTGTATTGCGTTCCGGTATTTATTTTAATTGATCTGGCATTAACTCGTGCATGGTGAATACCTGTGTGTGTGACATCCAATGACTCAGTTTGTCAAGCGGGTACATGGACTGGTCTTGAACGATTCTTTTATTTGTCTCGTGAACGATGAGTCATCTCAGGGAGTGATTCGTTCATTCGCGTATGCGCTCATTTGTGCCGGTGGAGGAGAAGATTTTTTCGAGTTTTCTATCAGGTTTGAATCATTCATTCTTTACATGAGAGACAGAAGCCAATCATATGCATTTAGAGCCGAAAAAAGATTTGATCTGTTCATTTCTTGAGTCCTCGGTTTCGAGTCATCTCTTTACATACTAGTACTAGTATACTAGTAACTCTATAGTTATAACTGTACTAGTAAAAGCTAATACATGATGAATGGATGACTCAGAAAGTCGTGTGATCAACGTTTAGGCTAGTTGTAGATGTGTTTGGAAGCATCTTGTAACATTTTAATGTTATTTTCACAAATTGAATGAAATGACTCGGGAAAAAAAGATTCGTTCATCTCGATGAACGAGACTCAAAGGTCAGAGTCAGTAAAATGATCCGAACTTCCCATGAGTCCGAGTGAAAAACAGCGGGCAAAGCTGTGTCGAGTGTGTGTGCGCGGCTGCTCGCACACACATAAAGGTAGTCACTTTTGACCAATCAGCTTTCTTATGTTTACAATCATGCTCATTGGTTGGTGATTATTGGTGCAGTGAGGAGCGAAAATAAATAATGGCATAGTGGCTTACCTAAATAACATCTGTATTTTCAAAATGCCAAAGGCAGTCAAGCTGTATTTATATTTTTTAAACCACGAGGAAATCTGATAATGAGCTGGATCAAGAGAAGATGAATCTGCGCGAATGGATCAGGAGACAGCAGCAAAACGATCTCAAGTCAGCCAGAAAACATGACGGAAGAGGTAACTGGGCTCATCTGGAAGTTTAGACTGAGTGAGTGATTTTAGCTTGGCACATAATAGTGAAGTGAACTGAGTGTCAGTTGTGTTAGTAAACTGAATAGTGATGTTTCATGCTTATTTCGCTATAACCGCTGAGTAAGGTCAGAATCCGGTGTCCTGACATTTTATACTACCCATCAGATTATGCTACCGACAAATATATATATATTAGAGATAGATAGATATAGATATATAATGTGGCTCTTTAAAAAATGCATTTGCCAAAAAAACCCCAGAAATGGCTCTTTGCTGAAAAAAGGTTCCCGACATCTGCCCTAGTCCATCTGGATGCCTTCAGTGGAGATGATATAGCCCAAAAACTGCATAGAGGTTTTATGGAACTCACAATTTTTATGCTTTAGGAAAAGCTGATGTTGTCTCAGAACTTGGGAGTATCTTAGTGATGTGGTGACGATGTTCTGTCAGATTCTGGGAGTAAATGAGAATGTCGACGATGTATACAATTACAAACTTATGGAGGAAATCTCAGAATACTTCTTTCTTGAAGGTTTGGAAGATGGCAGGTTAGATGGAAAGGCCACAGGGCATTACCCGGTACTCGTAGTGGCCAGCAGGTGTTATGAAGGTTGTCTTCCATTCATCTCCAGCTCGAGTACGCACAAGATTGTATGCACTCCTCAAATCCAACTTACTGAAAATGTGGCCTCTGCGAGTTGAGAATTCACTGCTCGGTAGTCAGTGCCTCCAGGCCTCCATCCTTCTTACCCACGAAAAAAAGCTCAAAGCGGCCGTTGAGGTGGAGGGTTGGATAAATCCTTGATGGAGCACCTGAGACACATAATCCTCCAACGGCTTGCGCTCCGGCATGGACAACGGGTAGATCTTTCCTTCTGGTAGTTTAGCACCAGGCAGCAGGTTGATGGCCCATGGCCGATATGGTGGTAACTTGGTGGCTGCCTGCTTACTGAACACATCTTGGAACGTAGCATACTCAGGTGGGACCTTCTGGGGAATGGAGACTTTGGGACTTTCAATACTCGTAGTGGCTACTGGGAGTGGTATCACTGAAGAAACGGGGGGTTTCACGGAAATCATACAGCTGTCAAGACATTCATTACTCCACTGTAATATTTTGCTGCGGTCCCACCTTATTTTCGGGAGGAATCTATTTGCATGGGTTCTGGTACTAGAGGGCAGGCAGCACTGGAAGCAAACTGGTGAGTGGTTTCGGGGTTGTGACAGGCGGCTAGTCGTTGGGTGGTCCATTGAAGGATATTTTCTAATCCGATGGTATCATTATATATCACCATAGTAGACCTGAGGTTGGCATTTAACCCTTGTCAAAAAGCACCAACGAGGGCTGTCTCATTCCATCCACTAGCCCCTGCCAGTGTGCGGAATTGAATTGTGTATTCTGAGATGGAGGAGCTTCCTTGTCGTAGACTAAACAGCTGAGCAGTAAACTGTGCATTCGAATTAATTATGACTCTTTTGGAATTCCATATTGCTTTTGCCCATAGCAGAGCATTTTTCAGTTAGTATGGAAATAAGAAATGCTACCTGAGATCTCTCAGTGGGGAATTGGCTCGGTATATATATTGGCTATCGATGTACTGGTTAACTTGAAGTAAGAAACCGCTATACTCAGCTGCTTCTATTTTTCTTTAAATAACAAGTTTATGATGTAAGGGAGTGGACAGTATGTTTTTCACTATTGAATTAAAGGCTTTTGAAACAAAATATATTGTTGTTTTTTGTCCTGGTTGTGGATCTGTCTGTTTCTCTTGTATGTGTGTGTGTGGATGTGGGTGTGTTTGTTTGGGTGTATCTTCACCGCGTGGCTGTGTGTGTTTACATTCGTCAGCTGAGCGATCACGTGTCTTGCTGCTGCTCAGTCTCACTCAGCTGTTATCTATTAACCACAGGTGCTGCGCGTTACTGCGCGCCTTTATATGTTCAGTGTTTGTATATCGTGTTTTTCAGTTCGTTGTTTCACGTCTGTGTCTGTTTCCTGTTAGGCAGCTCTCGCTGAATCCGCTGGTGGTGAGTCATCATAGAGTCTGTTGGCTCTGGACTTTTCAAGCACGGCTTGTTTCATTGATGTTGTTTTAGCTGCTTTCACTGATGACACCCATAAGAGATTCACGTTGTTTGCTGCTCTGAAGAATTATTACCGCTGTTAAGCGTTGTCGACTTCCTTGAGAGATGCACCATTGCTCTACCCCTTCCCTCGATATCTGGTGGGATATCAGTGAGAGACTTCACACTGGATCTGTTGCTCTGAAGAACTATTACCACTGTTTAGCGTTTCAATTTCCTTGAGAGAAGCACCATTGCTCTACCCTATCCTTTGAGATTTGGTGAGATCTATACCAGTTGTTATTCCGGTTATCCCTGTTAAAAAATCATCTTGCATTCACTTGCATTTGGGTCTACTGTGTATTTGTGACAGATTTTATGTTTCAAACTATAATAGATGAGAAGAGAAATGAAAACATATTTAAAAATATATAACATATATAAAACATATAATCCTGTGAAAAAAGAACAAATCATTTTCTCCCGGTTATTTTCAGCAAATTAGTTTGTCCTTTCACAAAATTAATTAAATAAAGTAATTTCTGCATGCATTCCTAACATTACATTCAATTTAATACATTTCAAACATATTGCCAGTACTGGGCTGCAGCTGGAAGGGCATCCGCTGCATAAAATGTATGCCAATAGTTGGTGGTTCATTCTGCTGTGGCGACCCCTGATAAATAAGGGACTAAGCAGTAGGAAAATGAATGAATGAACTTAAAACATTACAATTAAATGTTACTCAAACAGTTAATGTCAAATCCCACACTAAAGTAAAATTTATATTATTGAATATAAATAATATTTAATAAATATTTATGCTTTACATATGCTACAATAAATATGTCTGAATGCTGCAATGAATGTTCATCTGAATTTTACTGAACTGTGTAAAAATCATAAAGATTATATTTGTTACACTTTACAATTACAGTGTGTTCTGCAGCACTAAGAAGTATGTGCTGTTTACTGTTGTACAAAATAAAAAGTTACATATTAATAACATATTAAACATCAAAACCAGTCAGAATTATTAGCCCATTTATTTTTTTCCCCCAATTTCTGTTTCTGAAGATTTCTTAACATAATAGTTTTAATAACTCATTTCTAATAACTGATTTTTTTTTTTATCTTTGCCATGATGACAGTAAATAATATTTTACTAGATATTTTTCAAGACACTTCTATACAGCTTAAAGTGACATTTAAAGGCTTAACTAGGTTAATTAGGTTAACTAGGCAGGATATGGTAATTAGGCAAGTTATGGTATAATGATGGGTTGTTCTGTAGACTATCCAAAAAATATATATAGATTAAAGGGGCTAATAATTTTGACCTTAAAATGTTTTTTAAAAAATTAAAAACTACTTTTATGTCAGCCAAAATAAAACAAATAAGACTTTCTCCAGAAGAAAATATATTATCAGATCTACTGTGAAAATTTCCTTGCTCTGTCAAACATAATTTGGGAAATATTTAAAAAAGAAAAAAGATTCAAAGGGGGGCTAATAATTCTGACTTCAAATGTGTATATATTATGAACACTACAGTTTACACTAGAAAGTAACAACATAATAACATTGTAATTTACCTAATTTATTAACTATACACATGTAGCTGGGGGCAGCACGGTGGCACAGTGGGTAGCACAATCGCCTCACAGCAAGAAGGTCGCTGGTTCGAGTCCCGGCTGGGTCAGTTGGCATTTCTGTGTGGAATTTGCATGTTCTCCCCGTGTTTGTGTGGGTTTCCTCAGTTTCCCCCACAGTCCAAAGACATACGCTAATAGGTGAATTGGGTAAGCTAAATTGTCCGTAGTATATGTGTGTGAATGAGTGTGTATGGATGTTTGTCAGTGATGGGTTGCAGCTGGAAGGGCATCCGCTGCATAAAACATATGCTGGATAAGTTGGTGGTTCATTCCGCTGTGGCGACCCCAGATTAATAAAGGGACTAAGCCAAAAAGAAAATGAATGAATGAATGAATGACATGTAGCTGGGCAGCAAGGTGGCCCAGTGGTTAGCACTGCTGCTTCACAGCAAGAAGGTCGCTAGTTTGAGTTCAGGCTGGGCCAGTTGGCATTTCTGTGTTGAGTTTGCATGTTCTCCCTGTGTTGGTGCGGGTTTCCTCCAGGTGCTCCGGTTTCACCCACAGTCCAAAGATATGCACTATAGGTGAAAAGGATGAACTAAATTGGCAGTAGTGTATGAGTAAGTGTAAATGCGAAAGTGTATGGGTGTTTCCCAGTACTGGCTTGCAGCTGGAAGGGCATCTGCAGCATAAAACATAGGCCGGAATAGTTGGCGGTTCATTCTGCTGTGGTGACCCCCTTGATAATCAGGGACTAAGCCGAAGGAAAAAGAATGAATAACCGTGTAGCCTTTATTGTTATGCAAAATGCAGTGTATTTACAATAAAAAAGCTAAATGAGGAGATTAGAAATATTTAATAAATCACAAGCAAAATTAACATCTTTTCTGCTGCATTTGACATAGCTTCAAACTTTTAAAGAAACTGAAACTTTAATATAAATGAATTATCCGAAATTAATTTTGTGATTTAAGAAAACTTTCTTTTATTAAAAAAGAATAAAAGAAAGAAAGAAAAAAAAGATTCGAATAAATGTAAAATCATCCAAGATCATGGGCCCCCAGCACTGTTTAATACTTTTAACAGTAAAATAAAAGTGATAAATAATGTGCTAACCTTTACAACGTTCAGTACGACCTATGTCTACTAATACTAATTAAAATAATAGCTTTATAACCTTGTTTCTGCATGCCTAATTACACGAGGTTTCTGAAAGTCTCAGATACTTAACACGGTTACCATGGTATTGTTTTTATTTCGTTTGTTCTTTTTGACGAATATCAACAACAGGCAGCTTTGTTTAAGCAGGTTTCACTCAGTAACGCACAGCGCTGAATTTTTAATTATCTGGCAACTTCAAGAGTCAGCTGACCCGTGGATCACAGCGAAAAGACAGCACATAGCATACCGCAGCTCTCGTAGAGTACCAACGACTTTGTTGTTAATTGTTGTATATTTTAATCAGCTATCATGAGTAGCACGCAATCTAGCACACGATTTAGCGACGAAAACTACAAAAACTGGTTGAAAACAGCCGAAAGTCTTTATATACTGAGGAATCGCATCCAGAACTTCATTGAAAAGGAAACCGAAACTTACCACAGCTCTCTTAGAAATAAACCGGAGCTCAATGGAAAGACTTGCCATCAAAACTGCAATGATAAGAACATTATTCGGAAGGTGAAGTGCAAACAGTCGAATTAGCTTTCATGTTAAACCGTATCATTGCCTGTGTTTTCAAAAAGGATATCGCTGTTTCGATGGCTATCTATCTGTCTGTCTGTGGCAAAGTATCTACCTATCTATCTATATATCTATCTATCTATCTGTCTATCTGTCTGTCTGTCTGTCTGTCTGTCTGTCTGTCCGTCCGTCCGTCCGTCCGTCCGTCCGTCCGTCCGTCTAGAATATATCTGTGTCTCTCTGTCTGTAGCAAAGAATATCTATCTATCTATCTATCTATCTATCTATCTATCTATCTATCTATCTATCTATCTATCTATCTGTCTGTCTGTCTGTCTGTCTGTCTGTCTGTCTGTCTGTCTGTCTGTCTGTCTGTCTGTGGCAAAGAATATATCTGTCTGTCTCTCTGTCTGTAGCGAATCTCTATCTATTTGTCTGTCTGTGGCAAACTATCTATCTATCTATCTATCTATCTATCTATCTATCTATCTATCTATCTATCTATCTATCTATCTATCTATCTATCTGTCTATCTGTCTGTCTGTCTGTCTGTCTGTGGAAAAGAAAACGACAATATAAAGCTATAGAAAGACAATGTGAATTTGGAAATTGTGCTTATTTCACTACCCGTAGTCTCTCTGCCAGTCGTGTGAATACTGGATGAATGAAATTTTGGCCAATCACAATGGGAAATATGGTATACACTGGGACAACTGTAAACCACATCTATGGTCCACAAGGAAGTGGGAAGTTGCCAAGGTAAGTCATTTTCATGAATATTGAATAAGCCAATTATTATGGTGCAGCCTCTTGAGTGTTGTCTGTTGCGTATGGACAGGGTTACATTTAGATAAATTATGTCAGTAAAAAAATAACTTTGTTGTTGATTTAACTTTGTCTCACATGCTTCTTTTAACAGGCTTACATGCCACGTGGGCACAGAGACCATTGTGAGTTTTACCACTTTGATGTCGCTGCCATTCTAAACTTCATGAACTTCTGTAAACATTTCAGTAAAATTCAAGGGATGCATGTGAGGAATGTAAGTAACTTGAAATGCAAATATGCATTTTTTGGAAATCTAATTTTCAATTATACATCATTTATTCATCATACATCATTTTGCATTTTTTCCTTTTTAACAATTAAGGTAATAACTGTACGGAACAATGTGATGCACTCCCCTGACTTAAAAATGAGCAATGAGGACATGAAAAAGCATCATAACACCATTCTACAGCTGGCCAATATGCTTCAACCTCAGGTCCCAGAACTGAAAGGCTTGGAAGAGGAGATAAAACAGGTAGATGGAAAATTAATAGTAATAATAATATTAATAATAATAACATACTTGGTGATGTTTTATTTTACAGTCTCCATGATACACATTCATACAGTTAGTAAATTATGCATAATTAAATGCAATTTACCCTAATCCCAAAGTTTTTTTTATTAATAATAAAACACTCAGTACTTAAATGTATCATTATCAATTACAAATTTTCTTTCTTTCTTTCTTTCTTTCTTTCTTTCTTTCTTTCTTTCTTTTTCTTTCTTTCTTTCTTTCTTTCTTTCTTTCTTTCTTTCTTTCTTTCTTTTATTCTTTCTTTCTCTCTCTCTCTCTCTCTCTCTCTCTCTAACTTTCTTTCTTTCTTTCTTTCTTTCTTTCTTTCTTTCTTCTTTCTTTCTTTCTTTCTTTCTTTCGCTTAAAGTATAATAACACCTTGGACCAGAATTTCAATAAACCTCTATGTGAAGTAGATGGCCAGCAGATAAACATCCATACCCGGGAACTTCTGGACCGTGAGAACCAAGCCTTGAAAGACAAGATTAAAGACATTATCTCATGCTTTGAGGGGGACCAAGATGAAAATATCAATGTAAAGTAGTAATACAAAAGAAAATGTCTACAATTAACTTTTAAGCAACTGAACCGTATCCTGTTTGTTTTACAACCATGTTTTTATGTGTTTAGGACAAACTACTGGAGTTTAAGCATATCATGGACTTCCTGGACCAAAACAAAGATCTCCTGGAGAACCTGGGTCCTGAGGTCAACAAACTTAAGAGATACAAACAAAAGTAGATGAACACGAGGAACAGATCAGCACCCTGAAAGTCAGAGTGGATCAACTGGAAAAGGTGAAACAAGGTACGAATAAGTGGGAAATTGTCATATGTATTTTTTATTTTAGCAATATTTTGTTTTTACTCAATGTTTAATTAAGTTCTATTCATAGCTAAATAACAATAATACAATTATTTCAAAAATAATATACCTCAAATAACTATACTTGTATGAAAAAAAGATTAAACATATTTAATTGTAAATAAAATTTTACATGATTACAAAGATCACTTTTTACATGGACTTAGGTGTGTTAATGGCAGGGCTTTTCACACTTGAAATCCTTTTCGATCTTGAAATGCCATTAAAAACGAATTGGAGGTTAAAGGAAGAGCTGTGCGATTAATCACATCGCAATCGCAATGCGAAATTTAATTTCCCCCGCTCAGAGCAAATGCGTTACTGCCGGCTGTGTGTGATAGTCTTACTAGCCAATTGAGTGAATTGATCAGAATTGCAACCAAACTATGCTGAACGCCCACAATAAAGAAACAAACAAAAAAACAATAAACAGGAAAGTGCTTGCGTATGTGATGATAGCATTTGCATTAATAGATTAATTAATATCTAAGAAAAATAGGACATCAGTAATATGGGTGTATTTTGGTTTTAAAGTCACAGACACCAAAAAAAAAAAACTGTTAATTTGTAAGAATTGTTGCCATAGCATGAGGAAATACAACAACCAGCACCTAAAAAAGCACCACAGGCAGCTATATGAGGAGTGTCTTGCTAAAAAGTCAACTGAAAGTATTGCCAGTGACGCTCAATCTAGTAGCAAGCAACATCAAAGTATAACTTCAGATTTGTCTCAGCCATGTTAGTTTGCTGAGTGTTCTGTATTATAATTATTATTATTTGTTTTATAATAAGCTACACTATCTCCCTAATTTTAGTTCAACTTGTTTACAGAAAGGTAAGGTCATTTTATTTGTGTTTACTGTTTGCTCTAGAGAAAAATGAGTGTTCATTTCTAAATATTTAAAAAACTATTTGAATAAATGTTTAAGTTAATATGTTTTCAGTTCCTTTTATTAACTAACACTCACTGCATTTTAGCAGTAAGAAGTTGCAATATAGATTATTGAGCTGAAGCTTGATTACAAAATTAAAATCGCGAATCAAATCGAAATCGCAATACAGTGCATCAGGAAATTATTCATAGCGCTTCACTTTTTTCACATTTTTTATGTTACAGCCTTATTCCAAAATGGATTAAATTCATTTATTTCCTCAAAACTCAACACGCAAATAGCCCATAATGACAATGTGAAAAAAGTTTTTTTTAAATTGTTGCAAATGTATTAAAAATAAAAAAACCTGAAAAATCACATGTACATAAGTATTCACAACCTTTGCCGTGAAGCTCTAAATTAAGCTCAGGTACATTCTGTTTCCACTGATCATTCCTGAGATGTTTCAGCAGCTTAATTGGAGTTCACCTGTGGAAAATTTGGTTGATTAGACATGATTTGAACAGGCATACACCTGTCTATATAAGGTCCCAGGGTTGACAGTGCATGTCAAAGCACAAACGAAGCATGAAGACAAAGGAAGCATGAAGACAAAGGAATTGTCTGTAGAGCTCCGAGACAGGATTTTCTCGAGGCACGTGGCTGGGGAAGGTTACAGAAAAATTTCTGCTGCTCTGAAAGTTCCAATGAGCACAGTGGCCTTCATCATCCGTAAGTGGAAGATGTTTGGAACCACCAGGACTCTTCCTAGAGCTGGCCGGCCCTCTAAGCTGAGTGATCGGGGGAGAAGGGCCTTAGTCAGGGAGGTGATCAATAACCCGATGGTCACTCGGTCTGAGCTCCAGCGTTCTTCTGTGGAGAGAGGAGAAGCTTACAGAAGGACAACCATCTGTGCAGCAATCCACCAATCAGGCCTGTATGGTAGAGTGGCCAGATGGAAGCCACTCCCTGCCTGGAATTTGCCAAAATATGGAGTGGCTTCACAACAACTCAGTGAATGTCCTTGAGTGGGCCAGCCAGAGCCCAGACCTAAATCCTATTGAACATCTCTGAAGAGATCTGAAAATGGCTGTAATATATATTATATATTATACGGATTTAATATATTAAACAGATTAATTAGGTTTATTTTACTTGGATATCTAAACACATGTTAATAAACTAAAAGAGTATGACATGTCTTATTAAAAAGTGATTTTTTAGACAGTTTACTTTTTTATGTGTACATGTATGGATCAAAGAAAATAAATTTCCAGTCTTTGTAAAACTTGTTTTGCCTTCAGATCGCTTAAAATACGTTTTAAAATCACTTGGAAAAAAGTCAATACAAATTTGTATTACCGCTTATTACCAGCAGCTGTTGCGGTTGCTAGGTGACTAGATCTGTCCTTTGTAGGCTAGATCATCTAATTTCAAAATGCTCGGTTCGGCTTGTGTGGACTTCGAAGGATGCAGTCTCTGAAATGAGACACAACTTATGAAAGTCAATGGTTAGAGGTTTCCAGGTTAAAGGTTATTTTTTTGAAATATCTTCTTTTGTGTTCTGCAGAAGAAAGAAATTCATAAAGGTTTTTTTTATGAAGTACAGAATACATTTTTTTGTGTGAACTATAACTTTAAGTTGCCTGTTATTTCATTGATATCTGTAAAAATTTGTATAAAGTGAATTTTATAAAGTGCTTACAAGTGCATTCAGTATTCTTAAGTATTACACAAGTATTTGTCATGGATAAATCACACAAGTTTTACTAATTTTGATTCATTTTCATTTTTGATTCATGTTCACGTTTATATGAGAGTGTACTACAATATTAATTCCATTTAATTGCATTGCTCTTCCACCCACAGATCCATTGCTTCCTGTCATCCCACCTAGATATAAGAATCATCTTTTTGAGTATTGTCGTGCAAAGAAGTGGCCCGAGCCTGTTTTTACAGAAACTCAAGAAGCCCAGGGTATCAAGTGCACCATTTAACATTCAATATGCCAGTCATATGGAAACAAATAAACATGAATTGTATGATTGATAATCATAAATTCAGGTTAGATTCAACAGTTCACATCTTCTGTACAGGTTATAGGGGTAAGGTGACAGTGAATGGGCTAAGTTTCACCGGCACAAGGGTTTTTAATGACAAAAAGGCTGCCCATCAGGACGTAGCATGCATTGCTCTTGAACGGGTGAAATCACAAGAAGAAAGCACAGATGAACCATCCAGTTCTGTTATGCAGCCTGAGACGTCCTGTTCGTCTTCTTCAGGTAAAGCAGGAATTTTGTTGACTTTTTGATGCACAGTGAATAATGATGCACATTCTTGCTTTGAGATGACACTATGATCAGTGTGTCATTTTGAAATTTCAGGAATTTTCTTTGGCAAAGTAACCGTGGATCTCAATTTAGACATTGAGTCAGAAAGATGCTCTTCAGAAGAAGAAGCAAGTGAAGCAGTTTATAAGATTTTATGGGAAAGTTTTCACATCAGCGCTCCAGTACAAGGTAAATTAAACATTCACGCTTTACAATACGGTTTCATTAGTTAATGTATTTACTAACATGAACTAAGCATGAACAATACTTGTGCAGAATTTATTAATCATAGCTCAGCATTTACTAACATTTCTTGTAAAATCCTGATTCATGCTTGTTAACATTAGTTAATGCACCAAGAGTTAACATGAACTAACAATGAACAACTGTATTTTCATTAACTAACTTTAACAAATACCGTAATGAATGAGTTGTTCACTGTTTGTTCATGTTAACAAATGCAATAAATAACATTAACTAACACAACCCTATAGACCCTTTTCAGGGTTTTTCAGTAGCAGAAGTCGTCATAGTTGGGAAAACTTTGAGCAAAAAGGAAAATACAACAAATTTTTTTTTTACAATCTTATTTGCTCAAATAATAAAAGAAAATCTCAATGATAATGTTATAAAGACTTTCAGAAAAAGGAAATAAATTGTGTGAGACTGATGATGACAGACATTAAATTTACTGTCCTGTCCCATAGACGCTGCATTAGAAACACCTCGCACAAGCAGTAATTAATTTTTTGTAATTTGAAGCAAAGATGATATACTAGATACATAAATACATATAAATGATCATACGTTTTTACAAAAAATCTAAATATTAAAAACTTTCAAGGATTTAAGATGCTAATGACTGTTAAACACATCATAACAGGCTTGTTAGCTCTCTGCAACTCTCACATGGTCGCCCACTGAAGCTAAGCAGGGCTGCGCCCGGTCAGTACCTGGATGGGAGACCACATGGGAAAGCTAGGTTGCTGCCGGAAGTGGTGTTAGTGAGGCCAGCAGGGGGCGCCCAACCTGCGGTCTGTGTGGGTCCTAATGCCCCAGTATAGTGACGGGGACTCTATACTGCTCAGTGAGCGCCGTCTTTCGGATGAGACGTTAAACCGAGGTCCCGAGGTCATTAAAAATCCCAGGATGTCCTTCGAGAAAGAGTAGGGGTTTAACCCCGGCATCCTGGCCAAATCTGCCCACTGGCCTCTGTCCATCATGGCCTCCGAACCCTCCCCATATCATAATTGGCTTCATCACTCTGTCTCCTCTCCACCAATCAGCTGGTGTGTGGTGTGCGGTCTGGCGCAAAATGGCTGCCGTCGCATCATCCAGGTGGATGCTGCACACTGGCGGTGGATGATGAGATTCCCCCCAATATGTAAAGCGCTTTGAGTGTCTAGAAAAGCGCTATATAAATGTAAGGAATTATTATTATTATTATTATTGTGAAAAGGCTCCATTGTAAAGTGTTAAAGTAATTAAACATTTACTGTAAATTAAGATATAATGTAAAGACAATGTATGTTCGCATCTAAAGTGGTTCACAAAAGTATTAAAATAGTAATATATTTTTATATATTAATATTAATTAAGGTTTGTGCATTGAATGTTAAGTTTTAACCCTTTAATAGACAACAATTTCAGCTCTTCTAAAAACACATCTAAAAATTTGTATTATCGATATTTCTCGAAAACGACTCAAATTTACAATTTGCCTTATTAAAAGTTTCATCATTGCTTCATGAGATGTTACACAGATTAGGGTTGGCTGATGTTGACCAATTTAGCATCGTACGATGTCTAATGTGAAACATTGCGATGGACAATGGCATCGTCATCATAGGCAGAGGTGAATTAATTATTTATGAATAATTAATTCATTCATAACTAATTAATTATTTGTAGCCTACCATTTCAACTACAGTACCTGACCCGCATGGTCTTTGTTTTACCCATAACCAAATTATAAATAAATAAAGTTACACACAAATTACCACCTATCAATCCCTTTTTCCGCGGGACTCTGGCATGAGTACGCAGAGTGATCAGTGTCGTTATAATGATGTCGACAAACTTGGTTGGTAAAAAATGTGCACAACCAACAGTATCTGAGGGTTTCGCTAAAATTACTAAGTACAAGCGTGAAAGCAAAAGATTGAAGCACTGTACTGATGCTGTGACACGTTACCTGATGGATTCAAAAGACCGAAGAGTCATTAGATAGAGACGAGATTAATTAAATATCACGTTTAACAGCTATAGTGAGACGCCATCCAGCGATACATCCTTGATAAACTGTCCAACGTACACTGTTTTCTGGAGCTCAGACGAGTGCATGACAGTGTGTGTGTGGCTGTGTCTTTGTGTATGTGTGTGTGTGTGGCTGTGTCTGTCTGTCTGTGTGTGTGTGTGTGTGGGTGTGGTCACGTGATGTGCGTTTTCAGCGGACGGAGGGCTGTTCAGAAATGCTAGGTGAAACGCCAGTGTGGATGTGGATCATTTTCATTCTAAAATGGCATTTTAAAACTAAGACGTATTAGTGTAAACGAGGCCTGAGTGTGTATTTTTCATGAGCAGGTTTGCGACTGGGGCGGGGCGGAGGATCGGCAATGCCGGCTCAGCATCGTGATGTCTATCGGCCATCGATAATCATCAATAAATGTTTTTTTATTTACATATAGCCTAATGTAAAATTAAACTCGTATGTATTTTAGCTTTAAGTATAGGGAAGGCTGCTTTCGATTTCGGGTCACATAAACATGTTGAAAGCTCATTAAGTGGCTTTCCTTGTACACTATTCACAACAATATAGACTTTTTAACACCTTTTATGTTGTTATCATTTGAACCAAAGTTTTAATCACTTAACAAATGAGCTTAACAAGAAATCTCTGAGTGAGTTATTCATAGTGAGTCACTTAATTCATTTGTAAATGAGCTGGTTTAAACGAATCTGAATGAACAATTCAGTGACAAAGATAGAGATTTGGCGCCACCCATTGGACATTTTGGTTTCAATGTATTTTAGCCAAAAATAATGTAACATTTTTAAATATATGGAAAATCAGATTATTCAAATAAATATAAATGTAAGATTAAATATGACATCTTAGATGTGAATAGATGACATTTAATAGAGGCAGCATTTGAGTGTTGATAATGGGCTTTTGGCAAACATATGATTAAAATGTACCTTAAAATACTATACTACATGCTATGCTGTACTATTGAATATTGTAATGAATATCATCTTAAATAATTTGATAAAGAGCATGCAAATATGTCATTTACCACAGTTGTGAAATGCTGGGACAGTTTGAAAATGCACCTGAAAAGAGCTGGAAAAGTTTCTTAATGTGACATTGGTAAAGGTGTAAGAGCCTTGTGTCTTTTGAAATAACCCATCAGAGGTATAGGTCAGATTCAGGTCTTTATCCCTCAAAAACCAAAAATGTAAATAAAATTGATTAACCAATGAGATGTAATTGAATTAAATATATGAATTGGGTTCACTGAAGCGTATATATTCATTACACAAACTACTGAAAATAGTTGACCCCCAGTAGTCAGTTTGCAGAAGAATTGTGTCCTCCTGGCCTCACATACTGTACACCAGTAACCTCACGCAGCTCTGTGATTGGCCAAACTGCTTAGTTTGACTTTTCGGTGATCGTCTACTCTTCCCCGTTGATCACCCCTGACCTACTTTCTGCTGAATCTGAATTTCACGCTCTGAATTTTTGGTTTTGAACTTTAGGATATTCTGAACTTTCTGGATGTTCTGAATTTGTTCATCTTGAAAATTTGAAACTGTATTTTTACAAACTGGATATCTGCAATCTATGAATTAAAAACACAAAAAATCTGAAGTTTCAAAATACGTCTATAAAAAAATTCAGCCTTAAAAAATTCAGTTGCCTACATTTCCGATGTTCAATATTCAAGTTATGAAATTCAAATAAGAAATTCAAATTCAAAACTATTTTAACATCATATAAAAACTCAGATGTATTAAATTACAATTGTCAATAATTTAAATTGACACAATTCAAATTCAGATTTGGCATATTATTAGCTCCATAGTATAAAAGCTTTAATGGGCAAGGATAACTCCTCTGATTGTAATACCACTGATTATTGCTTTTTCACTATACATCAGCACACAAAGCATGTTTCCATCAAAAAACATTACTTACATTTTAAGTTTTACATTTTGTTTCTTTATTTATTCTTATGTATTTTCACAATAGTTTCACCACATTATCATGAATATGTTCTATGCTTTTACCATGTTTTTTATTTGTATTTTTTGAAGTATACGTAAACACGATTTTCAGAATAACACAAATAAAGCTTATTTTTTCATTCCCTTTCCAACAGGTCAGACACACAGGTCATTGATCTTGGAATATTTCAACACAAATTATTTCCAAAAACCATCAGAACACTTTGTTCAAAATGACGACAACACAACTAGCTGCAGGCTCAAACTCATTGGGCCTTTCACCTTTTATGACAAAGGTAATAACTCTTCTGCTGTTAGTCATTGGTTAAACATCACATATATTTCTTTTACTAAAGGTTGGTGTGTATTTACATTCTTATGTTCGCTGATTTTTTTGTTTTCATTTCCTCCATTTTTTTTTAGATGGCTCCACCAAGAAGAAACTTGCAGATCAACAGGCAGCTAAAGTTGCCCTGCAGCATCTGTCAGGTATCCTCAACTGTGCTCCAATACCAGAATCGGAAAAGAACTTCAAAGGAATTCTGAAGGAGTGTCTTGAGACAAGGGGTCTCAAAAGTCCCAACTATACCCCTTTGAATAATCCAGAGATTAGTGAAGAACAGGTGGCCATGAGCATCAGCCCAGACTTGACAAATTCTGCAGCATCTATTACACAGGCAGCAGAGAAAGAGCAATCAGAGCTCAAGTCTGGCAACATTTGCAAATCAGCAGAGCTTCCGTTATTTCAAGAGGCAGCTTGTATTCCTGTTTCTGTGCTGCCAGACCCTCAAGACTCCCATTCTCCAGCTGTACTGAGGAAAAAGCCCCGGATTGAGTGTCTAGGTAAAGCCTTCTTTATACTTTTATCTAGCACCCCACACAACTGTCCACAATCTGCACACACAGTTTGGAGATGCTTGTATTGTTATACATTTTTTTTAAACAAAACAGATTGGATGTAGTGTAGAGCAGTGGTCCCCAACCTTTTTATCACCGTGGACCGTGGCACCATGACAATTTTATTGCTGCCAGAGCAATACTTAATTTTTGATTGGGGTGGGGGGGTTTATGTAGATTGCTAGGTGACCGTCAACCGTTTTCTCAGAGGATGACAAGCTGACAAAACATTGCTGCAACTCTTATGCAAGTTTTATTTATGGAGAGAATTAAAAAGCACTGCAGTGTTTGTCAGACAGTCCACTGAAATGTGTATATTCCATACAAAATATTAGGCTGATCTGTCACTTCTTGTCACGTGACTCGAGGTGTGCTTGTGGCATTCTGAAGATGTTTTCAAACGCGTCGCACCACTTGTGCGTGTCATGCGGCCACCATTTTAAAAGCGAAAGCAAGGCTGCGGTGGGAAGAAACCTGGAAGTATCGCCTGGAGTCACACAGGAACAGCGTCTGCGTCTGTGTACCTGGCTGTATATTTTATTAGCAAAGAGAAAGTGACACAAATTTATAATTTCACCACTTTTTGAGTGACCCGAAGGTCCGTTCTGAAAGAATAGTGAAAATAAGGGATATCGGAACGGGAAATGGCACTAGTTAGTTAATGTTTTCTTTCCCAAACACACGTTTTAGATGCCATTTATCAAACTTAAGTTAATGAAGTGATTCTTTCAATATATTAGACTTGTCACGATTTGTGCAGTGCAGTGAACTGATGACAGCCAATCACAGTCATTTCTGTTGAGCACTGGTAAATACTATGGCTAATCAGCATTGTCTAGGAACGTGATCAACAGCACATAAATGTTAGCGGGAAATGGACGTTTTTAAAATGTCTGTACCAGGACAACACTATTACAGACAACACGAGGGTGTGCTGCAGAGGACTGCATTGCTTTATTGTTCACCAGATTACATAGGCTGAAGCAGGGAAGCGTCCCCATGGTGTTCACCTGGTGCCATGAACTGAAGCCTAGGAGGACACTTAAGTGCATTACTCTTAAAGCGATTATGATTTTGTTTGATGCCTAATATGCTTTTAATTGTTTAAATTAAACTCAACTGAATGATATTAAAGTGATGTTTACACCATATCTGCACTTTGAAATCGTGGCAACAGCTGGAGGTTTGTAGTCCACAGCATGTTGTTGCAATGTTTCTCACCGCAGGCTCGCTTTCATTTTTTAAAATGGCGGCCACATGAAATAAGCATATATGCATGCGCATGCCACGCGCCTTCATAAGAAATATCAAACATGTGGAAAAGACGCGAAATGTGAATGATCCCCCTCTATGTGAACTGACCGATCATCATTTGCGATCTCCAGCAGTTGCCCTTGTTGCACAGACATACTGGATTCACCTGATTTGTTGACAAATGGGTTTCAGATCCATTCCTTGGCAGTCCATGGGTCCTTTACTGGGCCTTTTCCCCTTCGCAAAAAAACTTTCCAAAGAATTATTGACCTTGTGCTCAAATGTAACTGAGGAAACATGGCTATTTTTCAAAATAAAGGATTTCTCAAAATAAAAGATCGTTCAAACTCAGATAATAAATAAAACAGAAATAATTAATGATTTCTTGTGTGACCCGGTACCAATTGATCGGCCCGGGGGTTGGGGACCACTGGTGTAGAGGTCTTTTCAGGTCCACTTGTATTCAAAAACCACACACACAAGCACCAAAGTTTTGCCGTGTGTCTCCAACTTGAATCATGTTTGTTAATAGTTTCTCTGGGTTAGATGTGCTTTTTCCAAATGGACCTAGTCAGACCTGATCTTATTGGCAGAGAATATAATGGCATTTGAAGGGAGAGTTAACCCAAAAATTTGATAGTTTAGCCTTCACTTGTTACAAATGTAAACATTGTTAAACACAAAAGAAAGACATTATAAAGAATATTAGAAATTGGTAGCCACTGAGTACTGTTGTTGTTGTTGTTTTTTTTTTTTTGCTTTTATGGAGGTCAGTGGCTTCTGGTTTTCAACATAATATCTTATTTTGTGTTTAACAGAAAAAACAAACCACTTCTGAAACCAGGTCAACAAATGAGTAAATTTTTAGTTCTGTATGAACTCTTGCTGTAATAATTTCAGGTGCTGTTTGCACGTTGGAGTTACATGCATTTTAAGAACTGCAGATAGAAAATAAATATAGGGTACGTTCAGAAATTCATCTTACAGATATGAGATCCATCCGAAAATCCACTCAGTTCATTATGGGGCATGTTTGTTCATGCAGGAAAGACCTTTACTTTTAAAATAAAGTTCATCCACTGTTTCTTAATGTTGGGATCACAAGAACATAAAGATTATGTTTTTTCACAACTTGGCACTGAATAATGGAAAAGGAATTATGTATAAAACAAAGATTTCTTTACTTTTCAGGAAACACTTTCTTTGGTAAAGTGACTGTAAATCTCAAAGACGTTACGTCTGACAGATGTTCTTCAAAGCAAGAAGCAGCTGAAGCAGCTTATAAAAACTTAATGGAAAGCTTTTGCATCAGTGCTCCAGCAGAAGGTAAAGTACAAAGTGTAAGATAGATATTAAAGAATTAATATAAAGCAAAGCAAATGGCATTTTGTTTTTTTTAATCTGTACCCTAGATAAAGAACATAGAAAATAGAGTAATGTTTAGTTGGTTTGGTATTTTTTGTGAGCCACATATGCAAAAGTATAAGTTCAGAACAGTATAATCTAGCTTTACTCCTTGTAACAACAGGTCAGACGTACAGATCAGTGATCATTGATCATTTCAGCAAATATGAAGTACAACAACCAACAGAAGAGTTTGTTGATGATGACAACAACACAACAATCTGCATACTGAAATTAAGCCCTTTGACTTTTTATGACAAAGGTAAGTTCATTTCTTTTTAATCATTATTTAAACACTTTCTGAATGATGTAAAATAGTTACATAAACTTACTAAAGTATTATTTGTTTGTTTCTTTGAGACTGACCATAATCGGATACAAAAATGCTGAATGCTCTAATTTGAATCAACTCAAAATTCAAACTAGTTTCGAGTCGTAACATGTGGCTGTAGCCCTAGGTCATAGTTTACCAAATATACACGTATATATGTATATATTGTACAAACCTCTAAATATGCCAAATGTAAAAAAATAAATAAATAAAAACACATTACATTTTTAAATGTAATTTAAATATTAGTAAAATATAACAGAAGTAAACGCATCATGCAGTTTTTAAATAAAGGTTTTTATTATTAAGGGAAAACAATCCAAAACTACATAGCCCTGTGTGAAAAAGTGTTTGCCCCAACCCCCCCCTCCCCTAACTTAAAACGTAACTAGCTTATCACACCTGAGTTCAATTCCTTTAGCCACACCATGGCCTGATTACTGCCACACCAGTTGACAATGAAGAAATCAATTAAATAGGACCTGTATGACAAAGTGAAGTAGACCAAAAGATCCTCAAAAATATTTTTTTACATGGGGCCACATGAGAACAAGAAAATATTATGGAGGGCTGGACCGAAAAGCTGAACTGAAGTCTGCATAACTTTAATTGTGTTTCTTTATATAAAGCAGTGCATAGCCTAGTTTTGATAAGTTGGTAGGACTGGTAAAAGTATGTTATAATTGAGCATTGAAAAAGAGAAGTGACAAAATGACATTTACTTCATAAAGTTTCCCATACCAATGGTTAACGAAATTTGAACAGTTTTTGAGTCATTATATTAGTGACTATTTTCAACCGCATTCTGCTAGATACATCATATTAGAAAATAATGATGCCTACATCTGTAGTTTAATTACATTCACACTCATTACTCATTCTATGTTTTTCAGTTTTTTTGCTTGTTCAGTAAGAAAAATCTAGCCTCTATTGGACTTTAACAAGTGCATCAAAGTCAGGTTGAAAGTCTAAGGTGGAGATGCGAAGCACAGATGATCATCAGTAAGAGAGGATCTGCACCTAGACTTGTTAAGCTTCATCAATGAGAACGTTTGTTCTCATATGTAGGTAGACCCAAAGAGAACAAACATCTTCTGTGCATGTCTCCTCATGTTTGGAAACTTCTCTTGCTTAAGAGATAAATAGACTTTCAGCAGTGGATGTGACTTAAAGTGCTCTGCCAGTACTGCATTAGACTGCAGGTCAATAAGTTCACTATGCTCAGTCTTGTGCACCTCTAATAGTGCAACAAACTGTCTGTGATTCAATGCTCGTGCCCTGATAAAGTTTACAAGTTTAGTTACAACATCAGTCACATCTTTAAATTCAAGCACTGACTTTCACAACACATACTGGTGTAAAATACCGCTTTCTGGTCTGGGTTGATTTCTGTCACTTTATCTTGCATACAATCTCAGAAAAAATGGTACAACGTTGTACCAAAGAAGGTACAAACCCTTGTCACTGGGGCAGTACCTTTTGTATGTAACAGAATTGTACCTTAAGACAAAGAAACAAATTTATACCATTGCAGTTTGTACCTTTAGGGACATGATTTGTACCATGGGAAACCAAAATGTATCATTGGTTTTTAAAAACTGCAGATACAATTTTTTCCTTCATCAAAGGTACAAATCCAATCCATGAAGGTAGCACTACAGTGACAAGACACTTAGTACCTTAACAGTGTCAAATGTGGTCCTTAAAGAACAATTTAAAGGCATTTTACTATATCCAATATGCGTCAATTTATTTTCAGTAAATATAAAACTTCAAATACATTTTTAAACAATGTTTTTAAAATAAGTTTCTTTTTGTGTAAATGCACCTTTTCCATTTACAATAAAAAATTACTTTAACATAAATCAAAAGATCTATTTTTTGCTAAATATTTCACAACACTTTTCACAAAAATGTTACAGAAACACATTCTCCCATCTACAATATAAAACATTTTTTCTCTCCAATGTTCACACAATACTTTTGTAATCACTCAAAACTTAATTTAATTTACTTAATTTTAAAATAGAAATAGAATTGTGCAAAAGTATTGTAGCGAGACAAGTGTTTGATTAGTTTTACAATACTAAAATGTCTGCATGAACACTTTGCATATGCAGGACTATTGCCAGCTCACGTGCGTAGTGGAAGGCAAACGCCAAAAGGTGCGGATATCAATAATGCTAATGTATTTATCAGAAAATACTTAGCAAATGTTTATTAAAAATGCCTTAAATGTTTAGTTTACAATACCTATAGTTTTGTTTTACTAGTTGTTTTGTATTATAGAACTTAATAATTAATGATTATGAGTTTTTTTTAAATATATGCTTTTAAATGATGATTCTTGTTTTAATATGGAAATTATTCATAAAATCACTTTACCTTTCCAGTAATAATTATTTTCATAGATATTGTAATGAAGGAGTTGTCCAACACTTAAATACCGTTTTTAATAAGAACAATTGTGTACCTTCATTTCAATTGTGCTGTAAAAAGGTACAGAACAGTATCATAAGAGGTCTTTTCTGTACCATATAAATTACAACTTTTACAAAACAGTTCCTTAAGTAACATTATATGTACCACCGTTCAGGACATATTATTACTGCAGAATCCACCAAGCACTCTTTTATAAACTCTCTGAGAATGTCTTACTGTTTTTAGCGATTTTTGTGGGATATTACAAAGCTGGTCCTGGTTGCTGCGTTGCTGGATGTGTGAAGCTTGGTAAAAACCCTTGTCACTTTTGTAGCTTACCTACCAAATCTTCAGATATCCACGTCATTTCAATATCATTCAAGTTTTTATATTTCTCTGAATAATTTGTCTCATGATGTCGACTCAAATTGTAATCTTTAAACGCAGCAATCTTGTCTCGGCAAACCAAACACACCGCTTTACCTCTTACATCAGTAAATAAATACTTAGCAGTCCATGCCCTCTTGAAAACGCTGCATTCAGCATCTATCTTTTTATCATTTTTAGTTGACATTTTGGGGGTGAAAGTTGTCTTGACAGTTGTAACCCATATGCGAAAATGTCAGTTCATTAACATGCATCACTTATGCACAACGTGTTTTGGGGATGTTTTGCTGCTTCAAGGCCTGGAAGACTTGCTGTGATAAATGGAACCTGTATGTACCAAAATATCCTAAAGGAGAATGTCCGGCCATCTGTTAGTGACCTCAAGCTGAAGCAAACTTGTATTCCACATCTGGACAATGATCCAAAGCACACCAGCAGGTTCACTTCTGAATGGCTGAAGAAAAACTAAATGAAGACTTGGTAACACTTTATAATAACTACACACTATAAATCATTTATTAAGCATTAGCAAAGAGTTAATTCATTGTCTGTTAAGCATTAACTCTACATTAATAGATGTTAGTAAACAGTTTATAACTACAGATACAAATGCTCTTGACTTATAAGCACATATATAATGTGCTTAATGATTGTATTTTCATAATTTGTTTATTATTTTTTATTACTAAAACAGGTAGTACATCATTTACAAACCAGTTATTTCAGAGAAGTTGCTGGTTTTTAAAGATTATTTAGAATGCGTAAGTAAATAATTAATAAACTATTAAATTAGCCATATATAGGTATATATATATATATATATATATATATATATATATATATATATATATATATATATATATATATATATATATATATATATATATATATATAGTATATATATATAGGCATTCAGGCATATATTAGCAGTTATTTTATATGTTAATAAATGCTTTAATAACTCATCTTCATCCAGGTTTGTGACCTAAACTAAAGTGAGGACTATTTAAAGGCTCAGTTATATTCTAAACAGGAAAAAAGAAAATAAATGACTTTATTTATTTCTATTCATTTGAAGATACACAAATGAAACTGCATTAAAGGAAAAATAAATCTTTGCAATCTTAACTAAAATAAAATTACTGTACAGTTTAAACTTCGCTAAATAACATTGAAATGTATCATAATATATTGTTCAATTATTATATTGTTGTTGTTTTATCCAATTTTATGTTACATTTTGAAACTCCTGTTATTCAGCAATGTTTAAACTTTACAGTAATTTAACTTTTTAGATAGGATTGCAAAGATGTATTGTTCAAGATGTATTTGATACTGAGCCTTTAATTATTGTTTATAAGGGAATTTAAAAGCATAAATAGTCTTCACTTTACATTAGGTCACAAAACCGGATGAAGTTGAGTTAATAAAGCATTTATTAACATACAAATTAACTACTGTATTAGTATATGCCTGAATAATAATAATATATAAATGTTGATTTGAATAGTTTATTAATTATTTACTAACTTATTCTGAATGATCTTAAAAACTCCAACTACTCTTAAATACAAATGATTTGTAAATAATGCAATACCTAATTTAGTCATGAAAAATTAATCAGTAACAAAGTATGAAAGAACAATTTTTAAGCATACTTTAAATGTGCTTATAAGTCAAGAATAGAGCATTTGTATCTGCAGTTATAAACTGCTTACTAACGTCTATTAATGTGGAGTTAATGCTTAACAGATAATGAATTTACTATTTGCTAATGCTTAATAGATGATTCATAGTGTGTAGTTATTATAAAGTGTTACCAAAGACGTTAGAGTGGCCTAGTCAAAGTTCTGACCTGAATCCTATTGCGATGCTGTGGCATGACTTTAAAAAGGCAGCTCATCCTCAAAACCCTCCAATGTGGCTGAATTTACAACAATTACAAGATTTCTCCAAAGCACTATAACACTTATTGCAAGTTATCGAAAATGCTTTACTGCAGTTGTTGCTGCTAAGGGTGGCCCAACTAGTTTTTTAGGTTTAGAAGGCAACCACTTTTTCACACAGGGCTGTGTAGATTTGGATTTAGTTTTTTTTTTCTTAACTGCAGGGTGTTTACTTTTTGTCTAAAATTAAAATCAGTTTGATGAGCTGAAACATTATACTGTAATGTGACAAACATGTAAAAAAAGAATTCAGTAAGAGGCAAACACTTTTTTTCACTGGCCACTTTATTAGGTACAAACTTTATTAGGTAGGCTTTATTAGGTACTTCTTGTTAACGCATATTTCTAATCAGCCAATCACATGGCAGCAACTCAATGCATTTAGGCATGTAGACATGGTCAAGACCATCTGCTGCAGTTCAAATCGAGCATCAAAATGGGGAAGAAAGGTGATTTGAATTACTTTGAACGTGGCATTGTTGTTGATGCCAGACGGGCTGGTCTGAGTATTTCAGAAACTGCTGCTCTACTGGGATTTTAACGCACAACCATCTCTAGGGTTTACAGAGAATGGTCTCAAAAAGAGAAAATATCCAGTGAGCGACAGTTCTGTGGATGCAAATGCCTTGTTGATGCCAGAGGTCAGGGGAGAATGGCCAGACTCGTTCAAGCTGATAGAAAGGCAACAGTAACTTAAATAACTTAAATAATAAACGTTACAACCGAGGTATGCAGAAGAGCATCTCTGAACGCAGAACACCTCCAAACTTGAGACGGATGGGCAAGATTAGCAGAAGACCACACCGGGTGCCACTCCTGTCAGCTAGAAACAGGAAAATGAGTCTACAATTCGCACAGGCTCACCAAAATTAAACAATAGAAAATTGGAAAAATGTTGCCTGGTCTGATGACTCTTGCTTTCTGTAGCGATATTCGAATGGTAGAGTCAGAATTTGGCATCAACAACATGAAAGCATGGTTCCATCCTGCTTTGTATCAACGGTACAGGCTGGTGGTGGTGGTGTTGTAATGGTGTAAGGGATATTTTCTTGGCACACTTTGGGCCCATTAGTACCCGGTACTAGTATGGTGTACCCCAGTGCTTAATTTGTGAATCGCGAGGTCCCGGAACAGATCTGGGTAACGGATCCAGCATGTTACCTGAGGATGGAGAGGTGGCGCACACAAAGTGGATAGAGGAGGGGGGGGCAGGGGTGTCGCGGACGAAGGTGAAGAGGGTTGGGGGTGTCATGGACGAAAATGAAGAGGGTTGGGGAGTCGCGGAAGAGGAATAAAACAGTCTCCTTATAAAAGCCGGCGTATCAGCGTGCTGCTACATTGAAAACATATGATTCGATTTGCGTCTTCTGATTGGTTCTCGGGATATAGCGGCTTTTGCTGTCAAAGGCAAGTTTAGTGGCTTTTGCCAACAAACTGTTATTTCTGAATGCGCTGACGCTGTGATTTGGATGATTTGAAGCAAATCTAACTTTTCACAAATATATTTTTTTATTAACTTTCTGTGTTTAGTTACTATTTGCGTACCCAAATACCCTAAGCTAATATTTCTTTCAATATTTAGATGGTTCCACCAAGAAGAAACAAGCAGATCAACAGGCAGCTAGTGTTGCTCTTAATCATCTATCAGGGATCCTCAACCGTGCTCCAGTATCAGACGATAAGACAAACTTCAAAGGTGTTTTGAAGGAGTTTCTAGAGTCACTGGGTCATAGTAATCCCATCTATGACACTAAAGAGCATAAAAGTGAAATCAGTGAAGAGCCTGGGACTAGCGGCATGACCCCAATACTTTCAAACTGTACGTTCAGCTAGGAAATTACCAATATTTCCAATCTACTTTGTCACTGAAATTCGGAAAGTAACTTTTTTTTTTTATGATTTCTTAGTATATATCAGTCAAGCATCAGTGATGGAAAACATTGAGTTGGAAAGCATCTCTACATCAATGCAGCTCCCAATATGCCAAGAGTCAGTTAATGTTTCTCCAGACAGTTCTGCAGCCTCACAGAGGAAAAAGCGCAGGATGGACTGTCCAGGTAAAGACGATGTTCTTTTTGTAAATGTGCATAGTAACATAAAAAATTATTTATTTTTTTTTTTTTGCAGTTGTATTCCTCTACTTGTATGTGTTTATGTATTTTACAGAAATAAATGAGCTGCTTCATGTATATAACCTGATGCCACCACATGTCAAGGTGGCGAACGTGAAGTGTGATCAGATTTTCAAATGTAGTGTGAAAATCAATTTGGAAGAATTTACTTGTGCTAACAAGCATGGTTATGACACCAAGAAAGAAGCCATTCGAAAAACATACCTGTTGTTTGGCTGTGCAGTATTAATTCTGGAAAATGCAGGTACATTTATTTATTTGAGTTTGTTTATAGACAGCTGTTCCTGAAAGGGATATTTTACCCAAAAACTAGTTACGTCAACGATTACTCACCCTTATGTTGTTCCAAACCCCTGAGACCTTTGTTCATCTTCAGAACACAAATTAAGATGAAATTTGAGAGGATGCTGATCCTCCATAGACAGCAATGATTCATTCAAAGTTCAAGAAGGTACAAAAAAAATGCCTCTAAACAGTCCATGTGTCTACAGTGGTTCAAACAAAAGAATTATTGTAGCTTGGTCATATTTTGACTGAACCACTGAACGCATATGGTCTGTTATGAGGATGTTTTTTGATATTTTTTTTGGACTTTAAATGAGTTGTGAATCATTGTGGTCTACCGAGGATCAGGGATTCTATCCAATATATATTTGTTTTCTGAAGACGAAGGGTCTGTAGGTGTTGACATGAAGGAGGGTGAGCAATAAATAACATCAGTTTAATTTTTGAGCCATTTAACTAATTAATAAAATAGATTTTTATGAGTGACTCTTTAACTAATACTTATTTCTTTGCCTTGAATTCAAGATGAAAAGAAAGCGATTGCTGATGTGAAGATGCGTTTTTCTCAGAATTCTCTTCCCCTCCCCCTGGAAGATGTGGAAGCTTCTGCAAAGTTGTTTTACTGCTCTCTAAAGAACATAAATTACACAGTTGACTATGACGGAGAAGGTTAGTATGTTTAATCTGATGTCACAATAACTGGTACTTGTTCAAAAGTTTGGAATACATAACAGTTTAGGAAAAATGATGAGAAATGGATCTAAATCCAGCACTTTAATTATATAACAAACATAAAGTGCTGCATTTAGATCCGTTTCTGCTTGTTTTTCTTGACTTGTGATGCAATACAAAACCCAGTGTTAGGAATACTCTGAATAGTTTTCAGAATCGGTGGATCTTTGTCCTTTTTTGTTTCTTGACTGTCTCGGGTTAAATACTGTATAGTTGCTCGTTTGTCCACAGCTTGGTGAAAGGTGGTCACATATACTGCGGTGCATTTCAAGAAGAACTATTCTATCATTCAACTAAGTTTCAAACTATCAAAAGGGATGCAGGATAGAAAATACCATTAGATCACATTCTGGATTCAGTGGATTAATTTTTATTTTTTTTAATGAAAAATACAAGGAGCTTGCGATTCAATTTGTATGTGTTCTGCAGTGGAAAAAGAAAAAATGGACTGTATCACTAGTTGTATATCATTACATACATTTCAAATTGCAGCACACAGAGTCGCAGACAGATGCAGATATTTAGTCTGTGAAATATATACAGTTACAGGAATCAGATCGCTTCTTACACAATATATACTATGTGAGTTTGTAAGTGGAAATAGGGGCTAAAAGTGTGCGGTGTGAACTATAGTAGAAGTTGATGTGTAAAAGTCTCAACACCGCTATTATGAAATCGACTCATATCTGAGGCGTTCATTGAAGGATCCTGGGTTTCAGATCTAAGAGGATCACTAGACAACTCTATACAAGAAAGAACTAAACCAATGGCATATGGCCCGTAAGTGGTACGGTACGGTTCGGTTTGGTTTGCTTTTATGTTCGTTTCCACTGTCAAAGGGTGTACCGAACCAAACCGTACCGTACCACTTTTTCGGCACCCTTTTGAAAGGGTACCAAACACGAGAAAGGGTACCAAAAGGTGGAGCTACATGCACAGCTGAACGCTGATTGGTTACAGAGATACGTCACGAGCTTGTGGAGCTAGCCAGAATCAAAACAATGGAACCGCCATGTTTTTAAATACACAGCCGAGCCATTATCGTAATACTGCAATGCATAATATAATAACAAGCCATGGTTGACCCGAGCTCAAACAAACCTTGTCGTCGTCTTGATGAACAGCCACAAAGCCAAGAAAAACAAATTCTGCAGTGTCCTGTTGTTGCTTTTCGAGGCCGTCTACAAGTGCGAGCGGTTTCACTTTGTCCAGAGAGCTCGCGATCGTGTCTATATTTGAAATAACAAACTTTTTGAGCTCATATTTTTAACGTGCGCGTGATCATTGAAGCGCTTTGATATCCGATCCATTCAGATGCAGACAAACGCGAGAGTGAAGAGCGAAAAAACAAAGGAGAAGCTTGACAAAACAGCAGCAAATGATGCTTCTGCAACCTAAAACATGAACAAACTGCCAAGTTTAACTATTATCATCACCTTTTGGACTATTATGAATTCTGAATGACAGAATTACTTTCTAACAAGAGACTACACGTGCTGCTGAAGATTACACACACAGATGAGAGGTTTGCACTGACCGTGGGCTATATTTCGTGTTGTTTTTTTTACCCAAATAAGGCCTAAATGTATGCTGTGTGTAGTTTTCGAAGACTGTAAGGGTCTGTATGTGTTCATATATGTTGCATTTATTTATTTATTTTATGTAAATGCAGACGTTACAGGCTATTTCACACTATCATTGATCTGCACTGCAGTTATAATCAAATCATGTTCATAGAAAGGTTAGTAATGAACATTCAGTCACAAGTATTTATGTGTATAAAGCTTCTGTGTTGTGAGAAATGCTTCTCATATGATATGTGAACGACCTGTACGTTGTTACTGTGACATTTCCTTGAGTAAACATGATGTCGTCTGAAACTTTCTGTCGTACACCCACGCCCACCAAAAGGGTACCCTTGGTAGTGGAAGTGCAAGCTTGATAAAGGTTACCCGTACGACCCGTACCGTACCGTATCGTACCTCTCAGTGGAAACGAGCCATTAAAGAATTAGAGACTGGCAAATGAATGGCAAATTGACCGCATACATTTATTGTCCACTACTTTTTTCCATACCTTTGAATGCTTGTGGCTGTGTTGCCTAGCAACCTTTTGCTAATGAAAACATAACTTTTTAATAGCTCTTATAAATAACATTTTCACTGTGGTGAAAAATAAGTTGATTTCTTGTTTTCTGGACAAAGTGAGGTACAAGCATGCACCTCTGTGGGTGGTCTAGTAACTTCTACACAATTATAGGCTGTTCATTCATTCATTTATTTTATTTTCGGCTTAGTCCGTTTATTTATCTGGGGTTATCACCTAAAGTGTATGTCTTTGGACCTGTGGGGGAAACCGGAGCTCCCGGAGGAAACTCACGCGAACACGGGGAGAACATGCAAAATTCACACAGAAACGCCAACTGACTCAGCCGAGGGTCGAACCAGCGACCTTCTTGCTGTGAGACGAACGTGCTACCCACTGCGCTACTGTGCAGATTATAGGCTGTATTACATAAAATGATTTTTTATGGTAATGACTTAAATATGCACTCACTATCTTTCAGTTTAGTCCCTGATTTACCAGAGTGCACCACAGTGGAATGAACCACCAATTACTCTGGCATTCTGTATGTTTTATGTGGCAGATTTATAAAATATTCAATTTATCTCATAAAGCTTGTTTATAAAACCTCAATAGAAGCTTTAAATGTAAATATAATGCAATAAAAATTGAGTTCAATATAGTCTTATGTGGGGAGTCATGGTGGTGCAGCATGATCACCTCACAGCAAGAAGGTCGCTGGGTCAGTTGACATTTCAGTATGGAGTTTGCATGTTCTCCATGTGTTCACGTGGGTTTCCTCCGGGTGCTCCAGTTTCCCCCACAGTCCAAAGACATGCGAATTGAAGGTGAATTGAATAAGTTAAATTGGCCGTAGTTTATGTGTGTGAATGCAAGAATGTATGGGTGTTTCCCAGTGTTGGGTTGTGGCTGGAAGTGCATTCCGCTGTGGCCACCCCTGATTAATAAAGGGACTAAGCTGAAAAGAAAATCAATGAATGAATGAGTCTTATGTGAATGTTACGCCTGTTTCACACCGCAAGCACAAGCAAAGTGCGAGCAGCACATGAGCATTGTCAGGATGATGTAGGCCTATAGTTATAATAACATATATACAATATAGTTATAATGATATTTATATATGATCAAACTAGTGTGCGACTTACTAAGCAAAACCAATACTGAAATTGTTTTCAGTTTGGTTATGTAGTTCGGGCCCAAATAAATATTTGCTTACATTTATTTGATTGAATAAATACAAATCTGTGGATATTATCAATGCATTTATTGGGTAAAATTACTACTTTTTACTGTCATTCAATGTGTTTTTGGTCCTTATCAATGCACTGTCACTTTAATTGAGCATGAGCAGCATGGCAAAAATAGACCCTGCGCCAAAACTATTGAGGCACTGCTGCTTCAGCGATGCTCATGCCTGCTTCTGCGTGTAGTATGAAAGCTGTAATCTGTTAACATGGACACCGAAAAAAACACGCCCTGCTCACGCTTGCGGTGTGAAACAGGCTTTATGGCCATTCTAGTAATTATACAATCCTGGTAGATCCAGTGTTAAATACAAATGGAAATAAGAGGTAAAACAAGAAACAGGTGTGCAACATAACCAGTGACCATAGAAACAAAGACGGAACCTAAATGAAATCAAAGCAACTAAAAAGGAAACAGAAGTAAGGAAAACACAGTGACTAAAGAAAACAGCAAATCATCAAAATAAATGTCACAAATGGAACAGAAATGTGACATGGGTTCAGTAACGTTTATTTTAGTCATAGTATTGCAAAAGGATGCATGTATTCAACTGATCAAAAGTGAAATAAAACGAATTTATTTTGTTAGCAAAAAAATTATTCTGCTTATTTGAGGTTAGTAGGCAACACAACTCTGATTGTTTTTGAGTTCTAAATCGCTTTCATTGTTCAATTAAAAGCATATCTTCATTACATAACAGGCTTCTATTCTGTAAGTGTGCTACAAATATATAACCTTAACTCCATACTATGGTCCTTTTTAGGGTCCTCAGAGAATGAAGCCAAGTTGAGTGCTCTCAAGGAAGCTTTAGAATCTCTATCACCACTTTTTAATTATCCTTTCCTACCTGGAGCTGATCATCCTGAAGAGGCTCTGAATCAGTTAAGGTCTATTCTAAAGGGAGCCAGTCAGAAAGATCCTGTCGTTTCCCTGGTTGTTAGGAACAAGGCCTGTGTCCAGCTGTCTTTCTGTGACTATACAATGAAGTGCACATGCCAAAGTTCGAAGAAAGCAGCTAGAAATCATCTCAGTGCACGCATACTGGGACTGCTAGGAATAAAAACAGGTCAGACCAATAGAATTCCAACAAGTTCGTCTTAAAGATTATTTTAAAAATTTTAATTCAGTGATATCAATTCTGTTCTGTAATTTATGCAGATGCAAATGACGCAACTTTGAAAAACCAATTGGATGTGTGGTTCACAAAGAATAGCCCGCCAAAAGCAGTGTTTGAGGACACAGAAGTGACTGGAGCAATGGCTACTTTCTCTGTTCAAATAACCAGCTGCAGTCCAGGTGAGCATTCTTACATGTCACGTACACTTACAAAACAATGAATATTTAATAAAATATTTCATCGTATATAAATATTTAATTAAGAATAAGGTACTTTTCTCACAAAAAATACATATTTATTACCATCCTCTGAAAAAAATTTTGTGCTCTCACAAATTTTCTTGTGTGAACACAAAAATTAAGCATTACAATATACTTTATACAGTCAGGACTGGATTAAGAACATATTGGGCCCTGGGGTTATAGCAAACCCAAGGGCCCCATTTATTTTATTGCCTCACAAAGGTAGTAATGAATCAAAATAAATAAAATATCATTAAAAGCCATTCTTCTAATTTTCCATTTGGTCTTGAGTCAATTAATTACAGAAGGTTAGCATGTTAGCAGGTTAGGAACTGTCCTAAGAAATAAAGGACTTTCCTGGAAAAAAAAAACATGATGTCTGTCTGGTCACCTTACTGAAGACTAAAACAGAGCTATTTGAAATATAGATTGGGCTACAACCACTCCGAGCCATAGTTTAGCAGCGTTTTTGAACAGCAGCGAGCTGAAAGGAACTCTTCATATTATTGGCATGCGAAAGCATAACGCACTATTTGCGATACGTTTCCCACGTCATGCCTCAAATTAATTCCTCAGCTAATCAGCTAATCAATTGTCTTACCAGTAAACTAGTTCAGGTCCTCAACTGTAAAGCGTGTACTGCTGCTTACATTGACAGTGTTTGTATGGGAGATTAAATATCAAATATTCAAGCATTGCACTTAAATAAAATATGACTGTTTGATTTCTAGACTGGGAGGACAGTTGGGAAACTGCAAAGATGAAACTGCTTGAAGTGCTGAAGAACAGATTTCAGTTTCTGGATGACAAAAACAACTGAAGTCCATGCAAGATCAAAAAAAAAAAAAGCACTGATTGTTTGAAAAATCTAGTGTAACTTGACTTAGTTGAGGTACTCAACGCTGGTTTCAATTTGAACAATTATACGACTATATTTTGAAAACAATAATATACAGTATGAACATTCTGACTACATTTACATGTATTCTTGTTATTGGACATGGTCGTGGGATTTAAATGAACAAAAATGCTATTGAATTAAAATATTTTTAAGATTTTTCTAACAAAGGTATGCCAGTTAATAAATGAGGTGAGTTTTGTCAAAGATATAAAACATGAAATAATTAAATTATTTAGAGATTTTTAATTATTACAACAACCAGAAGTACAAAACAGAGTAAATAGGAAGACCTTCAAATATTGTCATGGATAAAAAAAAAGGTTTCTTGGATTCAAAAAACTAAACCCATTTGAATAAACTAAAAGATTAAATAAACACATGCAGTTTAACTGGATTGAGAACAAATGCTTCATTTATTTTTCCAAATCGTACTGATATTGTTCAGACACCTGAATGTCCTTCTGGTTGATGTGATATTGTGTTTTCTGAAAAGCTAATTGTCATAATTTCCAACTAGAGTAGTATTATAATCTATGAATTTGAAGAAAAACACTACTCTTTTTAACCATTTGGCTGATCTTACATAATTATTATGGATCATCAGCATGTATTTGTGGTATACTCTTTAAACACTATTTTATTAATATTGACTTTTTGCTAAGGTTTGACATTTTGAAAGCTGTTTACAAACAAAAAGTTTACTTGTGACCAAATTTAATGATGTATGTATTTATTAATTTATTATACTGTTCTCTGGTAATTTTGCATTAAAATTGTTGGATGAATGGTACATTATAAAGTGTTTGTCATCTCCCTACATTTAAAATAAAATTATCCCTCAAATCAGAATTTGATGTGCACATTTTATTTTATATAAGCGGTCACTCTTTATTTTGATGGTCTGTTTGTTGAATGAAGTTACATGGCATCTACATGCCAACTAATTCTCATTAGATTATACGTAGACTGTAGGTTAGGGTTAGGGTTGGGGTTAGGGTTAGTGCAAGTTGACATGTACTTGCTAAGTTTCTTATAGTCAGTTAAATGTCTGTTGAAGGAGCAGTATCAACAAATATTAAGCAGACAGTCTACTAATACTCAAATTGACCATCAAAATAAAGTGTTACCATATAAGCTGCCTCACAATATGCAGGATAACATATAACTGATAAGTTACCAGTATAAAATAAACCCCTTAATTTTGGAAAAATGGCAGCTTATGTTACATGTAACAAGTGATTATACATATATTTAGAAAACTAGTTTAAAAAGGTGATGCTACCTTCCATGCATAATTAAATTATGACCAGTTTTGATTTATCAGACAGTATTAAATACAATGAAAAACTGCTTTTTTCCACAACATTTGCAAAAAGACTTATATGACACAACAGTGAGGTTTTGATCTGTGAACTGACCACTAGGTGGCAATGAAACGCTAGTCTGAAAGTTGTTTATGGGGAGAGAAAGAATGCATCTCAGGTTTTATTCCAGGGTCAGGATGTTCTTTCTGGTTATTCTTAACACCTAGATCTTTCCAACGTCAGGCACCAACTTCATCCGCACATACAGTATTGTCTATTGCTTATTTATCTAGTCTAGCATTTACCACTAAATGGACACCTTTTATATTGGAATGGAATGGAAAATTGTAAATTCAATTAGGCCCATACATGATATGCAAGTCAAAGGTACTGTACTGTGGGATATATCATGGCCATGTTGTGTATCACAATGTGTTATTTTATGCTAACTTTGTTTTTTTGGTTTGTTCCTGCATGCCATATGTGTCGCTCGTATGTGACCATGACCGTTTTGTATTATTATTATTATTAATAATAATAATTTTCTAATTATATATGCTTCCAGGCCCGTAGTCAGCCTGTGTAAGGGATTTTTTTTTTCTCAAAAGGTGGACCTTTTTGCAGTTATTCACCTCATTTTCTATTTAACTGTGAGGTTTACATACCACATTTTAAGCACTATTTTTGGCTGAATTAGCTTGTCGGATGGTCATCATAACTACTTTTTTTTTATGTAGCAAAATATTTCCTGAAGATTCAGAATAAAGAAATATGAATCAATACTTTTTTAAAAATACAAATTTATTACATAATAAATCATTAGAAAAAAATAGGAATCTGTTAAAGCTTCAAATTAAAAACTGTAGCCGATTGTGTCATTTATTTGGCAAATAACAAACTGGCCAGCACATCCAACTGTCCTCAGTCAGAATTTGGCCATTTGAATTTAAAAAAAAATAATATAATGATAATAATAATGTAGAGCTTCATGATTTTTCTTGAAATAAAGTACATTTAAAAATATATATATATATGGATAACAACAATAGCCAAATTGATGTAATTGTAATGCAAGCTGCTTTTGGTGCTTCACAGCTTTATTGATTATTGATTTTATTTATTGATTTTATTGATGAACAGGTTTTGTTTCAAGAATAAGTTTAAGATTGTGAATGAAAGTCACTTGTAAAATGTTTTCTCTATTTCAAAACAAAACAGTAGTGAAAGATAACTTCACTTGGTCTTGAAAGCCTATTACAATGTTTTTTTCTCCAAAATTTATGATGGCATAGCAAACAAAATAGAATAAATAAAACTCATGTATGGAAAAGTTCTGGACCTTTGTCAGTGAGGGATGGGTCTTTCGAATTCGTTTCGATTTATCGATTTGATAAAATAAGGATTTAAAAAAAAATGTTCATTAAAAAGATTTGCAAAAAGCATTGCCATTTGCTGGCTGTGCTGTCCATTTACACCGGTGTTACATTATTGGTACTAAAGTAAAATACTTCAGTAATTGTTATATATTGACAAATAGGTTTAAAAATCAATACAAGGTTCAACTTACACTTACCCTAACCCCAACCCCAACCCTAACCCCAACTTAACAATCTACTTACAATCTAATGATAATTAGTTGCAATGTAACTTAAATTCAACAAACGGACCATCAAAATAAAGTGTGACCCATGATATGAATTCCAGGTGGAATAGCTTGAATAGCTCTATTTGGAACAACTTCATTAAGTTAGACTGATTGGGATCCTTTTGTAAACAAGCGAATCTGCATAAAATATAATAAACATATTACAAGCCTGGATAAACTCAACAGAAAAAAAGATAAAAGTAAACAAAAATACACTGCTTAATGGTTGTCTGTGTGAGTCTAACAATATTCAAGCCCAGAAACTTAATAATCAAATGTAAAACAACACTGCATAGTCCTCATTGTACAAATAATTCAATAAAATGTATCTTTAATAAAGTTGCAAATGTACAATATCTTGTGCATGAATGCTTTAATCTCATTTAAAATGCTCACACACACTCACCGGCCACTTTATTAGGGACCCCTTTTGCCTTCAGAACTGCGTGGCATAGATTCAACAAGGTACTGGAAAGATTCCTCCGAGATTTTGGTCCATATTGACATGATAGCATTACGCAGTTGCTGCAGATTTGTTGGCTGCTCATTCATGATGCAAATCTCCCGTTCCACCACATCTCAAAGGTGCTCTATTGGATTGAGATCTAATGACTGTGGAGGCCATTTGAGTACAGTGAACCAGAGGTGTGGACTCGAGTCATGTGACTTGGACTCGAGTCAGACTCGAGTCATGAATTTGATGACTTTAGACTCGACTTGACAAAATATCAAAAGACTTGCAACTCGACTTGGACTTGAACAGAAATGACTTGGACTTTCACTTGGACTTGCGCCCATTGACTTGTGAAGACTTGCTGCTTCCCATAAAAAACCCAGAGATAAAAAGTATGTTGACACGGACCACTCTGCGCGCGCTCTCTCTCTTTTTTTTTTTTTTTTTTCTGCGCGCGCTCTCTCTCTCTTTCTGTGCGTGTGTGTGACAGCATGCGCGTATTCGGCACGACATCCAATCAAAGCACCGTAGAATGTTTTGATTCGACAGCGTCCAACGTGACTATATGGCGCCGGAGTGGACAAAAGTCAAGCGAACGCAGAGAGACCGAGCCTAGTTTACAGTCATTGGACCGAGCCAATACTCGCGCGCCAATACTCGGTCTTTCTCATGCGTACATACAGTCTCTCACGCCTGCGGCACGTACAATAGGTCTCTCGCGCCCGCGGCGCGTACATTCGGTCTCTCGCGCCCGCGGCACGTATATTCGGTCTCTCGCGCCCGCGGCGCGTAGCCTACATTCGGTCTCTTGCGCCCGCAGCACGTATATTCGGTCTCTCGCGCCCGCGGCGCGTACATTCGGTCCTCTCGCGCCCCGCGGCACGTATATTCGGTCTCTTCGCGCCCGCGGCGGGTACATTCGGTCTCTCGCGCGCGTATTCAGTCTCTCTGCGTTCGCTTGACTTTTGTCCACTCTGGTGCCTCATACCATTTGTGCTTTTGCTCTCCAGAGATCATTCTGTTAAATTGGTTATTCCAATAATGTTGATATGGTTTATATATTGCTACACTATTTAATAACAATACACGAAAAACTTGAAAGGTAAAGGTAAATTCTATAATAAATTCTAGTGTTTTTGAGTGTTGGGTATACTGCCTATGTTTTAGGCTAGTATTATTTACAACTTGTTAATGAATGCTTCAGCATACTGTAGTATTAAGAATAGTGAACTCATGAAATGAACTACAGAGTGTAGTTTTAATACAGTAAAGTGGTGAATTGGAATATAATATACCCTATAGTGTGAAAAAAAAACAGCACTGGGTAATTTGTTTATATTACACTTCTTGTGTTACTGGCAACGCAGTGGCGCAGTGGGCAGTGCTGTCACCTCACAGCAAGAAGGTTGCTGGTTCAAGGCTGGGTCAGTTGGCGTTTCTGTGTGTAGTTTGCATGTTCTCCCTGCGTTCGCGTGGGTTTCCTCCGGGTGCTCCAGTTTCCCCCACAGTCCAAGACATGCGTGTAGTGTATGAGTGTGAATGAGTGTGTGTGTGGATGTTTCCCAGAGATGGGTTGCAGCTGGAAGGGCATCCGCTGCGTAAAAATGTGCTGGATAAGTTGGCGGTTCATTATGCTGTGGCGACCCCAGATTAATAAAGGGACTAAGCCTAAAAGAAAATGAATGAATGAATGAATGTTGTGTTACCATAAGCCACAATAAGACTTTATTTTAGTTGCCATGATAAAATGGGATTGAGAGTGACATTTATGTTAAGAGTGAATAGTACAGTAGGCTTAAGTTTTTCCTTATTTTTGATCACAGTTACATTTCTGCTTGCGTTAGTTATTGTTTAAATGTTTTTTATTTGATTAGTATGGTGCACCTTTAGGATGTTTAATAAATGTTTTTAAAATAAAATGTATTCTTTACATCCAACGTCTATTCCAGCGGCGCCTTTTTGTAAACTCTAGCCACCCCTGTGGCCACCCCAATATGATTTTGCTGTTGACATTATTCATTTAAATGTACTTATGTAAAAGGACAATATTTCAATAAATAAATAGCAGCCACTAAATTATTGTGGATTGATTGGCGCCACTGATGTAGCTGATTCACTTCCCAACCCCCCTCCCCGATCGTCGTTGACAGCATGCACACACCTTCAATATAGACAGCAATGGCAATTTATTATTTACCCTAAGGTACATCAATAGAAAAAGCTGTTTTAATAATAATGTGGCTCAGAAAGGAATATGGATAAATGATATTATTAGAGTCTGTATAGTGAGTGTGTGCATAGTTGCAATCAGAATTATTCAACCCCCTGAATTATTAGCCCCCTGTTTATTTTTTCCCCCAATTTCTGTTTAACGGAGAGAAGATTTTTTCAACACATTTCTAAATATAATAGTTTTAATAACTCATCTCTAATAACTGATTTATTTTATCTTTGTCATGATGACAGTAAATACTATTTGACTAGATATTTTTCAAGACACTTCTGTACAGCTTAAAGTGACATTTAAAGGCTTAACTAGGTTAATTAGGTAAACTAGGCACGTTATGGTAATTAGGCAAGTTATTGTATAATGATGGTTTGTTCTGTAGACTATCGAAAAAAATATAGCTTAAAGGGACTAATAATTTTGACCTTAAAATGGGTTTAAAAAAATTAAAAACTGCTTTTATTCTAGCCGAAATAAAACAAATAAGACTTTCTCCAGAAGAAAAAATATTATCAGACATACTGTGAAAATTTCCTTGTTCTTTTAAACATCATTTAGGAAATATTTAAAAAAGAAAAAAAAATTCAAAGGGGGTTCAATAATTCTGATTGCAACTGTATATAGTAATGCCTTTTGTTTATTTGTTTGTTTTATTAATTAATTCATTATTCTTCATTAATTTTAGACACGGCATATACCGTATGCTGTACAATAAAAGTATGTGAAAACAACTGAAAAGTTACTTATATATATGAAACTTGTTTAAAAACTAAATGTTTTTTATTTTACTGAATTTGAATTTCTTGATTTTTTGGGGGGAATAAATTGCAATGTTTCAAGAGTATTTAATAAAATGAACTAAAACCACATTATTTCATTTACCAGAAACAAAAATATAACATTACACTGAATTCATTAATATATTTTTTGTGTGCCATCCCAAGATTTGGTGCGGCCTCTTCTAGCCACCCCTAAGAAAATTTTCTGGGGGTGCCACTGGTCTATTCTCTGTCTTAAAGTGTTTGAAACTGGAAATATTTTATCAACACAGCCAAAAATTTTATGATTTATTAGATTAAAAATGTAATATGTACGTCTATTTTAGTATATTGGTTGTTAATAAACTGCACCAATATAAATCATATCGAAAAGCACAAAAGGAAGAGGAAAACACAAGACACAAATTGTGAGTCTGCATATAATCTCTGAGAACGTGCAAGAAAAATTGTGCGTGAGCAGTGCATATTTGAGAGAGTGACAAAATTTGCGCACGAGCAGCGTATATTTGAGAGCTCACAAGCAGTTTTGTCTACAAATAGAGGAAATCGGTGCACGAGCATCACACAAGAGAGCGTAGAGACAGTTCTTCAACGTTATGTGAAGAAAACAACGTTATTGTTTGTATGAAGTAGCCTACTTCATTGAGAATATGTGCTACCATTTTACATTGCTGCTAGACAGATTTGCATCTTAATCTCTTCAGCACACACACGAGATTCCATTGACAAAATACCAATTTCACTCAATTTTACTTTGCAGCATACAGGAGTTGTTGGTCTACTGCTGCCTCATTGAGGTCGTTTATGTAATTTTCGTTAATCACAAGTTGATCACCGAAGACATAACATAGCACAACTAAAACTAATGAATTAGACAGCAGTAGACCTGCAAATTCTGTGTGATGTGAGGCAAAATGGACTCTATTGTGGTGGAACTCGTTCTTGTGGAATATGCTGTAGAGACGAGACGCAGCACTGTTCAGCACTTTTTCAGAAAATTACATTTGTATTTTTATGTATCTGAGCAATGTTCTTTCATAAAAAAGGTTTGTTTAATAAATACAGATCTTACAACCATACATAATCTGTATACATTTTATTTTTCTGTTAAAAAGACTCGAAAAGACTCGAAAGTCAAACCGTAGGACTTTGGACTTGACTTGAGACTTGTTGGCCTTGACTTGGGACTTGACTCGGGACTTGCCTGTCTTGACTCGGGACTTGACTCGGGACTTGAGGGCAATGAATTGAGACTTACTTGTGACTTGCCAAACAATGACTTGGTCCCACCTCTGCAGTGAACTCATTGTCATGTTCAAGAAACCAGTCTGAGATGATTCGTGCTTTATGACATGGCACGTTATCCTACTGGAAGAAGCCATCAGAAGATGGATACACTGTAGCCATAAGGGATGGACATGGTCAGCAACAATACTCAGGTAGGCTGTGGCATTAAAACGATGCTCAATTGGTACTAATGGACCCAAAGTGTGCCAAGAAAATATCCCCCACACCATTACACCACCACCACCACCACCAGCCTGAACCATTGATACAAGGCAGGATGGATCCATGCTTTCATGTTGTTGACGCCAAATTCTGACCCTACCATCTGAATGTTGCAGCAAAAATCGAGACGTCTGCAACGCTTTTCCAATTTTCTCTTGTCCAATTTTGGTGAGCCTGTGCGAATTGTAGCCTCAGTTTCCTGTTTCTAGCTGACAAGTGTGGCACACGGTGTGGTCTTTTGCTGCTGTAGCCCATCCGCCTCAAGCGAGTTGTGCGTAGAGAGATGCTCTTCTGCATACCTCAGTTGTAACAAGTGGTGTGTTGAGTTATTACTGTTGCCTTTCTATCAGCTCGAACTAAACTGGCCATTCTCCTCTGGCATCAACAAGGCATTTTCATCCTCATAATTGCCGCTCACTGGATATTTTCCCTTTTTCGGATCATTCTCTGTAAACCCTAGAGATGATTGTGCATGAAAATCCCAGTAGATCAGCAGTTTCTGAAATACTCAGACCAGATCGTCTGGCACCAACAACCCTGCCACATTCAAAGTCACTTAAATCACCTTTCTTCCCCATTCTGATGCTTGGTTTAAACTGCAGCAGATTGTCTTGACCATGTCTACATGCCTAAATGCATTGAGTTGCTGCCATGTGAATGGCTGATTTTAAACTTGCGTTAACGAGCAGTTGGAGCAGTGTACCTAATAAAGTGGCCGGTGAGTGTAAGTCAGATTTTAAAAACACATGCAGATGATAAACTTTATCTTCATTACAGCTAAACTCTGCAGTGACTCCACAAATCTCTTGTACTGTAAACTGTGGCTCCTGATCATATAATCCTGACTAAACATTGCAGATCTTGCTATGTGAGTATTGCAGATGTGCAACACTTTCAATGTGGAAACAGTATATTTTGCAGCCTTATTTTTCTTTGCAGTTTCTTTTCTAACCGCTTTAATGTTGTTTGTTGATGCATTACATAAAACTATCACATGTCAGAAGACAGAAAAATTTTATTATTCTAGTCTACTGACAAGAGAGCATCTCCTTTCACTTTGGTTATGAGCAGCTTTGACAATGTGCTAAATATATAATATTGCATTTGACATGAATAAATCAAGACGATTAGTATAAGATCACAGAGCATTTTGTGGTAAACCACTCCACTAAATGTTCTATTATGTACTGTATAAGGTAATGCACCGAAGCTCTGGTTGTTTTCATCTCTGATGTTCTGCCATTGCAGATTTTGCACCTTCCAAGACATAAAGCTGTGAAACAGACCTCCGATTTAGTTCATCTATTTTTTTTTTATGGGGCCATAGCACTCTCAGGGTGGGCCGACTACTTCGGGAGGACGGCCAAGCTCAAGATTAGATCCAAACCTGGTGGATACATGCCTTGGCCTACCATATATATTCTCTGCACAACTCACAAACGAATTGCAAAACAGATATATTCTACAGTAACAATATACACCTCTGTCACACTCCATTTATTTTTTACTGAGTCTAACTGAACCCCTTGTTAGAGTTACATAAGAATATGCAATCTAATCACAGTGCTTAATCTGTCTGTGGTGCCAAAAACTTTTGAAGTGTGCAATTTTCATGTTTTGCACGCAGAGAAGGAGAACTTGCTTTGGTCTTTAATTCCCTTCCATGTGTGGGTAACAAAATCAGATAAATACTGACAGGAATGCACCATTAGGCTTTTAGAAATGCCAAAACGCCTTCTTTTAAAGGAAAAAAAACTATCATTGTATTTGAAAGGAAATAGTAAAGCTGTATGGGTTTGAATGTGTGAAAACATGCTGAGGGAAGAAAGGAAGAAACGGGCAGGTGGTCTCATGTAAATGCCAGAGGTACTTGCTCCCACCCTGTCATGTAGTCTAAACGTTTGTGTCTGAAAAGTTAATCCACCTGACATTACAAAAACTGTCTACTTCAGTGGATTTACTATCCATAACAGCAATCATATTGCATTACCGTAAGAAGGACGGCTGTGTTTTCACAACTGTTCAAACACAAGGACGAATATCAAGTGTGTTTCTTGGTGCTGAGCTCAGCTTATTCTCAGAACATGATCATTTTATTGGGGATATGGGGAAGTTGCATGATTTTTAGGAGCACCCTTATTTCATGTTTAAAGATTGTAAAGATTGAAACTATGTATTCTGTGAATAATTTAATATACTGTACACACTGTATTTAATGTTTTATGCATTTTGGGCATTTACAATCTACTTTAGTCTGAAAACACTTCTATTCTTCAAAGAGCAAACGGGATGTTGGTGAAATGAGATTGTCTAGCTTATGGACGGTCGATTTTTGTCACATAGCAACAGTGGTGGAAAGAGTACTGAAAAATCATACTCAAGTAAAAGTACCATTACTTGACCAAAAATGGAGTTCAAGTAGCGTAAAAGTATCTGTTGTAAATATTACTCAAAGTTTGAGTAAAAGTAGCCCTTTTAAAGAGCCCCTATTATGTTTTTTTTGACAATGACCTTCCATGTATTGTGTAACACAGCTCTAAGTGAAGTGAAATATCCAGCTAAGGCTTAAATCTGAAAGTGGACAGTGTTTAAACCCTTCTGTCGTGATCATATCCAACCCCTTACTTTAGTGCTCTGGTCAAAATTGACCGGTCTGTTTTAACTGCTCTTATATTAGCACACAAAAAAAAAACATTTTTTCACCACCAATTTTCATTCAACATTCTTAAGCTTGAACATTGTCTCAAAGCAGTGTGTAACATGAATTTATATAGAATTAATTCCAACTTGCCTCAACGGACCTGCCTGGATCAAGTATACCTAGTAGACCTTGATTAGCTTGTTCATGTGGTTTGTTTAGGGTTGGAGCTAATATCTGCAGACACCGGCCCTCCAGGAACAGTTTGGTGACCCCTAGTCTATTCCATAAAATATTTGATGCTAAGCTAAGCTAAAATTGCTCCTGCTACACCCAGAGATTGGCTGAATGGAGAAAGAAGAAAGAAAGAAAGAAGAAAAGAAAAAAAAGAAAGAAAGAAAAAAGAAAGAAAGAAAAAAAGAGTAAAAAAGACAGACAAAAAGAAGAGAAAAATAATAAAAAGAAATAGCAGAAGGAACAAAGAAAAAAGACAAAGACAGACAAAAAAAAGAATATAAAGACAGATACAAAAGAAGAGATAAAAAAAAGATAAAAAGGAGTAGCAGCAAAAGAAATAAAGAAATAGTAAAAAGACAGATACAAAAAGCAGAGAATAATAAAAGCAATAGCAGAAGGAACAAGAAAGAAAGAAATAGTAAAAAAGACAGATACAAAAAAAAGAGAATAAATAATAAAAGGAATAGCAGAAAGAAAGAAATAAAGAAAGAAAGAAAGAAAGAAAGAAAGAAAAGAAAGCAAGAGAAAGAAAGGAAGAAATTAGTATGAAATTAAATCACATGAATTAGCCACCAAACTGACAAAACGTAAAATCAACGTGGAAACGTAAGATCAGGCTGGAAGATCGGCACAAGCATGTAAAAGAGATGTGTACCTGCAAAAGACATTGTTCAGTCTGAAATGTGTGAGTGAGTGACTGAGTGAGTTGGGTGGTTGTGTATGGTGATGTTTTCTGTCTGATGGTTGAATATATTCTGGATACCCATTCATTTCCTATGGCGGTCACTTTTGACCGGGAACACCACAGGTGTAACAAGGTTGATTAAAACACTCAAAATTCATTGAAAGAGGTGATCATCACTTTTATATTATCAAGTGCACAGTGTGGAGGATATCATAAGGCCTTAAGCAGTCAGATGTAAAACACAATATTTATGAGTGTTTAAATTGTAAATCGATCAGATTTGACCCGAACACGACAGGAAGGTTAGAAGTGGGTAACGCTTTCTTTTACAACCCGCAAAGTACCGCGTAAGTACAGTGAAATAACGGTGTACTTTTCGGTACGTATAGTATAAGTATAATGAACCTATGTGTAGGTATAAGGGAACAAACTGTAATACTTGGATAATAAGGGGGTAACAACCAGATATTCAACACGTAAAGAACCGCGCAAGTACAGTGAAATAACGGTGTACTTTTCGGTATGTATAGTATAAGTATAATGAACGTATGTGTAGGTATAAGGAAACAAACTGTATATGCTTTGGTAATAAGGGGGTAACAACCAGATATTCAGCACGAAAAGTACCGCGTAAGTATATTGAATTTACGGTGTACTTTTCTATAAATTGCAATAATGTTTGGGTAATAGGGGGTAACAATATGATATTCAACACGCAAAGAACGTCGTAAGTATATTGAATTTACGATGTACTTTTCTTTAAGTATTGTATACATGTAAAGAATGATGCAAGGGTGGTGACAACCTAATGCAACCTGCAAATACATGCACCTGCATAAGTACATTAATAATAGTACCCTTATTCAGGGTTTTATATGGGGTGTTTAATGAATAAAATGTTTACAACCTGTGAAATAATGAAACCTTATTGTATACTGTATGCATTTTAAAATCTGCAATTCAATATAAAAACATATTTACATACACAACTTACCCCTTATTAATGTTCACTCGTCGATCTCACCACTGCCAGCAATGTCTCAACATCACTATCAATAAATAACTTTGCATGATATAGACCTACCGTGAGGGTTCAATGCGGATTAAAACAGGCTAGCATCTTTACTGGTTTGCAAAAAAAAAAAAAAAAAAAAAAAAAAAGGTGGGGGGGGGGAGGAAATAATGTATTTTGTTGTTTAAGTATAGGCATGGCAGCATGGTGGTAGGTAGAACAATCGCCTCACAGCAAGAAGGTCGCTGGTTCGAGCCTCGGCTGGGTCAGTTGGCATTTCTGTGTGGAGTTTGCATGTTCTCCCTGTGTTAACGTGGGTTTCCTCTGGGTGTTCCGGTTTCCCCAAGTCCAAAAACATGTGACATTGGGTAAGCTAAAATTGTCCGTAGTGCATGTGTGTGAATGAGTATGTATGTTTCCCAGTCATGGGTTGCTGCTGGAAGGGCATCCGCTGCGTAAAACATATGCTGGATAAGTTGGCGGTTCATTCCGCTGTGGTGACCCCAGATTAATAAAGGGACTAAGCTGAAAAGAAAATGAATGAATGAATGAGTATAGCCAATAACAGACGAGACAATGTTTGATTAAGATGGAGTGTTTTAAAATGTCTATTTATTAAATAAAGGTTACAAAGTAAAGAAATATATTGTGTGTTTTGTAATATTTGTTTCACTATCTTCAAGATTTTACCCTGTAAACTACAGTGAACAAGAGGGGAACAAATGCTGTATGTACCGTGTAAGTACAGGGAACAAGGAGGGAACAAAGCTTCACACTTTAATTTACAACCCTCAAATGCTGTATGTACCGTGTAAGTACAGGGAACAAGGAGGGAACAAGCTTCACTTTAATTTACAAACCTCAAATGCTGTATGTACCGTGTAAGTACAGGGAACAAGGAGGGAACAATGCTTCACTTTAATTTACAACCCTCAAATGTTGTATTTACCCTTTAGGTACAGGGAACAAGGGGGGAACAAATACTGTATTTACCCTTTAACTACAGGGAACAAGGAGGGAAGAAGCTAAAGTTCAACGCACTAGTGTTTTACTTGGAACACTAAGAACAGAAAAACTACAGCAGCAGTTTTAATTGATTGAAGACCAATTACAACATTTTTTCTGTAAACCATCAGCTATACATTCACTGAAATGCAACAGTTGGTCCCCCCCCCACCTTTTTTTTTTTTTTTGCAAACAGCAGTAAAGATGCTAGCCTGTTTTAATCCGCATTGAACCCTCACGGTAGGTCTATATCATGCAAAGTTATTTATTGATAGTGATGTTGAGACATTGCTGGCAGTGGTGAGATCGACGAGTGAACATTAATAAGGGGTAAGTTGTGTATGTAAATATGTTTTTATATTGAATTGCAGATTTAAAATACATACAGTAAACAATAAGGTTTCATTATTTCACAGGTTGTAAACATTTTATTCATTAAACACCCCATATAAAACCCTGAATAAGGGTACTATTATTAATGTACTTATGCAGGTGCATGTATTTGCAGGTTGCATTAGGTTGTCACCACCCTTGCGTCATTCTTTACATGCAATACTTAAAGAAAAGTACATCGTAAATTCAATATACTTACGACGTTCTTTGCGTGTTGAATATCATATTGTTACCCCCTTATTACCCAAACATTATGGTTTGTTCCTTTGCAATTTATAGAAAAGTACACCGTAAATTCAATATACTTACGCGGTACTTTTCGTGTTGAATATCTGGTTGTTACCCCCTTATTACCAAAGCATATACAGTTTGTTTCCTTATACCTACACATACGTTCATTATACTTATACTATACATACCGAATAGTACACCGTTATTTCACTGTACTTGCGCGGTTCTTTACGTGTTGAATATCTGGTTGTTACCCCCTTATTATCCAAGTATTACAGTTTGTTCCCTTATACCTACACATAGGTTCATTATACTTATACTATACGTACAGAAAAGTACACCGTTATTTCACTGTACTTACGCGGTACTTTGCGGGTTGTAAAAGAAAGCGTTACCTAAAACTATTGATTCATTTATAAAAGAGTCGACTCCTAGTACTTCAAATGAATCGTCTTGATAACGAGTCTTTAGCCGTTTCGATGTGACTTGGATACGAAACTTAAGCCCCGCCCAGTTGTTGCGCGCGCAAACCCGCGGAAATTTAAACCTGCGGTCCCGCCCACAAGCACAGTACGTAAAGTGATAGAGGCTAGACACACACTGTAGCAGATGCCGGTTGAATCAATGTTGTGCTCAGCTGGATATTACTGGAAGTGTGAGGGGAAAGTTAGTGCTATTTTCTCTACCCAAAGGTGAAACTCTGAAGAGTCAGGGGCTGAGGTTTATTTTTGCAAAAATACCTCAGCATTATAGCCCAGCCTTGTGCTGTTCGAGTGCTTCTGGAATCTACACGCTTACAACGAAGAATTCATCGGCCGTTTGTTAAAAGGAAGGATCAGAAAAGACTATTGATGTAAGGGACTATGTCAGAACATGGAGCAGTGCATCTTGGATCAGTTTCTTCCTCCATTTCACAAGTGTAAGTAAGTGCGATTAAAATGGTTGCTTCCTTGTTTTTTCTAGCTTGCAAATTATGTATTTAATTGTGTTTTGTTACTTGGTTAACTCTTTATATTCTCATATCGCGTCTAAAGCCATGTTGAAAATGCGACGCGTGCCGATTTGTTTACGGATTTAAATGCGTTTGTAAGCCTGCGATCCACTGCCGATTGTCATTGCTATGGCCATTGTCAGCTGTTCTTACATACTTGCAGCAGTCAAGTTTCAAAATAAAACTGCACACACATACCTGCCAACATCTGTCCCTAAAATTCCGGGAGAGGTTCGGGGTGAGGTGTCTGAATAACACTCAGGGCTGGAGCAAGCTGAACTGGCGCTCTAGGTGAACGGTGATCACGCCGCCCTCAACCCGAAAGTGAAAAAGAAAGTGACTGGTTCGTGGTTGAAAGTGAGGACCAGGAGGGAGGGGGTGGGTGTTGCGGATGAAAGTGAGGACCGGTGGGGTTTGCCGACGCCGCCCTCACTATTCTATGGACGCGCCGGCCCTGATAACACTGGTAAGAACCGGGTACTGTGTTCTATGGTGTAAGTAACTAATGTGAAGTTGTTTCTTTAATATGCATTCTTTGTATTCTGTTTTAGAATGTTTCTGTTAAGAACTTTTATTTTGGTGTTGTGTCCTCTGAGGAGGAGGGTAATGTGTTTGAAAAATAGCAAGTAAGCTGCGATCACACTGGACTTTTCTCCCCATAGACTTTCATTCATACGCACACGAATGCGTCAGACCGGAAACGTAAGCTCATGCATCAAAGAAATCGCATCACTTGACTGCGTGAGACCAATCAAGGATCAAAACATGACCTTTCTGGACAGAAATTTAAAACATGGAGCAATCGCTCGCTTTTTTTAATGTCTAATCATCTTGTTTAATCCCGCCCCTTTTCGCAGCGCTGTATGACAGAATTTCGCAAGCTCAAACTCTAGTGTGACTGCAGCTGTAGAGTGTGACGGGCTAGGAGACTCGTGTCGATCTCCTCCCCAGTTCTTGGAGTTTTTGCTCAATAAAATAGTTAGTTGTCTGTATTTTCAAGTCCATTGTCTGTATTTACATTCACCCACTGGCAGCCAAAAACCACGCCTTACACTAAGGCCCCGTTTACACTAATACATTTTAGTTTTAAAACGCATAAGTTTTGCTACGGTTACGCCATCCATCCACACTATGCCGGAGTTTTTGAGCCCCAAAAACGGAGCATTTTGAAAACGCTGGAGAGGCCGTTTTCATTCTAAAACGCTGCTGCTCCGTCTCAGTGTGGATGGGGGAAAACGGAGACATCTGAAAACGGAGGCGGGGCTGCAGACATTCGCCTGTCTAATTGAGGCTTTTTCCTCAATATTAAGTAGCCTACACACAGTTCAGTCTTACATCCTCTCCGTGTACAGTAAGTTCAGACTTCGCAAGTTTGATATGGAAAACAAACTCCCAAGTGTGTGCTGTATAAAGTCATTCACATCACCCTGGCTACGCTGTTTTACTATCTTGACTATAAAATGAAAACATGATGTGAGGAGCTGCCTATTTTCATTTTGATATTAGCAACAACAGACATCAAAAATGTTGAGGCATCGTGTAGCTGCATGATATGACCATCATCTTCATGCATATTTATAACAAAACGGAGCCTATAACATCACTGCCTCCTTTCATTTTCATTGAAAATACGAAATGTACACTCTCTGTCATTGAATATCCGTTTTAATGATCAGTAATGGCCATTATAAAAGTATAACGCACAATAAGTTTATACAATAGAGAAAATAAAGGCAAGCAATCAGTCAGATGTGCAGAATCAGTGTCCGCGGTTACATTAATTAATATATTAACCTAACTTATCTTTGCGCTCAGCCAAAACACGTTACCTGAGAACAAGTAATAGATTCAAAAGTCCAAAGTCGGGAATATGTAGTTAGATATAGACAACAAGATGAATTAACTATCACGTTTACCAAATATAGTGAGATTAGATCCAGCGGGAGATACGTGATGAACAGTCCGACTTGCACAGCTCTCATGTGGGTGTGTGTGCGCTCAAAGCACGCTGCAGTGCATGCCAGAGAGTGTGTGTGTGGTCACGTGATGTGCGTTTTCACCGTTTTAATGTAGACGGAGAGCTGTTCAGAAACGCTGGGTGAAACGCTAGTGTGGACGCAGATCGTTTTCATTCTAAAACGCCATTTTAAAACTAAAACGTACTGGTGTAAACGGGGCCTAATATGAAGCATGTATGCACTCTGACCACTTCTATATTGTTAATAAGCTGTGCTGGGCATTTCACTCTGTCTCGAGCTGAAGGCAGTCTGTGTCAACCAATCGCAACAGGCTGTCATCGGTCCAATCAGGCAGATTAGCTTTGCGCTTAGGAGTGGTTTGGGAACAAATGAATTGCTGAACGATTCATATGGGAGTCGCTGGAATAATTAGGTAAAAATAAATGCATATTATAAGACCATGAAAGTGTTTTTTGACCTTGCATGCATATTAGACTGTTGCTGGAGATCCTTACAAACAAAATATGACACTATTTAATGTATAATAGGGGCTCTTTAAAAGTACTCAAGAGTAGTGAGTATTAAGCTGTATATGCAATATATGCTGGTATATGTAAACGTAATATTCTGTAGTACATTTAGTTTTTGTTTAAGGGTGCTTTCACACCTGTAAATTGATTCTTTTGTTCGGAAACAGGGATTAAAATTGTTACATAGTTGCACTTTGTTCTTGGTGTGGTTCGCTTTCACATGGCAAAGTTCCTAAATGGACCAAAAGAGCTAAAACAAGTCACGTGCGAGTAAACTCTCCTCACATTGGTCAGAGTTTTAGGGTTTATTTAGCAGAGTCTCGCTCAGCTGTCATGCGTCCTTATTTTAATTTATGACGATGAGCAATAAGACATAAGCGAAAAGCTGCACTTTAATTTTGAATGCTGACACCCACTGACTTTGTCACCAAATATAAATCAGAGGTAAGACTTTCTCATACATAGCAGTTGGCTCATGCATTATAGGCTTTACATTATAGAGAGAAATAACTGTTAGGCTAAACCAAGACTGCTGTTCAGTCAATTTTCCTAATGGATAAACAGCTCTCGTTAATAGTTAACATGCTTTCACTTTCGTATTTGACATGAAACACTCATTCACCGGTAGGAATGACATCCCACCCTACTCTTAATTCTGTCTTCATATAGCCATATATGCTTATTACATAACCATAATACACTGTGATATAGCCTGGTTCGGATCGTGTTGCTTTCTCACTACAATCAACTCCAGAGTATGTTTCAATCAAGCCGAGACTACCTCATTCTCATTCACCTCATCCTCAGATCTCGGACTGATTGTTTTGGTTCGGATCCGAGCGCGATTGCTGCATTCACATGTGCCAAACAAACCACGCTAACTGGGGAAACGTGCCAGGTTCCGAAACAAAAAGTCTAGGTGTGAAAGCACCCTAAGACTATTTGGCAATTTTCAGACTGTCTAAACAGTCTCTGGGTCATTGTTTGTAAAGATTTTGGCCATCTCATTGGACACTTTTAATGCTTTCAAACAATTTGCTGCATTTATATAGCATTTATAAGACCATGTCTTGAGGTTGTTAAGTGTGATGCGATTTACTTTCTAAGTGCGATTTGATTGGACAGAAATCGCAGGACTGATTTTTCTTCTCAGCCAATCACCATAGACAAGAAAAAATAAAGTAGTGACTGCAGGTGGAAGGAAAGTAGTGGACTAAAAGTACCAATACAGCGCTAAAAACATACTCAAGGGAAAGTAAAAGTGCACATTAGTAAACTTTTTAGTAAATTACAAATCCTGAGGAAAAACTACTCAATTACGGTAATTTGAGTCTTTGTAAACTGTAAACTTTGCACCAATGCATAGCAACTGTGTAAGCAAACTTCACAAGCAAATGTTTGCTCTGGACTTTTTATAATGTCATTTCCAGCCGATCTAAATTTGTTCACCTGGAAACCCTGTAGATACAGTTGTAGTGATGGAATTTAATCAGAATATTGGACTTTTAACTATCAAAAACTAGGATTGGGTACACTAGCTGAGATGTATTTAGTGTTTTCTGAAATAAAAGGTACAATTATACATAAAATGTAAGAAATATACATACTGAATGTTTTAAAATGCCTTAAGTTTAACAAGGGCCATTAACTCCCTTCAGCTGATCATGATTGACCACGGCTGGTGGCGAAATAATATGTTTCCTACTATGACGCATTGCCTTGCAAACAAGTCAGAGCTGGTCCTTAATGGGTCCACTTACAGTAGGGCTAGCATAAGGGCCCCCAGCAGGCTACCAGTGCAGAGCCATTGAGAGTTTGTTCACTGGCAAAACCTTGGCCACATGGGCAGCCATGACCTAGCCTCCAGGAAGCCCTCAATAGGCACACACAGTGATTCTGGTTGTTAACAGTAGGTGTTTATAACCAATTTTCAATAGCACTCAATTACTTAATTGTCTCATTAACTTAATCAGTGTGTCTTTGTTTTTAAAACTGTTTTTATCATTGCAAAACTGATGAAAATTTTCACTGGTTATTCAAGGTTAATTCATTAAAGATTGCTATGCTGAGTTCAGCCTCAACAGCAGATATCAAAGTTTCAAATTGTTCATATTTTAGTTGTGTGAAAGGGTTGTAAACTCTTTTGAAACCATACAGTTTATTGTGCCTGTTGTGACTATCCTTAATCAAATTTCAACTTAGTCACATCTTGGGTCTGCTGAGGGGTTTAGACACTTGCTTAGAAAATAATACATAGAACGATACGTCTTCATTTGTGGCTGTTTATTGCAGCATTGTTTGAACAAGAAACTGATATGAAATAAACAAAATCAAATGACTTTGGCCACCAAACATTGAAGGTAAGGTCTAAAGACCATGTGCTCCCAGCAGGCCTTGCTCCAGTCGGCCACACCCAGGCCTTTTATGGCTTCCTCTGGCCTGCAGGGGGTGCAAATCTCCAAAATGAAAGAAATCAAGATTAACAACACAAACCTTTAAATAAAGTAAACAAATGGCTCCTACAAAACCGTCTCCTAATTGTATTTGAACTATTTTCAAAACAATTAAATAAAGTCATCAATGGAGCTTTGTCATATTTACAATATTTGTGTTTAAGTGTGAAAAATTAAATAACAATTCACTTAAAATAAATTAATACTTATCTGCAGTTGTTCTTAGAAGAGAAGTTGACATCAACCCTCTAATAGCAAACATAACTTGGTTATGGGTCTTTCTAGGATGTTAGTTTGGGTTCTTACTTTGACAACGCTTACAAGTCCATATTTGTCAGGCATGACCTTTTCAATTCTTCCAAGAATCCAAGACCCACGAGGGGCAGTAGAATCTACCACCAATACAACATCACCAACTGCAAAGTTCCTTCTTGTCTTGGTCCCTTTTTTTGTATTTCTTGCATGAGGCAAAAAATCATGAATCCATCGTTTCCAAAATATGTCTGCCAAGTACTGGACTTGCTTCCAACAACGTCTTATATACAAGTCTGTTTTCTGAAATAGTCCAGGTGGGAAAATCGGTTCAGGCTTTAAGAGCAAAATGGGATTTGAAGTGAGAGGCTCCAAATCCAGAGGATCATTAGACACTGTAGATATTGGGCGACTGTAAAATAGCCTCTACTTCACATAATACAGTATGCAGTACTTCTTCAGTCAGAGTTTGCTGTTTTAGTACAGAAAGTAGTATTTGTCTGGTATACCTGATGAGGTGTTCCCATATACCCCCATGATGAGATGCTCCAGGGGGGGGGGTTAAAACTCCATTCGATTCCACGATGACAAAGGGTCTTTTGAATGTAACTTTGGTTGAGAGCTGCAAGGGCCTCCTTTAGTTCCTTTTCTGCACCCACAAAATTTGTGCCATTGTCAGACCTTATGTGCTTTACTTGGACTCTTCTACAAATAAAACGTCTAATGGCTTGAATGCAAGAGTCAGTATCCAGCGAATGAGCAACTTCAATATGAACAGCTCTGCTAGTTATACAAGTAAATAATACTCCATAACGTTTCATTGTAGTCCTTTTTAATTTCAATGGGTCCAAAATAATCTACACCCACATTGGTGAAAGGGGGTAAATCAGCAACTAATCTTTCTTGTGGCAAATCAGTCATCTTTTGTTGTGCTATGTTGGCTCTGCTTCTTCTGCACATAATGCAACTAGTTATAATTTTACGGGCTGCAGAATTGGCATTGATGATCCAAAACCTTTTTTGAAGTTCTGAGAGCATGAGATTTCGTCCTGCATGACCCATTTTCTCATGTATGTGCCTGAGAATTAAGGTGGATATATGGGTTTGTTTGGGCAAAATAGCAGGATGCTTTACCTTTTTTGGAAGAGCAGCTTTAGATAGACATCCTCCTACACCAAGGATTCCTTCTTTGAACACTGGATCAAGCTTGTAAATTGGACTTGTCTTCTTGATGTTTCCTGATGACTTCTTGGAAATTTCTTCAGCAAAATGTTTAGCTTGAATGTACTGAATAATTGATTGCTCTGCCATCTCCAAGTCTGAAACGCATAATCTTTGTTTACCCAGTAAGATCTTGTTCTGCTTGCCTTTTTGTTGCTCCTTTTCCATGCTTCGTGTAAATGGTTTTGATTGACTGAATGATGAAATTGGATTCTTTCTTTTGAGAGCCAGTTCTTTTAACATATCTTTGAGCTTCAAGTACCAGGTTACTGTGACTTTAAGCTTGGTCCAACTTGAAACATAAGACATCATTTTGTCTGTTGGGCTGATTTCTTCCTGAACAATTATATTTGCAGTTGTCCTTTTCTTTACATCTGGATCATCTTCACACAAAGAGCGAGTTCCTGTAGGAAATCCTGAGGGCCAATCCAATTCTGATTTCCAAAGGATGTATGGACCATGAATCCATCTCCTATTCTGCATGAACTTTTTTTGCATTCTGTCCTCTGGAAACATCATCTGCGGGGTTAGTTTGTGTCTATATATTTCCACTGTGATAACTTAGTAGATTCTCTTATCATAGAGACTCTGTTTGCCACAAAGGTGTGGAATTCTTGTATGCTCATTTGCTATGTATTTCAGAACAGATTCACTGTCTGTCCAAAAAATGGCAGTACCCAAACTCATTTGAAGTTCTGTCTTGATTACCTTATCTACCTTAGTAGCTAGTACTGCTGCAGATAGCTCCAGTCTGGGGATTGTTACCTTTTTTAGAGGGGCTACTCTGGATTTTCCCATCAGGAAGGTAACATGCACTGCATTCTGCTCATTGACAAGCCTCAGATAGCTCACAGTTCCGTAGCCTTGCTCACTTGCATCAGCAAAGTGGTCAAGTTGCCCTTGAGTATGATTGCCAAAGTTGTTGGGTTTGATACATCTGCTTACTTGGAAAGTAGTTATCCACTTAAAGTCTTCTTTCCATCTAATTCATTTTTCATCCAAGCTCTTTGGAATCTCTTCATCCCAACCTACATTCATTCTGCAAAGTTCTTGTAACAGCAGCTTAGCAGACAGCGTGAAAGGAGCAAGAAAACCAAGGGGGTCATAAATTGAACTTACAGTGGATAGTATTCCTTGCCTGGTATGTGCTTGGATTGTGACATTGAATGTAAAATTATCACTTTCCATACACCAGTTAACTCCCAATGCACGCTCTAATGAAAGCTTGTCTTTGTCCAAGTCCAGGTCTCTTACCTTCTTGGTTCTGTCAGGTTTTGGAATGCTGGATAACACCAACCGGCTGTTGCTTACCCACTTGGAAAGGTGAAACCCTCCTTTTTCACAAGCAGTTGTTACGTCTTTGATAAGCATGATAGCCTCTTCCTAAATGGCAACAGACTTCAAACAGTCATCAACATAGAAATTAGATTGGATTGTGTTGATCACTTCAGGTCTAAAATTATGCTTATTGTCTTCGGCAGTCCTTCTAAGAGCATAACTTGCACAGCTAGGTGAAGATACAGCACCAAAGATATGTACTGTCATGTGGTACTCTAAGGGATCAAGACTAGCATAACCTCCTGGCTACCAGAGAAACCGTAGGAAGTCAGTATCCTCTTCTGCTACTTTTACCTGGTGAAACATAGCTTCAATGTCACCCATGATACCAACTGACTCTTCATCAGCACTCCTGTAAGTCTGTTTGTAAGATCAGGGCCTTGAAGCAACTCAGATTTAAGAGAGACACCTTTGAATGAGGCTCCACAATCAAAGACTACTCTTATCATCTTTTTCTTTGGATTGTACACAGCGAGATGACATACCAGACTTTGCCCTTTGTACCTTGAAGCTGCTCTTTTGGGACCTTCTCTGCAAACTCCTTAATCAATAACTCCTGAAAGAAAGTTTGCATATTCCTCATGAAATGCAGAGTTCCTCTTGAATTTCCTCTTTAAACTTTCAAGACGCTGTTCAGCCACTTGTCGATTGTTTGGTAATGAAACATCATCCTTCTTAAAAGGCAATTTAAGGTTGTAATGTCCATGAACAAGTTTAACAGAATCGTCAGCAATTTTCATGAACTGTTTGTCCTCCACAGACATTTCTTTGACATCCTTATAGTCTTTCTCACTGAAATCAGCATTATATTGTGATATCATTAAGTCATGTAGACTCACCGGTGAAATTCTGTTGACTTGAACTGAAGCCTTAGCATTGCTTGCATGATCTGTTCCTCTTAATGGGCCGTTTACCACCCACCCAAGCAAGGTTCTCACACCATACGGACCATCATTATGGCTGTTGATGATCTCCCAAGGCTCCAGGACCAATTAGCTCCAATTAAAAGGCCAACATCTGAGCTAATGGTGGGAAGAGACACCCTCTTCAGGTATGACCATCTAGATACTTCACTTTGTGTTGGAATATTGTTTTTGTTGACCGGTATGGAAGTTTGTGTATACACATCTGGAAGGGTAATGAAATTATTCTCACTCAAGGCACTCTCATCTAAACCAGATAACACATGACTTGCCACGGTCTTCTCTTGATTTATTGTTCTCAGTAGAATGTTGGTTTTCCTTCCAGTCAAGCCAAGTTGGTTCATTAGAGACGTGGCAGAGCTACCTGCATCTAGAAAGGCATAGGTTTCTACAATTTTGTTCCCATTGTTTACTTTCACTTTGACTGGAACAATTGCTAGTACCTCTTCCATCTTACCGGCCCCAATATGACCACAAGTACTGGAACAAATTTCCTGATTTGCATCAAGAGACTGGTCTTTGGAAGCCATTCCTTTATTTGCCTTTTCAATGTGAAGCACCGTTGGATGTTTTTGATTGCAAACTTTACAGGTTTTACTCATGTGGCCTTGAATAAGACATTCAAAACATATCCCGTTCTCTTTTATGAACTGGATTTTGTCTTAATGCATTTCCTTTTTAAACTGAGAACACTCATCTAACTGATGGTTACTAGTACAAAACAGGCAGGAAGGAATTCTAGGATTGAAACCTTTATGAGGTGGAGTTTCAGCAGGCTTTGTTGCTCTCTCCACAGTGGTAGCAAAACTACTGTTAGAAGACTTCGGTTTGAAAGTCCTGACTGCAGTCTTTGACCTCGATGTATTTTGGCTAATTGGATCTTGAATATTACCAAAAATGGGGTCTGTTATTATTTTCACTTGCCTTTCAATGAACTTGACCAAATCATGGAACTTGACTTTGTAGTTTGTTCCATCTTGAAGTTCTGAAACCTTTGTACGCCATCTTTCTCTAAGCTTGTATGGTAACTTGGATACAAGGGATTTTAGATTTGAAGTAAGATCCAGCTCTTCCATAAATGACATCTTCTCCATAACATTACAACACCCTCTCAGGTACAGACCAAATGATTGCAGTGCCTTTGGATCTTCTGCTTTGATAGATGGCCATGACAATGCCTTATCAATGTAAGCACTAGATATCTTGAACTCATTGCCAAAATGTTCTTTGAGAAGGGCTTTGGCTCTTACATACCCTCTAACAGGGTCCATATGAAGACAAGTTTTTACAAATTTCTTTGCTTGCCCCCTAGTGTATTGTTCTAGAAAATACAGTCTGTCTTCGGCATTTTCAGTTTTGCATTCAATCACATGTTCAAAGAATCTAATAAATGCTCTAAAATCCAAAGGATCCCCATCAAAAACTTCCTTAGGAGGCAAAGTTGACAAATTAGTTTGCTTAATTAAGGAGGATTTAATATCGTTTTGCTTTTTCAAAATTCCATACAATGTTGAGTCATGCATAAATGTTGAGGAGATATGCGTTTTTGTCTTACCCTGTGAGCTTGAGCTTGCAGAGAAGTTGTTTGAGATTCAGTTTCAGATTCTGAGGTCTGGTCAGTATTTAAATCAGGATAAAGTCTTGTTCCTTTTGACTGAGCTGGATGGGTTTTCATTTGCAGGAATGTTTGTGAACTGCCCTCTGAAGCAGGCTTGACATCTGGCTGTGGCACTTTTTTTAACTTTATGGTCACAGGATTCTTTGAAGTCTGGGGTTCTTCAACAGGATGGACATTTTGAAAATCCACCTTTACCTTAACGGCTTCCTCTTCAGCCATCTGTGTTTTAGAAATAGAAGTTTCATGTGAGTTAAAATAATCCTCCATTCCATCCACCTGAGTTACCGGTGCATCCCTTTCTTTTAAAATGTTGACTTTAGCAGAAGTAGCTGCTAATTCAGCCTTCATTTCCAATTGTTCCTTTTGCTTCCTTACTCGTTTCATTTGCAAGCTAAGCCTTTGCTCCTTTGCCTTTGTCTTCTAGAGAATGCTTTTCTGTTAGGGCATCATACCTTGCTTGCAGAGCTGCCTGTTCTGCTTCTGCCACTATTAGGGCCGATAAATGAGAGCTTCGTGAGCTTCCTTTTGACCTACAGGTATAAGACACTGAAGAAAACCTGTCAGCAGGAGAAACCTCATCAATTTCTTTTGTTTCTACTGCTTTTAACCAACAATTTACACTTAACAGAAAATCTTGAATTGCATGAATCTTTGTTTTGTTCCACTCTTCATCTTGTAGAAGTTCCTCTTCATTCAACAAACACTGGTAAGACTTGTGTGCATCCTTGAATTCTTCCAATAATTCATTATACTTCACCAAACTTTGTCTTACTTCATCAATGTTCATCTCATCTTTTAACAATTCTTTGATGATATTTGATCTTCGTGGTATTTGTGCTAATCTTGTTTTTCTATCTTATTAATTTCATCAATTGTTTGTACAGAGTCTTCACAACCCAAATCCTGTTGTTCCATAGCTTCTTTATCAGTAATCTCAAGGATATTCGCATTGTTTGAATTCAGTTGCTTAAGCAAATCCATTAATGGAAGAATACGCTCATTCAACACTTAGAGAAGCACATGTCCTTTGTTTCACAAACATTTCCAAAAATTCTTGTTTTAAAGCTTCCAAAATTTGTAAACATCTTCAAATTCCTTCAAAATACTTCAATCCAATATGCTGACTTCTTGCAGTTACAATTGAAATTTCACATACCAATCTTGAAGCATGCTCAGGCCTAGTCTTCCAAACGAATTCAAGCAATCAACCTCTCCCAGAATATCCAGAGCAGGTCTTTAGACTATTGTTGTGACTATCCTTAATCAAATTTCAACTTAGTCACATCTTGGGTCTGCTGAGGGGTTTAGACACTTCCTTAGAAAATAATACATAGAACGATATGTCTTCATTTGTGGCTGTTTATTGCAGCATTGTTTGAACAAGAAACTGATATGAAATAAACAAAATCAAATGACTTAGGCCACCAAACATTGAAGGTAAGGTCTAAAGACCATGTGCTCCCAGCAGGCCTTGCTCCAGTCGGCCACACCCAGGCCTTTTATGGCTTCCTCTGGCCTGCAGGGGGTGCAAATCTCCAAAATTATAGAAATCAAGATTAACAACACAAACCTTTAAATAAAGTAAACAAATGGCTCCTACAGTGCCATAACCCAAAAACAGTCCAAAAATCAAGGTGTAGAGTAAAAGTCCCTTGGTGTTAGTCCACCAGTGTATATACAATAAAAAACCATGATAATACAAAAGCTTGCAAGAGTATTCTGGAAAGGTAAATCCAGACAAAGGAAATTCCAAAATTTAGTAAAGTTGTGCAGTTGTTTGTAGACCTCTTGTGTTGGCCTTGCTCTACACTGTATATTGTTTTCTGCTTCCTGTTAGATGACGGGTGTAAATGTCAAAGACAAGTTTTTCACAAAGTTGTGTATATTTGTGTTTCTGTTATTTCATATTAATTTGTTATAATTTGTTCCATTCATTTCTGTTATAAACTCATAATATAATGTGACAGCATATAATGTGAAGCAAAGAATGTGCATCCTTGAATTGTTTGAAGTTATGGGTTTTTAAAAGAAAGAGCTGCTATCGGAGCATAACTGATCACATGTCTAAGTTGAGTGAAGTGCGGGACCATTGCATTATGAGTCAAATTGACATGGTGGCAAAAGGAAGCTAACGATACAGAACCAGAGAAGATTCATTAATCTGCATGGTCTAAGAGGGCGCACATGGTAATTCATGTTTAATTTTGTTACATTTGTGTATAGTGTTGTTTTATGTCAGTTTACATGAAAGTTCGTTTTGTGGGAAGAAGAAGACCGGGTCTGCGATGCAAGCTCGCGGTCCTCTTGCTGGGCTTCCACCAGGACGCGAAACCGTTGTTCCGCCCGGATCTCAAACCAGCGCCTCATGTTGCTCGCGGTGGAGGGCCGCGAGCGCCTGGATCACTTCGCAAATGGACTGGTCGACGGAGTGGTCATCTTGGCAGCAAAGTCTCTTCTTCTTCCTGGGATTCGGCACCACTGTAGTAAAGTTCGTTTTGTGGGAAGAAGAAGACAGGGTCGGCGATTATCAGGTAAGCACAAATATTTATTATTTGATGTGCTGTGTACGTGCACATTTGTGTGCGTGTTGAGTCTTGGTTCTCCTCTCTCTCGGCTGTTCCTTTTCCTCCCCTTATGAAGGTGTCTCTCCGGCCCACTCACTAGAAAATACAGGTGTTACTGATTATTTATGATTGGACCACTGACTCCGCTTGCTCTCCCCCCCTTTTTAGGTGTTCGATCACGCCTTCCCCACCACACTGATGTTACTGGATTTAGAGTTGTTGCCAGTGTTGGGGAAATTATTTTGGAAATGTAATAGGGTAATTTGTAATCTGTAATCTATTTAAAATGTAATAAGTAGTGTACCTTTTCAATTACTTTATAAAAGTTAAGTAACTGATTACATCTGATTACTTTTCGATTACTTTTTAAATTTCTAATGGATATTTTCAACTAAATAATTTTCAAGCATTTATACCAAGCAGGTCATCACTTAAATTAAGATTTTATTAATTTAATTTTAAAGTACAGCCATCACAAAACCAGACCTTATAACAACAAAAAAAAATGTTTACTGGTTTTAGTTAGTTGTGCAGGGTGATTTCTGTGGCCTTTGCCATAAAAAATACATCTATATCAATTTTCATTTTTAAATCGAAGCAACTTAAATCCAAGTCAATCATATCTTAGTGATCAATAAAACTGTTAATAAAACATATCAGGCAGAAATGATCGGTTCAATTATTCACTGTAAATATATGCTGTACCAAACAAAAACACATTAGTATAAAATGGCAAATACAAAAAATCTAATAAAATCAGGTGTTACACATTAAAATACTATAGTAATTTATAATAAAGGGAAATATTTTAGGAATAAGCATTTATTTATATATATATATATATATATATATATATATATATATATATATATATATATATATATATATATATATATATATATATTTATTTATTTATTTATTTTACAACTCTTCATTAATTACACTACATAATGTAGTATCATTAGTAACTATCATGAACTAATAGTAATTACCATAGTATACTTTTAGCCTTTACAATAGTAAGCTATATATATAGACCTCCTCTTCCTCAGTCATCTTTCCATCAAGCAAATTTCTCGTGTTAGCCTAATTGGTTGGCGACATAACCGACCAGAGCGAGAGGTGGCAGTAACGCACCAAAAAGTTTGTTGTCGACCACCAAAAAACAGGAAGAAGAAGAAAACATCATTCTCGCCATCATCTGTATTCACTTTCATCGGCTAGACACCGGCCTCACAGCTTCTTGAATGTCAGTGTCGTCACTTATTGATACGCGATCGGTAAATGTAGCTTGTGTGGATGCTACTGGGCTACTTGACTAATAAAATAGCTTCACTACTGAAAAGCTATTGGATTTATAAAATAGTGATGCTACCGCCATGCTACTGAGAAATGTAGGTAAGCTAGCGCTACTGCCCAACAATGTGATAAAATCGCTTTGGCCAGAGGAGTCTGTTGGTGCCCTGAATTTCCAGCAGTGAAATGCATTTTTATCACTTGCCATGGTGGAAGCTCTTAGACTGGTTGTAGTAGTTAATGCTTTCAGCGGCAAAGAGGATTAACGTAATTGGTAGACGTGGTGTGCCGCAAATTCAAACCAGAAAACCAATCAATAGCATCAGACTAGCACCGCTTTAATAAATGGTCTTAGCAGAAGGCATCATGCATATCAAGAACAGGCAAAGCAACAGATTAATATTATTCAACATATCCCAGCTATTTAAAGAAAATTTTTAGATGTAACCCCATATGTAATCTTTAATATTTTCATAAGTAACTAATTTAATTACACATTTTTCTCAGTAACTGTAACGAATTACTGTTACATTTATTTTGTAATTAAATTACGTAACGCCATTACATGTAACTAGTTACTCCCCAACACTAGTTGTTGCACATGTTCATATGCATACCAGCCAACATTTAAATGAGAGACTGTGAAAAGGACTTTGAGAAATGCATATTTTAAATGTTATATGCTTTATTTCTTGTAGTTTTCACAGTGTCTACTGAAAAAGAGAGAGAAACAAACAAAGAAACAGCAAAGACATCAGTACGAAGTGTGGCTATCATTTTATTTAGGCTTAAAGTCTTAAAGACATACACACACTACAATGTTATGAGTAATAAAATGGACCGCATCTGTGGGCCACAACCGGGGTAGCAATACATACACTGGGCCCATTTAGATTTGTTGTAGACTTGTTGTAACTCACAAAAAAACAGCATACACCCTGCACAAGCATGTCACTGCCATTCGTGGAGGCCAAGACCTGCTTTTGTCCACCATGATGGGGAGGAGCAGGGAGAGTGAGACAAAGGTGGAAGACGGGAGAGGACCAATCAATCTACAAGTCTGAAAGCACTTTTTTAGATTATCAGTTGATTGGATCTTTCCCAACACAATCTCACGGCATTTTATAACTTTTTGATTTAGTGGCTAATTCGTATGAATTCATACGATCTTATGCATACAATTTAGTACGATTTGCTCATCACCCAATGACGGTTGGGTTTAGGGGCAGAGTTGGGTGCCACGCCTCCTTTTTAAAATTGTAAATTTTTGCACGACTGAACTTGTACAAAATCGTACAAGTTAGCCAAAACGTAAAAAAATACTTGTGTTTTCTCATGAGATCAGGCTGTCCTTCCTCATGCCAAGATAAAGTTACTTTAGGTTGTAAAATTCCATGTTAACACCTAAAATAGTATTTACAAATAAACTAGTCATCATGGGCCTGTTTCAGTAAGGAGGTTCAACCAACTCGGAGTTTAAACTTGAACTCTGAGTTGACTTACTAAAAGATTAAAGTTTTCAGTTTCAGAATAGCTGATCCGAGTTGGGTCAACCAACTTTGAGTAGAGCAACTCAGAGTTAAGCGCGCACACCGCAACTATAAAAAGGCATTATCGATGGAGCGCAGATATTACGAGTGACCATGGCAACATCTGAAAAAAAGAGATCAGCATTTCTTTCTCCAGCTGAACTTGATGTGCTCAAAAAGCAACACCACTGCATCAGTGAGACAGAGACAGTTAGCATGGGAAAGCATAGCTGCTGAAGTTAATGCGTAATTTTACATCTAAAGAATTTAAATATTTAAGTATAATAAAAAGTAATGTAATGTGTGACGTTTATACAATTTTTACACACATTCCCACTTTTATACGCGTTGATCAGTTTTAATAGATTTAAAAGTGCACTTGTGTGTACTTGCGCCTCAGAAGACAATGTTGACACACAATGAACACGTGGGGGCGTTTGAAGCCATGAGACGTGGAGAACAGACGCTTTTGACACACTCCAGATGCTCTGGAGGTAATTAAAAATATACATTAATACTGAAACGGTTAAGGCATTTTAGAATGACCAAAACAACAATTAAGATGTTTTACAGTGTGCTCAGCCTGCTGGTTTGTCTATTCACACAGATTTTCATCATCATCTCTTATAACAAACCTTTTTTTAATGCACATACTGGAATTTGTTCAGTAAAAGTGTTTTCATCGCAGTTTATGCACATCTTTTCTTATCGAATAAAAGTTTATCCTACTCAGTTATTATGAGCATGTTTTTTATGCGTGTTTTCAAAAGTTATGTGCATCATGGCATTTCCATCAATCATTTTTATGTGCATATTAAAAATGAGCATTAAAATAGGTGGGTGGAAACGTAAGGCTAAGGCGAGAAATACCGCTTCATCTTTAAAAAAGGGTAGGAGACCGACAGAAACTCTGACTTTAGAGAATAAAACCTGCTCCTGACCAGGTTAGGTTCACAGAGTAAGTTACCACGGTAACTGACTCTGAGTTAAAGTTACCTCTCTTTCAGAAACAGGCTTGACTTACCCTGCTTTCTCGAGTTTGACAAACCTACCATTTTGAAACGGAAAACGCAGAGTTTCTTTCATTTCAGGGTTAAAATACTCTGAGTTTTCACTTAACCTCCTTTCTGAAACAGGCTCAATATCTGCTAAAATTAACCTTTTACCTCAAAATAGCATTTTAAAACTGCACATAAAGTGCATTTTCTAGCAAATTGATATGTTTTGAAAACTGTACAATTATACATCATTGGCATACAATCAGGCATTCAATTCTCAAAAGCAGCCTTCAAACAAAAAAGACATTCCATTGTAATTAGACCACAAATCATTAAGAATTACTATAGTCATGGAGCAGCACAACTGCTTTGGGATGTCAGCGATCGCTAATTGCGGCTGATTTTATTTGGGGCTTGATGAGGAGGAGCCAAATCAATTAACAAAGAAAACAGAGCACCAATGTTGGCACCTCACAACAAACCGCACAGTAAATCCAGATAGACTGTGATATCTCTAAACACAGCACAACAAAATGCCTCAACTGGATGTTTAGTACAGAAAAAAGATAATTGCACCTGATATGTTGAGCGGTTCTGAAACCAGGGGCTTGCTGAGGAAATATCGTTTTTGAAAACAGGCTCAAAAGGTTAGTGCAAAGCAATTTAATGAAATACTAAAATCTGGCTTTAGCATACGTTACAGTTTTTTTTAAGCTTTGTTACTAAAAATATAGTATTGGAAGTCACAAAAGGGAACTGAAGCTGATATTGATAAATGTTTTAAATTTAAAAAAGATTAATACATTAATTCATTACAATTAATTAATTAATAATAAGTTAAGTCACACTTTATTTTGATGGTCAGATTGTTGCATTTAAGTTACATTGCATCTACATGCCAACTAACTCTCATTAGATTATAGTAGACTGTTAGGTTGGGGTTAGGGTTAGTGTAAGTTGACATGCACTTGCAAAGATTCTTATAGTCAGTTAAATGTCTGTTAACAGCAGTATCAATATTAAGCAGACAGTCTACTGATACTCAAATGGACCATCAAAATAAAGTGTTACCAAGAGTGTGCTACTTTATTTTAAGTGGCACAAGTCAATTTATGCATTCATGTTTTCACAGTTTTAAAAATAAGTATTAGCTCTGAGATTTACTGACTGTTTTAAAGAAAGGTTACACTACACAGCATTATTAGTTTACAAAAAAAATCTAACAAATATAATCCTGTTGCGCTACTACACTTGATTTTGGGTTTATTGTAAAAAGAAAAAACAACAAAGTGTGTTAAATGAGATGCTGAAATATTTTATGGCATACTACAGAAAATAAAGATGATTTAGTATTCAAAAATGTTTTGTTTTGATTATGTTTTTAAATAAATTGGTCTTACCTGTCATATTTTCAGATTTTCATAGTATATGTATTAATTCCGCTACATTTATCATAAACCGACATATCAACCATTTGGTAGAGGTTGATATTTTAAATATTTTGGGATGTGTTGAACCCCCCCATGCAAAAAAGTTTTGTTTTAGCTAAAAACAGAGTCATAAAAGAGCTTTACCTGACATGTATTCAAGTTAAAAAATACTTAATCTTAAGTATCTTTAGTGTTGAAAATGGAACGTCAAAATAAGCACAACGAAAAAGTTTAATGAAAAAAAATCTCACATTTTGACTAATAATATTTTGCTTGTATATCGTGAATTTGTAACTCATTTAAAATACATTAAACAAGCACATTTTCAGCTAAATGAAATATTGCATCATCATGCTGTTGATGAGATGTCTCTAAAAAAGGAAATTACCTGGCGCATGTTACTAGTGAAATCCCATATTTGCCGTAGTCTAAATGACCATTGAAATTGTAACATGGAAACTGACCAGTAATAATAAAATGCTCAGGGCAACTGAACATAGCATTCTGGCAGTAAAGTATGCAGAGCAAGGTTCTCCTAATTAGGACTGGACTAGGGACAAGTTCTCTGCGAACAGACTTGGTAGACTTTCAATAGCTGCTTCTTTCAGCAACTCCAGTGGATTCATTGTGAAAACATCCAACTTCATGGGAACCATACAGCTGTAGAGCACATAAACAAGTGCAAAATGGCATGTACTGTCACATGTCTGGACAAAGAACTGTAAATATCTATGAGACACTGTCATTCAGACATATGTTGACAGCACAATAACACTAATGTGGTGAATGTGGTAACACTTTATTGTGACGGTTCTCTTTGGGCCAGAGATGCCCAAAGTGGGGCCCGTGGGCCAAAGTTGGCCCATTGAAACCTTTGATTTTGCCCACCATCCCATCTGAGAAGAGAGTGGGAATGATGGAGAGAGTTGGGGAGAATGCCTTGAACAGAGATCAGCATTTCTAATTTGACGTGACCATTTTCTGTTTGTTTGTTTTATTGCTGAACTAAAATTAAATGTAGTAAATTAATCAGTGTTTTTAAAATGTAAATACTGTCGATGGATAGAAGACTATGAAGAAGACATCAGTGAGCAAATCAAGGCAAAAACTAGTGTAACTCCATTACTTTATAAATGAGTTATAAAATTCATTATAAAAATGCAATGTAAAATATACTTTATTAGTTAATATAAAGCAATGTTTCCTAGTTTAAAATTATTAAATAAATAAGGAAATTACACATGGCAACTATATTTACCTTTGGCACACTAGCCTCAATCAAGTTTGGTTTTTGGCCCTTCATAAGAAAAAAAGTTTGGGCATCCCTGCTTTAGGCATTATGTTGTGGATTAGTAACTTTGCAACTATGTCAAGTAGCAGTTGTTAAAAGATACAAAATCTGCCAACATGTGCGCAATAGCCTGCAACCATTTTGATCAGACATTCTGTTGTCTACCAGTAACTTTGCAAGTACATGGTAACTTATTCTACCAATTTCTATGTATACACCATTTACATACATGCACACAAAGTAAGAAGAGTGTATCTCATACAGGTGGTTTGTCAAGCTCACCTGCCTGCATGTGGGTAAAAAAGTGGAGTGTTTATAAGAAAGTGTCCGGTGCATATGAAGAGCAAAGAGGGCCTCCTAAAGGCAGGGCTCTGGCACCTCCAAAATCTGATCCGGCACCTCATTTTACCGATCCCCCTCCCTCCTCACCTCATTTTACCAAACCAGGACTCTTCGTCCTGAACTCCCCAACAAAGATATGCAAAGATACCGTTTACATAAACACAGACAGATCATGGGTGTGTGTGTGTGTGTGGGGGGAGAATTCTTTCTGAGGGGGCAAAGTTTGGGGGTGTTTAAAAGAAATTTCATGTGCAGAAAATTTACACCATAATGTAACCAACAACAGTTATAAACACATTTTTCCACACATGGACTCCAGCAGGCAAAAGACTCATGGCTACTGACTCATTTCTTCTGTCCCTTGTTGAGGCCAATTGAGGCAGCTTGTTCTTACCCCCATGTAACATATTCCACATCAGCCATGTGCCATATGCAGATTGTATTTAGCATCACATTCATAAGCCACACAGGCAATTGTAAAATGTTTTGGAAAGCATTAGGACACATTTCTTTGAACTGCAAGCAACAACTCATGTTTAGAGAAACACCCGGTTTCTCTATAAAATGATAGTCCTTTCACAATTTTCAGACGCAGTATAGACTTACATTTTATTCTTTTGTTCTAACTCAATTTTTCCAGATTACTTTTGAAATTTGGGCACAAACACATTTTAGAAGCATGCAACACAAGGCCTTCTGATTACAGCTGACCACTGTGTTTATTTCAGCTGCATGCTGGTTACAATATAAAGTAAATTTTCTGGTTTTACCATAGAGAAGCATTTTTGCAAGCTATTTTCATAATGAACAGGGTCATTATAAAAGCATCTATGGTTGTGAGAGACATTGAAATGAAGAAATATATATTACACATACCACAATTATGAGAAATGATGTACATCTGGTCACATCATAAAAATCCAAGATCAAAATTCATCTTATGGGTTAGAAATTCACAAATATGTGATACATTTAGAATTGTGAGATATAATGCTACAAATGTAACATTAGCAAGCAAGCACACAGATAAAAGTATTTTAAAACGACGAATATATATAATGGCATAAATGTATTGTCAAAAGTACATGGATGGCATGCTAAATCAACTAACTTTCTGAAGTGAATATTAGAGGTGACACTTTACTATCACATAAGGCCATATGAGAGTATTTATGAATGAAAATGAAGCAACACAACTAACACTGGTAGGTCATAGGATAATGACAACATGACAGATGTAGTATGTCTAAATTTAATTCACACTACCCATATTGGTTCTTTGCAGCAGTTGTGAATACCCAGCCTGATCTCACGAGGAAACGTAAGTATTTTACGTTTTGTCAGTTTAGTGGCGAGTTGAGTCGTACGAAAATGTACGATTTTAAAAAGGAGGCGTGGCACCCAACCTAAACCCAACCGTCATTGGGTGATGGGCAAATCGTACTAAATTGTACGAATTAGATCGAATTCATACGAATTAGCCACTAAATCAAAAAGTTACGAATTGCCGTGAGATTGCATTGGAATACCTTTTTAGTATGTGATTTCGAATTAACTGTAACTGTCAAAACTGAACGTACTGAAATCCTGACAGTAAGATAGAAGTCACAACAGTGGTGAACAGTATTGGTAACACTTTACAATAGCAGTACATGAATAATGATACGTTAACATAAAAATTAAGCATTACTTTATTATGAACTAATGATTAATTAATGCATGCACTAATCATGAACTAACTTTAACTACAACATGAGTTCATGTGTGAATAGCAACTACCTTAATTACTTGTTGTCCATGATTGTTTGTTAATTAATGTAGTTAATGCTTAATTCAACCATAATGAACTCATGATATGTTAATGTGTAATTATATCATGACTTCACTTGGAGGGGCACAACATCACTAAACCCATTATTGACTTATAACCTCCTTATGCACGTCCGACTAGTGTGTTTACACTGAATAACAATAGAAAAGCGTTATGTCAACATCAACATGAACAGTTTAAACACAGGGGTTCATGAGTAGTTAAGGACGAGTTCATGGTGATGTACCCTCCAAGTAAAGTCATGGCACAACTATACATTAACAGCTCATGAGTTCATGTTGGTTACATTTAGCTTAAATTTAAATGTTAATTAATACATAAATTATTTCCCAGTGATGGGTTACGGCTGGAAGGGCATCCGCTGCGTAAAACATGTGCTGGATAAGTTGGTGGTTCATTCCGCTGTAGCGACCCCAGATTATTAAAGGGACTAAGCCGAAAAGAAAATGAATGAATAATACATTAATTACCAACATGTTCTAACAAGTAATAAAGGTAGCCATTATTCACACATGAACTCATGTGGCTCATGTTGTAGTTAATGTTAGTTCATGATTAGCGCACGCCTTAACTCATCATCAATTCATAATAAAGTAATGTTTAGTTTACAAACTAATACATCATTATTCAAATACTGTTATTGTACAGTGTTACCGAAGTATTTTTACTGTACTATCGTAGTTAAAAAAAACTACTTTTTTTGCAAATTGCTAATTTTACAAGTCTTCTAGCACTGTATGTTTACAGTTTAGACGCACCTATGGAGGATTGCACTATTAAATAGCAACACTAGACTTTTTTTGAAAATGATCTGAAGTTGAGAAAAAAATAAAATAAAATAAAAAAAAGAATGCTGAAAATTCAAAATTCCTTGCATCTTCGAGCTTTAAAGCATGCAGCCTATGAATCGTGATAACTAAAGATATATTGAGAGATATAGTCACAACTAGAAGATATAATACTGAAATTGCATGAAATAGTGAAAAGTCAAAACTTATTTTCAGTTTTATATGAATAAAAATGTCAAAAAGTTATATGTATAACATGATGTGCAGCCTCTTAGTCATCTGGACTTAATCAGTCCATTTTCTAAAGAGGAGAAAGAAAAAAGCAGTTCTCATGTCCCTCGAGCACTGTCTGTCTGAGGAAAAAGCCAGTGCCAGTATGTCTCAGACGGGTTTTTTGGGGGGTCTTTTTTGTGGTGGGGTTCTGTGGATGGTTGTGGTTTATGAAAAGACTCAGTGACTTCACCACGTTGTTGCTCTTGGTTAGATCGACGAGTTTCACTGCCATTTGCTTGGAAGGGGAAATACAGATCTTCCCATGTACCGTAAGCTACATCATCCCTTTTATTTTATCGGACAGATTCCAGCAAAGCCACAAGAAGGAGATATTGTCCATTACAAATATGTGAGGAGGAAAGACCCTTCAGTTAGTGAATTGATATTATTGTTTTCTTTATCTTTGTTTTCCCTTTGAACAAATATTGCAAGCTTTAATTCAAGAAGATTCAATAATAATAGTAATAAATGGGCAGAGCTGGAGCATTCAGGGCTGATTTCATTTATGAGGCCCCCTGAGTGTTCACAATCACACTAGTAACTGTGAAAGGAATTTGACCGAGATTAGCAAGGAATTTTAATGTCACACACATGTCATTTTTATGTCAAATTGAGAGGAAAAGGTAAAAGGGAGAATTCCAGAACTCCTGTAATTAATCAAAATATTCTTAGATTAAAATTGTTATGTCTCGTTGTCATGTTATCCTAACAAAATAGCAAACCAAACATTCAAGGGTGTATTTAACAGCTAAATAAAAAGTTATTTTGTGGTTTAACTTAAACTTTTCTCAAATTATGTGTTCATTTTCACCATAATTTGGAGAAGACACACTTTAAAATGTCATTCAGTGACATAACAGGATATATATCATCTTGTCAGAGATATTTAAAATCAAATAAATTATTTGATGACATATTGACAACCAAAATAGTGATTATAATTTAAAATGTTCATACTTTTCATCTCTCCTTTCAGTTGCTTGATTTTTTCCAAAATGGCAAAATCTAATACAATTTTGTATGCTTTTAACATTTTTATTAAAGTACAGCTACACTTAAACACTACTGTACTTTTTAACAAGATTTATTAGGGGCTAAGCATCGACGGTGTGTAGGCACCTATTGTATCCGTTCTGGTTCTTATTATTCTTCTGGCTTCTTCCACTCTGGGAGTCTATGGCAGTCCTATGAACTGTTTGCGCAAATGGCAGTGTGGCAAATTTGGCACACTTATAGAGGACAGTCTGATCTTTAATCACAACAAATTTGGACTCTCTAACTCAAACTCTCTAGCGCCACCACTTGTCCAAAATTTCACTTATGTTTATAACTTTTAAACCGAATGGGCTACAATCAAAATTCCATCATGAAAATTATTTTGCTATTATGAATTTTTCGCAAAATTTGAACGAACTCGTTCTAGGCCGTTTGTCCGATTTTCACCAAAATTGAATCACATGATCTACAGACCATGCTGGCAAAAAGTTATTGACTTCAAGTTGATTAGACGATCTGTTTTCAATTAACTTGCGAACAAATTTATTGTAGATGTTGCAAAAATGGACTTGAGACAATATCTTTGTAACGCATTGACGCATTCAAACCAAACTTGGTGTGTGTTATGACAACCATGGAAATTACCATCTGAAATGACCTGTTTCGGTGCACTGCTCCCTAGTGGCCTGGAGATACAAAAATTGGCTTTTTTGCTCATAACTTCTTAACCCTTGGTTAGACTGCAGCTAGACTGCAGCTCTACACAAGACGTTTGGCCATAGGAGAAATTGTCGAGCCCAACTGAGCCTGGTTTCTCTCTAGGTTTTTTAATTCTTCACTTTTTCGCCAGTTTGTGAAGCTTTTTCCTCGCCGCTGTCGCCAATGGCTTGCATGGTTCGGGACCTTTGGAGCTGCGCATCAATTGATTTGCTCTTCAGTGTTTGAACTCTAAGCAGTGAAAATTAAACCACACTGAACTGAACTAAACTGAACTTTAACACTGAAAACTGAACTGACACTGTTTCAATTTACTATAATCTTCTATGTGAAGCTGCTTTGACACAATCTACATTCTAAGAGCGCTATAGAAATAAAGATGAATTGAATTGAATTGAATTGAATTGAATCGAATCGAATTAAATTAAATTAAATTAAATTAAATTAAATTAAATTAAATTAAATTAAATTAAATTAAATTGAACTGAACTGAACCCTCATAAAATTTGTCTCTTTACATCCGGCGAAGCATGCCTAGTGGAATGATGTCTGATTTTCCCAGATCAGCCTTTTTGGTCGTCGGCCATTTTGAATTGTGTCAAGAACTGCTATATTGTATGGACGCATTGGCGAATTGTTATGAAACTTAGTATGTGTGTTCGGGACTGTGCCCTGAAGGTGTTCAAAAAGTTTTGTCGCAGCGCCACCTTTTAGTCAAACGTTATAACAATATTTATAAAAATGTGTATAACTTTTGACAAATTTTGCCTATTGTTATGGAACTTGTCTTGATACATTCCTTGGGTTGTCCTGAGAATATTGATACAATTTGTTCCTTAATTAACTTAACTGTCCATCCTCTAGCCTTAAGTCAAAAACCTACTTTTTCAAACTCCTCCTACATCTTTGGCTGATTTGCACCAAATTTGACTCATATCATCTTCAGACCGTGCTGACAAAAAGTTATTGAATTTGTGTCAATAAGTGTACCGGTTTTTGTTTACTGCACCGACAAATGTGATGGCATGATGCATGAACTACATCTGAGGCTGTATCTCTGCGATAGTTAAAGATAATGACACCAAATTTTAGGTCTGTCATTGTTGCCTCACACCATAAAAATTTGGTGACAGCGCCACCTATGGGTGAAGAGTTATAAGACATTCATTAGCCATTTTTAATGAAACTTACAAATTTGGTAATAACTTTTGCCTGCAAATGCTTATTTTGATGTAAATTATTCCTTGGGTCATGCTGACAACACAGATACCGATTATGTCATATCTGCCAAACTTTCTGTCCGCCATTTTGATTTTATTCAAACTATTTTTTTTAACTTCTTCTTAGACCGTTGGTCCAATCTTCACTAAATTTGACTTGGATCATCTCCAGACCATGTAGACCAGGGGTGTCCAAACTCGGTCCTGGAGGGCCAGTGTCCTGGAGAGTTTAGTTCCAACCCTAATCAAGCACACCTGAACCAGATAATCAAGCTCTTACTAGATATACTAGAAACTTCCTGGAGGGTGTGTTAAAGCTAGTTGGAGCTAAACTCAGCAGGACACCGGCCCTCCAGGACTGAGTTTGGACACCCTTGATGTAGACCAAAAGTTATGGCATTCATGTTGATAGACAAAACTGTTGTCATTTAGCATATGCGCAAACTTGATGTAACGCTGCCAGATGAGATTACAGGCTGAATCACTGCAATGGTTTGAAGTATTGAAACCAAATTTAAAGTCTACTGGTCTAGCAGATTCCTTGGATCATACAGAGAACATTGATATAATTTATTCCCTAATTTACACAACTTCCTTTCCACCATCTTGAATTAATTTTAAAATCTGTTGTTTTGAACTCTCCATAGATGGTTAGCCCAATTTCCACAAAATTAAATTTGCTGCCAAAAAGTTAAAGAATTTTCCAGTTGCTCTGTAGCATGTTGCCGTGCTTGTTTATGATGTGGCCGCTGGGCTGCTTGGCCCCGATAATTGCTGCTTGCAGCTATATTTAGAATTGTTATTATATTAATTATGTATTAACTAAAATGAACTAAAATGCTTTCACTCAAAACATAGCTGAAGTAAATTAAATGAAAATTAGATGAAAAGAGTTTGTTTTTTAAAAATCACCAAAACTATTACCAACGTCAAAGCACATAACAATATCATTAAAATATACAATAAAAGGAAAATCAAAGAAAAAGATAAAAGCCAATTTAAAATGTGAATAATTTTTATAACAATGTATTATGAATGTCAATGTATAATGTTGCTAGACTATGGTCAGCTAATCAAGTCATGTATGCATTAATTAGTATAACGAATACTGAAATTAGAGGACAGTTAACTGAGTGCAGTACAGAGGATCATTGTGCTGTGGAATCTAGGGCATGGCTGCTCATTGAACCTTGCTTTTCTGCCACTCAATAATGCCTTTGAATATCCTTGCCAAATTAACCTAACAAAGCAATCTTTTTTTAAATGCAATTCTTCATGTTTTGTTTCTCCACAGGTTGAGGCATGTCGGTTATTTGAATCAGGCAATGGCGTTGATTGGATTTCTGGTGGTGGCAGTGTGTGGATTGCTGGTTGCTTGGGCCGATCAGTTGAAGCAAGCTCGGACGCCATTGTTACCTCATCGCCCATTTGTGGTGGTGTGGAACGCACCTACTGAATCCTGCCATCTTCGATTTAAGGTTCAATATGTGTTAAAGATCTAGCAAAATTCACTATGTGGTCCAAATGATGGGAATAAGAATTGGAATGTGAATCCTATTGTCATTGTATAGATGTACAGTGCAATGATATTTAAGTGTAACTCCTTGTAGCTTAAAGTCACAGTAGCAGAATACACAAAAAACAAAACAAAAAACAAATAAACAGCAACATGACATCAGTGGTGGAAAGAGTACTGAAAGATCATACTCAAGTAAAAGTACCATTACTTGCCCAAAAATGTAGTGCAAGTATGGTAAAAATATCTGTTGTAATTAATACTCAAAATCTGAGTAGAAAGTAGCCCTTTTAAAAGTACTCAAGAGTAGTGAGTATTGCGCTGTGAAAAGGTGATGCGTTTACATGCAGTTTGTGCAGGGACGTGTAAACGTAACATTCTGTAGTGCATTTAGTGATCTTCCTATATTTATTCATTCCTTCCAATCTTCCTTTCATTGCTTGTTCGTTCTGTCCTTCCTTCATTTATTTATTCATTCATTTGTTTGTTCGTTCCTTCCTTCATTATTTGTTCATTCCTTCATTCCTTATTTTCTTTGTTCGTTCCCTCCCTCTCTTCCATGCTCCATTTATTCATTCATTTGTTTCTTCCTTCCGTATTTAATTAATTCAGTCTTTTCTTGAATCCTTCATTCATTCCTTTGGGCCTTCCTTCCTTCATTAGTTCAGTCCTTCCTTCTAATCCTTGTTCGGTCCTTCCTTTATTCAGCCCATACTTCCATTCTTCATTCATTCTATTTAGTGATTGTTTAAGGCTGTTTGGTGATTTCAGTCATCATACAGTCGACATCCTTTATTTTCTCATCAGTGACATGCAGTCTATAAAAAGTCTCTGGGTCATTGCGTGTAAAGATTTTTGAACATATTCTTGGACATTTTTAATGCTTCTATAATATTTGTCAAGCGCACATGTCTTGAGGTTGTTCAGTTTGATGTGATTTACTTTCTATGTGCGATTTGATTGAACAGGAATCGCAGGACTGATTTTTTTACTCAGCCAATAGCCATAAACAAAAAAAAATAAAGTAGTGACTGCAGGTTGAAGGAAAAAAGTGGAGAAAAATACAGATACAGCACTAAAAATGTACTCAAGGGAAAGTAAAAGTGCACATTTTTAAAACTACTTAGTAAATTACAATTCCTGAGAAAAACTACTCCGTTACAGTAATTGGAGTATTTGTAATTTGTTACTTTGCGTATATTGTACAGTGTCATGCTGATTTGCATTAACAGTATATGGGTAATTCTGGAATTGTAGGTACATTTAGCCTCTTCTAACCTTCTAAATATAAAAACAAATAATAATAATAATAATAAACTGGTTTTAAATTATAACACAAATTATGTCATGTTACATCTATAAATAAAGTTTTGGTGTGTATTTAGGGAGATTAAAATATTAACTTAAAGGTTCCATGAAATTAAATAAAAGTTTTTTTATTATTGTTAATTTTAGAATATCTATAATTCAGTTCTCACCAAAACAGAATCAGAATCAGAAAGAGCTTTATTGCCAGGTATGTTCACACATACGAGGAATTTGTTTTTGTGACAGAGCTTCTACAGTGCAACAGAATTACAGACAGGACTAAAAACAGATAATAAATATACTTTAAAAAGTAGTGATTGCAATATACAAATTGACAAGTGTATGTACAGCTATATTACTATATACAACATAATATGTGCAGCTGTTATGTGCAAATTGGCATGTAAAGTGTGTTGTTAAATAAGTGTATGTGCGTATAAAAAAAGTGTATAGCAAGTAGTGATGTTGGTTCCACAATTTTTATCATCAAGTGTTCATGAGATGGATTGCCTGAGGGAAGGAACTGTTTCTGTGTCAGGCTGTTCTGGTGCACAGTGCTCTGTAGCGTCGACCAGAAGGTAAAAGTTCAAAAAGGCAGTGTGCTGGGTGTGAGCGGTCCAGAGTGATTTTGGCAGCCCTTCTGCTCGCTCTGGATAAGTACAGTTCTTGGAGAGTAGGGAGGGTTGTACCAATGATTTGCTCAGCAGTCCGAACTATTCGACGTAGTCTTCGGAGGTCGGATTTGGTAGCTGAGTTAAACCAGACAGTTATTGATGTGCAGATGACTAATTCAATGATGGAGGTGTAGAACTGTTTTAGCAGCTCCTTTAGGAGGTTGAACTTCCTCAGCTGACGAAGAAAGTACTGTGAGCTTTTTTGACAATGGAGTCAATGTGAGTGTCCCACTTCAGGTCCTGAGATATGGTGGGGCCCAGGAACCTGAATGACTCCACTGCTGCCACAATGCTGTCCATGATGCTCAGTGGGGGGAGAGCAGGAGGGTTTCTCCTGAAGTCCACTATCATCTCCACTGTTTTGAGCGTGTTCAGCTCCAGGTTGTTGTGACTGCACCAGACAGCCAACTCCTTAACCTCCTGTCTGTAAGCAGACTCGTCACCGTCCTGAATGAGGCCGATAAATGTGGTGTCGTCTGCAAACTTTAGGAGCTTGACAAAGGAGTCTTTTGAAGTGCAGTCATTGGTGTACAGGGAGAAGAGCAGTGGGGAGAGGACACACCCCTGGGGGGCGCCAGTGATGATTGTGCGGGTACTGGATGAGAATTTTCCCAGCTTCACCAGCTGCTGCCTGTCCGTTAGGAAGCTGTTGATCCACTGACAGACAGAGGTGGGCACGGAGAGCTGAGTTAATTTGGGCAGGAGAAGTTTTGGGATGATAGTGTTAAAAGCTGAGCTGAAGTCAACCAACAAGATCCTCACATAGGTCCCTGGTCTGTCTAGGTGTTGCAGAACATAATGCAGTCCCATATTGACTGCATCATCCACAGACCTGTTTGCTTTGTAGGCAAACTGAAGAGAGTCCAGTGAGGGTTCAGTAATGTCCTTCAGGTGGGCCAGCAACAGTTTTTCAAAAGACTTCATGACCACATATGTCAATGCCACCGGTCTGTAGTCATTTAGTTCTGTGAGTTTGGGTTTCATTGGTATGGGAATGATGATGGAGCGTTTGAAGCAGGAGGGCACTTCACACAGCTCCAGTGATCTGTTGAAGATCAGGGTGAAGATGGGAGCCAGTTGGTCAGCACAGGACTTTAAACAGGCTGGTGTTATAAAATCTGGGCCTGGAGCTTTTTTCCTTCTCTGTTTCCGGAAGACCTGGCGCACATCATCTTCACTGAACTGAAGTGCAGCTATGGGGGAGGCGGGTTGTGGTGGAGGTGTTAATGGTGATGTAAACAGCAGTTCAGAGTGGGTGTGGGGGGTTTTCTCAAACCGGCAGTAAAACTCATTCAGGTCGTTTGCAAGTCGTTGGTTATCTACAGTGCTGGGGGATGGTGTTTTGCAGTTTGTAATGGTTTTTAAACTTTTCCACACAGATGCTGAGTCGCTGGAAGAGAACTGACTCCTTAGTTTCTCAGAATAGTTCTTTTTGCGACTGATCTCCTTTTCCAGTATGTATTTGGCCTGCTTATACAAGGCCCTCTCCCCATTCCTGTAAGCAGCCTTCTTGGCCTGGCGTAGCTGTCTGAGTTTACAGTGAACCATAGTTTGTCATTGTTGTATGTGAGTTGTGTCCTGGTAGGAATGCACACGTCTTCACAGAAACTGATATAAGATGTTACAGTCTCAGTGAGCTCATCCAAATCGTTTGCAGCAGCTTCAAAGACACTCCAGTCTGTGAGATCGAAACAGGCTTGTAGATCCCGCTCTGTTTCGTTAGTCCATCTTTTCACAGATCTTAATACAGGTTTGGCTGTTTTCAGTTTCTGCCTGTAGGTTGGTATGAGATTAATCAAACAATGGTCAGAGTGCCCCAAAGCTGCTCGTTGGACAGAGCGGTATGCATCCTTTATTGTGGTATAGCAGTGATCCAATATGTTACTGTCTCTCGTGGGACATGTAACATGCTGTCTATATTTTGGCAGTTCACGGGATAGTTTTGCTTTGTTAAAATCCCCGAGAATTATTAAAACAGAGTACGGGTGTTGTTGCTCTATCACCGTGATATGATCTGCTAGTTTCTGTATCGCCAGGCATGCATGCGCGTGCGGAGGAATGTAAACACTGACGAGGATGAACGAGCAGAACTCACGCGGGCAGTAGAAAGGCTTACAGTTAATAAACAGTGCTTCTAGATCTGGAGAGCACATCTTCTTTAAAATTGTTACATGTGTACACCACCTTTCGTTGATATAAAAACACGCCTGCCACCGTGCGTTTTCCGCGTTGATTCTTCGTCGCAATCCGCTCTGAACAGCTGATAGCCCGGTAGGTGAAGCGCATTGTCTGGTATGGTGTCGTTCAGCCAGGTTTCCATGAAGCACAGAGCAGCTGAATGTGAAAAATCCCTGTTTGTCTGGGAGAGCAGAATGAATTCGTCTATTTTGTTGGGTAGAGAGCGGAGATTTGCCAGATGGATGCTAGGCAACGCGGTTCGAAACCCGCGCTGTCTGAGTTTCACAAGCGCGCCTGCACGCTTCCCTCGTCTGCGCACCTGAGAGTGTTTGAGCAGCAGCGCGGCTCCGCCGACTACAATGTCCAACAAAACATCACATAAGTCCAAGTCTGGAAAATATTTGGTGGTGTATGCGTCCGAATGTCCAACAATTAGTCTCTGGTGAAACTAATTGTAGGAAAATGACTGAAGACAGGACGAACTAACAAAAACACAAAGACAACTGCAGAGCATGACACGGAGGCAGCCATCTTTGTCGGCGCCAGCGTAGTAAGTAGTAAAACAGTGACAAAATTCACATTTAGAAGATATAAAATTGATATATGTAAAGCTTGTCACTTCTGCCTAAATGTATCAACGGTCTCATCAAATCATGACCAATCAAATATCCTATCTGACCTATCTGACATGCCTATCTGACATGCCCTGCCCCCTTGGCAGAGTGGTGATAAAACAAAACGCTATTGGCTGTAATTTTAAGGGTAGGAGCTATGTCCCACCCTCTCTTCATGTTTCGGTTGAGATTATGTCAAACATAAAATTAAAATGCACATTTCAAAGCACTTCATGGGACCTTTAAAACTCCAACTACAGTATGTCTATTTTTGACTGTCTCTGCATCCTGAATCATACAATCAGCATCACTCACTCACTCACTCACTTACATCCTTTAGCTTATTCCTGGGTTTATCAGGAGTCTCCACAGCAGAATGAACTGCCAATTACTGGCAAACACCCATACAGTTTCCCATTCACACACTATGGCCATTTCAATTTACCCATACCGCATGTCTTTGGACTGTATAGGGGAAACTGGAGCACCCAGAGAAAACCCACATAGACACAGGGAGAATATGCAAACTTCACATAGATTGACATCCTAGTCCAGCTGAGACTCAAACCAGCGACCTTCTTGCTGTGAGGCAACTCTGCTAACTATATCATCCATATTTTTATGTCTTTACTATACTAAGTTAAATAAACATTTGCATTACATATCTAATTTTAGTATTATTTGTAGTTTCAGTTATAAAGAGCGTTTTGACTTCACTAATAGAAATAACATGTGACTTTCTACATTTCACTTCCTCTGGCAGGAAACTCCGGAAAACCAGTTCTTCTCTCATTCATTTGTACAAAACACAAAATGTAATAGTAGACTGATTATATGTCAACACTGTTACTGTGATATTTCACCAAATTTCTCATTGACATTTTGAAAATTGTAATTTCAAGAGTTCACACTTAGCTGATGATTAATAAAGCTTATTTGGCATGCTGTCCCAGGAGAGAGCCCTGAGCTTGGAATATCCTCGAGCCTGGGGCTCCCTCACATTAGAAGGGCAAGAGGGGAGTTTGAGCTCTAGTAGGTCTCGAGAACTCCCCTGCTTGTCAGCGTGCTGAGAAGTGTCTGGCTAAGGGTTATCTTAAGATGCTAATTTAGAGTAGTCAATTGGCTTATGGTGTATGTCTTTGGTCGGTGGGAGGAAACCGGGGAACCCGGAGGAAAGCCACTCAAACACAGGGAAATCATGCAAACTTCGCAGAGAAAAGCCAACCAGCCCAGTGAGGGGCCGAACTAGCGGCGTTCTTGCTGTGAGGCAACAATGCTAACCACTTGACCGCCGTGCCGCCCTATCAGAAAAAGGGAGGAGTAGGGCTGCAAAGGGGGATTCCTTAAAACGAAGATAACTGGAGCGGAAAACTGACGGAAAATCTGATTATTTATAGTGCATCAGATTGGTGCAAAATACGGAGCTGATACGGTGCCAGCCATGTTTAATCATAAGCACGTGATCCTCTCGAAATTAGTTTATAAATAAACCGCACATGATGAAAATATATATAAAATTCTGTTTAACAATAACAAAAATAATTCCTTTTCTGGACACTCAAAGCTCTTTACACATTGGGGGGAATCTCCTCATCCACCACCAGTGTGCAGCATCCACCTGGATGACACAACAGCAGCCATATTACGCCAGACCACACATCAGCTGATTGGTGGAGAAGAGACAGAGAGATGAAGCCAATTATGACATGGGGATGGTAGGAGGCCATGATGGACAAAGGCCAGTGGGCAAATTAAAGTTAAACCACTACTCTTTTCGAAGGACATCCTGGGATTTTTAACGACCACAGAGAGTCAGAACCTCAGTTTAATGTCTCATCCAAAAGACAGCACTCACTGAGCAGTATAGTGTCCCACACAGACCCACACAGACTGAAGGTTGAGCGCCCCCTGCTGGCCTCACTAACACCACTTTTGGCAGCAACCTAGCTGCATGTGATCTCCCATCCAGGTACTAACCTGGCGCAGTGGGCGATCATGTGAGAGTTGCAGAGAGCTAGCTGTCTGCGTTTAAGACATGCCATGTAGGGTTTGAGCTTAGCATATTGAGGTAAAGCACAACATTACAAATGTCAGCTCTGTTTTTGTCAACTTGTGATTTAAAAAGTTTAACAACAAATTAACAATTAGTAACAATCAAATGTCCTCTATCACATTTATGCATTTTTCAGTATTTTACTTTAGTAATATATTCCTATATAGTTCCTGTAAATAATATATTTGTTGTAAAATGAATGAAATGTACTCGCAATTCTGGAATGAGTCATATATAAATCACTCACAGAAATTAAAGTACAAAGCTATTACTAGGGTGGTACTGTTGCTTTCCAAAGATAAACTTTTTGGTATGCACATTTTAGCTATAAATATGTATATTTTAGATACTTACAGTTGGAACCAGAAGTTTACATACACTCTAAAAAAAGGAATACAGCCATTTTTTAAAAAATGTCTGATGGTAAATCATACTAAACCTTTACTATTTTAGGTCCGTTAGGATTACCTAAATCATTTACATTTGCTAAATGCCAAAATAATGGGAGAATTATTTTTTTGAGAATTTATTAATTTTTAGACAGTCAAAAGTTTACATATATTTCCTTGGTATTTTTTTAGCTTTGCTTTTAAACTGTATAACTTTAGTTAAATGTTTTGGGTATCCTTCCACAAGCTTCTCACAATAGTTTGAAGGAATTTTGGCCCATTCCTCCTGACAGAATTGGTGGAACTGAGTCAGATTTGTAGGCTGTCTTGCTCGCACTAACTTTTTCAATGCTGCCCTCAAATTTTCTGTAGGATTGAAATCAGGGCTTTGTGATGGCCACTCCAAAACATTTACTCTGTTGTCCTTAAAGCACATTTTAACTAATTTGGCAGTATGCTTAGGGTCATGGTCTGTTAGGAAGACCCATTTGTGGCCAAGTTTTAATTTCCTGGTTGATGTCTTGAGATGTTGCTTCAGTATTTCTACATAATGTTCTATCTTTATGATGCCATCTATGCTGTGAAGTGGACCAGTCCCTCCTGCAGCAAAACAGCCCCGCAACATGATGTTGATTGTTGATTTTCCCATGTTGTCACACAAGGAATCAGTGTGTTTGAGGTTTTCCTTAAATACTACAGTTGTGCCTTCAATTAACTCAAATGTTGTCAATTAGCCAATCAGAAACTTCCAAAACTTTGACACCATCATCTGAGCCTTTTCAGAGGCATAATAATCTTATTGTATGTAAACTTGACTTTCAAGAAAAGTTATAACAATTTCTCAAAAGATATCTCTCTCATTATTCTGTTATTAGGCATAACAGAAACAAATTTGATAGTCCTAACTTACCTAAAAGAGAAAAAGTTTAGTCACATTAACATCTGATTTAAAAAAAATGGTTATGTGTCTTTTTATACAGTGTATATAAACTGCTGGTTTCAACTGTATATGTACCTTTGTCATACCAATATGGACCCGTTAGGTAAAAATTTTTATTTTTTAACAAAGGGACTTCTCCAGTTTTTGTACCTTGACATAATATCCATATCATGAGTAAATGTTGTATAAAGTAAGTTTCACTGTGTCAAAGTTATTCATATTAAACAACCCAGTGTATAATGTAATTAATTCAGATAGCAGTTTGAACATTTGAGCAGTTGCAGGTAAAAAAGTTCATTGTGCAGTCCCATGTGTAATATAGATAATTAAATTTTGTCTGTTTCTTTGCAAGGTGGATTTGGACCTTAGTGTCTTCGACATCGTTGCTAACCACAATGATACCTTGAGTGGCCCCAACGTCACAATCTTTTACCACAGTCACCTGGGTTACTACCCTTACTACACAAGCTCTGAGACTCCTATCAATGGTGGCCTTCCTCAGAACCAAAGCCTGAGCAAACACCTCAGCAAAGCTCGAGCGGATATTGACAAGCTCATACCTATCAAGGACTTTCACGGTCTTGGCGTCATTGATTGGGAAAACTGGCGACCGCAGTGGGTGCGCAATTGGGGATCAAAGGACATCTACCGAAACAAATCTAAGGAGCTTATAAGAAAGTTACACCCTGGCTGGCCACAAAGTAAGGTGGAAAATGAAGCAAAGGAGGTGTTTGAGAGGGCTGGACAAGTCTTCATGAACTCAACTCTACTGCTAGCCGAAAGTCGCCGACCACATGGTCTTTGGGGGTTTTACCTGTTTCCTGACTGTTACAACTATGGTTACAAGCAGCATCCATTTCGTTATACAGGAGAGTGTCCTAATATAGAGCACGTACGCAATGACCATCTGATGTGGTTGTGGAAGGAGAGTACAGCCCTGTATCCTTCCATCTATCTAGACTATGAGCTGAAGTCTTCGGCTAATACTGTCAAATTTGTGCACTACCGTGTCAAGGAGGCCATGCGGATCGCTTCAATTGCCAGGAATGACTATACACTGCCTGTTTTTGTTTACTCCAGACCTTTCTACGCATACACGTTTGTTGTCCTATCAGAAGTAAGTATTATTGGAGTTTTGGGATATATATTCAGTAGGCTTAGAGGTTAGACTATTTGCTTGGACTTATGAACAAAGTGGTTGAGCCAGTGTAGCTTTACAAGGTTACTTGGAATTCTCTAACAAAATCAATCAATTAATCTATCTATCTATCTATCTATCTATCTATCTATCTATCTATCTATCTATCTATCTATCTATCTGTCTATCTGTCTATATGTCTGTCTGTCTGTCTGTCTGTCTGTCTGTCTGTCTGTGATAACAATAGGTAGGAATCATCGGAATGACTTTCAGAAAAATATTATTTATAGTTGATAACTGATGCTAAATTTAAATCTCTGTGTTCTTCCAATTAAATTCCAGTTCTTAATTACTACAAAAAAAAAAAAAAAAAAAAACTTGTCTGCACTCAATATACATATATATGCTGTACTATACATGCTGTGTAAATACTGTCAGTCAGAGTAGCTGTTAGCAATATCTGTTTGAGCCCTAATCAGACAGAAATTGAAAAGGATGAACCTCATACCTGCTCTCTAAAATATAATCTGACAAGTGTCTGTAATGAGTGAAAATAGGATGTGGCACCTTTAGGAAAGAATCGCCATTTTATGTATGTGTGCGCGTGAATAGTCTATAGAAGCATGTAACACGAGAACCGGAACTGGGAGAGATTCTGGAAGCTGTCCTTTGTCAAATGTTAGCTATATATTTTTTTATAATTCTCTGGAACATAATTAAATTTAAATTGTAAGCACTTTTCTCTTTGTGTCGTGTATGCACGTGGTAAATGCTCGTAATCTGAAGCGTTTGTGATCTCACAAACCCGGATGTATTTTTTGTAGTCCCCAAACTTTGTTCGCTGTAGGCTTTGCTAAGCTAACTCTGTAAAAGCCAATGTCTCTCTTTGCATGGAACTTTGAGCTTATTACATCCAGAGATGTTGTTTATGTTCAAAACATCAACTATAGTTTAAAATATGATATTGTAGTGGACCAGTTCTTTAAAGTTTTTTTGTTTGTTTTGGTGGCATAATTGTATTTTCTTAATTCATAATTTGTCTTATAATTTTCTGTGAGCAAATGCCGCTTTGTGAGAAGCCCTTATACGGAGTTGGTTTGTGCATGCATAATGTAATTTACTAACCTTGTGCACGCAGGCGCTCATATTAGAACACTCTTTAGACAGTTATTTTTAGATTTTTTATTCAATTTCAATTTTTTAGACATTTTCAGATATTTGTACAAGAAACAAGACCAAAACATTAAAGAAAGATTTTTTTTTTTGCAGTGCATCACTTTATTTCCTATTAATTGAAGAATTAATTGTAAAATATCATATCATTGAATTGTGTTGGATTACTAAGTACCAGCTTTCTACTTTGCACACTCTTCAGCCGTTTAGAAGGACCTGTCAAGCACACATTGCTTTAATCACTCATCAAATACTTGAGTGACAGACCCAGCCCCTAAATCACCCTCCTCCCCGACATCTTAAATGCTAGAGATATGCTTAAACACTCATCTGTCACCTCATTATGAGTGGAATGTTCCAAATCAAACTCTGCAGTAGGTCCGCAGTTGTGTTTTCAGTTTGATGGGACCACCCGCTTTTCTAGACAGTGAAGTACATCAAGGTAATGTAGTTATTATGGCTAGTTTAGGTTACAACCGATAGTTTCCATATGTTCATTGTGATAGTACAGACTCAGACCATAAATTCTACATTTAATTCTACTGTATTGTTTTACTTCCCAAAAGGCAAAAAATTAAATGTGCGATTACACACCATGATTTATGAGATACAAATGCTAAACCCTATGTATGGGTAATGATAATGAAGATGTTTATGTTTAGCAAGCCTGTTAAAAGATGTAAATTACAATGTTCTGCTTTGTTGCCCTAACATAGAAAATTATCTCACTTTACAAAAACATTCTGGTAGTTAATGTTAGTTAATATATTTACATGAACATGAACAAACAATAAACAATACATTTATTACAGCATTTATTCATCTTTGTTAACATAAACATATTAATAAATGTTAACAAATTATTACATTTTAGATCTTTTTTTTTTTGCCTTTTTTTGTTTTTTGTGGCAATTAATCATGTAATAAAATGATTATGCACAGTTGAAGTCAGAATTACTAGCCCCCCTGAATTATTACCTTTCCTGTTTATTTTTTCCCCCAATTTCGGTTTAACAGAGAGAAGATTTCTAAACATAATAGTTTTAATAACTAATTTCTAATAACTGATTTATTTTATCTTTGCTATGATGACAGTAAATAATATTTTACTAGATATTTTTCAAGATACTTCTATACAGCTTAAAGTGACATTTAAAGGCTTAACTAGGTTAATTAGGTTAACTAGGCAGGTTAGGGTAATTAGGCAAGTTATTGTATAACGATGGTTTGTTCTTTAGACTATCAAAAAAATATATAGCTTAAAGGGGCTAATAATTTTGACCTTAAAATGGTTTTTAAAAAAAATAAAAACTGCTTTTATTCTAGCTGAAATAAAACAAATGAGACTTTTTCCAGAAGAAAAAATATTATCAGACATACTGTGAAAGTTTTCTTGCTCTGTTAAACGTCATTTAAGAAATATTTAAAAAAGAAAAAAATCAAAGGGGGGCTAATAATTCTGAATTCAACTGTACGTCTAGGCAGTTGTTTTCGAATAAAGCCCTTTGGTCCTATACAATTCATTTGCCTAGATCACATTATCCCTTTCTTATCTGAAATCAGCACTTTTACATTATTTAACAAATTAAGCATTTGCAACCTTATTGTAAATTGTGACCATGTATATAGGAAACTGTATTTATATTTTATTTTATTCATTTTAATTTTGAACAGAGTGACCTGGTCCACACCATTGGAGAGAGTGCAGCATTGGGGGCCGCTGGGGTGGTGTTGTGGGGGTCATCTGAGTATGCAAGATCTCAGGTATTGTCTACAAAATTACACTAAACAACAGCAAATGTTCAAAGAATATTACAACATTACTGCTTTCTTCATATACAGTATATACATTATATATTGAATTAAATTAAATTCATGTTTATTTATATAGCGCTTTTACAATTGTGTCAAAGCAGCTTAACATAAAAGTTCTAGTAAATTGAAACTGTCAGTCCAGTTTTCAGAAATTTAGTTCAGTTCAGTGTGGTTTAATTTTCACTGCTGAAAGTCCACTTTTAGCAGTGAAAGTGGAAACAGTTAAGAGCAAATCCATCAATGCGTCAAAGTCCCAAACCAAGCAAGCCAGTGGCGACAGTGGTGAGGAACAAATTTCATCGATTGACAAAAGTGAAGGAAAAAAACCTAGAGAGAAACCAGGCTCAGTTGGGCGTGACCAATATATATATATATATATATATAAATAAATCATGTGATGGCAAAGTTTACTCCAGATTTGAGAGATTAACAGGCCACAGATTAATAATTAAAAAATGACAATAGCTAGTTTTACCTCACCGTTTCACGGACTTTCACCCGTTTTGCAAATATGGTCTCACACATATGACTTTTCTTCTCTGAAATACAAGTTTACATCTTTTAATTGAGTTAACATCTCACAATTCAAATTTTTGTGGCTCAGCAAGAAAAAACCCAGAACAAACGGTTGTTTATATAACAAATCAGACTTTTTTTTCTCATAATCGTGAATGCCTTGCACATCTAAGTTCATTTCTTGTACTTTTGAGTTTATATTTTGTAACTCTGGCTTTTTTTTCCAGAACTGGGCGAAAAGTAGTGTGACGTTTTAATGTGATGTTTGTCAGATATATATTTTTCCTTAATATCAGTATAATTTATTCTTTAATTTTTGATCATTTAGTGGAGATTAAATTTATTGTCATATTAACCTACAGATTTCAATCCTAAATTCTAATTCCATCCTTAAAATTAGTATTATTGTCAGTGGTGTGCTGCTTAATGTTTGTGGAAAGCATTATACGTTTTTGTATTAAAATGTATAAACATAATAATAATTCAATGAACAGCCAAAATGTATGAAATGATTTTTATTTTTAGTTGAAAATGTTGCGTATCATGTCCCCTTAAATGGGGACATGGTAAATGGTTCACCAAAAAAATAAAAATTCTGTCATCATTTACTCACCCTTCACTTGTTCCAAACCGGTTTGACTTTCTTTTTGTAACACAAAAAAAGATATTTTAAAGAAAGCTGGATACCTGTAACCATTAACTTCTATAGTATTAGTTTTTCAGCTTTCTTTAAAATATATATATTTATATGTTCAACAGAAAAAAAAAACTCATAAAGGTTTAAATCCGAACAGGTGCCTTTTACAAGTGACCGCCTAAAGATACTGGCATCATCATCATCATCGAAGGTGTTAAAGTTCTTATAGACCTTATCTTTACCAGACTCGGGCAAACCTTGCTTTCTCTTCGCCCCAAAGCCCCAGCTTTCTCACTTTGGCCCAATCTGATCAGGCCCCGGAAGTGACTGTGGAAACGCTACTGGCCCTGGCTCGCATTGGCACGCTCGCTTTGGGCGCGAGAGTGGAAACACGGCTCTTGACTACATTTCCAGAGCTTGTGTCCTCCTGGCTTTTATCTATGCATTTTAACTGTGACAAAGTATGGCGTTTTTACAAGTGACTGTCTAGTGAACACTGAAAGATATTAGAGGGCTAGTATTCCCAGGAACTGCTGTGTCCTCTTTGGTCCTCTTTGCCTAGGATCTGGATACTTAAACTGTCAAAGAAAAAGTAATCACATACATTTCACTTAAGGTTTATTGTTTATAAAAAATATTGTTTATTGTATAATGTCCAGTTGTTGGATGCTGTTTAAATAGATTATCAAAGTCCTAGTTAAGATGATCAATTTGTTTGAATGTACACTTTTTATTGTGTAATATACAGAGGTGTAAAGAGTACTGAAAAATCATACTCAAGTAAAAGTACCATTACTTGCCTAAAAATGTAGTGCAAGTAGAGTAAAAGTATCTGTTGTAAATATTACTCAAAGTATGAGTAAAAAGTAGCCCTTTTAAAAGTACTCAAGAGTAGTGAGTATTATGCTGTCAAAAGCTGATATGTTCACGTGTAATTTGTGTATAAGTGTGTAAACGTAACATTCTGTAGTGCATTTAGTTATTGCCCAGAAAACACACAACATCATGAGACATTAATATTAGGTTAGATTTAGGTTGTAATGTCAGATGACCAAAATTAATTGTCAAGCCAGCAGCTAAGGACAACGTTATTTTGATGTCCAATAATGACGTCAAATGACGTTGATATTTGGTTGATTTTAGGTTGTTAGAAAGTGACCAAAATCCAACGTCAAGCCAACATCTTAAACCAACGTCATATTGACGTCAAATACTGACATTTATTCATCAGGTACGGCAACCAAAATCCAACGCCTGATAGAGGTCATGGGGTAACGTTCACACAATGTCAAGCTGTAAAATCATTAGACGTTGATATTTGGTTGGTTTTAGGTTGGACATTGGCCTGACGTTGAGTTCTGACGTCAACCCGATTTTCATTTCCAAACAAAATGCAAAGTCCCCATGACGTTAGGGTTCAACCTCAATCAGACGTCATGTTAACGTCTTGTGCCTGCTGGGTGTTTAAGGCCATTTCGGTCATCATACAGTAAACATCCGTCATCATCTCATCAGTGACATGCATCTAAACAATCTCTGGGTCAATGCGCATAAAGATTTTGAACATCTTCATGGACACTTTTAATGCTTCCAAACAGTTTGCTGCAATTATAAAGTGCACACGTCTTGAGGTAGTTCATTATGATGCGATTTACCTTCTACGGTATGTGTGATTTGATTGGACAGGAATCTCAGGACTGATTTTTCTAATCCCATAGAGAAGAAAAATAAAGTAGTGACTGCAGGTTGAAAGAAAGTAGTGGAGTAAAAGTACAGATACTGCAGTAAAAATGTACTCAAAGTAAAAGTACACATTTATAAAACTACTTAGTAAATTACAATTCCTGAGAAAAACTACTTAATTACAGTAATTTGTGTATTTGTAATTAGTTACTTTACACCACTGGTAATATATGACGTATTGTCTATTATGAGATTGTTTTTTAATCTGTTTTGTGACTTCACACTGCTGAACAGGCTCCACTAATTTGAACTAAATTTAATTATTTTTTACTCAATCCATACTTGTTGAATTTAATTATTAACATTGCCTGTAATCTGTTACCTCAATTTTATTGTGTAGAAATAGGGTATTATTTTTTAGAGCTGATGAACAGGCTGCACACATTTTATGATAAAATCTAAATAAAAACATTGAGTTTTTTCAATAACATTGTGTTGTTTTTTCTGTTCAATTAAATCAATATTTTTGTTTAAAATTTGCAAATGTTTTTAAGTACTTTGAGCAGTTACTCATTTTAAATGACTCATTTTAAATAAGCTAATTTAATAAATTGATACTCAATGCATATTTGTTGAATTTAATTAATAATATTGCTTGTAATCTGTTACTTCAATTTTATTGAGTAGATATAGGGTATTATTTTTTTATAGTGCACGAGAGTGAGTAAATGATGAGTTATTTTTTCAGTTTTTGGTGAATTATTTTTTTAATCACTGAATTAATAACCATCTGACTGTCAACAAAATGAATTGAACTAAAAAATCTTCCTGACTGGATTTGCTGCATTTTAAAATAAAAATAAATTTTTTTAACATTAGAATCATAACCGACAGTCTTTAGAACCAAAGAGGGATCAGCATCTGCTTGAGCTAATGGTATTAACATATAATCTACCTTAGAAGCTTGGGAAACTCTCCTCAAAGTGTCTTAAAACAAACTTCTTAAAAATAAATTTTGTCTAAACCAAAAATACGACACACAACTGTCATCATGGCTGATGATATCATGACATCTCTATATCTGGTGATATATACAGTATCTCACAGAGACAGATGTGCTCCTGAAGGACACATGCTCATTTTGTGGGCGCATCCCATTTCCTGTTTACAGAAAGCACAGGGATGAGTTTAAACTGAAGCAGATGGAAAGAGTTAACAAAGCGCTAATGTGTCTGTCTGTTGCATGACATAATGGCAATTCTGTGTTTGTTTGCCTTGCATGTAATTGAGCTTGGACATTTTAACCCGCTTAGGGAAAATTTCTGGTGAGCTGAGCATCATGTTTAATGATCTTGCTGATTCAGCATCTCACTAACAGAAAAACACACTTTCTCATGATGAATTACAAGGAGCTATTCAATATTTTAACTGAAATATATGCACAGATATTGCCATGTAGATTATCATTTATATATATATATATATATACAGTTGAAGTCAGAATTATTAGCCCCGCTGAATTATTCGCCCCCCTGTTAATTTTTTTATTTATTTTTTATTTTTTTTACGGATTTTTTCAACACATTTCTAAACATAATAGTTTTAATAACTCATTTCTAATAACTGATTTCTTTTATCTTTGCCATGATGACAATAAATAATATTTTACTAGATATTTTTCAAGACACTTCTATACAGCTTAAAGTGACATTTAAAAAACGCGTTTTGAGGTGTTTTCACATGAAAACGCTGAAAAAAAATTAAATTACACTTTCAGTTTTGATCGTACAGATATGAGCAATACATCAATCGAATCTGTTAGGTGTCTAGTTTTTTTTTGGGTACACTCACAATAACAACAAAAGTGTGTGCTTTTGCAAAATAAGAAAAATAAACAGTGAAGGCACTTTCTCTTTTCTCTCTCCGTGAACTGTTTTTACAAACGCGTCAGTAAAATCTACTGAAACTCCGCGAAAACTAAACACACAGACATGAGACATATTTCTATAGAAAGCTTGAAGTGTCTACTTTTAAGTGCATGTTGAAAACAAATATTGCTTGATAAAGTAATCAGTATGAAACCAACGCTATGTCTAGTTTCTCTGTCTGAACTCATTATTTTTAATGCGACCACGCCCATAATATTATATATTTTTAATAGTATTAACTAATAATAACTGCTTACTTTTTTTTATATGTAAAAATGCATCTATAATCTATAAATGCACATCTATAATATGCTTTTATCTTTGTGCAGAGAAACTGCTTGACAGTGAAGAAGTACATTGACGGTCCTCTTGGTCACTATGTGATCAATGTCACCTCAGCTGCTAAACTGTGCAGCAAGGCCTTGTGCAAGAAGAATGGCAAATGTGTCCGCAAGAGCCTGGACTCTGGGGCTTACCTGCACCTCAACCCTCGCTTCTTTAACATTCGCCTCAATCAAGGCATCCGTGGACCGCGTTTCTATGTCAGCGGCCACCTCAATAACCTCGACATCCTGGACATGAAACAGAAGTTCACCTGCCAGTGTTACCAGGGCTGGACGGGCATCTACTGCGAGATGCCCCAGATGGCAGAACCTCTCCCTCCCCACCCGAGAGACAGTATCCTGGGAGAACTGCTGTTTGTCCTGTCCCTTCATTTCTCCTGCCTGTCTGTCATCATGTTCCTGGGTCTGTGTCTCCTTATTAAGTGTTTGATATTGTAAAGCACACGGTAGATGGGCTTTTTTTATGTGTTATATAAACATGAAATAAATGTAATGTGGGATATCAGGGCCTGTATTCACAAAATATCTTAAGGCTAAAAGTATCTGAGTATTCATTCATTCATTCATTCATACATTCATTCATTTTCAGCTTTGTCCCTTTGTATTTCATTATATTTAAAAAAATGTAATTGAATTTGTAATCAAAATTTACAATGTTTATTTTTTTTATTATATCAGATTGTTATTTTTTAAGCGAACAATTAATCTGTGCAAGTTAAACCACTAAAAAAAACATTTGTTTTGGTAATCTTCAATCAACGAATGATTTTCCATTTGCTTCCGTATTTGGAATGGCGGTCCTTCTCTGTTGACTTCAGTTTGGCCCCGTTTACACTAGTACGTTTTAGTTTTAAAACGGCGTTTTAGAATGAAAACGATTCACGTCCACACTAGCGTTTCACCCAGCGTTTCTGAACAACTCTCCGTCTACATTACACAGCTTAAAACGCACATCACGTGACCACACACACACACACTCTGGCAATGCACTGCAGCATATCTACCCAGATGAGAGCTGTGCTCGTCGGACTGTTCATCAAGGATCTACTGCTGGATCTAATCTCACTATATTTGTTAAATGTGATATTTAATTCATCTTGTCTGTATCTAACGACATATTGCCTTTATTTCCTATATTGTATAAACTTATTGTGTGTTATACTTTTATAATGGCCAATATTGATTATTAAAACTGATATTCAGCAAAAGAAAGGGTTTCGTATTTTCAATGAAAATGAAAGGAGGCAGTAATGTTATAGGCTCCGTTTTGTTATAAATAAGCATACAGTGAAAATGACGCTCATATAAATATGTAGCTACACGACACCTCAACATTTCTGCTCTCTGTTAAGTTGCTAATATCAAAATGAAAATAGCAGTTCCTTAAATCATGTTTTCATTTTATTGTTGAGAGTGAAACAGCGTAGCCAGGATGATGTGAATGAGGTTATAAAGTACACTGTTCCCTTTGAAGATTTACCCGACGTGTCCTCGGGGCTCGGGAGTTTGTTTTCCATAACAAACTTGGGAAGTCTGAACTTATGAGGAGAGGATGCAGGACTGAACTGTGTGTAGGCTACTTAATATTGAGGAAAAAGCCCCAATCAGATGTCTGCAGATGTTGGTGTAGTGTGGATGGAAGGCGTAGGCTAACCGTAGCAAAACTTTAAAACTAAAATGTATTAGTGTAAACGGGGCCTTAGCTACAATATTCTTAACCATGTCCTTCTGACCGTAAGTTTGCTGTGAGGGAATCATGGGCAAAAAGAAAGCCTTGCCCCTACTCAACATTCAGTTTCAGTTGGCATTAAATCAACACTTCTGCTATCATGACTTTTTGTCATATTTCATTCATTCATTAATTTTCTTTTCAGCTTAGTCCCTTTATTAATCTGGGGTCACCACAGTGGAATGAACCGCCAACTTATCCAACATATGTTTTACGCATATTCCAGCTGCAACCCAACACTGGGAAACATCCACACACTCTTGCATTCACACACATACACTACGGCCAATTTAGTTTATTTGAACTGTGGGGGAAACCGAAGCACCCAGAGGAAACTGACGGAAACTGACAGGGAGAACATGCAAACTCCACACAGAAATGCCAAGTATTATAGTGAAAATCTGTGCAAGACTTCCCAAATGATGTTTAACAGAGCAAGGACATTTTCACAGTGTGTCTGATAATGTTTTTTTCTTCTGAAGAAAGTCTTATTGTTTCATTTCGGCTAAAATAAAAGCAGTTTTTAATTTTTTAAAAACTATTTTAAGGTCAAAATTATTAGCCCCTTTAATCAAATTTTTTTTCCTGATAGTCTACAGAACAAACCATCATTATACAATAACTTCCCTAATAACCCTAACCTTCCTAGTTTACCTAATTAACCTAGTTAAGCCTTTAAATGTCACTTTAAGCTGTATAGAAGTGTCTTGAAAAATATCTGGTAAAATATTATTTACTGTCATCATGGCAAAGAAAATAAATCAGTTATTAAAAATTAGTTATTAAAACTATTATCTTTAGAAATGTGTTGAAAAAATCTTCTCTCCATTAAACAGAAATTGGGGGGAAAAATAAACAGTGCGGCTAATAATTCAGGGGGGATAATTCTGACCTCAACTGTATATATATATATATATATATATATATATATATATATATATATATATATATATATATATATATATATATATATATATATATATATTGACTTTTTATTTTAATTTTAGCTTTTAGACATTGTGAAAACACTGAAATTGTTATTAAAATGAGCATGAACAGTTAAGAAAGAATTGAATTAATGTTTACAATATGTGAAGCGTATACAGTCATGTGAAAAAGTCAGGATGCCTTATTGAATTTCATGGGTTTGAGTTGTATTTAAAATCAAACTAAACTCTTATTCAGGTGTAATAATTAAGGAACTTTGCTGCTGTACCATGTCTGCAGCAGGCGCAATAATATTATGCAGCACTTGAAAATAGCTCCGATTTTGACTTGCCGACAGGTTTTGAGAAATCCCCGACATATGCCTGAAATTACAGGCAAATCGGTGCTGGTTCACGTGAGTGACAATCACACAGTATGAACTATTAAAGACGTGTTCTGAGAGAATCGCAGATAAGTCGCGTGAGATATTTGGCATGCTAAATTCAAACCATGCCGTGTGAAATGTGTTCTGATTAAAAATAACATCGGCGATTACCTACAGCCAATGAGAGAGCAGAATTCACTAGTGTGGGTATCTGCAGGCAAGCAGGGGGTTGGGGGAGAAGTTAAAAGTGCTTATTTTCAGTTTATTTGGACACAAGAAATGGAGGAAAAACTAGGGGAAATTTGGCAGGAGCACCCATGTCTGTTTGAGGTGTCATCTGAGCAATATCACAACCGGCTCGAAAAGTTTAAGAACAGTTAAGGAGATTGCTAATTCTCTTCAAAGCCAGGTGAGCAAAATAAGTAAATTTTCTACCCCACTAAAGGCTTCTTTGTCGAAAGATATATGTGACCTCACATTGTTTCCATGTCACTTCTCACGTGTGTTTGGTTGTGAGACGTAGTTTGGACAAAGTTGGTGATTCTTCCTATTTTAAAGTCATGCAGTGTGAACCCCCTTTTCGCCAATCCATACAGTGTAAACACAGCAGCGACGAAATGCTACCCCAGATAGTCATGCAGTGTGAAAACATTCGTGACACGACTACTTTGAAAATCATGCAGTCTAAACTCGGCATAACTGCTCTGCATAATATCATTCTTCCCACTGCAGCCATGATACAGCAGCAAATTCCTTGATTGTTACACTAGAATGAGAATATAGCTCCTTGTCATACTGACCTAGAATATAGCATTTGTTCATTTTTCGTAGGTCTATGAAATGACTTAAAGTAACACAAAAACATTTGTTGTTATGACTTTTTGTAATACAGTTTTTTTGCAGTGTAAAAAGGTGGAGTGTTCCTTTAACATTAAGAGCAATAAGAGAAGTCAAGACACAGCTAATCAAATGCCTTTCATCAACCGATCACCAGCAAGTGTGTGCATCTCTATAAAAGCAGATGCTTTGGCAGTTTGTTGGTCTGGAGCCTTCAGGATTGAGTTAACACTGCCAAGTTGGAAAAACATCAGCAATGATCTTCAAGCAACAGTTGCTGCCATCAATCTAGCAGGAGTAATACATCAGAAGTCCACAGTTAGGAAGTTTATTCTCTAGTAAAAGACATTTAAAACAGACATCTATATTTCCAGAAGTGAACATACCAGCAAATTCACCCTAACATATAATGCTCAAAGAAATGCCAGACAACTCAAGGACTTCACCAACAGTAGTTCATGAAAATATGAAAATACAATTAAAAAAAGACTAGACAAGTACTATGGCATGTTTCACTCAAAAAAAAAAATTTTTTTTTTGCTCGTTCAAACTACTGATTTAAAATAAGCTAAAACAACACAATTCTTGAGATTTCATTGGGACAACAAATTTTTTTAATGTTCAATCCACATAAATTTGTGAAAAGTGTTAAGTTAACTTAATCATTTTGTGTTGGGACAACGTGAATGAATTCTGTGGAACCCTGCATTTTTTACAGTGTTGGAAGGGTTCCCTGAGGAAAGCCCATCCTCTCTAAAAATAAATAAATAAATAAATAAATAAATAAATACATAAATAAATACATACATACATACATACATACATACATACATACATACATACATAAATAAAACAAGGCAGCAAGTTTGCAAGGTTTGCAACATTGCAGCTGAACAAATCATTAGACAACAAACCACCAGACATCTAGAACGCATAAAATAACAAAAATAAAGATGTTGCAAAAGTCCAGTCAAAGTCCAGACCTCATCCTGAAAACCATGAAATTCAGTAAGGTGTCTAATCTTTTTACATGGCTGTATGTAAGATGCTAACAATTAGCTGAATACAGTTAAAACCAAAAGTTTACATACACTGTATAAAAAGGCACATAACCATTTAAAAAAAAAGTCATATGTTAATGTGACTAAACTTTTTCTCTTTTAGGTAAGTAAGGATTATCAAATTTTTTTTTGTTATGCTTAATAGCAGAATAATGAGAGAGATATTTTTTGAGAAATTGTTATAACTTTTCTTGAAAGTCAAGTTTACATACAATAATATTATTATGCCTCTGAAAAAGCTCAGATGATGGTGTCAAAGTTTTGGAAGTTTCTGATTGGCTAATTGACAACATTTGAGTTAATTGGAGGCACAACTGTAGAATACAGTAGTATTTAAGGAAAACCTCAAACACACTTTCTTCTGTGACAACATGGGAAAATCAACAAGCCAGAATCAACAAAAAAGCCAGATTACAATTTGCTAAATTACACTGGGAAAAATAATATTTTTTGGAGACATGTCCTGTGGTCTGATGGAACTAAGATTTAACTGTTTGGCCATAATGACCAGTGTTACATTTGGACAAAGGGGAAAGCTTAAGGAACACCATCCCAACTGTGAAGTATGGAGTGACAGCATCATGTTGTAAGGGCTGTTTTGCTGCAGGAGGGACTGATCCACTTCACAGCATAGATGGCATCATGAAGAAAGAACATTATGTAGAAATACTGAAGCAACATCTCAAGACATCAGCTAGAAATTAAAACTTGGCCACAAATGGGCCTTCCAAACAGACCATGACCCTAAGCATACTGCCAAATTAGTTAAAATGTGCTTTAAGGACAACAGAGTGAATGTTTTGGAGTGGCCATCACAAAGCCCTGAGCTCAATCCTATAGAAAATTTGTGGGCAGAGCAGAAAAAGCTTGTGCGAGCAAGACAGCCAACAAATCTGACTCAGTTACACCAATTCTGTCAGGAGGAAAGGCCCAAAATTCCTGCAAACTATTGTGAGAAGCTTGTGTTGGGATACCCAAAACATTTGACCAAAGTTATACAGTTTAAAAGCAAAGCTAATAAAATACCAAGGAAATGAATGTAAACTTTTGACTGTCTAGAAATTGATAAAAAATTCTCAAAAAAAAAAATAATTCTCTCATTATTTTGGCATTTAGCAAATGTAAATGATTTAGGTAATCTTAACGGACCTTAATTTAAAAAAAAAAAAATGGTTATGTTCCTTTTTTTAGAGTGTATGTAATCTTTATTTGAATGTGGCAACATTTTTATATTTAAACCTATTTCGGACACAGCCATGCAGTATAGGTGAATTGTATAAACAAAATTGGCCATAGTGTATGTCTGCGTGTGTGAGTGAGAGAGTGTATGGGTGTTTCTCAGTACTTGGTTGCAGCTGGAAAGGCATTCGCTGCATAAAATATATGCTGGAATAGTTGGCAGTTCATTCCGGTGTTTCGACCCCTGATAAATATTAAGCCGAAGGAAAATGAAATAACTAATACCCCACTGACAGCTTTTCATTCACAATTCAGCATTTCAATTATTGCCATAACACAAGACATCAAAGTACAACTCTTACCTTACCTTAGCTAATTTTTTGTCACAAATGAATGAGAGGCTCTCTCATAGGACTCATAGGTCATTTATTATACAAAAAATGATTATACAAATGCCATATACTGAACATACAACCATTACAAGTTATTTATGGACAATGTTTTCCTCTTATCTTTCATTTTATAAGCACAAAAACATCATAATTCATTGAAAAGGAAACCAAAGTGTCCCGTTTCCATCCAAACCAAGAGGAGTTTTCTCATCTATTTCCCCAGAAATTAAACAAAACAGCATGGTGTAATATGACAAAGTTGGTTAAAAACATGTCTCAGTGTAGACAGAGGTTCCGTAGTTAGTGATTCAGCTTGTCAGCCAAAAAACTTTCAATAAATTACCAAGCCTGGGAAAACTGCAAATCCTGCTCATTTTAAGCTAAATACTATCTTTTTTGTAGCAACCATTATCTGTTAAGGGATTTGAGGTCATGCTGCTAGAGAAAAAAAAATGTTTTCCCCCAATTTTTGGCTAAGACATTGCATAAAAACAGTTTTTTGAAAACAATATGTGGTGTAAATAGTTCATTGTTGATCTGGTCTGGGGTAAAACGAGTAAAAAAAAAAAGGCAACAGAAGGATTTGTGCTATGTGTCTAAACTAAACATTCAAGATATATTTATTTTCCTTTTGTCCAAGCTTATGTGTTACTGATGGACTTGGGAGTGTTAAATTACATTGGCATTTACTGAAAACAAACATCGTCCAACAAGATGAAAAGACTCTTAACTAAAACACATTTGCATTTGAATATTTATATGCGTCTATGTTATTTGTTGAACCTGGATCTCTGCGCACGTAAGAAGTAGGAATGTGAGGAAAGGTTTTGCAGCTTCCAAAGTCATGCATAACACAGACACACCTCACAGCTGTTGGTTCCAGCCCAGGATACACTTGCAAACCTGATCTGGAGATGGAGGAATTCCTGGAGTTTTGGGTGGGACAGTCCAATCCAACATAAGCACCTCCAGACCCCTTGCCGGGAAGTTGAGAGGAAAAAACACCAGTGTATATATGTTAGAGTGGGGTCATTCAGTGCCTTTGCATAGTGTGTGCTCTATGGGGACCACATCAAAGCAGTACAGTATGTGTGTTTTGGTGGATCGGGGAAGAGGGGAGGGGGTGGTTTGTGTCCTTTGCAATAAATAGCAGTACCGTATGAAGTACAGAAGTACAATTTTAACTACATCAGAAACAAAAATGAATGTGGCTAAACTAATAGTCTAATGAGTCAGCTCTTCATACCTATTAACGCAACCCAGGCTCATTGGAAACATATACCTAGGACTACATTTTTGAGAACTGCCAAATATATACCCTGGGCTTCGTTATCTTGCAGTTTTTGTTTTTAGAAATCCACTGTAAAATTGCACCATGTAAAATTTTGACAATTCCAAATTCGTTACTGAGCCACAATTTGTCATACGTGCCATTTCTCGTAAATCCACCAGAGGCCATTGTATACATTTCTGTGAATATTAATGTCCTTCTCATGCACATCCGTGACAGAGACTATCTGCTTGTCAAGCAATATATATATATCAGCTTGATATCGACTGACCCACCCAAAATTTACACCCAAAATGCAGACATATGTACCCGCGAGCACAGTTCTCGGTTTTCAAAAGTGTACACCAGGACACATTTTCCCAATCATCATGTTGTTTCAGCATTAGATTCAACAAGTGTCCTGTATTATTTATGTACACTGAAGGTGAACTGGTTAAAGATTAACTCAGCATTCCTTTATTATAATAATTGTTAACTGCACAATACAATAATAATGATTAACTGCATCTAAAATAAAAGTGCATATTTATATATATTTCTTTTACGTAAAGTATGTGCGTGTATTTAAACATATATACAGTTGAAGTCAGAATTATTAGCCCCCTCTATTTATTTTTTTCCCCAATTTCTGTTTAATGGAGAGAAGATTTTTTCAACACATTCTAAACATAATAGTTTTAATAACTCATCCCTAATAACTAATTAATTTTATCTTTGCCATGATGACAGTAAATAATATTTTACTAGATATTTTTCAAGACACTTCTATACAGCTTAAAGTGACATTCAAAGGCTTAACTAGGTTAATTAGGTTAACTAGAGAGGTTAGGGTAATTAGGCAAGTTATTGTATAACGATGGTTTGTTCTGTAGACTATCGAAAAATATATAGCTTAAGGGGGCTAATAATTTTGACCTTCAAATGTTTTTTAAAAAATTAAAAACTGCTTTTTTTCTAGTCGAAATAAAACAAATAAGACTTTCTCCAGAAGCAAAAATATTATCAGACATACTGTGAAAATTTCCTTGCTCTGTTAAACATAATTTGGGAAATATTTAAAAAAGAAAAAAAATTCTACTTATAATTCTGTCTTCAACTCTACATAAATATACACAATACACATGTATATACTGTGTAAATGCAAACTTTTATCTTGAATGTGAATAATTACAACTAATGACAGCACTAATAATTATAATATAATAATTTGATGTGAAGTTAATAAAACTTTAGCTATATAATATTTTTAAAGGTACAATAAAATTTCACTTACATAGAAGTATAAAAGCGTTATAAAAACTGAGTGTTACATAACTTTAAAAAAGTCCCACAAATGTGGGTTGTGGATTGACGCAATTCACCACTAACAATAGATGATGGAATACTAATGTACAAAAACATGTTATTTTGGACATTTTTAAAGATATATGACAATATGCAAGAGATGTTGGCTATAATAACTTTATTATGTTTTGTAAGTTTCTTCCAGTGACCTTTTAATTATTTCACTACCATAGTGCTATCAACATGATGTCCATATTGCTGAAGTACTAACATACACATGCATACTAACATGGTTATATAAGCTATAAAGATATAAGTTAAACAATTTTACTTTCCTCTTGTCTTCAAGAGTTTAGAGTACAGTTATCAGAAGTTCTTTAGCAGAAAACCCTTAGAAAAGGTTTCATTGGTGATGTTGTCTTTCCCTTCCATAATTTCTCCACAAACTACCAGTTTACATTACCCCACTTCTTACCACTAATAACAGGCTATGGTTTGCTAAAATGTGCCACACATCCATTTATTTTACCCACTGACAGGTATTACATTAAATATGGGTTGCTACTGCCACTGTATATGTCTTACTTTGTAGTAAAAGTGGGTCAATATTAATATTAAGAATTTTTAGTAATAGTTGAATCAGAGATTTTAATTTCTTCACTATTTACTCACACTCAAGTAGTTCTAAACATTTATGAATTTATTTCTTCTGTTGACGACAAAACAAGTGTTAGAAAAATGTGGAAAAACATCCACATAATAGGAACAAAATATACTATGAAGCTAAGAATGTTTAATTTTACAAAACTCTGACATAATTTACTTTTCTATCGCTTTAAATGTATTTTTTAAATGTAAACTAGGCTGTAAAATGTCTGGGTTCCGTACAGTCCATTTGTGTTTGGACAATATGAAGGAATTAAGTTAACTTATTAGTTAACTTATAAATATATAAATTTAAGTGGATTGAACATAAAATAAGAATTATGTTATTTCATTCATTCATTTTTTTTTGGCTTTGTCCCTTTATTAATCGCGGGTCGCCACAGCGGAATGGACCGCCAACGTATCCAGCATATTTCGCAGCGGATACCCTTCCAGCTGCAAACCCATCACCATCACACACATACACTACGGACAAGCTTACCAAAGTCACCTACAGTATAGCACATGTCTTTGGACTTTGGACCCAGAGGAAACCCACACCAACATGGGGAGAACGTGCAAACTACACACAGAAATGCCAACTGACCCAGCCGAGGCTTAAACCAGCGACCTTCTTGACCTTCTGTGATGCGATAGTGCTACCCACTGTGCCACCGTGACAGTATATTGGTAGTAGTGTATTGGTAAAAACATAACTCAGTTGTTTAATATATGTCAGTGGTATAGCTGTTGCTTTTAAAAAGTATAATTGTGTAATAAATAGAAATGACAGAGTCTTAAAAACCTGTGTGTGTCTGTCTAAGCAACTATTTCTGTCATCCACAATTTTAAATCTTAAGCAAAAGCCTAATTATGATGTTGATAATTTTTTAAGGGTCACATTAGAACTTATATTGAAGGAATGATTTTTTTAGTCTTAATGTCTTAGTGATGAGAGAACAGCCTGAAAACAGCAGTATTTGCAAAACTATAGAATTCATTCATTTTCTTTTTGGCTCAGTCCCTTTATTAATTCGAGGTCGCCACAGAGGAATGAACCGCCAACTTATCTAGCACGTTTTTACGCAGCGGATGCCCTTCCAGCCACAACCCATCTCTGGGGAACATCCACACACACTCATACACTAAGGACAATTTAGCCTACCCAATTCAGCTGTACTGCATGTCTTTGGACTGTGGGGGAAACCGGAGCACCCAGAGGAAACCCACGCAAAATGCAGGGAGAACATGCAAACTCCACACAGAAACGCCAACTGACCCAGCCGAGGCTCAAACCAGCGACCTTCTTGCTGTGAGGCGACAGCACTACCTACTGCGCCACTGCGTCGCCAACTATAGAATAATATATCAAATTTTAATTTTCACCAGAAGTGGCTGGAGTAGGCAGTGGCTGGAAGTAAGTAATTTTTTAAAAGTTGATAAAAGGGTAAAATTTCTGAAATTAGTGATGGTGTTTAAGATTTTAAAGAAAATGGTCCCAAAATATTTTCTTAAGTATTATGTTTTAGTTAGTGAGGTACACTGTCATTCTACAAGATTGAGTAGCAGGGATATTTAGCCTTGTAGATTTAAGAGTGAATCAGGTACCCACATAGCAAATGTTTTTTGGCCCAGCTCCGGGCCATACAATAACGTTTCCCTCAGCCCAAGTACCGCAAAGAATGACGGTCCTGAAATGGCCCATAACTGGACTAAAGACAAGGGCCAAACATGGACCATAACCAGCCCAAATCTCAGCCAATTGATTACCCTTAACTGGCCCTGAACTGGGCAAAAACAGGTTTATTATTGGTAACTATTCTTAGCTTTAACCATATCAACATCACCCTTTGACCAGAAACCCCAAAAACTGAGCCATAACCCAACCTAATGTTACCTAAACAATGTGAACAATCGCTACACTGTTCTGGGCAACACACCTCCCATCCACAACTGGCCCAAATGTAGTTTGCCGTCATGCATGCAGTGACATCATTGCCATGCATGGCCCACATACAGCTGACATTATGCATGCCAGTGCCGGCAACATGCCAGCAGTGTTATAATGAGGCCACATTTGGGCCAAGTCCGTTTGCTATATGGGTAGAAAATTGTTTTTTTGTGTGTACTTGTTGCTTGGAATGTTTTGCCTACGATTTTTTAAGAGATTCAATTTGAGAGTGTTTTTAAAAGGGAAATTAAAAAGTGGTTGTTTTACAGTTGAAGTTGAGGATTTTGCTGTGCCGAGCTGCTGAGCTGATGATGTTTGTACTCCGTTTATTGATTTGCTTGTTCATTTTTTAATAATATTGAGGACCACAATGTCCATAGGGCACTAATGCAACATACTAGTAGCAATCTCACTAGGTTCAAACATTTGTAATGTTGTTATGACCCATGGTTAAAAATACAAGCTCATTGTCTGGATATGTACCCCAAAAGGGAGTGTGAATAGCTTTGACGTTTGAAGCTAACTATAGGAGGTCTATTAATGGGTCTCAGTGTAGCTGTAGCATTACTCGCTATGGCAACTTTTTATTTTCCTCACACATCACTCTCTTGTGCACCATACCAGCATCTTGTATCCAATATCTTGTTACATGAAATGCTGAAGACCCTGCACTTTTCACTTGTGTTTGTCCCATTCATTTGGCATCACTTTATTTCTGCTGCTACTGTAAGTCTCTGACTCGCTGCTTACTCTTTCTGCGGAAGTTAGCAATAAGTTAATTTGCTGGCTGATTTACTTTTAGCATTTTTATACTTTTTTTTGTTTTTATTTAAGAAGACTGTCATGACAATGCTGGCACAATCAAGCTTGATCAATTGTGGAGGGTCTAACGGTTTGTTCAACTAATGGCAGAGGAACCAGTTTGAAAACAGCCAACATGCAACCTTGGCTCATACTGTGGGAAATAAATGATTCAGCAAACCACAAAAATGAAGGCAAGACAAGTTTTTTTTATATAGCACATTGCATCCATTTCATTGTAATTGAAAGTGCTTTACATTAACAAAAATAAATAAATAAATAAATAAATAAATAAATAAATAAAAAATTGATAAAATAAAAATGAAATATGCAAGTTTAAGAAATAAAAATAACAAATAATAAAAAGGCTTAAAAATGTGTATAGACAGGTTTAAAAGGAATGAAAAAAAGACACATAGTGCAGTCTGCCAGACATAGCACAGCGATCACAGCTAAACATATGTGTTTTAAGTCTTGATTTGAATGTGCCTAATGTTGGAGCACATTTGATCATTTCTAGAAGATGGTTCCAGCAGTGGGTGGTGTAGCTGAAGGCTTTGAATGAACTCTTGGAATTTCTAATTCATTCGATGCTAATGATCTGAGTGATCTGTTAGGTTTGTATTCAGTGAGCATATCTGTAATATATTGAAGTCATATGGCATTTAGTGATTTATAATTAAGTAATAATACTTAAAAATATATTCTGAATGTAACTGGAAGCTTGTTTTCAGTGCAGACTTTTTTTGGTTTATCGCTAGGCCCACACAGAATCTGCGCGCACAGAAATCTGCAGATTTTTATCCCATCATTAAGTCTATGTATTTACTTATGTAAATGTGTGTACATTTATACTTATTCAGTTTTTAAAATTAAGTTCACTAATATTATTGTGATATGATAAGTCATATTAAAATGTTTATATGATTTATTTACAATACATTTTGTAAAGTCATATTTTCTGTCTTTTAGTAGACATATAAGAGACTTGCTTTGTTTACCAAATAAGTGGATCTAATTGTATTTGCATTGCAAACAATAAAAAAGTTAAAAATGTATTATTATTTATTTCATATATTAAGTTTTTAGTTATGATACTCCTAAAATCATTCCACATAAATCCGCAGATTTTTTACTAAATTTCTGCGGAAATAGCAAAAAATGTCCACAGATTCTGTCTGGCCAGTTATCGCCTACTGTTATGAAAGTGAAACTGTTATGGAGCCAGATTTGTTTCATATTTCCAAACAAATATAATACAATCCACAAATAAATGTGAAGCGATTGACAAATACCAAGCATATTCACAAATAAATACAATGAGATCCACAAATAAATCTTAGAGTTCCACAAACATTAATTAAATTCACAAATAAGTAAAATTAGACTTGTAAATAAAAAACATACTCACACGTATTTTTTTTTTAATCTACAAACACAAATTTGCCTGACATTTATATGTGAATTGCGTCCTGTGCATTTGTAGATTAGTGTGCATTTGAGGGTAGCTCTCTGCGCATTTGTAGATCACTGTGGGTATTTGTGGGTAGCTCTCTGCGCATTTGTAGATCACTGTGGGTATTTGTGGGTAGCTCTCTGTGCATTTGTAGATCACTGTGGGTATTTGTGGGTAGCTCTCTGTGCATTTGTTGATCACTGTGGGTATTTGTGGGTAGCTCTCTGCGCATTTGTAGATCACTGTTGGTATTTGTGGGTAGCTCTCTGCGCATTTGTAGATCACTGTGGGTATTTGTGGGTAGCTCTCTGTGCATTTGTAGATCACTGTGGGTATTTGTGGGTAGCTCTCTGTGCATTTGTAGATCACTGTGGGTATTTGTGGGTAGCTCTCTGTGCATTTGTAGATCACTGTGGGTATTTGTGGGTAGCTCTCTGTGCATTTGTAGATCACTGTGGGTATTTGTGGGTAACTCTCTGCGCATTTGTAGATCGCGCTGTGCATTTGTGAATTTTGAAACATTTCTAACGTTAAGACAAACACTGATCCACAAATAAATGGACTCCACCCACCTTCTACTTAAACCAATCAGATACTGGCACCGTGATGCTGACCAATCGCTGCTCGTTCTCGCTCCAACCAATCACGCTTTGCCTTACAATCAGAGCGGGACCAAGCCAGCCGTAATGAACCAGTCTCTTCAAAATGGACGGCCAGGACAGTTTAAGACAGGTCAGTGGTGCTCATTACAGCATTGCTCTAATAATGTGGAGCTGTCCTTGCCGTGCTTTTTCAAGAGACTGATTAATTGACTGCACGATCTCTTTTCTGCATTTGTGCTCAGCCCGCACGGACGAGGCTGAATCCAGCTTCTTATTGACGCTATCCGGTCACGGTTTTTAAGGTGAACCGGATGGGTTTTTAAGGTGGACCGTATAGCATCAATAAGAAGCTGCGAATAAGCTTGATTCAGCCTCGTCTGTTTATAAATGTTTCCTAGGAATACAGTGAATGACTTTAATCGAATCATTAATTAAACAGACAGCTTTCACACCAAACAGCAAAGAAGAGGTTTAAATTCTACATTTCGAGTTACATCGATCATTTTAAGGGTGAGTATTATTATGCTATTTATATGAACAGCAATAAAACGCTAGCCGTGTCGGTTTCTCACAGTTCATACCAGTTTTTGCTTTATTTTAATTACCTGCATCACTTCTATCTATCTATCCATCCATCCTTCTGTCTACTTACATGTTTGTGTAAATTGTGTCCTTAATATCCATAACTATGACCATTACTAACTATAGGTTATTTCACAGTTTCCTGTGAGGGTGAAGTGACAGGAGAGATCAGCATGACGATAAGAAGCTGCATAGTTTGAGTAGCAGGTTATTTATGCTCAGGATGACGATGATCCAGCTTATCTACAAAGACATCAACATGTTTCGGACCATCTGAGAAGAAGCTGACCATTTCTTTCTTTATTTCTTTTTTTTTTTTTTACTTCTACCTGCCAAGATGACTACAGATTTAAACAAAATTCACACACAACTTTTAATGATAATTGTTTAATGTTGTATTTATACACATCACTGTAAGGGAAATGATCAACATTAATGAGTCAAATTATTTATATTTACATAACTGCAGTGCAAATGTCTGAAGTTATTTACCTTTTTAACTACTGCAGTGCAAATGTGTAGTTACTTATAATCACATAGTTCAGGGTTTTCTTTGTTGAATATGAGTTGGAGGTGGTATCCCATTTATTGCATGTTTTGCTACTTAAACCAAACGCATTTTGCATTATTATTCTTGTAATCTTATATAAAAAGATTACCATTAAATGTAATTAAATAAAAAAGTGTTTGAGCATCACTGGGGGTCAGACTGTAGTCGATTGCCTGATTTTGTCAAAAGGCAGATGTTGTTCGTACAACATTTGATGGAGGTGAACACCCTAATAATTCTCTATGCACAAAAAACCTGCATATTTACATTAGTGCAGTGCAAGCATCTAAAGTTATATGTACATTAGTGCAGAACAAATGTTCACTCAAATTGTTCTGTTATTTATGTTTAAATGTTTAGATTAATGCATTGAAAATGAACGTTTATTATAATAACCTTATATCCCTGCAGTACAAGCCACCCTAAAAATTACGTACAGTATACTTGTTTATATTTTTTAAAAGAATAAATTCAAGTTCATCATTCCCCATCAAATGTTATCTTCTCTTTAATCTTTTGCTCAAGCTTTTACTAACGGGCAGAAGGCAAGCCATTGTGTAAATCTGGTTGATGCTCGCTAATAGAGAGAGATGATGACTGTCCAGCTTGTGTCGCTTCACCCTGCAGATGAGATGCTCAATGTGGACCCTCAGCCAAACGATGGAAACTGTCTCCCTCACCTAGTTTCATGTAGGATGCAAGTTGTGAACCTAAATCAGATGTAATACATGTAGAAGTATAAATCAGAAAGAAATTAAACTGCTGTAAAAATGTATTAGGTTTTGTTTTGCATATAAATACTTTTTTTTTGCATATAAAAAACATTTGTTTCAGTTTGTTATTTGCCTAATAAATGACATTAGAATGTTTAGTTTTAGACAGATGGCTATATTTCTGTTCTATCAAAGTTTAGCTATATATAGAATGTTTTATTAAAGTTCATGGTAATATCGATAAAAGTCCTTCATCGTAATCCAAGGAAACACTTATAAACAGCGAGTGTATGCTGTATCATCCTCTCTTGCACCATCTGCAAGCAGTGATCGCAGTGCTGCACCAGAAGTAACCGTGCAGGCTGAGCACAAACGCAGAAAAGCGATCGTGCAGGCAATTAATCAGTCTCTTGAAAAAGCATGGCAACGACAGCTCCACATTATTAGAGCAATGCTGTAATGAGCACCACTGACCTATCTTAAACTGTCCTGGCCATCCATTTTGAAGAGACTGGTTCATTACGGCTGGCCTGGTCCCGCTCTGATTGTAAGGCAAATCGTGATTGGTTGGAGCGAGAACAAGCAGCGATTGGTCAGCATCACGGTGCCAGTATTTGATTGGTTTAAGTAGAAGGTGGGTGGAGTCCATTTATTTGTGGATCAGTGTTCGTCTTGGCGTTAGAAATGTTTCAAAATTCACAAATGCACAGCGCGATCTACAAATGCGCAGAGAGCTACCCACAAATACCCACAGTGATCTACAAATGCGCAGAGAGCTACCCACAAATGCACACTTATCTACAAATGCACAGAACGCAATTCACATATAAATGTCAGGCAAATTTGTGTTTGTAGAATAAAAAAAATATGTGTGAGTATGTTTTTTATTTGCAAGTCTAATTTTACTTATTTGTGAATGTAATTAATGTTTGTGGAACTCTAAGATTTACTTGTGGATCTCATTGAATTTATTTGTGAATATGCTTGGTATTTGTCAATCGCTTCACATTTATTTGAGTATTGTATTATATTTGTTTGGAAATATGAAAAAATTCAGGCTCCATAAACTGTGGCCTGCATAAAAAGCCTCAAACTAAAACAGGACAAAATAAAGTTGATGGCTAGAAATAATCATATCATGAGTCTAGACACATCTTGTTAACAGTGGCATGAAACTTTTAATTTTCTAAACAGAATTTTTGCTAGGTAAAATTGACCTGCACTGACGGTTCACTGTATACAGCGACCTCTGGATTTTCTAGTGTAAAGAGAGTTTTAAAAAGTCCCAGAATGAAGTAAAGCATTTACGTGAAGCCTGTGTTTCAAACATAAATTGCCAAAAGTTTTGGGACACCACTTCAAATCAACTTTATGATGAATTGTTATGTAATTATAAACTTTTAAGTGTTTAAGATCTGGTTTTTCCAAATCAACGATCTACCATGACTGATTGAGACACAATATAAAGGGGGTTTCACACTGGACAAGCCATGTTCTACGCCAAGCCTTAGAAACATTTATCACAGTATTTTCTATGGATTTTCAACACTCATGCCGCTTACTTTTTTTCAAAGGCTAATGAATGCATATCTATTTAACTGACTATATATTAATTAAATTCCATTATCAGTGCTGTAGAAACCTTATGAAATTGAAAATATAAACCTATCAGGTCACATCAACCTTTCATATGACGTTTTTGGTGGCTGAAAAACACTTTTGTGTATATGGCCCTTTCAGGTGTTCCAATCACTTTCATTGCTACATGTGTATAATCCAGACTGCTTCTACAAACATAGGTGAAAGAATGGATTGTTCTCACGAGCTCTGTGAATTTAAGCATGGTATCTTGATAGGTTGCCATCTGTGCAATAAATTCCTTAGTGAAATTCCTGGCAACCCGATGCATAATTTTGAAGTTTAGCAGTTGTCAGGACAATGATACTGTACTTGCCTGACGGCATTGTACAGCAGATGTAAATATTGATGGAGAGGAGATTATGGTGTGGAGCTGTTTTTAAGGGGTTGCGATTGGCCCCTTAGGTCTAGTAAAATGAACTCGTTATGATTCAGCATACCAAGACATTTTGGACAATTTCCACGACCACGACGACGACAGGGTTCGAGTCTGGGGAAGAGCGGTTCCAGAAATCAGGTAAGACAAAAACAGAATCCAAAAAATAAAATGAACAAGTGAATAACAGAATGAGAATGTGGTAAAATCCGAAAACGTGGTAAAAATCAGACGAGGGCTTTTCTTTTTCTGGATGGCTTTTGTAAACCATTGGTTGGGTTTAGGGGAAATAAGTGGGTGGGCAGGTCAATCGATAAAATTGGTTGGGTTTAGAGAAGGAGGAGGGTGGGTCAGTCGATTGAATTGGTCGGCCAGCTAGTCAGTCAGACAGACAGTCTGGTGGGTTTACGCGAGAACAGCGGGTGCGAACGGCACTCGCGAGAGAAATTTGAGATATGAAAAAGCGCACACAGTGGCCTCTCGCAGATTTGTGAAAACAAAAACTGCAAAAATACGTACCTCCTGGGACGTATTTTGCAGTCTCAAGAAACGTCCACGGGACTACGTATTCAGGATGAGCCTGGGTTTCCAATTTCATGCTCCCAACTTTGTGGAAACAGTTTGGGGATAGACCCTTCCTGTTCCAACATTACTGCGCACAAATCAAGGTCAATAAAGACATGGTTAAGGTGTGGAGGAATAGACTGACTTGCACATAGCCCTGACATCAACCTGAATGAGCAATTTTAGGATTAATTAGAGTGGAAACTGTTGATCCAGACCTTCTGATTCAACATCAGTGACTGGCCTCACAAATGTGTTTCTAGAAGAATGGTCAGAAACTCCCATACAGACACTTTTTAACCTTGTTGAAAGCCTTCCCGCAAGGGTTGAAGCTATTATATCTGCAAGAGTGAGCCAGCTCCAGAATAAAACCTACAGATTAAGATCAGGATATCATTAAAGTTTATGTGCTTGTAAAAGGCGATTTTTCTAATATATTGTATGTTTTACTGCAGTTTATAGGTCAAACACTTTCAGTAAACATTAGTCTATATGATCATTAGTATGGGTAGCACGGTGGCGCAGTGGGTAGCACAATTGCCTCACAGCAAGCAGGTCGCTGGTTCGAGCCCCATCTGGGTCAGTTGGCATTTCTGTGTGGAGTTTGCATGTCCCCGTCTTCGCGTGGGTGCTCCGGTTTCCCCCACAAGTCCAAAAACATGTGGTATAGGTTAATTGGGTAAGCTAAATTGTCCACAGTGAATGAGTGTGTATGGATGTTTCTCAGTGATGGGTTTGCAGCTGGACGGGCATCTGCTGCCTAAAACATATGCTGGATAAGTTGACGGGTCATTCCGCTGTGGCGACCCCAGATTAATAAAGGGACTAAGCTGAAAAAAAATGAATGAATGATGATCATTAGTATACAAAGTTCTTTAAATATTTGGTTAGGTTTGTAGTTTAGTATGGTGAATGGTAATACATGTATGAAATGTATGACAAACAAACATTTATTTATTATTATTATTGTTATTGTTATTATTATTATTTTGTATTCTGTTTGTAATATTAATGCTACCAATAAACTATGCATAAAATCAGAACAAATGAGTATACATAATTACATTTTAAACATTATTTGATACTGATATGTATTTTTTAAAATTGTTTTCTTGGTTAATGATTTGTGTTGTCTATTAAAGTATTAATTCACATTAAAATAAAAATTCCTTTTATTAATTACTCAGTCTCATGTCATTCCAAACTCATCATTCCAATGAAGATTTAACTACTCTACCTGACAAAAGTCTTGTCATTGATCCCAGTTGTAAGAGCAACAACTAATAACTTGACTTCTAGTTGATCATTTGGAAAAGTGGCAGAAGGTAGATTTTTCTGATGAATCATCTGTTGAACTGCATCCCAATCATCACAAATACTCCACATGGACCCAAGATTCTCACAGAAATCAGTCAAGTTTGGTGAAGAAAAAATCATGGTTTGGGGTTACATTCAGTATGGGGGCGTGCAAGAGATCTGCAAAGTGGATGGCAACATCAGCAGCCTGAGGTATCAAGACATTTGTGCTGCCCATTACATTACAAACAACAGGAGAGGGCAAATTCTTCAGCAGGATAGCGCTACTTCTCAAACTTCAGCCTCCACTCCAAAGTTTCTGAAAGCAAAGAGGTCAAGGTGCTCCAACATTGGCCAGCCCAGTCACCAGACATGAACATTATTGGGTGTGTCTGGGGTAAGAGAAAGGAGGAGGCATTGAAGATGGATCCAAAAAGTCTTAATTGAACTCTGGGAGTCCTGGAAGAAAGCTTTCTTTGCCATTCCAGATGACTTTATTAAGAAGTTATTTGAGTCATTGCAGAGATGTATGGATGCAGTCATTCAAGCTCATGGGAGTTATACATAATATTAATTCTTTTTCCACTGCACCATGACTTTATATTCTATACTGTACAATATTTCTGTTAAATGACAAGACTTTTGTCTAATCAAAGTCAGACCTTACTGTCCTAATTAAATAACTAAAAATCAAGGCATGATCATATTTTATTTAGGTAAAATAAGCGTAATTTAGAGGCCTTTGCCTTTCATTTAAGCCACTTCTGATACCAAATAATCAACTAGAAGTCAAGTTATTATTTGTTGTTCCTAAAACTTGGATAGGCGACAAGACTTTTGCTAGGTAGCGTAATCCTTTATATTAATCTCTTTGATATTTACAGCACACTTATAATTGCCTCCTTTAAAGACTTTTGAAATTTTAAATGTTTCAAAGTTTTTTTTTCCATGGCAACAGCTTTAAAATATTTTGTGAAACACGAATATTTAAAATCGCTCCATTTGAAAAGGTTACATAATTTGTACAAATTTTCCCGTTATGATCAAGTGCATTCGAGGGACGACTTCATAAATGATTCATAACTTGTTCTTAAAACCTGGTTTATATTAATGCTGTTTTTGAAGTATGAGAAGCAAATATTTCCATACAATTATGCTACAGTTTCTCATGCCAAAAGCTACTCGAGTGAGGAACATTGAGAGTATTGGAAGAATCTTTATTTTCATTGCAAAGGTTCAGATCAAATGCCAGCCTGCATGCCCTAAAGGCGGCCAGTTCAAAAAGCACTTCATACTCATCAAGTTTATACCATCAGACGTGCACCATCTGAACAAGCAAACCAAACACCAGATTCATGTTACAGCAAACTTTAAAGTGCTATTAAATCAACAGAAGAGTTGCATTTCCTAAGCTGTGGATTAATAAAATGGACCTCCCAGCTTGTACGGTAAAATGTGGTTTTGTACTAGTGGACATGTGGTGTTCAGTGTCCACACTCCAATCATAATATAAATCCAATCATAACATAAATATATAAAACTTGGAGGATATTAAATAAACCTCAAACTCATTCAGCCTTACTTCTGACATTTTGTCCTGAATTGCATTACTGGACAGTTTAGACAAAGGAGAATGGAGGTTAGATTTGAACCCGCAGCCCTTTGAGCATGTGCACAAACCACTAAAAGTATTATCTATTTGTTTACATAAGCCCATGCACACTTCTGCTGCTAGCATTAGCGTGACTTCTGAAGAGCGTGGGGTGTGTCACACACCCTCACACAGTCATCGCTAATTGTTGCTATAATGAACAGGAGACTGGAAGTCTGTAATTAGCTTACTGTCTGAAAAAAATACTCTTCATAAGGCTTAAAAAAGAAGAAGAAGAAAAAGAAGAAAAAAACATCATCGTCATTACACAGCCCATTTGTTTGCATGTTTCACAGCCCAAATCTTGGACGCTACAACCCAAATGACTAAAACACCACTGTTGTCATGGTGTCACCCCATCTGCAATGTAACAAGTCAATGTCAGATGAACATTTGCAGTTTCACTGCCCTGATATTATGTTCTCTCACTGTAATCTTCTAAGGATTATACTCTGAAATTCAAACCACTCAGCTATTCTCAAGGGAACTTTTTGCTGCTTAAAGTTTGCACTCTCACCACTCAGGTCATGAACCCAGTATGTTTACATGCACTTTAATGTTGGCATGAGATGTTAAATACAGTAAAATACATCTTACTGGTTCATTGATGCTTGTATTTCATACATTTGTTTTAGCCTCATAATTTTAAGTCAAAATCTTGATTTTTCTAATGACCTATCCAATACCCCTCACAAATTATATTAAATTTAATATTAATATTAAAATATTAAAATTAATATTAAATATTAATATTAAATTTTATATTAAAATATCTTTTTACCATCGGCTACAAGTTCACATTCAATTTTGTTGACAGTCAACAACTGATTAAAATGTTTAAAATGTGTTTCAGGTATCCCACAAAGATTTCAATATAATGTTACTCTTGTTTTTTGTTGTTTTGTGACTCAATAAGTTTGATATCAGTCAAACTAAAGAAAGTATTTTTGCTGCGTCCCAATTCACATACTATCCATCCAAAATAGTATTCGAAAATAGAATTAGTATTTCCCAAACCATAGTACTGTATGTTGAAAAGAGTATGCCAAAAGTTCCCAGATGGTTTACTATTTCCGGTAAAAATTATAAGTGTACAAGCATCCATTATTCCAACCACTAAAATTGCCCACAATACAGTGCACCTTGGACGTGAATTTAATTAGAACTACAAACTCGGATAAAAAGTGTAAACAAACTACAAACATGGCAGACACGCGAGACCAATGTCAAGTGGAGAGGCTTTGGTAAAATTGTTTGAATGACTATTAATTTATATCTAGCCATTTGGAACTTATTTAATATCTAGCCATCTGGAACTTATTTAAACTCATTTTCCCTGTTATATTTCAACTGCAACAACAATGTAAACTTATGTCAAGATATGTTTGGACATTAACTTCTAAATGCATAATTACACAAAGACCTGATGAGATTTCTCTGCATGAAAGGCTTGTGAATGGCATATTAACCTGCTGCTACTTCTCCAATAAGGTAGGTAATTAATTATGAAAGAAATGTGGATGATGTGTCGAGATGATTGACGGGACGTAACTAAGCAACATACCAATCTGTTAATGAGGAAGCAGTGTGTCCCAAAGCTTGCATACTCTTCTGTTACACAACCAAAAGTATATACTTTTCTTTTACAAAATAGTGCACACTTTTAAGGCATAGTATAAGTATGTTAATTGGGATGCAGCATTTGTCACATTCACCAAGTTGAGTGCCCACCAGACACACTAGAGGGCACTCTACACACATCCACCACTGAACCGGACTACATATTCCATCATGCACTTCACACACACCAGTTCTAGATCACCACTGATTACAAACACACAGCTGAAGCTCATGAGGACTGATTACCACGACTATATATACACCTCACTTTCAACACATCAGTCTTTTATTACTGTTAGTGTGTATTACTCAGCGGTTTCCTGGTGTTTGATATTTAGCTGTGTTTTGATTTTTGGACTGTTTTGGAATTTATTTGAAGGGTTTTCTGTCTGCCCTGACCATTGCCTGTTTTTTTTGATTTTTCCACTGGATTACCTATGTTGTACTATTTGCTCCTGTTGACTCTGTCTGACCATCCCTTTGCTTAAAGCCTGCATGAAGTGGTGGGCAAAGCAAGGCTTCATGAAACACTGAAACAGTCAAACCAAATGTGTCGAAGCTTCGAAACATTTCAAAACTCATAACGAGAGTGACACCTAGTGATTAATTTTTATGCATTGCTCTGGAACAGCTTCAGCAAAGAAACAGCTAATTAAGCAAATTAAGGTATTAAACCCCATGTCGGAGTTGAGGTTTCAAGTGTTTAGTGTTTCAAGTGGTGAGAGTTCCAGACTAGCATGCCGAGATAATGGGTTTGAATCCAGGGCGATGCAGCAATAGATGTTAGTTTTTTTTAATACTCTCTTCTTGTAACGTGTTTTGTTTTAACATTGGTCTGACATCTAAACAAACACTTTGTGAATAAAGGTCTTGTTTTGGTTTTAAAAAGTAACATTATTAAAATACATCAAGTCATAATTTAAGAGTATTTGTACAAGTCGGGATTTGAACTCGGGCCATTTACAGCACAGCTACCACTAGGCTACATGAAAGAGTGTTTTTTTTTTTCAGACCCCGTCAGTCAAACACATATTCGGCAGGTCTCGAAATGCTTCTGTAATGACTTATGCTTTAATTTGCTTTAGTCACGTGACCTGGATGTTTCGAATCACCTTAGCCACGTGACCTGGGTGTTTCGTATCGTGCTTCAGTGCAGTGTTTCAAAACACTTGTACTTCAAGATCTCAACACTGTGTCAAACCGTCAGTTTCACGTCAGCCATCCCTACCTCCTGCATGTGGAACTTTCTCAGTGTACGCACTTGTAACAGAATTGATCATAATTTTTTAAAAATGCAATCATTTTAGTAAACAATAAATAAATCTGTCCACTTACAGTTCAAGTTGAGTTGTATAGTGGTTTTTACAATAATTATTGTTTCAAATTGCAGATGAACAGACCTGGATAAAAAAGCGAATAGTTGACTTTACTTAAAAAAGATGAGTAAACCCATTGCCTTAATATTATTAGGTAGTAAGGAAAGGTCTGGAGCACTCAACCACCATCAAAAAAAAAAAAAAGACTCCCTGGATAATGTTTTTCTAACACTTTTCACTAGAAACTTTCATGAGACTTCTAAATTAAATTGAAATCTAAACATTGTTTTGAGACACTCTCAAGGTCTTCTGAATAAATTAACTATGGAGCCATTTAATATATTATAATATATAGTATATAAAATATAGTTTTTTGTTTTCTAGCCTAGAAAAAAAGTGAACGTGAGGGAGTCTTGAAGCATATGTTCAAGAACGATGCCAGAAAAAGGGCTTCCTGACCACTTGGTTTGGCATCTTGCCTCGAGGTCTGGAATCTGATGACTGTGCTAGACTAGACCTCACTGGTTTCTCTTCAAGTCTGCAGATCCCACTCATTCAGCATCAATATTAATCCCACTTTCCAGTTCACATTCACTCAAACACTATTTGCAGCATTATAATGTTGTTGTTTTTTTATATTACTTAGATATTTGATCCAAATCAGGTTCATCGGGCTAATCTAATACCCATATGGGATGACTCAGATTCTCAACACACTGTGCAGGGTTTACAAGCTAACCCAAAACCAAAACACAGTAAAAGAAAGAAAATGTGCAAATTCATAATGTTCACCCTGGATCTTTAGTTAGACTAGACAGTTGTGAAAAAAGTTGCAGTGTGGACCTAACCATTATGTTTGTATGCTTCTATTTTATTAAAATATCTATTCCACCATACACTAAACAAGTTCTTTATTAATTGGACAACAAATTTCTGTTGCCTGTTATTTTGAGGATGCAAACAGTCCAATTACAGACAAATAAATACATGACAAGATCATTTCAGTCAAACTACAACTGTTCTTGTTGATTTTTTAAATAAATCAGCATTTTTTTATGAAAGGCAGGCAAGTTTTAACCAATGTTTAACAGTTCTGGCCGAACATGACCTTTTCATTCCCTCAACTGTGGGAATGTGGTTTTCTATTGAAGTTCTCCCACCTCTACAACCTTCATCATCTTCTACCACTGAATAAACTCATTTTGAATAAATTCATTTCCCCTCAACTCTGAAGAAGCTGGACATTGGCAAGCAGTCTATTCGGCAAGCAATGAATCAAACTTAGCATTTTTGGTCTGTTGGTGGCCCTAGTAAATCATGATGAAATGTTCTTTTCCTGAATAAGTAGTTTTTATTAGTTTCACCACACATGCTATCTAATGACAAAACCTTGACAAGGCAAGGTTATTGCAAGTTCAAAATGATATGCAATATTCAACATTTGAAATGAATGAAATAAGTTTTTTAAAATAGTATCAAGTCAAGAAAAGGTGTTTTTGAATAGTTTTAGGACACATTTGATGATGAAATATTATAAACATTCATTCATTCATTTTCTTTTCGGCTTAGTCCCTTTATTTAATCGGTCACCACAATTGAATGAGCCGCCAACTTATTCAGCATATGTTATCCAGCAAATACCCTACCAGTCGCAACCCATCACTGGGAAACTGTTATAAATATTTGTATTTCCATTACAATAGTATAAATGTTCTTAAAATCCGTATGAAATCAACAGTATAAAAACAATTAGTTGCTTTTCTGAGTAAAAGGGAGCAAACCAGTTGCCTTAAAAACAAGGTTACTCACTTTTTAAAGTTAACTAATCGCTTTAAAAGCAATGGGTTAACTTACCTTTGTAAATGGTAATAGCTCTTTACAGTGCATTCACCAGCAAGGGCCATGCCACTTGCCACCGGATGTTGAGATGAAAAGAGATGGAGGAGGAGGGATGGTAAGGGGACCGTGAGATGAAGGAGAATGGGAGTAAAAGAATTATGAAAGAGTTGGTAGGTTGATGATGCCAAAAGATTTGGGGTACCATATCTGAAATATAGAGTGATTAGGACCACCTCCAATTCAACGTAGGAGGGAAGAGTAGGTTTTAGCTATTGTAATGGGAAGCAAGAGAATAAGATGAAGGTGCTAGAGGACTGATTTGCCTTAAATAAGTGTAGGGAGTAAGTGATTGGATGACATAACAAGTTAACTCCATTTATGAATACTTTTTCACTTGAATATCAATCTTTAAAACCCACATAGCAAAACTTCTCTGGCCCAGCTCTGTCCCACACAAACAGGTTTTGCTTGGCTCACATGTCGCAGTGCATTACATTACATGACTGGACCAAGTCTGGCTTCTAGAAAAGGGCCAAACATGGACCATATCATTGTCAAGTCTCAGCCAAGTTAATAACTCATAACTGGGCCTGAACCGGGCCAGATAGGTTGGTGTGTCACTGTCATGATCACCAGTGATCACAGCCAGACACACGCACGCACGCACGCACACGCACACACTCACATGAACTACAAATCCACCATGTTCATGGACTACATATTCAGTCATGCCACACGCACACACCTGATCCTAGTCACCTTTGATTACACTCACAGCTGAGGCTGCTTTGGTCACTGATTACATGGACTTTAAGAACACCTCTCAAACACACAGTTGTTGCTGAGTCTTGTATCCTGAATAAGTAAACATTACGACGCGTTTCTCCTTGCCTTGCTTTCCGTGTTTTAGACCTTTGCTTTGTTTTGTTTGTTATTCCCTGTATGCCGCCTACCTTGTGACCTTCTGCCTGCTATTACGACTACGACTCTGGATTGCCCATATACATCTGTTTGTTCCTGTTTTGACCACTGCTTGTATGACTACTCTACTAATAAAGACCTGCATACGATCATCACTCCGTTGAAGCGTCTAATCCTTGTTACAGAAGACTCAGCCACTATGGATCCAGCGGTTTTATTGGTCCGTCTATAGCAAGGTAACAGATCCCTCGAGAATCATATCCAGGACTATTTGACAATTGCGAATAACACACATTTGCCTGACTGTATGCTTATTGACTTTTTCATATATGGTTTAAATGAGCCCCTAAAAAGCATACTCACCACTGTTGATTCTCGAGGGACATGCACGCTACAGGAAATCCTGGACTTCGCACTGTTTTCCGGGGGGATTTTTTTTCACTGTTGGCGAGATAGAGGAGGACAATCCTAAATATTTTTTTTGGGGGGGGGGGGGGGGGGGCTGTGTACAGCAAGACCCGTAGGCAATGGAGTTTGCTGGACCGATAACCACAACGATCATGCTGGCATCACCGGTTCTCTTGTCTCCTGTTTACCACTCTAGACCACAGCCAGTTGACAAAATGGCCGCCTCCAGTCCTCTAGCTCACAAGATGGCCACAACCAGCCCTCCAGTTCACACAATGGTTAGCGCCAGTCTGCCACTAGCTCACAAGATGGCTTCCTGTTCAAAGTCTGTTCCTGCCATAGTTCCTGTTCTCGTTCCTGGTCCTGAAAAGCCATCACCTGAGCCACCAGAATGGCCACCACCACCTGAGTTGCCAGAGCTGCTACCACCACTAGAGCTGTTACTGCCAGAACTGCCCCCCCCCCCCACCTCCAGAGCTGCCAGATCCTCCACTGCCAGTGCTACCAGAGCCGCTGCCATCAGAGCTGCCACCACCAGAGCTGCCAGAGCCCCCGCTACTGCCAGAGCCACTGCTGCCAGAGCTGCCAGAGCCCCCGCTACTGCCAGAGCCACTGCTGCCAGAGCTGCTGCCAGAGCTGCCAGAGCCACTGCTGCCAGTGCTGCCAGAGCTACTGCCGCCGACGCCAGAGCTGCCGCCGCCTGAGCTTCCCGAATAGTCGCCGCTGCCTGAGTTTCCCGAATGGCCATCGCCTGAGTTTCCCGAATGGTCACCGCCTGAGCTTCCTGAATGGCGGGTGCCAGATCCTCCTGAATTCCCTGAATGGCGGGCGCCAGATCTCCTTGAACCCCTCGAATGGCGGGCGCCAGATCCCCTTGAATCCCTTAAATGGCGGGCGCCAGATCCCCTTGAATCCCTCGAATGATGTGCGCCAGATCCTCTCGAATTCCCCAAATGGCAGGCACCAGATCGCCTTGAATCCCTTGAATGGCGGGCACTAAATCCCTCTGAATCCCTCGAATGGCAAACACCAGAGTCCTTTGAAGTCCTCGAATGGCAGGTACCAGATTTATTTGAATTCCTCAAATGGCGGGCGCCAGATCCCCTTAAGTCCCACGAATGGCCAGAGCCGCACACACACACAGACACACAGACACACAGACACACACACACACACACACACACACACACACACACACACACACACACACACACACACACACACACACACATGAACTACAAATCCATGATCATGGACTACATATTCAGTCATGCCACACGCACACCTGATCGTAGTCACATTTGATTACACTCACAGCTGAAGCTGCTTTGGTCACTGATTACATGGACTTTAAGAACACCTCTCAAACACACAGTTGTTGCCAGGGCCGGACTGGCCATCGGGAGCACCGGGACATTTCCCGGTGGCCTGATGGTCAATCTGACCTGCCACCGTGCGGTCGATTACCTCACCTCGACATGCGATAGGCTGCTTGCAGCTTGATGGACACCTCAAACCACAAATCAGGCAATCGCGACCACCATAAGGTCCAATCATTTCAGCAACTGCCTGATTAGCTATTTGCATAGAACTTGTGATATGAGTTACAACTTCGAGTCAGTTGTGCAAAAACATGTAAACGGAAAGGAGGAGCAGAGAGGGAGCGCATGAAAAGAAGAAAAGCCCTGGCCATAGAAGCAGAAAAGTGCTGCAAAATCACAACCATGTTCGCAACCAAGGGAGCAGGTTGGTCAAAATACAGCACATTTACATAATCATTTGGCAAACGGGCGTTGACTTAAATTGACTTAGATACAAATAAATAAAAAATATATAATTAGCAAATGAGAAACAATATGTCTCATTTAGTCTAATGCAGTAGGTTACAGCATGTTTTTTTATATATATATATATAGGCATAGTCTATAAATTAAATAAAAAAAACAATAGGTAAAATAAAAGTAAATAAAACTGAGAGTGTTGCATCATGTCTTAGTTGGTCAAGGTTTTTATAGAACAAACCAAAAATTTGCAGAAAAAGCATTGTAAACGCTATTACAATATTATATATATATATATATATATATATATATATATATATATATATATATATATATATATATATATATATATATATAGTTGTATATATATATAGTTATAAATTTGTGTGTGTAAATATAAAAATATTTATATATTTAAAAAAATTATATATAATAAGAAGAATAACTATTATTGTTATAATAACAAGTGAAGTTTTTAATTTTTTTATTAGCTTTATAGAAAATGAAAAATTAGCAAACTGTTTTAGAGCATTTTGTAGTGCCAAATTTATTTTCCTTTGCCTTAGTCCCTAATTTATCAAGGGTTGCCACAACAGAATGAACCGCCAACTACTCTGGCATGTTTTACGGATGCTGCGGATTCTTGCATTCACACACACACTTATTTACTACAGACAGTTTAGTTAATCTAATTTGTAGTGTCAATTTTTACTTTAATTTTTTTGGAAGATGAGGAAGGAAGTAGCAGCAGCACAACTGCTGCAAATGCTTCTGCTGTTCAACTAGAGGTGGTGGACAGTTCAGCATTTGAGTCAGAGCAGGAGCCTACAGGTAAGTTCTAAGCCAAGTGAAACTAAATTTACATGATGTGTTTTTAGGATGTATCGTGGGGACATACATTTAAAGGTACATTTACAATATCAGCAGTCAGAGAATTACACAAAAAATGTAGCGTAGGTAGCGGTGACAATAGCAGAGGTGGCCTGAGATTGAAAAAAATTCCCGGCCTAAATTATTGTCCCAATCCGCCCCTGGTTGTGGCTGAGTCTTGTATCCTGAATAAGTAAACATTACGACGCGTTTCTCCTTGCCTTGCTTTCCGTGTTTTAGACCTTTGCTTTGTTTTGTTTGTTATTCCCTGTATGCCGCCTACCTTGTGACCTTCTGCCTGCTATTACGACTACGACTCTGGATTGCCCATATACATCTGTATGTTCCTGTTTTGACCACTGCTTGTATGACCACTCTACTAATAAAGACCTGCATAGGATCCTCACTCCGTTGAAGCGTCTAATCTGTGTGAAATTTCACGATTGCTATAAAATTAATAAACCCATGAAGCATTGTGCTAGGCACACTATGGGCATGCTTTTTCTTAAAGCGACCTGATTGGTAGATTTTTTTTTTCTTTACTCAAATAATTTTAATGTATTTTAAATGTGCGTCAAGACAGGCAAACTTACAGTACATGGCCCACATATCATTTTTTTTAACATCTGGGCCAAATACTATATTTTGAATCTGGCCCACATCTTGTGTGCCGCCTTAAAGAGGTTGTCACCTCTGCCAAACCCAGGCCATGTTTGGCCCACATGCTGTATGCCAGTGCCGAAAGAATGCCTGCTGTGCCAGCCTAATGCAAAATCTGGGCCAGAATTCTTTGCTACCTGGGTAGTGTTTAAACTTGCTTTTTTCGTTACACAGTAAAACCCAAAAAGTTAAGGTAACTCAAACCATTTGAGGAAACTGATTGCAACAAACCTTTTAAATTCAAAAAATAATCCTAATGAGTACTGTGAACTTAATCTATTTGAGTAAACGAAGCAATTTGAGCACAGTAAATCCTAATAAATTAAGATAACTCAAACCAACTGAGTACTGTAAAACCCAATAAGTTAAGACAACTCAAATCATCATTTTTACAAAAAAATTGAGTTAAAAAACTAATCTATATGAGTACTGTGAACTTACCCCATTTAAGTTAAAGTAATGAGGTATTTAATCAACTCATTACCTTCAACACTGAGTTCAAAACTCTTTTCAAATGAGTAGAATTAACTTTTAGTACATTTTGAGTTAACTACACTCATTTCATTTGATAAAGTTGACTGGTGGGTTTTACAGTGTACTATGCCCTCCAATGACCCCATTATAGAATATCTGTTGCTTGGTATCTGTTTTATGAAAATAAAACTAAGGGACCATGCACAAGTGAAGCAACTTTAAAAATTCTACTGTATGCTCCAAGACAACATGCCTCCACAACCCCTACACACTGACCTAGACCCTATCATTACACTGAATGCCTTACAGTGCATATGACTTGGTGATTGTTGGCTGTCAACAAGCCCTTTCATTCAGCTGAAATTCTCCTGCAAAAAATATGAAATTCATACAAGATCTAGCAAGTTTCTGTAATGTTTTCAGATAGACAGTCTTTTATCTTCTAGACCAGATGAAGTGAAAAAAAAGTTAGACTTTGTTTGAGAAAGAAAATCAGCATCTCCTGTTTATCTCAGTTGTGACCAGGCATCATAAGAAGCCCCATAAATGTAGAGACAGCTGCACCACAGGATTCATGCACATGTCTTTAAACTAGAGTTGGAGGGAGTGTTTTTTGGAAAAAATGTGCTAACAAAATTTGGCAGCTATGACTTTCACATGGTAATTTAGCACGGTTTGCCATAGGAATGCAGCTAATGCTTCCAGAGATCACACCATGTATGTATTTTTTAGATGACTGAAATATGTTTCATTATAAATATGTTCAATGAAAACTGGTGTGGGCAACCCAGTGGCGCAGTAGGTAGTGCTGTTGCCTCACAGCAAGAACGTCGCTGGGTCGTAGGTTCGAACCTCGGCTGGGCTGGGTCAGTTGGCGTTTCTGTGTGGAGTTTGCATGTTCTCCCTGGGTTCGCGTGGGTTTCCTCCGGGTGCTCCGGTTTCCCCCACAGTCCAAAGACATGCAGTACAGGTGAATTGGGTAAGCTAAATTGTCCATAGTGTATGAGTGTGAATGTGTGTGTGGAAGTTCCCAGAGATGGGTTGCGGCTGGAAGGGCATCCGCTGCGTAAAATCGTGCTGGATAAGTTGGCGGTTCATTCCGCTGTGGCGACCCCGCAAGGGACAAAGCCGACAAGAAAATGAATGAATGAATGAATGAAAACTGGTGTTGTTTTAAAAATCCAAAAATTGAAATGTGCACCATTTCTTTTAATATTCGGACCAGTGACATCATTACAAAATACAAGAAAATACAAGAAAAACAGGGTGAGAGTTAAACAGATTTCCACATTCATTTATTTATTCATTCATTCATTCATTCATGTTCTTTTCAGCTTAGTCCCTTTATTAATCTGGGGTCGCCACAGCGGACTGAACCATCAACTTATCCAGCATATGTTTTATGCAGCGGATGCCCTTCCAGCTGCAACCCATCACTGGGAAACATCCATACACTCATTCACACACACACACACTACAGACAATTTAGCTTACCCAATTCACCTATACAGCATGTCTTTGGACTTGTTGGGGAAACTGGAGCACCCGGAGGAAACCCACACGAACCCAGGGAGAACATGCAAACTCCCCACAAAAATGCCAGCTGACCCAGCCGAGGCTCGAACCAGCGACCTTCTTGCTGTGAGGCGATTGCGCTACCCACTGCGCCACTGTGACGCCCCAGATTTCCACATTTGACTACAAATGAATAAACTCAAATAAACAAACATCAGTGTTTCCTCTAGGATTTTTTTTCCAGCTTTGGCTGCAGGCCTTTTACACAGATCTTTTAACTATCTATGGCATTATTTTAATGACAAATGTCGTGATCACAGTATTACAAGTTGAGATCGCATATATGCAATACGAGCATGCGAATCTCTTTGCATGCAGGCTGATTTCCTCTGTTTGTGCACAAACTGTTTCTTGCACGCCCTCAAATATACACTGCTCAAGCCTTAGATTTGCTAGGAATATTTATGAATGTCTCCAATAGACTCAAAGAATGGCATTGATGCGTCCTAAATTAAAGTAAAAGGGTTATAAACTTTAGCAAGATAAAGCAATTGTATGCAGAACCATAGACCTTTATCTATAAAAAAAGAATAATTATGGAAATTGTGTTCATCAGAACTAAAAGCTACGTCGTGTTTGCTGGCCTCACGTATCGTGCAGCCCTCTCAGTCAGTCAATCAGTCAGTCAGCATGCAACCTTAAAGGGTTAAACAAACAATGCACAGCACTATTATGATTACAGAAAAGTTCTGTCTGTTATAATTCAATTACATTTGAGTATGTTTTGGTGTGATTATAGCCCGTTATAAAATACAAACAAACAAACAAAAAAAACAGCAACAACTAAAGGTTTTGAATGAGAAGCTGTGATGTAGCCATGGCGGGAATAAATTTTGGTGTGGTGCCCCGCCATGAGTGATTGTAGTGGAAACCATGAACATTGTTACTTTCATATAGCTACATAACTATGCAATGTTCTATATATACAGTTGAAGTCAGAATTATTAGCCGCCCTGAATTATTAGCCCCCCTGTTTATTATTTTCTACAATTTCTGTTTAATAGGGATGCACCGATACCGATACCAGTATCGGGTATCGGGTCGATACTTGGTTAAAATACTCGTACTCGTATTGGACATGAAAGGCCGATACCACGCACCGATACCGCTGAACAGTAATTCACTATGGATGTGATTTGTTGCCCTACCTGACTTCAGTGTCTTAATGTATTAATTAGCCTAATGTATTATATATTAATAGCTTAGTCCTTTTAAACAATCTGTTTATAAAATACATTATTAACGAATCTATAACCTAGGCTACTGAAGAATAAACCGAATATGAAATATGATCCTTGCATAATGATCACAGCTAAGCACTCAAACAAGTTATCACTCATTTTATATATAAACTATAAATAAAAAAATGAAATAAATTTTAAGAAATGGAACATTATGTAAAAAAAAAATCTTAAGACTACAGGCTAAATAAAAGCGCCTGAGTTTAAACATCACTGCGGCCACTGCGCACGTGTCAGTTTACAGCTTCTGTAAAGATCAGACAGCTTTTACAGACCACACAATCTCAAACACCATGTAAATGTATAAATATTTCGATAAGTATCGTTAATGTAATATTTATAACGATATGATCTTGCTTGTGGTTAAATCGATACTGGCTTTGAGCTGTCACGCGCGCTTTTTCAGCAGCTGTTGACGCGCACTGCAGCGCTATACACACAAGACAGACAGCAGCATACACTGGCAAGACAAGTGCTGAACTTCACGGCCCGTATATTTTATTTAGGGGGGATTGTGTTGATGTTGCAGATGAAAGTCAGTATGTTGGGGGCGCGTTTGCCGCCCTCACTATTATATATTATAGGTCGCCTCTATATGGACGCGCCGGCTCTGGGTGCGCAGTGTGAATATACCCGTACATTTACACACTGCATACACAGGCCTACAGCTCTGGGGTGTTATGAATTGCATGTTTTAAATGACAGCGAGGCATGCTACATTTTAGTTTTTATTGTAAAATATACCTTATAACTCAGTAAACAGTAAAATAATATTTTTGAATGGCTTGTCTATTGGCAGCGTATGTAACCGCTAAGCTTAAACAGGCTAAGCATATTTTTATTCATATTAAAACAAATTAATACAAACTAGTCACCCTTTGATTTTTTTCGTTTCCGTATATTTTTTATCAAACGAAAAATGCAATGAATTGTTGATTTTGGTTTTCATTTTATTAGAATTAATATAATTATTAGGCTACACAAACTGTACATACCATCGGCTCTGATTGCGTCAGATATCCTACAGATAGCCTAGACTTTTTGGCTCAAAGACATTTATGCCTATAAATTTCAGTGCTGTATTTTGACAGATTTCGCAAAGGCTTCAGCTATTTTGTAAACTGGTACCAGCCTCCGTTTTGCGGCTTGACTTGTGCTGCGTCTCCGTATCATTGTCTGGATGACAGCGAGAGAGAGATTAGATCAGACCTCAGTTTCGATGTGTGACCGCACGACACAGTTCATTTACTGCAGTTTTTAAATATTGGCTTATTTAAATTAACTTTTCATTCGATTAAAAGCCGAAATATTGCCTGACATAAACAACTTTCGGTTTTAGAAGAGCGAGGCTTCAGTGAAGACGCACACACACACAGGATACACTTTTGAGGTCTATTCATTATTGATTTTTTAACATTAAACGCATAATAATCAAGTGCAAAAAAGAACAGCTGAACTTCGGGAAAAGAGATCACTGCGGTTGCCACGATGGTTGCTTGGTTTTTCTGCAGTTGGCTTTGTCAGTGGCTCGACATTGCGAAATCACTTTTATTTTAATAAAACAAGATTATTTATTAATAAACATTGTGAGATTATGGTCGCGTGATTTTTAAAATGAGCTATTAACCGCAACCCACCCATAAACATCTAGTACTTTTTGATTAATTGACCGCGGATCAAAGGCAGGACTCATGAATATGAAAGAATGGTGCAAAACAGTGTTTTATGCGTCCCCAATATGCAATGACAGTGACTCTATAAGGTAACGTACACTGCACACACCTTGTGTAATGTGTGAAGTCGTGCACACATGTAAGTCGCAAGGATATCTCATCCTTTAAATGTCCATGCTTAATCGTTAATAGACAAGGTCTGGGTTAGCAGGGTTTTCAACAATGTGTATATTTTTGGCTTGGAACAGCCTCCTGTTAAAGATTTTGGTGTTCATCCTTGCTACAGGCAAAAAACAAAAAACAAAGCAAAAAAACGAACAAATAAACTTAGTTGAAACCAAATCTATGAAGTATCGGTATCGGTATCGGCGAGTACACAAATCAAAATACTCGTACTCGTATCGGTTTGTAAAAAAGTGGTATCGGTGCATCCCTACTGTTTAACCGAGAGAAGATTTTTAAACACATTTCTAAACATAATAGTTTTAATAACTCATCTCTAATAACTGATTTATTTTCTTTGTTATGATGACAGTAAATAATATTTTACTAGATATTTTTCAAGACACTTCTATACAGCTTAAAGTGACATTTAAAGGCTTAACTAGGTTAATTAGGTTAACTAGGCAGGATAGGATAATTAGGCAAGTTATTGTATAATTTTGTATAAAATGGTTTTTAAAAATTAAAACCTTCTTTATTCTAGCCGAAATAAAACAAATAAGACTTTCCCCAGAAGAAAAAATATTATCAGACATACTGTGAAAATTTCCTTGCTCTGTGAAACATAATTTGGGAAACATTTAAAAAAGAAAACAAATTCAAAGGGGGGCTAATAATTCTGACTTCAACTGTATATCACATGAGCAGCGGTGCGATGTGGCTGTACATCGGCACTGGTGGTAGGCATGTGTTGGCACGAGGTCGCAGGCCAGGATTCTTAGTGTCCCACTAGTGATGATATACAGCCACATCACACTGCTACAAGTGTGATATTGCGTTTATAAAACGGCATAATCGGCATAGTCGTGTGCATAAAAAAGAAAATCATACACGGAGAGTCTCAAAACACTTTTCAAAACTACTTTCTTCCGCCATTTATTTACATCTGCAGCTGACATCAGAACAGCAGAAGCCGTTACTAATTCACCAGCGTTATTTTATAGCTAGTATTTGAATGATTCTCTAGCGTAATGTCTAAAGTGAGGACAAAACAGGTGATTTTGCTCACATTTTAAAATTATAAGGCTGAATGGCATGATATCCCATCAATCTACAGAGTTATCTTCCAGTATTTCTCTGTTGCAATCATTCATTTATTAATTTTCTTTTCGGCTTAGTCCCTTTATTAATCCGGGGTCGCCACAGTGGAATGAACCGCCAACTTATCCAGCTTGTTTTTACGAAGCGGATGCCCTTCCAGCCGCAACCCATCTCTGGGAAACATCCACACACATACACTACGGACAATTTTAGCCTACCCAATTCACCTATACCACATGTCTTTGAACTGTGGGGGAAACCGGAGCACCCGGAGGAAACCCACGCGAACACAGGGAGAACATGCAAACATGCACTGCGTCGCCCTGTTGCAATCAAGAGATCCCAATATTGCTATGCTATACAGCACTACAACATACAAAAAAGAGAGATTGACTTAGAAAGTAATTTACCTGTTTAATAATGATTTGATCAGCTGTAGTTTGAAATTACGCTGTTTCACTATAGGGGTTATTAAGCGGTCTCTCTCAGAAATTATAAATATTTTAAAATAGGCACTATCCTTATAAATAAACTGCATAATTGCAATCTAAACAACTACATTCGCAACTAAAAAATCCTCAAAAGTACACTATGTTGTACAACAGCAGCAATATTTGCAAAACTGTAGACTGTCCTCTGCCTGTTGCTGTATGTGGGTGCAGTAATACACAAGGATGAAGGGTTAAGAGGCTGGACGAGTGCTGTTACTGGCAGAATATTACATGGCTATCAGCCAATCAGATTCAAGATCCTGACAGAACTGTGTATATATATATATATATATATATATATATATATATATATATATATATATATATATATATATATATATATATATATAACAATATTATACCCAATATACAAAATATTATTAGGATTAATTTCATTGTTAGAGTTATGTTAAATCAAAGGATCAGGATGTGCATGCTAAAATTTTATTTAATTTTTAATTTTCTTAAATTACTATTATTGTTATTATGGCTTTGCTTATCCACCATGTTTGACCTATTTTTTCATCACCTTCAAAAGGTCATTTAATTCCTTGATGTAAAATGTTCCATGTTTTTTTTCTTCTACAGCCACTAGATGTATATCTCGACAAATGTCTACTGGAGAGCCACAAGAGACAGTGACTAAGAGACAAAAACAAGACAATGACAGACCTCAGGGGACAGTAACTCCATCAGGAAAAACGCTCCCAGAGCATCAACAAGGCCTGGTTGTGTCTGCAGTGTATTAAAACCTCTTGTGAACTCATAGCCAGGTGATTGGAGGATGCCAAGCCGGCTTATGCTGAGTGATGTGGATGAGCATAAGACTCTGTGCAGAGCGTCTCGAGGATCAAACGTGCACACAAACACACACATTCACGCACATGTACTTTCACATACATACTCAGTCAATGGGATTTAGACTGGAGTCCTCCCTCCCTCCTTCTCTACTCTAATCGCAGTGTTGTGGTTTTCTCGCTGTGGCTCTGTGGTTGTTTTCTCCTCCCTCTCAGGAAACTCTCTGTCTCTCTCTCTCTCTTCACAGTGTATATAAGTAAGCAGTGAGTAGGCTTTTTAGCAGACAGAGAAAAACTATGCTAGTGTACTGTAGATGCAGAGAGGTGTGTGTAGTGTATTGTCAGCCGTACGTTACTGAGGCACCGGCGTGGGATCTACAGGTGAGTGAACTCTAATTACTCTGACTCAATATATTACACACATACACACTTACCACATCATTCTGTTCAATATATTACACACACACATGCACTGTATCACCCTGTTGACATCAGCAAACTCTCAAAACAAAGTGTATGACAAAAGTAGGCACATTCCATCTCCTTATAGCGTTTCTAAAATTATCCGTGTTGTACTCATTCATCTACACTCTATAATTCACTGGGTTTTCTGCACAAACTTTCCATTCAAACTTAAGTGAGTGTTTTTGAATGGCATGCTTCGTGTTATGGCATGCTTTGTGATACTCTGTATCAGCTAAAGTTACTAATGGTGATATTAAGTTTCAATGAACTTTGAATAGGCTTGTACATGGATAATATTTGTTGAGAGCTGTTGTATTGAACATTTATTTGTACAGGCTCTTTTTTTACATATGTATAAAAATTATTTAATAATGTTTATTTATTGGTTTAATGTAATGCAAGTTAAAATTACTTAAAAACTCTAATAAATAAATAAATGTCTGATAAGTTGTATTAACTGATGTAAAAATTAAAAAAATTCTTACCCAATTTCATATTGTACTATATATATATACAGTTGAAGTCAGAATTATTAGCCCCCCTGAATTATTAGCCCCCCTGTTTAATTTTTCCCCAATTTCTGTTTAACGGAGAGATTTTTTTCAACACATTTCTAAACATAATAGTTTTAATAACTAATTTTTTTTAACTGATTTATTTTATCTTTGCCATGATAACAGTAAATATTATTTTACTAGATGTTTTTCGAGACACTTCTATACAGCTTAAAGTGACATTAAAGGATAAACTCAGTTAATTAGGTTAACTAGGCAGGTTAGGGTAATTAGGCAAGTTATTGTATAACGATGGATTGTTCTGTAGACTATCAAAAACAAATATAGCTTAAAGGGGCTAATAATTTTGACCTTAAAATAAAAAAAAAAAAAAATTAAAAGCTACTTTTATTCTAGCCGAAATAAAACAAATAAGACTTTCTCCAGAAGAAAAAAATATAATCAGATAATATAATAATATAATGGGAAAATTTCCTTGCTCTGTTAAACAATATTTGGGAAATATTTAAAAAAGAAAAGAAAATTAAAGGGGGATAATAATTCTGACTTTACTGTATTATATTATTATTATATTATTAAATAATTATATTAATAAATTTATATAATAAAGGCATATTCACTTCACCCCTTATCCACCCCATATCCACTTAACCCCTTTAAATTATGAGACCAAATTATAATAAAAATTCACTTTTTAATATATATATATATATATATATATATATATATATATATATATATATATATATATATATATATATATATATATATATATATAGATATATATATTTTTTTTTTCATCCATTTCAATGGACATTATGAACAGTTGTACTTCCCAAATATTATACCAACATAAAATACATTCATTCATTCATTTTCTTTTCGACTTAGTCCCTTTATTAATCCGGGGTCGCCACAGCGGAATGAACCGCCTACTTATCCAGCACGTTTTTACGCAGCGGATGCCCTTCCAGCTGCAACCCATCCCTGGGAAACATCCACACACACTCATACACAACGGACAATTTAGTCTACCCAATTCACCTGTACTGCATGTCTTTGGACTTGTGGGGGAAACCGGAGCACCCGGAGGAAACCCACATGAACACAGAGAGAACATGCAAACTCCACACAGAAACGCCAACTGGCGCAGCCGAGGCTCGAACCGGCGACCTTCTTGCTGTGAGGCGACAGCACTACCTACTGCGCCCCTGCGTCGCCAACATAAAATACAAAAAAAAAACAAAAGAAAAACAAAAACATGATTACTGGTATAATCCTGAATTTTATTAGATTGTATTGAGATTGTAACATTTTTACTTTCATTTTGAGGTTTTTATTGCATAGATTACACTTGTTTATAACAAACTTTATCTTCATTATTCCACATACTGTCCACATCTGAGATTTTCCATCTGCTAAATGCTTAAGAACTTGAAGATCTGTATATTCTGCATATTAAATTGTTTCAGCAAAGAATTAGTACATCGATATAGTTTTTTTTTATATATATGAAAAAGTAAAATTAGCCTTACTGGAGATTTAATTTAAGTAACAGATCTTGAACTCCTTGTACATCCTAATGGACAGATATATTTGATTGATTTTTGATCAAAAAGTTGCAATGTTACAAAAGATTTTAAACTTTAATTAGTAAGTGCAATCCCTCTTCTTTTTACATACAATCTATGAAATACAGGCAAACATACATACATTTGAATTAAGCATTGTAAATGTGGCTTACATCTGTGTCTGGATTAAAGTGATGCCATGCTGTTTTTTAATGTAGTGGATTTGTTTCAAAAATTGGAAGACAATTGTCCACTCTCATGGACTGCAGGCTTTAAATTAGATGAAATGCTCAGGAACCACAAAAAACATGGGCTGACATGTGATGTCCATTGTTTTGGACACAGGGTCTGAAAGGGTAATCTGTCTAAATATCTGTAAAACAATTATTGACTGGAATTTTATTACTGATGCATTCTACATCGTAATTATTAGAACTAATTGTGGAAAGGGAATGTTTGAGGAAGTTGTGACTTTTTAAATGTGAAAGTGGCTGGGCAAGCCCTTTCCGCAAAGGAAATCAACTGAAGGAAAACCTAATTAGCCCATTCTATATATGCATGTTCCTCAAAGGGTTTCATTTAAAGTTTACTGTGAGGAAATGTGCCGAGGCACCACTGAGGTCTCTGAAAAGTGACTCTGTAAATATTTTGAAGTAAGTTAATCAGAGGGAAGGGTTTTCAGATGAGATTATGTACTTCCGTATAAAGAGCTTCTCTTGGATGGCAGCCAGTCATACTGGAGAAACTGACAGCCACTAACATCAGTGTTTCCCAGGAACCCGTGATCACTTGTGGTATATGGTAAAAATATAGTGTCATTATGCTAATTCACTGTTAGCATTACTTGAAGGCAGCTTCAAAAGTAGCTGTATTGTGTCAGTAATGCCCAAAATAGGATTATTTGATCTTGAAGAGGTCACATGTTATTCTTACTACCTAAAGAAAGCTATCTCAAACCAAAACATGTCCTCAGATTAACCTGACGCAGAACAATGTATGTTTTCCACTGCGATTGAGACTCTCTTTTTAAAGGGATAGTTTACCCAAAATGAACATGTATGCACAATTTAATCACACTCAATTGGCTCCAAAGCAATATATATATATATATATATATATATATATATATATATATATATATATATATATATATATATATATATATATATATATATATATATATATATATATTCTGTTGAACATAAAAGAAGATAATTTTAAGAATGTTGGAAATCAGTAACCACTGACTTCCATAATACAAAAATCAAATGCCATGGAAGTCAATTTAATTTTTGTTCAACATAAAGTCAAACAGGTTTGGAACAAGTAAAGGGTGAGTAAACAAATTTTCAGTTTTGGGTGAACTATCCCTATAAATTTTTGTTTACCATTCAAGCATCAGATGTTTTTTTTTTTTTTTTTTTTAGTGATCAGGAATCAATTTAAGTCTCTTATCTGTGATTTCAAAGCATTTGATTCCAGTGACTTTGAGAAAAGATCAAGTGGAAAATACCAACAATGACATTAAAAGTTATGGATGTCACAGAATTCATTTGAGGCTAGTAGATGATTAAATGAGAACCCTTACCTCACGTCATCCTTGGAGACACAGCTAATAAACAGAGTTATCTTCTGAAGAGCCCTGAGGTTCCTGTACGCCAGTTCAAGAAACTTCTCTGTCTCCTGTTGTAAATCTGACTGGGTCATATTTATGTTTCCAATTTGGATCATATTCACATTTGGATGCGATTGAATGAAGTTGCCTCGAAATTCTAGCATCAGGTCGACTCCATGCCTCTTGTGGTTTCTCTGAAGCCGTCGCCTAAAAGGTTTCTATAAAACCACTCTCACTAAGCCACATGTATCTTAATTATTGCCAGAAAGGGCTGAGGGTTTGAGGAAGCTCAAAGATAAATAAATCTATCTGAAATACAGGCACAATCTCTTCAATTCTCCATGCCCCACTGTTTTCATTGATGGCTAACCCTAAAGCTTCATGGAAAGTTTTATTCATTCCCCCCGCTTGAATTCCCTTGCATACTTAGACATAATAACACGTGTGATTCTTCCTCCTTTTCCATTTTTTAAAACCTTTGTCACGAGCCCGTTCTGGATTACAGCATTAAAAGTAGAGCATTTTATAATTGATCTGCGTGTGAAGGTATTCCATGCACAAAAGCCATGAAGATCATCTGTGAAGCTCACTGCAAAGCAGAGGTCTTATTATGCAGGAAGTGGTTTAATTCTTCCCCCTCATGGCACAGGCCCGGCGCCAGTCTTAGGGGAAAAGGAGCTACAGCACTCTCTTTCCACTCAATAACGCAACCACCACGGGGCTCCACAATTTGCCTTCATCCGCAACATTCCACGCCATACCTCATTTTTCAACCTCTTATTTAACACATGACTGGCATTAATAACCTCATGATACATGTGCTACTGCTATGGTTACTAGTGATTGGTTCCATGTTTTACACTGTTACCAGATAATTAGGAATCTCTGATTACTCTCAAAAACATCCTATAACAGGTTTAAAACTTGGAGGTTTATAATAAGCCATAATATACACCATCCGCAATGCAATAATCAAAGCCAGATGAGAGCTTGGGAATACTGTTCTTTGCAAACAGTGATTCTACAGTGAAATGTATGAATGTCATTGCATACACTAATTTAGCCAACCATGTGCCATTTATTATGTTTATGTAGATAAACCACTACTGTTTAAAAAAAACACACAAATGTATCTGGGCACAGAAACATCCCTGCCGGCACAGGATGTCAACATGACGTCATATTGACGTTGTACCCCAATGTCATGGGGACGTTGGATTTTCTTTGGAAATGAAAATCGGGTTGACATCAGAACCCAACATCAGGCTGATCAATGTCCAACCTAAAATCAACCAAATATCAACGTCTAATAATGTTATACCTTGACGTTATGTGGACGTTACCACTATGACATCTATCAGACGTTGGATTTTGGTCACTTTCCAACACAACCTAAAATCAACCAAATATCAATGTAATTTGACGTCCTTAGATGCTGGCTAGACATTAAATTTTGGTCACCTGATGTCATGGCCTAAATTTAACCTAATATCAACGTTTTATGATGTTGTGTGGCTGCTGGAATGTTCATAGCTAAAGTGAAAAATGCCCTTATTATGCTAGACTGGTTAATAGTCAACCCAGGTTCATTTTGAAAATGTACCGCTATATACATTTCTGGAGAGCGCCAAATCATCCCAGGAGCTACGTTTTTTTGGAGTTTTTGTTTTCGCAAATCCACCAGAGGCTGCTGTGTACACTTTTGGATATGTCAGATTTCTCTCACGAGTGCCATTTGTGCCTTCTGTTCTCGCATAAATCCACCAGAGGCCGCTGTTGACTGACCTATTGACTGACCCACCCACCTTCTCCCCTAAACCCAACCAATAGTGCTTTAAAAAGCACCGATTGCTTTCTGGAACCGTTCTTTGCCAGACTCGAACCCTATCGTCGTGGTCAGCTCTTCTCTGCATCTCAAGTCCGCCAACATACATGGCGAAGTGGTCAGCTGGTAAGCGTGAAAAGGAACATCATTATACGGCCCCATAGCGTTTGTTTTAAAGATAAAATTCAGCCATACGTACTTCTGGCTAATTCGCTATCTCAGAAATGTATATAGGGCTACGTTTTCAGAAGGAGCCTGATTTGTTAATAGTCATTGCATTGCACAGACAAAAATAAAAGAAAGAAAGAAAAAGAAAATTGTGAAAAAGCTAGAAGCATTTTTTTGCAGATACTTGGTTATTGCAATGAAATTCATACCCTTCACCTTTGTCTTGTCTGTTAATGCTCTGGCATTTGGCAGAAGCAGCTATGATTATGGCTATGTGGGCGCCACACTGGTGAGAGTATGTGGCTGGATTTGGCCATTACCCTTGTGGTTAACTGCTGGTCTGACTGATGACTGCAATCCCCAAACTAACTTTTGACTCATAATCAAACCAAGCTGAAGTACAAAATGTTATGTTTACACTTGACCTCTCCCTTCTTTGCAAATTTAACTTGGCTCAAAACATACAGTAGGACAAGGGTCATCACGTCCATCCTAAAAAATGAACACCTTAATAGCTGTTTCTTACAGTAACAGTTGTAAAAAAAGATCACATTTCATGTCTAAGTTCTTTAAATTCCTTTTTCCTTTGGCCATAATTTTAGGGGCATTACTTTACAATGAAAACAACCATGGCATTTTTACAATTACATTTTTTTTTTCAAACAAAGCTGAAGCAGAACACAATAACACTGCAATGTTTTGTTCTTGAATTAATTGGTTTTTGAGACAGTGATTTAATATTAATTCTCATCTATAAAGCTCTGTTCAAATGCACCCCTTATATATTCTCTAAAATATATTATACTGTTATATTGTAGTATTATATAAAACACTCCACCAACTGACAAGTGGAGACTAAAACTTGGGAGAATCTAGGCTCAGTTGGGGGACCATTTCTCTAGGCAGAGCTGCAGTCTAAAAGACACCGGTGGTGCTGTGGTTAAGATGCAGGTCCAAGTAGGTCCTGGGCAGATGTTAAAAGTAGCCAAAAGGGATAAATTTTGACACTCATCTGTCACTGAGATCATTGCAGAAATCAGTATTACGTTCCTGACAAATCTTTGTCCTCTATGGGCTATAATAAGTTTGTCCTCTGTGCACAACAACCATATGCTTTAGATAGGGACTAGATCCAAGATTATCTGAATCTCAGTATGAGGTGAAACAAACAGACTAACTTGAGTGCTAAGGTCTATCTTATTATAGTGTCTTTTTGGATAGGGTTTGCATTTGTGTTTTGTTTGTATGCTAGTACAAAGAGATGTGTCTAGATTTAAACGGACCATGTGTTTCTGTTACCCGAACTGTGATAGGAAAGCTTTTCCTGAGTTGAAGTGTCAGGTATGAAAAGGATCTACTGCCTACTGTCTATTTAGATGTTCTAGGTGTAATCAGTTAGCCATAATTAAGTTAACGCAATGGGCGTCAGGGGCTGTAGTACAACAGGAGCTCACTCTAACTCAAAGCTAAGCCAAGGGTTTAGTAAGTAAATAACCAGCCTGATCTCACGAGGAAACGTATTTTACGTTTTGTCAGTTTAGTGGCTAATTCGTACGAATTCGTACGAGTTCAGTCGTACGAAAATGTACGATTTTAAAAAGGAGGCGTGGCACCTAACCCCACCCCTAACCCCAACCGTCATTGGGTGATGGGCAAATCGTACTAATTTGTATGAATTAGATCGTACGAATTCATACGAATTAGCCACCAATCAAAAAGTTACGAATTGGCCGTGAGATAGCGTTGAAATAACAGGATTTGCTTAAAAAAAGGCTAAAATGCATACAATGCTTAATAGTGAGGCAATGCAATGCTGGCAGAAGCAGACTGTTATGATCATATTTCATAGTTCTACCCAAGCAGCAAAGAATTCTGGCCCAGATTTGGCAAAAAGCTGGTACAGCAGGTGTTTGTCCGGTACTGGCAAACTGGTGGTTCGCCCAAACTGAAGAGTGGGGTCCCTGGTCTGTACTACCTAGATCGGTTGGCGATCTGGGGACTGTACCAAAAAGCTGAGGACCAGGGTAACACTTCCAGGAGTGTTCCTAGAGACTAAACAAAATGGGTGATGGGTCTGAAATACGGGAGACTCCCGGGAAAAACGGGATTGTTGGCAGGTATGATGTAGGACAAACATGGCTCAGGTTTGACAGTGGCAGCATCTTTAAGGCGGGACACAAGACTTGGGCCAGATATCAATTGTAGTATTTGGACCAGATGTTAAAAATGTATATGTGGGAACCACTATCTTGACCCACTTTTAAAATACTTTGAAATAATTTTTACAGAAAGTACAGAATAAATTCTACCAATCAGGTTGCTTCGAGAAAAAGAAAGCTCATAGCGCGCCTAAGGTGAAATGCTTCATGGGTTTTTCAAATTCCTTGCAGTCGTGAAACACCAACACATCTGGCCCAGTTAAGACCCAGTTGTGGTTTATTAACTTGACTTGGCTCAGATATGATCCATGTTTGGCCCTTGTATGGAAGCCAGACTTGGTCCAATCAAGTACTGTAATTTAATCTCACTTGCATCATAAAGGCTGCACCCAGATACTACTGGCATTTTAATTCAGCTGAAGTTTGTTTATTAGGCTTACAAAGCAACTACCAAGTGATGCATTACAATAATTTATTCGCAAGGTCATGAGGTCCTGAATGAGCTTTTCCACATTAGACATTGTTAGCATATGTCTTATGTGAATTATTTTAGCATATGTCATTAAGTGAATTAATGTAGGGAATAGTAAACGAGAATTTGAGCATAAATTAACCTGCAGTTTTGAAATACATATAATTGTATGAATGCATGATTCAGTACCTCGCTCATTAAGAAAGGGACTTTCTGCCATCTACTGGTGGTCATATTTATTTACGATGACAGGCTTAAAACAGCCAAGGTACACTGAAAAATGCTGGGTTTTCTACCCAAAGTTGGGTGAAATATGGATAAACCCAAGAATTGGGTTCAATGTTTAATTTAAACAAATAACAAATGGTTGGGTTTGTCAATAGTTTACCTTTTTTGGGAGATGAGAAAACCCAGCACATTTTAGAGCAGGACAGTGTAATTAACAGACAACCCTTGAGCCAGATCCAATCTGGATTAATTGTGGGCTCCTTTGTGCTCTTGTGTTAATCTGTCATTGCTAAGCAAACATCAGCTGCATTTTATATGTGTTGCTGTTGACAGAAGATAGTGTGCATAAGCTACCCTTTGAAAACAATTTATAGCATTTTAAAGACGTAGCGTCGCACTCGGAGTGTGAAAGACTTTACACTTTTCATTGAGTAAATGCCAGATGGTCCTTTTAACAGCATGACAAATGAACATATTTAAATTTTAAACCTAAAAAGTGGGTTCACAGAGTTTACACTCCCTTTACAGTAATGAAAGCTGACTGATCACCACAGTGAACCTTTTACTAACATTGTGTAATAATTGCATGTTTTTTTCATTGTTGTTGTTGTGATGAGAGGATTTGCCTGTGCATAATTTAATTGCTGAGCCATGTTGAGGAGTAAGAATGACCAACTAAAAGTTAATGTACTACTACTATACCATTACTACTATTACTACTACTACTACTACTACTACTACTACTACTACTACTACTAGTAGTAGTAGTAGTAGTAGTAGCAGCAGCTGTAGTAGTAATAATAATAATAACAACAATAACTTTGTATACAACCTGATTAAAATGTACAAAATAATACAAATAACTTTGTGTAATATTATAGGCCTGAATAATTATTAAATATAAAAATATATAATATTGGCCTATATTTTATGGTGTTCAACATATCTGAGAAAAAACGGGGTTAATCCACTTTTTTATTATCATGTTCAGTATTATTTTTTTAAGGAAATGCCAGCCCAAACCTAGCAGTAAACAGCATTTTAAAGCCAGTAAATCTGCTGATATTATCTTAAATAAAGTCTTATTATTCAAATTGTAATTTGTGGTTTTAGAGCATGCCAGCACCAAAACACTTTCAGGAAAATATTGTTGAGATTATCCAAATAAACAACAGAATAATGAATAAACTCATGAATAATAATAAAAAAGTTAATATAATTTCTGGCAATGTTTGAATATGAATAATTAATTCAATATTTTTTTCTTTTTACTTACAATTACTTCAATTAATCAATCAACTAGTTCATTTATTAGTTCCTTTTTCAACTGGGAATTAACTGGATTAGGAAACAAAATTAGATGTGAGTTTGATAAGTTTGCTAAGAGAAAACAATCAATCAATCAATCAATCAATCAATCAATCAATCAATCAATCAATCAATCAATCAATCAATTAATCAATCAATCTGACACATTTGCCTTTCCTAATCCAATTAATTCCCAGTTAAAAAAGTCAAGTTCATACTCATTTTGTTTCTGAAATATGCAGAAATGGGATGTTTGCAAAAGAGATTTCATATTGACAATTGCTTAACTCAATGGCTTGTAGTAATGAAAACAGTGTGTCATGATGCCTTGGGCAAAAAATCATCAGCTCATTTTAAATATACCAGCCACTGTGCAAACGAAAAGCCACTGTACCAACCACAAACAGTTGTTAATTGTGTTGTTGTTTTTTTTGTCCCTTCACAGGATGATTGACAGTTGCCTGTGCTGAGTCACACAGCAGAATGCCTGGTGTGCCCTGCGGGGCCTTGCAACACCACACTGTGCCTGTAGCCTGTGCCATCATCTGTTCCTGGCTGTTGATCTTGGTCCATTCTGTCCTTTGCCAGAAACCTGCAAAGCTGCCTCTGGTGGGCCGCAAGCCTTTCCTGGCTGCCTGGAATGCTCCACTGGATATGTGTACATTGAAGTACAATATTAACGTCAGCCTTGATATTTTCCACATCAGCGGAAGTCCACGAGCCGTTCACACGGGCCAGAATGTCACCATCTTTTATGCTAACCGTCTGGGCTACTACCCTTTCTATAACGAACAAGGGGTTCCAATCAACGGAGGCCTACCTCAGAACACCAGTCTTGAAGCACATCTTCGCAAAGCCCGAAAAGACATAGCGCACTTCATCCCTTCGGAAGACTTCCGTGGCCTGGCTGTGATCGATTGGGAATTTTGGAGGCCACAGTGGGATCGTAACTGGCACAAAAAAGACATTTACCGGAAAAATTCACGTGAACTGATTGCACAGGCCTACCTTAATGTGACAGAGGAACAGGTGGAGGAGCTGGCACGCTTGCGCTTTGAGAAAAGTGCCATGGAATACATGCAGGGCACACTGCAGCTCGCCATACAAACTCGTCCACATGGACTTTGGGGTTTTTATCTCTACCCTGACTGTCACAATTACAACATACATGAACTCAACTACAGTGGCACATGCCCTCAACGGGAGAGCGAACGTAACGACCAGCTGTTTTGGTTGTGGAACAGCAGCACTGCCCTTTTCCCGGCCCTCGCTATACGTAAGGGCCACACAGACAGCGTTCGCAACCTGCACTTCTCGCAAAACAGGGTACTAGAGTCGTTGCGACTGGCCTCACTTACCTCACTTCCCTATGAGCTGCCTACGTATGTATACACGCGGCTGGGGTATAGAGATGATGCCATGGCTTTCCTGACTCAAGTAAGTGTATATGTTCAATATGTTTAAATACAACAAAACATATACTACACTCTCAGAAATAAATATACAGGAGCTGTCACTGGGGCAGTACCTTTTTTAAAAGGTATATATTTGTACTTGAAGGGTCCATAATGGTATCTCAAAGGTACTTTTAGGTACATTTGGGTACTAATATGCTCATTTGCGGTACCACTGTGGACTGTTTGGGTACAAATATGTATCTTTTGAAAAGGTACTGCCCCAGTGACAGCTCCTGTACCTTTATTTTTGAGAGTGTACTACTGTACATCCTCAAGTTTATATGATTTTACCTTATTGTCAATTTTCTGGTTGTTATATATATACAGTAGATAGCATAATTACACAAACGATTACAGTGACATTAATGGGGTATATGCACACCGACTTTTAATTTCAGTCAGCCAGCCCCAGGGCTTCCGGTGAATTGTCATCCCATACAAAATTGCTGCGTTTAAGATCGGATTTCTTTAAAAAACACCAATCTTCACTGCTTGGCTGAAATACGATATAAAGTGTGTATCAGATCAAACAAGAAGGACTGCATTAAATTATATTTTTCCATGCCATGTCTTTAAAATATGGAAATTAATTTACCCCTAGTATTTTCAATGAAGTTTTTGTGCAAGCCTAATGCTAATGACGGCGCCTGCATTTACAAGGTCCCTTTTTACACTTTAACAACCAAATGGATGCTTAAGTCTATGCATCTGATTATATTTGAATTACATTACAACATCGATGATGTAAAAGGAACATTCTGAAATTGAAAATAGTCTCATAAACCTTTCACCAGAAGTTCATCATTGGCTGAAAAACACTAGCTGTGCATATAGCCCATTCTACACCATTTGCTCTGTCCACATGAACTGTTCTGAGTCTAAAATCAATAGCTCCCTCTTGTGGTCCAATAGAGTACATAGACAACATTTAAAGAGTTGTTGCTAAAAAGTGTCACTATCACAAGTACTAAAATACATCCATTTCCGTTGAAAGAAATGGTCAGTAAAGAAACATTCTAATGACATTATAAACACATTTTGATTTTACAGAAGGACTTGATTCATACAATAGGAGAAAGCGCTGCTTTGGGAGCTGCAGGATTTGTCATTTGGGGAGATCTTAACCTCACATCCTCAAGGGTGAGAATTTTAACCCTGTTTCATACATCTTAAATATCTTTAAACAGGTTGACATCAGAATTTATTTGATTTATTTTGAATAACCAAGACTGCTGTTTATTAGCTTCAAATAGTTCCAAAGGGTCTGTTCTTGGCCATATTTTCTTCCTCTCTACATGCTCTAGGCTCAATAATCACACACACAACATAAATAACTTCAACAGTTATGAGCTCCAACTATATCTTCCATCCATTCAACATAGAGTTCTAAATATGGCAATATATTCAAATCACATATGTCATATAAAAACTCATTCAAATTTTAAACACATACACACACTAACATACAGTATATATATTTTTTTGAACTGCAAAATGATCATTTACATCACATGTATTTATTTTTCAATGATAAGAATTACACATATTTTTCCTTGGCTTAGTTCCTTTATTCATCAGGGGTCGCCACATCGGAATGAACCGCCAACTTATCCAGCATATGTTTTACACAGCGAATTCTCTTCCAGCTGTAACCCAGTACTGGGAAACATCCATACACACATACACAGACCCGTAGCCATATGGGGTTCAGGTGGTTCGAAAGACCCACTCCTCACTGACAAAAGTCCAGAATATGTCCCAAACATGAGCTCATTTGTGCTATTTTGACTGCTATGCCAATGTAATACAATAATTAAAAATAACCAATTGAAAAGGCTTTAACACTGAGTGGAATCTTCTGTTGGGTGTCGCGACTTCATCTAATCAGTTTTGGGCAGTGCGATCAATTCTTTTTCATGAGTCCAACATCCAGCTGCTAGAAAACATACAATCTGACGTAAGTGAAGTCATATTTCACTACTGTATTGTTTTTAAATACAGAAAACATTTTACAAGTAACTTTTATTTTAAAACCTGGAGTTTATTCTTGAAACAAAAAATGACCACTGTTTTGGCTGTTGTTGTTATCCATGAATTTTTTAAATGTAGTTTTTTTACAAGAGCGGCTAGAAAAATTGTAAAGCTCTACACTATTATTATTATTATTATTATTATTATTATTATTCAAATGGCCAAATTCTGATTGAAGAAAGTTGAATCTGCCTGCAAGTTTGTTATTTAGAATTTTTGTCTAATAAATGACAATAGACTTTTTTTTTTATCATTTAAAACAGATTCATATATATATATATATATATATATATATATATATATATATATATATATATATATATATATATATATATATATATATATATATATATATATATATATATATATATATTTGTTTTTCTAATGATGCATGATGTAATACATTTGTATTTTAAAAACAAGTATTTTTTCATATTTCTTTATTCTAAATCTTTAGTAAAAAAATGTTCTGGTACATCAAAAAGTGTGGTTATGATGAACATCCGACAAGCTAATTCAGCTAAACATAGTGCTTAAAATGTATTTAAATTTCATAATTAAATAGAAAATTTTCCACTTTTTGAGAAAAAAGAACCACCCATTTTACCAGGTTGGCTACGGGCCTGACTACGGCCAATTTAGTTAATTCAATGAACCTGTACCGCATGTCTTTGGACTGTGGGGGAAACAAGAGCACTCGGAGGAAACCCACACAAACACAGGGAGAACATGCTAACCACTGAGCCATCGCGTCGCCTCTACATATGTACATATATGTTTAAATATATTAGCAATAGCTTTATGTGCATGTTCATACTGTACATGGTCATATGTATATCATATTTCCGTATGGGAGGAAATTAATCTCTGGAAAGTCAGATTCTAGATGGCAAATAACTGAATGAAATTCAGGTTTCTTAGCCTTCACAATCAAGAAAAAAAGATAATTTATTCTATTTGACAAACGTATAAAAGTAGTAGTTTCATTTTATATTGGAGACAAAAGTGAAGAATTTTCTTTCTAGTAAAGACCTGGACATTGCAATTCATGCATTCATTTCCTCTCAACTAACTAATTGTACAACTGCCTACCCCAAGCAACCTCAAGTCTCAGTTACAGGTAGATCAAAAGGTATGAACTGGATTGTTAACAGCAACTAAGAAACGGGATCATATCTCCCCTCTCCTTGCCTCATTGCACTGGCTCTCTATAAACATTTTTGAGTCAGCTTTAAGATCTTTCTTTTCGCAGACTAGGCACTGCATAATTCTTCCTTGGATTACGTAATGTGATTAGGCCATACGCAGCCCCCAAGTCATTAAGATCTTGCATTTAGATTCTTTTATCTGTCCTTCTTGCTTGTAAACCAAAAAATGTTCAAGCTTTCTCTCGGCCCCAAAACTGTGAAACAGTCTACCTTTGAACATCAGTGCCTCTCTCTCTCTCTCACTGGATGCTATTCAATTCAGCTTAAAGACCTATTTTTACTTTCTAGTATTCAAGGGATGTTGTCAGGCACGTGCAGAGGTGGGGGTTTTGGGTGCTTGAGCCCCTGTCCTTTTTTCTCCTGGAGAGAAAGTGCCCTTTTTTCCTGGGGATAATAATTATTTTTTAAATACTAATAATAATTAAATATATGTATAAGTTAATGTGTGTTCTTGTAAGGACAGCTTACCCTGTCAGACAATAAAAAATAAAATTTTAAGGCTTTTTTAATTTTAAAAGGTCTCTGCACATCCCTGGATGCTGTGAATACTTTGAATATATTTATGTACATGTAATTTGATTTAGATACATATTTGCCCCTATATTTATGGTTTCTTCTCCCTATTTCCCCCTGTTAAATAAAATAACAGAATTTTACAATAGATTAATAGATTAATTAGATGTATTTTTATTTATTAAACTGATTTTAACCAATTAGTAGCACTATAAACAAACAAACAAAAAACAACAAAAGCAGCATACACAGTTTTTCATAATTTTCACTTATATATAAGTATATATATATATATATATATATATATATATATATATATATATATATATATATATATATATATATATATATACAGTTGAAGTCAGAATTATTAGCCCCCCCCTTCTAATTTTTTTTCTTTTTCAAAATATTTTCCAAATGATGTTTAACAGAGCAAGGAAATTTCAGAGGTCGCCACAGCGGAATGAACCTCCAACTTATCCAGCACATGTTTTACGCAGCGGATGCCCTTCCAGCCGCAACCCATCTCTGGGAAACATCCATACACATACTCATTCACACTCTTACACTATATGGACATTTTAGCCTACCCATTTCGCCTGTACCGCATGTCTTTGGACTGTGGGGGAAACCGGAGCACCCGGAGGAAACCCACGCAAACGCAGGGAGAACATGCAAACTCCACACAGAAACGCCAACTGACCCAGCCGAGGCTCGAACCAGCAACCTTCTTGCTGTGAGGCGACAGCACTACCTACTGCGCCACTGCGTCTCCTTCAACTGTATATATATATATATATATATATATATATATATATATATATATATATATATATATATATATATATATATATATATATATATATATATATATATATATATATATATATATATATAATTTTTTTTTTCAGTGATTTAAACTTGCAGGAATTAATTGTTCACAAAAAAATAACAATGCATGTTAGCTAAATAAACACTGTAAATTTTGATTTCACGCATATTTTATTGTCACAAGTTCTATGTGTCTTCCTGTGTTTCCTCAGCACAACTGTTCCAAAGTGAAGGCATTTATGAACCACAGACTGGGTCAGTACATCACTAATGTTACCCGAGCAGCAGAAGTCTGTAGCGACTTCCTGTGTCAGTCCAATGGACGATGTGTCCGTCGAGACCCACAGGCACCGCACTACCTACACCTGAGCCGCAGCAGCTATCGGATCCAGTCTAACCGGAATGGCACATTCACTGTAACTGGCTGGCACTCACAGCACGAGCTCCAGCTACTAGCCGACAGGTTCCGCTGCCACTGTTACCAGGGCTACGAAGGAGACCGATGTGATAGCATAGAACCAGAGGAGACAGAGGAGGATAACATGATAAAAGAAGATGTGGATGGGGAGGATCAAAAAAAACTTGAGGACCACGAACACATAAGGGATATTGCTGTGCCTTTACAAAATGGCTTGATCCTGTGTACTCTACTTCTCTTGTTGAACTTCGGTTTTATTTAGAGGTGAAGTGTGTCATTTCTGCACCATTTTTTTTTATCATGTGGAATTGCAATAAGAACAATAATCATTTTTAAAAAACAGATAGCACCACCCCAGAGTCACATCAAATCACTATTGTACTGTAGTGTGGGGTTGTTTGGATTCATAAACTAACAGAGATTATAAAAAGAGCTACAGAGCTAATGTTTACTAGTGGATGACCAATATATTTGTTTTTCATCTACTTTTTTATACCATTTTTGCAGGGTGTTGCAGATTTCGGTCACACTTTATTTTGATGGTCCGTTTGGTGAATATAAGTTACATTGCATCCACATGCCAACTAATTCTCATTAGATTATAAGTAGACTGTTAGGTTGGGGTTAGGGTTAGTGTAAGTTGACTTGTATTGCAAAGTTTCTTGTAGTCAGTTAAATTTCTTTTGAAGGACTGTTAAATGTCAGTATCAACAGACATTAAGCAGACAATCTACTAATACTCAAATGGACCATCACAATAAAGTGTTACCGATATTTCTCTGGCTGAAGTATTCTTCGAACAACTGCTGCTATTACATTTACATGTATTTTATACAATATTTACAAAATTGTCATTGAAAAATGGATAAATATGAAATACACAAATGTATTAAACATAATACATTTACTACTTTAATACATATACAGTTGAAGTCAGAATTATTAGCCCCCTTTAATTTTTTTTCTTTTTTAAATATTTTCCAAATGATGTTTAACAGAGCAAGGAAATTTTCACAGTGTGTCTGATAATATTTTTTTTCTGGAGAAAGTCTTATTTGTTTTATTTCGACTAAAATAAAAGCAGTTTTAAATAAAAAAAAAAAAAACATTTAAAGGTCAAAATTATTAGCCTCTTTAAACTATATATTTTTTGATAGTCTACAGAACAAACCATCGTTATACAATAACTTGCCTAATAACCCTAACCTTCTTAGTAAACCTAATTAACCTAGTTAAACCTTTAAATGTCAGTTTAAGCTGTGTAGAAGTATCTTGAAAAATATCTAGTAAAATATTATTTACTGTCATCATGGCAAAGATAAAATAAATCAGTTATTAGTAATGAGTTATTAAAACTATTATGTTTAGAAATGTATTGAAAAAATCTTCTCTCCGTTACACAGAAATTGGGGAAGAAAAAAAATAAACAGAGGGGCTAGTAATTCAGAGGGGCAAATAATTCAGAGGGGCTAATAATTCTGACTTCAACTGTACCTTTAAATGAACATTTACCAAATGTTTTTATATAAAAATTGTCTTACAAATAAGAATAATAGAAACAAATCAAATAAACAAAATAGTAGCAATATTGTGTGGTGCTGTGACAAGTCCATATTTATGTATCTCTTTGGAATGGAAATTCTCTAGCAGAATAGTCAGTCGACCATTGACTTTTCAAGAATATCCGCCTGCATCTAGTGTATTCAGAGAAGTATTTTCTGGTCCCATGTTAAACTTTTTAACAGTAAATCTTTAAAACAAACACACTTCACCTTTAAGTGAAAAGTAGCAACGGAGTCACTTGATGGCACATTTTGACTCAGTCAGGTTTTAATATTTGTGATTTTCCTAAATTATAATAGTTACAATGGTGCTGTATGCTAATACAGATGCAAGCTTTGTTTGCACAAACTTCAGTCTGAATAGATTCTAAGAAATGTTGAATGCTCATTGATTATTTTAATTTGCCATTGTTTTCTGACAGAAAAGATTCAATCTATGCAGTCTGTTTTTACAAAACACTGTCAACAACATGACAAATTTGAGCAAGATTATATCTAACAGAGAGCACTTCAGAGTCAGTGAGTGCTGGGTATTCAGAATGTATGATAAATGATATACACATGCCACACTTTATATCTGAATCTGTCAAAACACATACATAACTACGTATAGCCAAAATAATACATCATTATTTGGCTTGGGCAAGTGGGGTGAAGTAATTTTAGCCTATTGAATTTAACATTATGTGCCTCAATTAAAAAAATATAAAAGCAGAATATACAAAGTCATGTTCAGGTGTTCTTATATGCTCTCATATGTTATCTATATTGACTGCAAATGTCAACACATGACAAACTTTCATAATTTAAAACAATCTACTATATCATTCATCATTTTGAAAGCTTTAATCAATTTTGCACAATAGAAAAACTATGTACTCATCAAGTTATTGATGAGAAATCTCAGTGGACACAACCAGGGTTCAAGCTAGTTGAATTTTATTAGAAGAAAAAGTACAATCCCCCAAATTTCTTATCATTCATGTAAAACCAAAGATGAATTGGTTGTATGTGTTTACACATTTACGTTACAATTTGCTAAACTACAGAATGCTGTGGTGACTCATTATGATTGTATGTTAAACTATGCTGTTTATTTTATGTAACTTTCTTATTCAGAACGAATGATACTGAAAACAAAAGGGTATATACCTCAATACTTTTCAGTACTTTAACGAACTTTGATTAGCAGAATCTGCAAACGGTTACAAAATGAAATAGTTATCTTTATACGGTTTTACATGTCCAGTATCAGCTTGAACAATAACTGGACCATGTTTTCTATTTTCTTACCTGTTTTGAATACAGGTATATACATTTTTCTAGAATACTGTATTTTGTAGCATGTAGACAGCAGTTTATATTGGACACTAATATCACAGCCTTTATTATTGGAAAGTGTCTATTTTTTTTTTTTACCTCAGTTCTAAACTTTCCAGTCTCTAAATATTCTTTTTTCCATCTCAAGATTAGTCTTATGCAATGTGTTTTTAAATACTTGATTTTTATTTTTTTTACATTAAAGCAATACCATTAACCAAATACTCGAAGACAAATGTTGCTTGACTGTTGATGCACTGCAAATAAAAGATTGTAATCTGGTCTTGATTTTCATTGTCAAAATTTGTTTGTCATACGATTTCATCTGATCATTACTTTAATATCAAGAATTTTTTTTACTTTCTTGCCTTTATTAAAATGAATCTGTAAATATTCACAGTATAGATGTTACTTAATAAATAGTGAAGTCACGCTCTTTGGGTCATTGTGTGGCTGTATATTGCAACTTCTGTTGAGCTTCAACTGACAGACAGATAGCATTACACTACATCTACTGCATGTGAAATATTCTGTCAGCAAGCTGTGTTTTTAAACATTGACCCCTGCTAATATTTAACAGGAACCAGAGCAAGCTACATTTTCTCCTTGCTACAGAAGAAGCCGTGATTAGGTGAGACACTCATTATATCTCAATTTCAAATTAAACCTCCATTTAAAAATATGCATTTATGTCAAATAAATAATAAAACTACTGTACTGACTGTTTAAAGTTGCTAAAAAAACATTTAGCGTTGTAAAAAGCATTAGAAATAGCAGCACCACACAAGAACCTTTTAGAAAGGCACCCATTTTGCCATGTTGTTCTAGCAAGTTTGGTAAAAAAATATATATATATATTTTGGTGTTTAAATTTCTAGTATAGTTCAAAACAATTATTGCTATAGCTCAAACAATTTCTTAATTTCCAAATATTATAATTAAAACTGACTTTTCTTTTCTATCATGCAGATGGCAAACCAAAGGAAACAGCAGTTACCATTTTCCGCCATTGTCCTAATATTATTTGGCCATGTTAACACATCAGTGTATCCTCCACCAACCGTAGCTCCTCTCTTCCATAGGCCTTTTGTGCTGTTGTGGAATGCTCCTATTTCCAAATGCCATCAACTGAAGGTCCCTCTTGATTTATCGCTTTTCCAAGCAGTTACAACTCCTGCCAGGGTACACAATCAATCCCTAAGCCTGTTCTACAAAAATCGAATTGGGCTCTTTCCTTATGTGGACCTCCACTCCTTGAAAGAATATAATGGTGGCATCCCACAGAGGGGAAACCTGTCTGCTAGTTTGGATAAAACAAATGAAGAGTTTCTACAGTTCATTCCCGACTCATCCTCTGGTCTGGCAGTCATGGATTGGGAAGAGTGGCTTCCGATGTTTGACCGGAATTTTGATTTAAAGAAAATCTATATGCAACTGTCCATTAACCACACTCTTCAGCAGAACTCTTCTCTCAACCCACAACAGGCAAACACTGAAGCAAAACAACATTTCCAGAAGGAAGCCAGGCGTTTCATGGAGGAAACTTTAAAGAAAGGAATCAACCTTCGACCTAGGTACCTGTGGGGCTACTATCTGTTCCCAGATTGCTATAACTATGGATTTGATGAGTCAAACTATACAGGCACGTGTTCAGAGAACACAAAACAATTGAACAATGAGCTGCTTTGGCTGTGGGAGGTTAGCACTGCCCTTTACCCATCAGCATACCTACCAGTCTCAAAGAGTGGAAGCAAGAGTGCCGCACTGTTTGTCCGTCATCAGGTCCAAGAGGCAATGAGAGTGGCATCCCTGCCAAAACATTTCAACACTGCACCAGTCTATGTCTACCTACGGCCTCTTTTAATCAACCAAAAAAAGCTTTACATGAATGAGGTACAGTACTAAGTCTACTGGCTGTTATACCATGATACAGCATTGTATTGGCAACTATGAAGCAGCAACAGAAATAAGTTTATAGTATAAGCCAGAGGTGTCAAAGCATACTTCTTGAGGACTAAATGTTGTAGAGTGTAGTTCCAAATTGCTTTAACACACCTAAGACATGTTTTCTAAAAGTTCTGTTGCAGACAACCATGGTTGCAATTTCTGTCTTTTTCTACATAGTTCAGAGTTTCAGCGTTTCCATAAAGCCCGGGACACACCAAGCCAAAGTCAAAGTACAAGCAGTGACAACAACCGACTGTGGCTGCATTCCACTCCACTTTTAGAAAGTGCATTTCAAGTGAACGAGGAAAGCTTGCATAGACAAATCAATTTTGACTGAGGGACCGAGTCTGCATCATATGTAACCTTCAGCATCTATATATCCCAGAGTGCAAGAGTGTAGTTTCCAAGTGCTCAAGGGTCTATAGTCATTCCACAAACTGTGTATAGGTCTGCACACATACAAACCATAAACATAGTAAAACAAGTGTTTATATACCATTTTCAGATTATTTCTTGCTCATCATAGAAGGATTTGATAGAAGTTAAGTACATTAATGCTCTACTAAAAATTGGCAGCTATATTTTACTTGGTTGGTTGTGGTACCTAGGTGGTCCAGAGTGTATTTTTAAGGCTTGGTTGTGTTTATAAGATGCAAAACAATGTGTGCTCATGTTTTTTTCATAAATCTTACTTTAATTATATACTGCTATTCAGCTAACATGAAAACGACTATCATATTTCCTAGTTTCTCTGAAGACCCGTTCTCATCCTCAAGAGGCTCTGATTGGTCAGCTAACATAATGTGCTGTGATTCGCAAATCAGCTCTAATTCACCAGGCAAAGTGTCACACCCTTACAAGCATGTGCTTTGCCTCTGCTCTGTAAATAGTCAGTGTAGCCATATCAGTTTGAGCCTGAATCAGACAGAAAATCACACATGGGACACAGCTAAACCTCATGCATGCTCTCTAAAATAAAACATGACAAGTCTTTCATATATATTCGGAACAAGCATGTGTAGGTAATATGAAATGTTTTGCAAGTCCATTATTTGAGATGTAGAACACAGGGAAAGTGGCTGCATAGAGAGAGACTGCAGCACTGGTGAAGATTATGGGGTGTTTACATTGGTTTGACCGATAAATATGAATTTATAGCTAAATTGTTAGCTGTGCCAAACAGGATTTCCCGCTGTTTAATTCCTTGTTTACGTCCTTGCTACAACATACCATTAATGCTAGAAATGCTAGGAGTTTTAGCTGAATTCACTGGGGAGATTCTAGAAGCTGTCCTTTGTCAAATGCTAGCTATATCTTTTTTTTATTATTCTCTAAAACATAATTAAAAATAAATTTTATGCACTTTTTTGTGTCCTTTGGAAGCCCAAATACAATCACAGAACAAGCTCTGTGGAAAAAGCAGCATTTGGATGGCATTTTAGCTTTCTCTGCTATAACAGCACCTCTGGCCATGCCCCTACGCTGCGTGTGTTGTCTGCGCATGGTGTATGCACATTACTTGAAGGGTTTATGATTTCATCAACCTGGATGTATTTTTTTGTAGTCCCCAAACTTCGTTCGCTGTAGGTTTTGCTAAGCTAACTCTGTAAAAGCCAATGTCTTCCTTTGCATTGAACTTATTACATTTAGAGATGTTGTTTATGTTCACATAGCTATATTACATATGAACTAAAGTTTAAAATATGATATCATAGTGGACCACCCTTTTAATCAAACAATGAGTTACTTTTCATTGAGATTCAGTAACAAGTCTGTGAAATTTTGTAGTGAGTCTGATGACACTGATCAGTTGGGGAGAGCTGAACTCACCCTCAGTAGGCTATATTGACACTCAGAAATGAACATTACTGATTTAGGCCATGCTTGCAAAAATGTTCTTTCTTTGTTTCTCCCCAGATTGACTTGGTTAGCAGTATAGGTGAGAGTGCAGCTCTGGGGGCTTCTGGAGCTGTGCTGTGGGGGGCTAGTGCTGATTACAATGACAAGGTAAACTTTGTCTCAAAAAAAATGATTCAGTCAAAAATATGTGTTCAATATATTTATTTATTTTGTAAAGATTCTTCCTTCAGGTGATGATGTTCTAAGGGTCACCACATTTGGTCTTGAAGGGTCTGTGTCCTGCAGATTTTAGCTCCAACCTTAACCAAGCACACCTAAGCAAGCTAAACTATATATTACTAGGTACAGTATAGTTCAAACTTCCAGTCAGGTGCTTTTAGGCAAGTTGGAGTTCAACTTTGCAGGACATCTCCAGGACCAAGTTTGGTGACACCTATTCTATAGAATATCTGTGCGGATGTTTTCCCAGACAAAAAGAACCTATAAACATATGTTTTAGTATAGGTTTTGATACGAGTTTTTAATATATGTGACATATATAACATTGGCGGTTTTCCTACAGTATATTATATGTACATATATGCACATACAGTTGAAGTCAGAATTATTACCCCCCCTGTTTATTTTTTTCCCCAGTTTGTTTAACGGAGAGAAGATTTTTAAAACACATTTCTAAACATAATAGTTTTAATAACTCATCTCTAATAACTGATTTATTTTATCTTTGCCACGATGACAGTAAATAATATTTTACTAGATAATTTTCAAGACACTTCTATACAGCTTAAAGTGACATTTAAAGGCTTAGCTAGGTTAATTAAGTGAACTAGGCAGGATAGGGTAATTAGACAAGTTATTGTATAATGATGGTTTGTTCTGTAGACTATCGGAAGAAAAATTAACTTAAAGGTGCTAACAATTTTGACCTTAAAATGGTTTTAAAAAAATTAAGAACTGCTTTTATTCTAGCCGAAGTAAAACATATTTTAAACATATAAGACTTTCTCCAGAAGAAAATATATGATTTGACATACTGTGAAAATTTCCTTGCTCTGTTAAACATCATTTGAAAAAAAAAATTACAAAAGAAAAGAAGAGGGGCTAATAATTCTGACTTCAACTGTATGTGTGTGTGTATATATATATATATATATATATATTTATAAATATATGCACTGTAAAAAATTGCTGTTAAAAAACGGTCAGATTCAACAGTAAAATAATGTTTTTTCCAGTAAAACAGTAATATTCTGGGTACATTCTGGGTAATATTTTTGTTTTCGAGAAAGTAACCAACAGCAGAAAACTGAGTTAACAGAGCTCAGATTCTAGGTTTTCAAGTCTGTGTTTGAAATCCCACTTTGTGCCCTTGTTCACTATTCCATACACTAGTTCACTAATATAGTTTACCTGACAGAGTTAATGAACACTAATGAGTGAATTCAGACACTGATGAACACCTGCTGGTAATAATCACAATCACTGAAGGAAAGAGAAACAAGAAACACAAACAGTGACGTCAGTTACAACATGAATAAATTCAAGTAAAATAAAACACCTTCAGTCTCAGCAGAGGATCATTAAACAACTCCACAAACAGCAGACACACTTATTACTGACCGCTTTGACTTCCGTACCATTCTTATTGAGAACCAACAGAAATTTAGGTGTTTTTTTTTTTTTTTTGTCACCGTAATGCAGTGAGGGGCTGGTTTAGTTGGGCTCTTCACCCTTGAATTTATAAAGATGGCCTCTCCAGCTGCTGTAATACAAAGTTTCTAAAACACTTTTATTATAGCAATAAAGCTGGAAAGATGATAAGTAGATAAATCTAGTTGTCCGAAACTTGTTTTGATAAAGGTCTGGATGATGGGCCTCATGCAATAGTTTTTATGTTTAGTGCAAATATTAATTTATTAATGAGAAGTAGAAACAGGAAAAATACCTGATTCTTTTACAGAGTTAAGAAATAACAGACAAAAACAGTTCAGTGATAACAAAGACACACTGAGACCTCATGAATCAGACCTTCTACGTCAACAATGGTAACAATTAAAATGTTTCATGCTGCAATGCATGCTGGGTGTGGCACAGTACAAATATCCCAGCATGCATGGGGCATGAATAAATGATGTAGTATAATGGTCTTACAGTTTTTTTTTATTTGCATTTGATTCTGCTGTTGTTTATGTTTAGACTCAGTAGCCAGTTAGTGATGTTTGTGAGTTAAACTGTTAATTTTGTTAGTTGTCATCGTTGTTGAGGTTCATTTGCTCATATTATTGGTTCATATTATTGATGTCTCTTTGAGTGCAACTTACACCATAGAGCAGTGTTTTTGTCCAAGATATTATTAAAAACTTCCAGAATTCAATGCCACACACAGGCATGGTATATTATGTTTAACAATAAATAAAACCTTGGATAAGAGCTGTAAATTATTTTAAATTAGAACAGGTTCTGCCTCATTAAAAACAATATAAGCATCAGCAGTCCTTATTTAGTTTTTTTGGCTTGCTTGCCATATCAAAAGAGCTTTTTAAACAAAGTTCTAAACAATTGCAGCAGCCAAAATAAATTAATGTTAAATTTGTCAGGGCTAAGAGCCCAACTAAAGCAAACTCCATTCTCCATGATGGTGACTAAAATGTTAACCTTTCTCTCAATTAGAACTTTAGTGGATGTTATACAAAAATAAACGTTTTAGTAATAAGTGTAGCTGGTGATGATCTTTGTAGAGTTGTTTATTCATCTGCTGATATTTTAATGGTTTAATCATTTGTTGTACTTCAGGTTTTTTCATTATAAAGCTGTGACTGAAGTTTCAGTTTTTTGTTACTTTATGTTCTGTTCTTGTTTTTTCCCTTCAGTATTTCTTCATTTGTTCATCGCTAATCCTCAATTATCATTTAATTAGTCATTTAATTAATTCATTTACATGTACTTCAGCTTTGCTCCATGTTTCTTCAACACTCAGTAGTGTGGACACTTGGAAGTCTTCAATTAAAACTGAGGTATTTGCTCTGGGGTTTAAAGGGTTAAAGAGTGAGAGGTAAAAACACAGTGTAAAAATGTATTTTAACAGTAATATGATGTTAATCTAAACTACAGAAGTAGACTGTAAAAAAACAGTAGATTGCTGGCAACCACAGCTGCCAGTAGTTTACAGTTAAATCAAGGAAAAAACTGTATTTTACTGTAAAACCTGAAGCAAATTTCTTATATGCACCTAAATTTTGCCTATATATAGTCACATATATGCAGCATATATATTATCCTATATGTATACTGCATATAGGTTTCAAATATGCGCATATATCCTCATAGGTTCTTTTCATGTGGCTAATTCCTGTGATTTGTGCTTTTAAGCTCAATTATTCTCTTACAGTATATTATCAGAATAATCACAAAAACTGAAAACATATGATGTATGGTTTGTTAAGATTTTTTAAATAAAGAAATTTGGCCAATGTAAGATTTTGAAACATGGAAAATATGAAAAAATAAACATAATTTCTTTTAATATTCTACATTTGAAAAGGTTTTAAACTCTACTGTAAGCTTATGAATTAGTTGAAGTGCTTAATATGTCTCAAAAAGTGTATTTTACTCACAACTGCATAATTTGGACACACAGATGGCTTTCATATGCAACAAAGAGAGCAACTTATTGAAATATTTTCAGTAAATTGCAGGTTTAACCTTTGTCTACACACATCCAAACATGAGACCAAATCCAAATACAGTATGTTGTTTTTTCTAGAGCTTACTAGAAACAAAAATGTGTCCATGATAGAAAGAACATACGATTTGGAACAGCATGAGCATGAATATACTGTACCTTCATGTTGTGTGATATTTTTTGTTTTTTAATGCTTCTCATTTCTTTCAGACCTCATGTGAAGCGTTGTCAGCATACCTGTCTGATACATTAAACCCCTACATTCTCAATGTCACCACTGCAGCACATTTCTGCAGCGAAAGTCTCTGTCAAGGCAATGGACGTTGTGTCCGAAAAAACAACAACTTAGATGATTACCTCCACATTAGTTCAGAAAGCCATCAAATCAGTAGGAACGCTGGGAAATATGTGGTTACAGGGACCCCTTCTGCAAGTGATCTTGCTGACTGGAAAAGCAGATTCACCTGCCAGTGCTATGAAGACAGGAACTGCACAGTCACAATGCCCTCTTTCTAACAGAAATTGTTTTAGAAACCTGATACATCTTCACTAAAATTAACTGAACATAACATACAATAATACTTTACCCCCCAAATTAAAAGTTCTGTATTGTTCTGTACACCAATTAATAAAATGTTGGAAGAGCAAAAATATTCAAGTTGAACAACATTCTTGCTTGGTCTTAGTTAAGAAGACTTATTAGGTCTGCAAAAATATACTTTAACAATGAAACAATGAAGTATTATTTTTAAATACAGTCTCTTGTTATTAACAAACCTATAACTATATGACTTTTAGCTCAGTAAACTCATAATTTGCTGCTTAATAATAGTTAATAATAAAATAACCATAATTTATAATAATAATAATAATAATAATAATAATAATAATAATAAGGGGCGAGATGGTGGCTTAGTGGTTAGCACTGTTGCCTCACATCTAGAAGGTCGCTGGTTTGAGCCCCAATAAAAATAAACTAAATCGGCTGTAGTGTATGTGTGTGAATGAGTGTTTATGGGTGTTTCACAGTACTGGGTTGCAGCTGGAAGGGAATCCGCTGTGTAAAACATATGCTGCATTAGTTGGTGGTTCATTCCACTGTGGTGACCCCTGATGAATAAAGGGACTAAGCTAAAGGAAAATGAATGAATGAATAATAATAAGATAATATTGTATTATATATACATACTGTACATATTATGTAAATACAACATTTTGGATGTGATTTAATCACAATTAATCTTTTAAAAGCAATAATATATAATACTGTGTGCATTATAAACTCTGTTTACCGTGTGTTATTTAAACTGTAGTCAATACTGAGCAAAGGTTAAAGAGGGTCAAAGTTTATAGTTTTACATGAAAAACCTGGATTCAACACAACCGATATGTAATGTAATGAAAAATAGATGAATAGAAAAAAAATATACAGTATAGTGATAGGTACATTTCATTTTTACATTAATAATATTTACAGAGCATATATATATATTTTTTTTTTTTTTTTTTTTTTTTCAGTATATTAAACTGCATAACACGGTTACAAAATGTGAAACGTATAATGATTTCATTATGATGAGACATGCAACAATGTTATATATTTAAGAACTGGGGAAAATGATTAAGTATATTTTTTCAAAATTATCATAACCTAAAACACATTTGTACCTAAACTTTCCTAAGCTGTACTTTGCTTTTCCATTTCTCTTGGCTCATTTCACTGACACCAAGCCTCTACAGGGTTTGACATGACACGCTTCTTGAATTTTAGCATGTATTCTTCACATAAATATGTAAGAACAACACGGAGAGATTCAACTGAATACCTCCTAGAAGAGGCTCATTCATTCATTAATTTTCTTTTTGGCTTAGTACCTTTATTAACCAGGGGTCGCCACAGCTGAATGAACCGCCAACTTAACCAGCCTATGTTTTACTCAGCGGATGCCCTTCTAGCCACAATCCAACACTGGGAAACACCCATACACTCTTGCAGTCACACACATACACTACGGCTAATTTAGGTGAACTATCCCTTTAAGTTGGCTCTAAGTAGCACTTCTGTAGCAACCACTAGGTGTCATTGTCTGTACATTGAAAACCTAATCTGAACTTTATCAGCCACAAGATATTTTATGAAATCCAACAGTGCAAATACTGAATCTTCAAAGGGACATTGTTACTATACACAATTTCAATTGTTAAATTAATCAATGTTTGAAGAATCTACTGGACAAAATAGTAATTACATAGTAATTGAATATATAGCCTACTGAGAAGTTTTGCAGCTGGTCATAAAGCTGCTGAAAGGTTTTGGATTAGATTTTGGACATTTGGATGAAGATGTTGGATCTAAAAGTGGAATGCTGAAAGGAATATTAATTTATTAGGAGATATAGCACAAATTAAGTACATATCAAATAGTCAAATTAAAGAAAGGCAATGCTCTGATTTAAACAGTGAAACTGTGGAGGAAACGCATCAAAACGCAAACCTCTGATGAGCACCAGAAATAAAAAAGGGTTAGATTTGAGTTGAGAGGAATGCACAAATGATAGCTAGAAGAGTTTTGGAACAGTTTTATAAACATATGAGACACACAATATTCCTCGTCATTGCGATGAGAAAGAAAAAGCGAATAAAGCAAAAGCATGGAGAAAAAAACCTGAAAATGATTCAAAACATTCAACCTTATCTGTAAAACATGCTGGAGGTACTGTAATGTTGTGGTCTGCATGACCTCTTGAGGAGGGTAATGCATATTTATTGATAACTTAATGAGCATTGAGCATCAGCAGAATCAATTAATAAGTATACAAAAGCATCTTCAAAAAATGTTAACAGAATTATTGGGAAGGACTAACAGGGAAATGACCAATGCAACCTCACTGCAATTCGTAATTTTTTGATTTAGTGGCTAATTATTAATTTGTACAATGTCGTTTGTACATGTTACGATTTGCTTGTGTCCCAATGAGGGTTAGGTTTAAGGGTGTTTTTTTTCTAGTTAAGTTTTCAAAGTTTTCAAAGTAATGAAATGATGTGGATTTGTACACTGTAAAAAAAATTAAGCCATTACAACAACAACAACAACAACAACAAAAACATAATCATTATTTGTTTTCGCTTTTTCTTGTTCACTCAACTTTTGAAAACATCAGCTGCACTGACCTAAAAAAAAAAAAAACATTTAGATGGGTTAACATAAGAGTATTTATTTTCTGGAGAGGTGAACTACTCTGAAACAAAACTTTTTAAGATGTGCCAACTGAACATTTTTTGTTTCTAAAATGCCTGAAGTTAAGAAAAACCATAATCCTTATTTTCTTTCATTTTTTCTTGTTTACTCAACTTTTGAAAACATCAGTTGCACTGACCTAAAATGTTGTGCAAACTAAAAACTATTTTGGAAATCGGTACAAAGAAATAACACATTATCAAAAAAAAAAACAAATATAGTTCAATAAAAAATAATAATAATATTAAAACAAAGACAAATGTTATTAGACACAGAATTAGAAACAACAATAACGGTAAACAAGACAAGGATCAAAACATGGTAGGACAAACAGGGGAAAATGTTTTGTAATGCTTGACAGGGAAAAACAAGACTGTAGACTTCCAGCTGTGTGTGTGTAATCAGGAGAAACTGGTTCCTCCATTTGAATTATAGGCTGTTTCTCAATATGCGTTCTTCAGCGATCTTGTGTCCTCGTGTTCTCGTGTAACGTCATCATCAACTGCCAAAGTTCAGTTACAATACTCAAGACCGCAAGAACGGATGACGCGTGAAGCGTCCCGGATGTTCTTGATTTCGAGAACCCATGGATGCAGACTTGCACCTAACTCGCTCGAGAAGTCCCAGAAGTCATTGCCACTGTATTTTATATAGGTTTATTATTAAAGTTCAGAGATATACCATATTTATCTCAGGAGTTTCCCTATAAACGAAATGGTGAGTATAAACATTAGGGGAACGCGGGGCACAAAGTAAGTAATTTCTTTTTATTTAAAAGAAATCTGTGAAAGAATGTAAGTAAAATCTTATATTGTTACCATCTTCTATGCTAAAAGATGAAACTATTTTGAAAGATGTAAAAAACACAGTGACTGCAAGCCAGTTTTGAAGAAAACACGACACAGCGGGGTTAGTTACAATTAAGTCACACACTGTTGGACATCAAATAAACTAACACAATAATTGTTGACACAATTTTGAGTGTAATGTTGAGAAATGTTTAAATGAAAAATGTTTTTTTTAATAGAAAATATTTTTAATATAGAAAATTTATTTATTTCTATTAATTCAAATAAATGCATTGTATAATAATGGTTAATAATGCAAATAAATTCAAATGTGTTAATCCAATGAATAAATAAATAGTCATGCTGTGCTATGTAGAATAAAAAAAGAGCCAAGTACTGAGGAATTATTGCTACTATTTAAAGTCAACTGGATTTAAATTAATTGCTTGAAATCTGACTTTTTAAGCATGTGTTACAACTAACCCTCTGTCTGTTACAACTTGCCCCGCAGGTGGGGTAAATAGTAACATTTTTACTCCTGGCACTTTTGGCAATACTTCACAGAAACCTTAGGTCCGACGATCATAATTTTCTGTGCTCATTTGCAGGAGAGGCTTGTGTGTTGTTGGTAAAAAACAAATGGTTTGTCTAACCCCAATACTTTGTTCATTATTTGGCCAAAACCAAAAAGTGTTACTTTGTGCCCCGCTCACCCCTACCATGAAAATCTTAATAAAGGAATAAACACATTAAGGGTGTTTATTTGCTGAAATTTGTATTAAAATTTATTTTATTTATATTGTGCAACGTATACTTGTAAAGTCTTTATGCATAGTATATATTTTGAAAAGGGGAAAAACAATAAATCGTTGTATGAATGCTGTAATGTTTAAATAATTATAATTTTAATTTTGTTAGAAAAAACTTCTACTGTATATATATATATATATATATATATATATATATATATATATATATATATATATATATATATATATATATATATATATATATATATATATATATATATATATATACATAACAGTTAAATACAAATGAACAGTTCACATGCGCTGAGCGTTTCTTTTTGTAGAGGAAACTGGGTAAATGTGAGATTCACATTAAAAGTCTTTCTGCAGCTATGCCCAAATTAATAATAATTTAAAATTACATTAGCATTATTGCAGTAGTATTTTGTTGTTGTTGTTAATAAAAATAAAATTAATGTTATTATTGGTCTTACTGTTATTTTTTGTACTTATTGTTTTTGAATTATTGTTGTATGCGTTAGAAATACTGCAACCTTTATTTTTTCAAGTGAGGAGGTCTGAGATTAACCCAAAGTAACAAGTTGGCAGAAGCTTTTTGGTGAACTTGCAAAGTTTTGCTCACAAAACTAATCTTTTTAACTTAATGAAGAAAATTTGATGTATGTTAAGTAAACCTGTTAAATGTAGTTGTACAGACATTTTTATGGATTTTTGCCAAACCAAAAAAAAAAAAGAAGTAATTTCAACTTTTTACAAGGTGTATTACAAGCCACTTTCTAATATGTATATGACCCAAAACAACGCTGTCAAGGAAACATCCAAATTAGGAACAGCTAAAAATCACTGCATTTCAAAAGGTGAGACCATAAATTTGATACATTATTTACATCACATTTACATATTTTGTCAGTAAACTTTTTGTTTATCAAATTTCTTTCTCATTTTTGTTGTCTCAAAGATGCCAACAAAGAATGTTTTTGTTTGATTTTTTTCTGGGCCCAGTTTAAAAAAATAAATAAATAAAACATTTTAATCAAAATGGTCCAGATTTGGAAATCCCATGTTTTGCTATCCAGGATTAACTGATCTACAGTACCTTACTTTTATGACAGCTTTTTAAAAAAGGAACATTGAGTTGAATCACTGTGATCCAAAAACCAAATTTCCGGATTACCAAATCCTGTTTACCAGAGCCCTAAATGGAACCAACAATGTAGCCTACTAGCTTAGCATAGAACAACAGGTAGACAAAATACCAGTGGCCACAAACAGCCACTGTTTATTATAAAAGTAAGAACCAGAAACACTGTAATCAACAAATATTTTACATTTTTTAGTTTGTTCTAACACAATACTGCTTTGATATTGTTTTGTTATTGGCTTCAAATATGAAGGAATTCATATATCATCAGTAACCATTAAGTTAGTAATCATTCAATTAAAAAAATAAAAAAGGTTAAAAAAAATCACAACTGAATCCACCCTTCTCATGGGATCAGTATAATCCTGTTTTTTGTTTTGTTTTTTGATTAAATAGATCCCAATCTGAGTTCAAAGTTTTGAATAAGCCCAAGGGGGCAGGTTTAATCCAAATCAAATGTAAGATTGGATTACATGGTCTGATCTTAATACACAATCCCTCACTTTCTCTTTCACTTTTGAAAAATCCATTTGCAATATTTGATCCAATCCATGATCCAAAATCCCACTGGATTACTTTTGAAAAACTGGACCCTGGAAATATAACATTCTAACCACCATACTAGCTATTGTAAATATAATAAATATAATATTTAATAAATAAAATAAATATAAGAAATATAATAATTATTTTGGATTTTTAAATCTATTTTTATTCATATGTTTGTTTCTACTATACTACTGTGTTCATTCATTTATCTTAATAAAATGTTTGCTTATTTATTTTCATATTGCTCTTTATTTGTATTTAAGGAAAACTTGCTGTTTTTTAAACCCTTTTCTTCATACGTCTCCAAAGTAACACTAATGTTCCCAGAACATCATTTTGAAAAAAAGAAAAAAAAACCTGTGCCCTATACAAACAATGAAATTGAACAGGCAACTATGCATGTGAACTTAATATTTATATAATTTATACATCTTTTTAAAAAGATTTTATTTTTAAAAATTTATCAATGTATTTGTACATTTTCTTGTTTTTAAATGTACAGTACATGTTGCGTTTACCACAGACATGTCTTGCATTTACGGAAAGCTGATTGGCTTAAAGGTATGTTTTGATTAGTTTTTAGATATTTTATATTATTCAAAATGCCTTTTAATGAAAGTGTTTATTTTAAAATTAGAAATTGCAATATTGTTTTTTTTATTATAGTAATAACAAGAAATATATTTCTGATTTTATAAACTCATAGTTTTTTTTCAATAATTATAATTTATTTATTATATATTAGTTACTTAGCTCTGGCTTTAGGTGGCAGTGTGGTAGTGTCACAGCATTGCAGCTTTTCCATTCATAATATTCATATTAAACTGATACATAAGTTTTTAATGAGCCTGCATTTTTATTTGGAATCTAAATTTCCCAACGGTGGAAAATTGCATTTTACAGAGCACAAATCTGTAGGTCTCTAAAGACCAGACTTCCACCAGAAATGGATGAGATTCAGTCCTCAAACGACTGTGCAATAGTATAGTGGAAATCCCCCCTAGTAATGCAAATGTAATGTGTGTCCAATACAGTAAGACAAGATGTTTTCAACTGAAACTGCAACATCAACAAGATCAACAAAAGAGCCTGCAGTGACCGCCTGTGACAGGCATAGTGTTCTGTTCTTGAAGGGGTGGGGGGTGACATGACGCAAATGTCCCTGGACAGACAAAAGACAGCTTTTACTATTGAGTAACCAAACCAAACAGAGACTGCAACAGTGACTCTATAAAATAAAGGAAAACATACAGCTTAAAGGAACGGGTGAGAAAATGCAAGTCAACTGTTGGGGCATTGTGTGTGCATAACATTTAACATGAAAATTATTACCCACAAAATTCATATTTTTACACAATAAATGTTTGTAAAAACACTTAAAGGGATAGTTTACCTCCCCCAAAAATGTTTAATTCACTCACTCTTTACTCAGCATGAAGTGGTTACAAACGTTTAGGGTTTTTTTTATTATGTCAAACACCAAAGAAGATACATTCACCGGCCACTTTATTAGGTACACCTTATTAGTACCGATTTAGACCCATTTTTGCCCTCAGAACTACCTTAACCCTTTGTGGCATAGGTTCAACAAGACACTGGAAATATTCCTTATAGATTTTGGTCCATACTGACATCATAGCATCACACAGTTGCTGCAGATTTGTCAGCTGCACTTCCACGAATCTACTGTTCCACCAAATCCCAAAGGTGTTCTATTTGATTGAGTTCTGATGACTGTGGAGGACATTTTTAGCACAGTGAACTCATTGTCATGTTCAAGAAACAAGTTCTGAGATGATTCACGTTTTATGACATGGCGCGTTATCCTGCTGGAAGTAGCCATCAGAAGATGGGTACACTGTGGTCATTAAGGGATGTATATGGTCAGCAAAAATGCTCAGTTGGTACTAATGGGCCCAAAGTGTGCCAAGAAAATATTCCCCACACCATTACCAGCCTAAACTGTTGATACAATGCAGGATGGATTCATGCTTTAATGTTGTTGATGACAAATTCTGACCCATTCGATGTAGCAGCAGAAATCGAGACTCATTAGAGCAGGCAATGTTATTCCAATCTTCTATTGTCCAATTTTGGTGAGCCTGTGCGAATTGTAGCCTCAGTTTCCTGTTCTTAGTTGACAGGAGTGGCATCAACAAGGCATTTGCGCCCACAGAACTGCCGCTCACTGGATATTTTCTGTTTTCCAGACCATTCTCTGTAAACCCTAGAGATGGTTGTGCGTGAAAATCCCAGTAGATCAGCAGTTTCTGAAATACTCAAACCAGCCCGTCTAGCACTGACAACCATGCCACATTCAAAGTCACTTAAATCCCATTCTGATGCTCGGTTTGAACTGCAGCAGATCATCTTGACCATGTCTACATGCCTAAATGCATTGAGTTGCTGCCATGTGATTAGCTGATTAGAAAAATGATTTAATGAGCAGTTGGACAGGTGTACCTAATAAAGTGGCCGGTGAGCGTTTATTGAAGAAAGCTAAAAACCTGTATTTACTTCCATAGTAGGAAAAACAAATACTATTGATGTCAATGGTTATACACTGTAGGTTTTCAGTTTTTATCAAAATATCTTCCTTTGTGTTCAACAGACGAAAGAAAGTCAAACCGGTTTGAAAAAAGTGAAAGGTGAGTAAATCATGACAGAATTTTCATTAATAGGTAAACTATCTCTTAAATCAGTCAACTTTCTTATTATTCAATATTTTGTTTTTGTTGGAAGTACATTAACATACTGCAATACAAGTCTTAGCAACTTTTAGTTGAAATAGATTGTAATACTTATAACTGTAAATAAATAAATTCACAAAAAACAACCATATCACAGATTTTAATGTATTTTTATTTACTGCTTCTTGGATTTAACTGGAAGTTGTACTGCTAAGAGATTTTTTTCTGAATCCTGTAAATACTTCATGCCTCAGGCACAAAGTGTTGGCTGTCATAGATTTAATGAGGATTTGTAATGCATGGCTCCACTTTATGTTGACCTACTGACATAGATTATGAACCCTATCTTTCAGACCATCTGTCAGACTCACTCTGGATACAAACCTTAAATTCCCACATGACGGCTGCTGCAAGAAACAAATATTTCACCACAATATGAAAAATCTGACATTACAGTGTGTGCATACGTATAATTCAAAATGACATTCTGATCATATTATTCCCTCAAGGACATTTTGTCAATTCAAAACCCGTAACTACTTCCAAGCAAGCATTTTTGTGTGTGTTTAAAAATAGTCTAACAGATGTCTAAACATAGATAGTTTGGCCAAATTGAGCCTTGTTTTAGCCAAGGCGTCCATGTTTGACATCTATTAGACATCTTACACAAAATTGCTTGGTGGGTATTAGATTTGTATATACACAATAATAAGTGATTTTAATAGAATTGGAAGTGACTGGGGATTGGAATATATATTTGAATGTGCATAAATAGGATTAGGAAGCAGCTTGTTTTTTTTACAGGTAAAATGGTCTAAAAATGAGATTCAGCTCAAAATTAAAAGTCAGCAATGCACACAAGAGCAATGCTATACTATAGAAGTTGTCAAATGAAGATGCAATCATTAGACCATACATAGTATGCTTAAAATATTTTCAAAAGTAAAGTAAAAAATATAATCTTGTTTTTCCTTTTGACGTAAGACTATGATTATTTATTTATGAGGAAAACCAACCCAGGCTCATTCTGATTATGTACTCCTATATATATTTCTGGAAAGAGCAAAATATGTCCCAGTAGCTATGTTTTTTTTTTTTTTGTTGCAGTTTTTGTTTTCGTGAATCCGGCAGAGGCTGCTGTGTAAAATAAATCTCAAATTTCTCTCGCGAGTGCCATTCGCGCCTGCTGTTCTCATGTAAATACACCAGAGGGCGCTGTTGACTAACTGACTGACTGTCCAACCGACCGATCCCCCACCCTCCTTCCTTAAACCCAGGCCCGTGCAGAGGCTTTCCAAAAGGCATGTGCAGAATTGAAGATAAGGCAGGGTCGGACTGGGACCAAAGCTCAGACAAGGGGTTGACGGTCCCGGTTTTCACAAGGGGGGGTTGGGGGAGATCGCGAACTGAAGGGCGGGGGTGGGACTGAGGAAGGCGATCGCGGAATGAAGAGCGGGGGGGCACTTACTTTCATTTTGGAAGGGCACTTTATATCCCCGACTTAAAAGGGCATGTACACTGCACAGGTTGAGCCCTATGTGTGCACGTGCCTGCTTAATATTATGACATATTATTTCTTAAAACAGGACAATATGGTTTGCTTGTCTAGAAAATGCTTCTTGATTAAGAATTTTTACATATTTGGACTAGAAACAGCTATAGGAAATACTTTGCTATAGGAAAAGAATCCTCAAACATGACTAACACTTAATAACCTCAATCTGAACTGTAATAGAATAGTTAAAGACAGATTTTATGGGAAGATATGTTGAGAATGGGGCTGCACGGTGGCGCAGTGGGTAGCATGTTTACCTCACAGCAAGAAGGTTGCTGGTTCGAGCCTCGGCTGACGTTTCTGTGTGGAGTTTGCATGTTCTCCCTGTGTTTGCGTGGGTTTCCTCCAGGTGCTCCGGTTTCCACCACAAGTCCAAAAAACATGCGGTACAGGTAAATAAGGAAGGCTAAATTGTACGTAGTTTATTTGTGTGAATGAGTGTGTATGGATGTTTCCCAGTGATGGGTTGCAGCTGGAAGGGCATCCGCTACGTAAAAAATTTGCTGGATAAGTTTGCAGTTCATTCCGCTGTGGCGACTCCAGATTAATAAAGGGACTAAGCCGAATGAAAATGATTGACTAAATAAATGAATGTTGAGAATGACTTGAGCTACTATCACCAGTTTAAGTCAGAAAACAACAAGGTGACAAGAAATCAAGATGTGTGCTGATACTAACAACGATGCAAAGACAAACTTCTCAGGAACTGGTCTTAAAATGAACTCTTAAAACCCTATCTTCAAATTGTGGTAAAAGAGCAGTGATACTGATTCCTCTATATCCCATCACTTATAAGAATGAATGAATGAATGAATGAATGAATGAATGAATGAATGAATGAATGAATGAATGAATGAAAGGATATTGATATAGTAATTTCCAAATTTACTTTGACATGTGTTTCATAGCAGACAGTGAATACAAAAGATTTATCTGGTCAACTTATTTATTTGTAAATATACATCCTTTACTGTCATTCAGACCTGCAACACATTCCAAAAAAAGTTGGGACAGGAGCAATTTAGGGCTAGTAGTCAGATAAATTGGTTAAACATGATGTGATTTGAAACAGGTGATGTCAATAGGCGATTTTAATTATGATTTGGTACAGCAGCATCCAAAAAAGGTCTATTCCTTTAGGAGCAAATATGGGCTGAAGATCGCCAGTTTGCCAACAAATACATGAGAAAATTATTGAAATGTTTAAAAACAATGTTCCTCAAAGAAAGATGGGAAGACATTTGGATATTTCACCTTCATCAGTGCATAACATACTTAAAAGATCCAAGGAATCTGGAGAAATTTCAGTGCATAAAGGATAAAAGCGCAATCCTAAGCTGAACAACCGTGATCTCTGATGCCTCAAGCGGCACTGCATCAGGAATTGTCATTCATCTATAGGTGATATCACCACATGGGCTCAGATCTACTTTGGCAAACCTTTGTCAATACCACAATACGTAGTTACATCCACAAATTCCAGTTAAAACTGTACTGTGCCAAAAAGAAGCCCTATGTTAACAGTGTCCTGAGGCGCAATTGACTTCTCTGGGTTCAGAGGCATGTGAGATGGACCATCACACAGAGAAAACATACTGTGGTCAGATGAATCAGTATTTCAGGTGTATTTCAGGAGAAATGGACACTGTGTGGTCCGAAAAAGTCCAAAAGCCAGGGTCTGTCATGGTATGGGGTTGTGTCAGTGCCCTTGGCAAAGGAAAACTTGCACTTCTGTGATGGCACCATTAAAAGAAAATTACATACAACAATAGATTTTTTGGAGTACAATATGCTGTCTTCTTTTCCAGGGACGCCCATGCATATTTCAACAAGACAATGCAGAACCACATTTTTTATACATTACAAAGTCCTAGCTGTGGATAAGATTTGATGATTCAAACGGTGAAATCAGATTATAACTTTAAAATTGGTTCGAGACACTTACAAAAAGCTTTCATAGAGAAGGATTTTAAGAGGATTCAATTGGTAAATTGTTCCTGTGACGATCGATAGGAAATTTGCATTGTTGTGTTGTTGGGGAGTGAATATATGGACATGGTGAGTTTAATTACCTTGTAAATACCTTGAATTTAATGTAAATGACGAACTAACACAGTTTGTAAGGAAACAAGAGTTTATTTGGCTGTTGTGTGATTTATGCTGTATTTAGTTGTCTCCCCGTGGTATTACTTCCCTTCACGTGTATGTTTACATGCATATTGCCTTGTACACATGCCTGAAAAAAAGAGATACAGGTTAATTGTAATGAATGTTAATTTGCTTGTATGTGGAAATACTTACCTGATGTGATGATATCATTGACTAAATGTAGTCATGCTTTTAAGCCTTTTGTACAGGTCAGGTTTTTTCCTTTGGTGTTTTTTTTTATTGAAGACTGATTCACATTGATGGCGAGCCAACCCATTCGGACACTAGAAAAGAAACCAGAAAATTCACCCTACTGAACCAGGAGAGTATTTTGAAAAATATTATTTTTCCAGCTCAAGGTAAAAGACCGCTTTTCCCCCGTTTCTGGATAGAGACTGTTCCTGTTTTTTTTCTTGAGAACTGCAAAAAACTAATAACAATGCAAGGACATTTGGAAATCAAACTATTTTCCTTTTGAAGTGTATGAGTATCACTGAGTTTGTTGACTCTGAATAAGTTGTTATCTTTACGTTTTTCGGTCTGTTGATGTAATTTCAATTGAACTTTATTTTGTTTTATTGTATTTTATTTGTTTTATTGTATTGTGTTAATTTTATTTTGGGGAAAGATCTGCAGTAAAAAATAAGTATACATATAAATAATCCAAATACTTACCTAAATTGTAGTTTTCTGTCATTTTTCAGCAAATGCTCATTACCTCCAGTAGTCGAATACCTAGGCTTCTGATGTCCAGATTGGGTTGATAGTGTAACCCGTTACACCCACCTTAAGACTTGTTTGCGGGAAGAAAGGGACAAAATTACACCTAAAACATTCCATCACTTGGTGTCTTCAGTGCCTAAATGTCTTTTAAGTGTTATGAAAGGGATTGTAAGTTGCGTTTTCCATACTGTCTCAACATCTTCTGATTTGGGGTTGTATTGGGTTGCATTCTAATTAATACAATTATGTATTTTTAAATTTCCAGTTGGAGTTGCATCTGTGCTCAGGCCATTTTACCTTCAAACAGACACTTTATTGATTACACAACTTATTATAAGGTGTATTTCACTTCTGGCTCTTCATACATTATTTGTAAATAATAATATGCAAAATAACTAGCAGCTGTCAAGAATGTTGTGGTTTGAAATTACTAAAATGTGCTTTGAAAAAAAAAAGGATCAGTATATTGACCTGAATAATAAATATGTATGTATGCACTGTACATTATTACAGTAATTGTGTCAGTTTTAAATATTGAAACTAAAACTAAAATTATTGTAGCTCATTAAATAAAATGTTTTGAGTAGCCTACTGTAAGTGAATTTGTAATTTGTCATGGCAAACAAACACGTTGCTCACTGAACAGACAGCAAAAAGGTGAAATGTGGGTTACATGAAATAAACTGTAATCTGTAATAGATCTAATAATAACTGTAAAAATGTTGAATTGTTTCCGGTTCAGATCTTTTGTTTTATGTTTTGTTAAATTTGGAGTAGTAGGGTTGTTTTACTCAAGATTCCTTCAAATAAACTACTGTACTAAAGATGTAAACAACCAGTCTCCATCACATATACATACAGGGGCTCAATCCCATAGACTTTGGCTCAACTGTACTTGCCTGGTTCAGGTGTGTTTAGCTACACATTAGCAGTTTGTTGTAGATGGGATATTTTACCCTACTGAAGGGCACGTTGGAGTGAAAACAATCATGGCTGACATATCAAAGACTATTAATAGTTTTTTCAGTCACATGCCCTAGTGGAGACCCTACAGGTAAAAAAAAAAACAATGGGCTGTAATGGGAGCTACACTGGGATCTCCATAGAAACACATCACTATCCGCTCATATTTCCACCTGTTTCAAGCTAATAATTGGGTCAGTGATGCTACCACTTGACACAAATCCATAGATTTCTCCTTTCTGGCTGTTCTTTCTATGAGTTAATTCTGTAGAAGCACAGCCCAGGCATGTGTCCTCATTGCTTAGTAACTCTATGGGCTCTTTTTTAGTGATCTAGGCGCAAAATCTAAATTGCATGGCACAACAGCATTAAGTGTCCAAATCCACTTTATTTTAAGGACAAAAAAAATATGCTTTACACCCTGGCGCATGGTCTAACAGGGTTGTGCGTATTCTCTTAATGAGTTATGCATGTGTTTTGAGCATAACATGCATTAAACCAATCAGAGTCTCATCTCCCATTTGTAAGTGGAAAGACTGAACGCTTCACTAGAGAGAAAACAGTTAAATAATCCATCTGCAGCGCGAGGATAAAGAATGAGTCTCCTCCATTCGGCCTTTTTACTTTCTCTTTATTTTACTTTACTCTTTACTTTACTCCTTTACTTTCGTGGATAAGGAAACTGTGTTGTACGCACTCCACTGAAGACATCCATTAGCCTATATATTTCATTTCATTTGTTAAGTGCAAAGATTTCGTCACCCTGGAATTATAAGGTTCTATCTGTGTTCTGAATGATTTTGAGATATTGAGCTTTAAAGTTTTTGCATTCCATAGCAAACAGTGCGTGTGTAACATTTGTTTTTTAAATAAAATGTCTAAAAATGTAAACAACTTCTAAAAAAACATCCTATAATGTAAATAAGTTTTCATTTAATAAGAATATGTGAATAACTCAATTTTGACAAAAATGTCAGATAGAACCTTATAATTTTAAGGTGAAGATTTGTTTCAAAACTATTTCTAAATTCAGTTCTAAATTCCAGCAAATGAATAAATGAACAATAACGAAGTGTGGTCAAACAACTGAGTTATATTCAAACACGCGTCCTATTTTTATGCCCCATATGGTGATGCACACGTCTCCAAAACCCAACAGATGGACAAATCTAAACTTGTTTTTATTAAAACAAGCATAAATTTGTGTAAAACAAATAAGCCTACTAATAATGATAACATTATACAAATTGTCATGAATAAACTGAAAAAAGCCTCCCGACATGAAGGCATGGAGGTAGTTGTTTTTATATTTATGTAGAAAATAATATTTTTTTAACATTTTAATTCTTGAATTTTTTTTCATATGTAAAGATATTTGTGTGTTTCCCAGGGATGGGTTGCAGCTGGAAGGGCATCTGATAAGTAAAACATATGCTGGATAAGTTGGTGGTTTATTCCGCTGTGGCGACCCCGGATTAATAAAGGGACTAAGGTGAAAAGAAAATGAATGAATGAAGGTATTTATGTATTGCTGTACATGCTTTGTGTATTAAGCGTTTGGACCTGCATAGGTGCATAACTAACACACTCTGCGCTAGACATTAGACCAATTTTAGTTGGTCAGTCTATTTCAGTTCCTCAAAATAGCAAAGAGCCAACAATGCACCTTAACACACCTCGTTTTTAGACCGGAACACCCATGACTCCACAAAGTGAGGCAAATAGATTTGGTATATAAACAATGTGTCGCAAAACGTGCAAATTAGGGTTGCGCTGTTCTGAAAATAGCAATAAGTCACGTCTTAAAAATGCAATGGTCAATATGGCTGCTCTGGCAAAGGAGCCCAGTAAAAGGACCAATCATCGATTGCTATACACTGATGATTCTCTGGGGGAGAGCCTTGTTCCAGACATGTGTTATTATGACAATTTCTGCAGCTTCATTGTTAATATAAACCATCTGGTGTCTGCAAGCGTGCTAGAATATGAACAAATACTTGTGTAACAGATATGATAAACATATCTACAAAAATCATATATGCTTGAAATATATATGCTTGAAATCTCTACTTTTGAATAAAACAGCTACCCTTGAAAACAATGTTTGGTATTGTATGAACTGTATGAAATAATTGCAGGTTACAGATTTATTAATTCCTGCCTATTAATTATTATTACAGTAGTTTGATTGTATTTTGACAGGATGATGTCTAATCATGTCCTTCAGAAACAGCCATAAGGTAGGTTGGTGTGGTGATCTCATTTCTCATGACTGACATTTAGGGACAACATTTAAGTGACAGGTACTGTTAAATTCATGGATGCTTTCAAATAGGAAATTTAATTGCATGCTTGGCAAACAGTTTCGGAGAATTTGATGTTTCCCCATTCAAAGAGATAGAAGCTGCACTTGCATGCCCAAGAGGCATTTCATAGATGGCTGCAGAGTGAAATTACTTTCCTTAAAGGGACTTAGAAGTTAGAAGTGTCGTTCTAAAACCAAGTGCTCAGAATTGGCCACTGCGAAGGTTACAACTGATAGACACTTTAACCCCCACATTATCTTTTGTGCTGTTGATTGGTATATCACACTGCATTCCATTCAGAAGGACTCATCGCTATTTTCTAATTTCTTCAAAGCTGTCACTCCAGAGGGTAAACCTTTTGAAGGGATTAGGACTTAGGGATGAGCACTTCTGAATGGAACCCAGTGTGTCTCAATTCTGAGTCTGAATCCTTTAAAAGAGTCATTTATATCCTGTTTGTGTCACAGCGTCCTGACATTGCTGTCAATTTGAAAGTTTCTTCAAATGCAGCCTTCCGATGCATCCTTCATTTTATAGGTAATTAATGGTGCAACCAATGGAACGTTTGTATATTCAAAGATTCATTGCATGCTAATGACAACATTTTTTAAAGTTAATTCCAGATAACATTTTAAATGTAAGTATTGCATTTCAGTTTACTAGGATGTCTAAATGCCTTAAATACACAAACACTTTGAGATTTCTTATTAAAGGTGCAGTAGGTGATCTGCCAGAATTTTAGCATTAGCATAATAGCTTGTATATCCCTTCCTTGCCGTCCAAAGCCTTAAGGCAAACGCGCACCAAATAGATGATGATCTGATGGCGATAGACAACCTTATATAAATCAAGTCATTCACCAGTTAGAAAACTCTATGGAGACACGTACTTTGTCCAGCTTAGTTGTTGAAAGGTCAGCAGGAGCAGGAATTATATTTCTCCAAAACTTTTGCTGAAAGAAAGTAGAAATATCAGGTAGGTTACTGACAAGGTGATCTTTAGTGCTAGCAGTGATCGTTCTACCATATTTATAAATAGAAGATGATTTTGTAGACCTATCAATGCACAATTAACAAGAGATTAAATAGTGACATGAAATGTCATCACTCTGCTGCACAACTTTTAATAATAATTTTAGGTCTAAGGTATGATTATGATGATGAGTAGGCCCTGACACATGCTGTTTCACTCCAACAGAGGCTAGTATGTCTAAGAAGGCCAGACTTAAAACATCTTTTTCATTATCTATATGAATATTAAAATCACCAACAATTAAAATTTTATCTGTGACCAGAACTATTTCACATAAGAAATCAGCAAATTATTTTGAAAAGTCGGTATGGTGCCCTGGAGGCCTATATACAGTTGCCAATATAAATTTAGATTGAAATTTATTGTTTGAATTGCACACTGAAATATACAGCACTTATACTTCAAATTAATTATATTTTTAGTCAGATCGCTGAGTAACACTAAAAATATTACTGTATATTATGCCAACGCCTCCACCTTTGCCTTTAAGACGCGGCTCATGTTTATAATGATATTCTTCAGGTGGACTCGTTTAGGGTCATGTAATCTGGTTTTAGCCAGGATTCTGTTAGACAAAGTGCATCAAGCTTTAGATCAGTTATCAAACCATTAACAAAAAGAGTTTTAGAGGAGAGTGGTCTAATGTTCAATAATCTGAGTTTTATCTTTTGATTATCTTTATTTTTTATTTGATGATTATTTGATGGGTTTTGCCATGCTTCATGTGCACACGCAAATGACGTATCTGTTTGAGGCTGCGCAGAAATACACATTTACATTTGTTGACAGACAGTTTGAGTTACCTGTGGTAATGGAGTTTTTAATTGAACAAACATTTTTTAGTCTTATTCCTTACCCAGAATATAAAAATACATATAAATACATTTAGATCATTTACTTTGATCATTACTTTCATAATGTGAAAAGACTTTTAACCAGCACAACAAAAAATGTTTCTGAAGACAATCACCTACTGCACCTTTTAGATGCAATTTTGTAGACATTTACGTATGAACATTGTTTTTTTCAATTCAGACCATTAAAAAATATCTTTAAAATTACTTTGAGAAAAGTTGATAACTGCAACTATCGTGGTTGCTGGGTGACCATCTGTAGATGAAACCGTTTTATTTCATAAAGCTCAGTTCAGCCTGCATGTACTTCGAAAGACTTCCCTTTGAATTGAATCACAGCTTCTTCTATTAAAAACTTTTGATTTCTTGTGCAAAATTGTATGGGTATTTATAATAAGGATGCATTTTTAAACCTCCAGTCCTGGATCAAAAAAGAGATCAGCAAGAAGAGAGTAACTGTATTAAAAGGTTTCTGAACTCAATCATCTTGAAAATTTGTATGCTAATCATGTGTAGACTAAAGTGTTTTGAGACACTAGATTAAAGGTGACTTACCCCCAAGCACCCTCAAGGGTCAGCTTGACAGCATGTGGACCAAAACATTGTAGCAAATGAAGAGACATAGAATTTAAATTCAGAAAAGTCATTAATCTCATTGCGATTTACAAATGGGGTCAGTGTTATGAGGCATTATTCATGAAAAAAATAGTAGTGGTCTGTGATGACCGGATATAATGTATTCAACATTCATTTTACTCGATGCTCTAACATACAGATTAATGATGACACATGGCCATTATTTTGCCCTTGAGTTACATGATTCACACTGCCTGTTAAGCAAATATCTGGTGGCTCTGCTGTACTGAAACACCTCTGACTAGTTACACACAAGGTTAATGTTGACCTACTTTAGGACATTTCAGTTTCATGTCTCAGTTCTGCATTTTTTTCATCCTCAAATCTCTTTTTTAAAGTCATTGTTTTTGTCAATTCTGTCAGTTACACTGATCTGAAACGAAAAGGTATTCACATCACAAAAACAAACCTTAACCTTATCAAACATAAGGCAAATATTTAAAATGTAGCTTCAGTTGCAATTAACACATTTCTAATGAGAGGTCAGTTCTAGCTTAAATGGAAAAAATATTTCATAGAAATTTCATATGGCATCATAATTATTCATAATAAATATATTCAATAATTATGGTGGCTTGAGAAAACCAACATACTGTTATACTACATAAACTTACCATTCTTCCCACTTCTTCTTCTTAGACTATTTTAAGAATGCATCTCTTCCTAGACCATTCATACTACAACTACCAAACTAACTCCAAACCTTCAAACTATACCGAATTGAGTTGATATATCTTTTCCAACTGGTCTGACTTACAGTTTTCCAAAAACTGACCCGCAAAATTCAAAAAAGTCCTATTGACTTAACATTGAGTCAAACTTTGTGACCATATAACTTTGTGCCAGACTGTCATTCAGACTTAAGGTAACACTCATTCAGACTACCAATCTGGCAATCACTGATGACCTTTCAACTTACTAGCCACATGCTAGCAACCATTTACGGCACCCTAGCAACTGTCCCATAGACTTCCATTGTAAAAAACTGCCAGTGACTTCAAGCTAAGACCAGGCTGGAAATGCCTGGAAACCAGCCTAGAAATGGCCAAAACCCCTCTAAAACCAGGCTGGTTGACCAGCTAAAACCAGCCAAGCACCTTAGGCTGGTTTAAGCTGTTTTTTTTCAGCAGGGAAACCATCCTAACAATCATACTAAGATACTAGCAACATGCTAATTCATACTAAATGCATGCTAAGAACATGCTAGTTTATACTAGAAACATGCTAGCAACATGCTAATTCATACTAGAACCATGCTAATAACATGCTAATTTATGCTAGAAACATGCTAGCAAAATGCTAATTAATACTAGAACCATGCTAATAACATGCTAATTTATGCTTGAAACATGTTTACAATATGTTAATTCATACTAGAACCATGCTAATTTATGTTAGCAACTGCCTAACAACCACTCAGAACACCTTAGCAACTGCCTAGCAACTCCTTATCAACTGCCTAACAACACCTTAGGAACTGCCAAGCAACACCTTAGCAACCGCCTAGCAAACCACTCAGAACACCCTAGCAACACCTTAGCAACAACCTAAAACACCTTAGCAACTGCCTAGCAACACCGTAGCAACTACTCAAAACACCTAAGCAACCACCTAGCAACGCCTTAGCAACTGTCTAGCAACCACTCAGAACACCTTAGCAACCACCTAGCAACAACCTTTCAATGCCTTAGCAACCACTCAGAATACCTCTAGCAACCACCTAGCATTGCCTTAGCAACCCCCTAGCAACCACTCAGAACACCATAGCAACGCCTTAGCAACCATTCAGAACACCCTAGCAACCACTTAGCAACACCTTAGCAACCACCCAGAACCCCTATGAACCGCCTAGCAAGAAACATGCCAATCCATACTAGAAACAAGCTAACATATATACTTATCTCTCCATGCCAACTGTTTTAAGCTTCTTAAACTACTTCAATTATTTAAACTTTAAAACTACTTAAAACTTTCAGACTAGGTTTTCTCAAGCCACCATAAAGGTCCAATCCCAATTCTACCTCTTAGCCCTTCCCCTTACCCCTACCCCTTGTTTTGCGCATTCCCATGAAGGGGTAGAGGTGTCCCAATTCTCTTTAGCTTAAAGGCGTAGGGCTAAGGGGAAGGGATGGATAGCCCTTCGAACTGAGATTTTTCAGGGCCACACTCGAAACCAAGGGGTAAGAAAATTTCCCAGAATACAACAGCCACAATGGCAGTATAGCTGCACCCGGAAGTAAGGAAATCTAAAAATTAGTATTTTTTTTCATTATTACGAATTTTTACAACAAACAAGCACATGTTTTAATACATTCATAACTGCATTCGTGTTTTACCGTCATTAAATTTTTTTTTAAAAAATCTGTTAAATTTCGCGATCTATAATCGATAATAATAACTCCTGTATAGCAGTCCCACAAAATTCTGACACTCAATGACACTCTAATACCCTGTCAGAAAAGTCTAGTGGCTGGGAATGAGCTTTTTACAGTGTCTACAGTGTTAATGTTGTTTTTGGTGTGTATACATTGATGAATATGGCCGGGGTGTAAATGCACAGTACAGTTCCGAGCTTATTGCCACATTATATCGTCATGATAAAATAATATATGCCTTCAGTGATTTCCTGAAGATAAATACCAAAAAAGAAAGCAACTGAAATAACTACAGCTGTCGCGATCGTCTGATCTCATATGAAGCAAGAGATCGTGATGGCATATGATGACGTGTGCAGGTGCTGTAGTGCTGTCCCATTTCTTAGGGGTAAATTTTGAAGCCCTTCCCCTTCCCACTTGGTTTTAAGGGCCGAGTGGAATGGGAAGAGGTAGGGGTACAAAAACAGAATTGGGATTGGACCAAAGTCTACGAATTGTACTTTTCTAGTTAAAATATGAAAAAGTTAGTTTACTTAAAATCCAGCCTTAATTCACTCACACTGGTATGATCTGGTGCTATGACTTTCTAACGCTATATGCCTTTCTCTCTTTTTTTTAGAGAAAATAATTAATTAATGGCAGTCAACAGTGACCAGCATATAAAAATAAACAAAAATTGCAATACCTTACAGCATAAAACACAATTGTCCAATGGACGGTATATAATATGATTTGGTATTATTCAGTAAACAATACAATAATTTTGGGTGGGATGTTTTGTAATCCTTAAACAGTATGGTATGCCCAACCAGTTCACAGGTGTTTTGTGAACTTGGAGAAGGCATTCTCATGAACATTCTGTGGGGGATGCTCTAGGAGTATGGGGTCAGAGACATTGGGCCCTATTCTAATGATCTAGTCCAAAGCGCATTGCACCAAAGCATTGAGGGCGTGTCAGAATCCACTTTTGCTATTTTAAGGACGGCTTGTGTCGGGGCGCATGGTCTAACTGTGCGTTCACACCGAAAGCAGCGAGAGCGTCAATGGTCGCTCTGGCCGCCCTGGCAACAACGCTGTCTGCCTTTAGCTCGGCGGCGAGAGCGTCAAAATTCGCTACACATTGATCTCGTACTTAACGTTGCTGCATATGATATCAGTTACATTCCTGCATAAAATATGCTTTCTATCGTGAGGATGTTGCACACTTATTATCAAATTCACTTAACTACGGAAGATCAAGTTGCATGTGGTTTGGCTTTGCTCCAATATGTGTCCATATGCCTGAAATATTCTGAAGCAGCAATACTGTTTTGTATTGTCGCATGAAATTCCCGCTTTTTTTTTTAAGAAAAAAAAATATATAACATTGATGCACATTAGTAACTTGCCAGTAACTTTTTTTAATGTATGTTCCTGTAAGGAAAACATTGCAAATATTTGGAAATCCAGCAACCGCAATAATCAAACCCTTGGGAACAACTGTGGTCAGAACCAAAGTTCACAGTGATTGTGTTCTCTGACTCCTCTCAAGCTGTGGACTTCTACATTCTGATTGCTTGCCGCCGAAAGGCGTCATAGCTCATTACCATAAAGTTGACTTGATTTCAACTCTCCTTGACGCTCACACCGGCGAAGATGCGCCGCGCTGCTCCTCGCCGCTTATCGCCGCCGGCTCCCATTGAAAATGAATGACTTCCGGCTACTTTGACGCTCTCGCTGCTTTCGGTGTGAACGTACAGTAACAGGGTTGAGCTTATTCTCTTAATAATTTATAGGTATGTTTTGAGAATAAACCAATCAGAGTCTCATCTCCCATTCCCTTTAAGAGTCAGTTGCATCGCGCCATGGCGCATTTGCTATTTACATGGCATATTTTGTAAGTAGAATAACTGAACGCTTCACTAGCGAGAAAACAGTTAAACAGACCATCTGCAGCGCCAGAGAATGAGTCTTCTCATTCTTTACTTTCACTTTCACTCTCTTTCGTGGATAAGGAAACGTGTTGTATGCACAGACATCCATTAGCCTACATAACTAATTTTGTTTGTTAAGCGCAAAGATTTGTTTCAAAACTATTTATAAATTCAGTTCTAATTTCCAGCAAACGAATAAATGAATTATAATAACGAAGTGTGGTCAAAAAACTGAGTTATTTCCATACACACATGCTATGCCCCATATGCTCTAAAACCTGACAGGTGGGCAAACCTAAGCTTGTTTTTAATAAAACAAATATAAATATGCATATAATAAATACTACTACTACTAATAATAACGCTATACAAAAGCAAATTGTCATGAAATAACTGAAAAAGCCCCCCTCCGAGACGAAGAAGGCATGAAGGGAGTGGTTATTATATTTATGTAGAAAGTAATAATTATTGTAATATTTTAATCCTTTAATTCTTTTTCATTTGTAAATATATTTGCCTACTGCTGTACATCCTATGTGTATTAAGCAATGTTTAAGTGAGGCGCACATCTAACGCGCTCTGCGCTGGACTTTAGACCCCCTCTTACCTGGTCTATTGAACAGTCTATTTTAGTTCCTCAAAATAGCAACGCGCCAGCAATGCGCCTCAACACACCTCCTTTTTTAGACCAGAACACCTATGGGCACACATATGAGCGCAAATGCATTTGCTATTTAAACTGCTTGCCGCAAAACATCAAAACGACACTTACGTCAAGCTGAAACTAGCAAACAACATTTGCGCCACGCCTTGCGCCGCATTGCACCGGGTGTATGATAGGGCCCGTTCTGTTAAGGGCTGTCTGGTCCCTGTATCAATAACAAGTCATACTTGTTTCAGGTGCATGTTTTGACTCATGCTTTGTCACTGGTTCTGTTTATTATATTTATGGACAGAATTTCTAGGTTTTGGGTGAAAGGAGAAGATCATAGTTACAAAACAGCCAAAATTTGTTTTCTTCGCAGGGTCCTCAGAGATAGGGTGAGGAGCTCTGTCACCCGGCAGGTACTTGGAGTAGAGCCTCTGCTCCTTCACATTAGGATAGAAGCCATTTGAGGTGGCTAGGGCAACTTATTCGGATGCCTTCTGAATGCTTACCAAGGAAGATTTGCCAGGCTGTTCCCACAGGGAGGAGGCCCTGAGGAAGACACATGCTGGAGGACCTATGTCTCTCGGCTTGCCTGGGAATACCTCGGGATCCACCCAAAGGAGTTGTAAAAAATGTCTGGGGAGAAGGAAGTCTGGGGTTCTCTCCTGACACTGCTGCCCCTGCAACCTGCCCCCTAACATCCTGGGGGTATCCTTGGATCGTTTTTGTTTTTTGTATTTTTTTTTAGGCCTAATAATTTGACAAATTGCACAATTAACCCATCCAAATTACACTGGTGTCATCAGACTATGCTAGTTCCTATAGCGTACAATCACACTGGTGTGATTAGAGAGACATAGAAAGCATAGAAACCATCACCAAACTTGACTGATTTCTGTAAGAATCTTGGGTCCATGTGGTTTCAATAGGACTTCTACAGTATTTTTGATGATTGGGGTGCAGTTCAACAAGTGATTTATTGGAAAAAAAATTACCTTCTGCCACTTTTCCAAATGATCAACTAGAAGTCAAGTTATTAGTTGTGGGTATTACAACTGGGAATCGACAACAACACTTTTGTCAGGTAGTCTATTTGAGAATTGCAATATTAGACATTTCCCAGTATAATTAGGACATTTGTTGCAGACAAGGGAGAAAAAAACAAAACACAATACATAAATTATCAGAGCCGCGGTGTGTCATGTGATAAACTTGACATGTAACAATGAAAACTTTAAAACGATGCCTTCTAAATAATGCACTCATTAAAAAAAAACTCAAACAGGGAGCTGTTAGATGAAATGTCATGTTAATGCTGTGTTTGTTACTTTCAGAATTAAAAATATACAAACAACGAGAAACCGTACAACCAGGATGTTACAAAACAACAAAAGTCACCTCTCAGATTTCTGGCACCACGGTAACAGACAGCAGCAGGGTTCATCTTTTTATCAGAATCAGAATCAGTTTTATTGCCAAGTGTGCTTCACACACACAAGGAATTTGTTTTGGCAACGACGCTTCCAGTATACATAAAGTGACAAGTGACAACACAAAATTAAATATGAGAATAGAAAAATGCGATAAACATTAAACAGAGATGCAGTAAGTAAAAAATAAAAAAAAATATCTAGATGTTGAATTGCATGTACAGATATGTTGTAAATATACAGGTTATAAGGTGCTGTGTACCAATGTGAATGGAGAAAGTATTGCATTGTATATTGTTCTAAGGTGCTGTGTACAAGTGCGTATGAGAAAGTATTGCACGTTTATTGCACAGTAGGGGAATATTTAACTGTTCATGAGGTAGATGGCCTGAGGAAAGAAACTTTTCCTGTGTCTGGCTGTTTTTGTGCTTGGTGCTCTGTAGTGCCGACCAGACGGTAACAGTTCGAACAGGTAATGTGCTGGGTGCGAGGCATCCAGAGTGATTTTGCGAGCCCTTTTACTCACTCTGGAAGAGTACAGTTCTTGAAGTGTAGGAAGGGTAGTGCCAGTGTTTTGTTCAGCAGTCCGGACTATTCGCTGTAGTCTACGGAGGTCAGTTTTGGCAGCTGAGCTGAACCAGACCGGTGATTAAAGTGCAGAAGAGGGATTGGATGACAGCTGAGTAGAACTGTACGAGTAGCTCCTGTGGCAGGTTGAACTTCCTCAGCTGACGAAGGAAGTACAGTCTCTGCCATGCTTTCTTCACAATAGAGTCTATGTGAATAGCCCACTTCAGATCCTGAGAGATGGTGGTGCCCAGGAACCTGAATGACTCTACTGCAGCCACAGTGCTGTTCATTATGGAGAGTGGGGGGAGTGCAGGGGGGTTTCTCCTAAAGTCCACTATCATCTCCACTGTTTTGAGCGTATTCAGCTCCAGGTTGTTGTATCTGCACCATAAAGCCAGCCGCTCCACCTCCTGTCTTTATGCAGACTCGTCACCGTTCCGGATGAGGCCGATAACAGTAGTGTCATCCGCAAACTTCAAGAGCTTAATGGAGGGGTCTTTTGCGGTGCAGTCGTTGGTGTACAGGGAGAAGAGCAGTGGGGAGAGAACGCATCCCTGGGGGGCATCAGTGCTGATGGTGCGGCTGTCGGATGTGATTTTGCCCATTCTGACTAGCTGTTGTCTATCTGTCAGAAAGCTGGTGATCCATTGACAGACAGAGCTAGGGACAGACAGCTGGGTCAGTTTGTTCTCAAGCAGTGATGGGACGATGGTGTTAAAGACAGAACTGAAGTCCACAAACAGTATCCTTGCGTAGTTCCCTGGTTTGTCCAGATGTTGTAGTGTATAATGCAGTCCCATGTTGACTGCATCATCCACTGACCGGTTTGCTCTGTAGGCAAACTGCAGGGGGTCCAGCAAAAGTCCAGTGATGTCCTTCAGATATGCTAGCACCAGTCTTTCGAATGACTTCATGGCCACAGATGTTAGGGCAACAGGTCTGTAATCATTGAGTCCTGTGATCTTTGGTTTGTTTGGTATTGGGATGATGGTGGAGCATTTGAAGCAGGAGGGAACTTTGCGCTGTTCCAGTGATCTGTTGAAGATCTGTGTGAAAATAGGAGCCAGCTGATCGGCGCAGGTTCTCTGACAGGCTGGTGAAACACCGTCTGGACCTGGTGCTTTCCGTCTCTTCTGTTTACTGAAGATCTGAAGCACATTATCCTCACTGATCTGAAGTGCAGGGGGGGAGAGGGAGATGGCTGGAGGTGATGATGGCTGTGTAGGGAGATGGGTGTTGGGTGTCTGGTCAGAGGTGTCAAATCTACACTAGAACGTATTCAGCTCGTTTGCAAGATGTTTGTTGTTGTCGATGCTGGGGGGTGGTGTTTTAAAATTGGTAATGTCTTTCAGGCCTTTCCACACTGATGCAGGGTCGTTGGCAGTAAACTGGTTTTGCAGCTTTTTGGCATAGCTCTTCTTAACCACACCAATCTCCTTTGTCAGTGTGTTCCTGGCTTGATTGTACAAAAACCTGTCCCCACGCCTGTAGGCATCCTCTTTTGCCTGACGAAGCTGTCTAAGTTTTGGTGTGAACCATGGTTTAGCATTGTTAAATGATAAGTAGGTCCTGGTAGGGATGCATAACTCCTCACAGAAACTGATGTATGATGTTACAGTGTCTGTGAGCTCATCCAGGTCGGTGGCTGCAGCTTCAAAAACACTCCAGTCCGTGCATTCAAAACAGGCTTGTAAGACCTGCTCTGTGTCGTTGGTCCATCTCTTAACAGTCCTTAATACTGGCTGAGTAGTTTTAAGTTTTTGCCTGTAAGTTGGTATAAGATGAACCAGGCAGTGGTCAGAGAGTCCTAGAGCTGCTCTGGCGACGGAGCGATATGCATCCTTTATTGTGGTGTAGCAATGGTCCAAAATGTTATTGCCTCTGGTGGGGCATGTAATGTGCTGTTTGAATTTAGGCAGCTCATGTGTGAGTTTTGCCTGATTAAAGTCACAGAGAATGATAAAAACAGAGTCTGGGTGTCGTTGTTCAGTCTCTGTGATCAGATCAGACAGCTGTTGTAACGCAGTACTCACGTGTGCTTGCGGTGGAATGTAAACACCGATGAGAATGAACCAGGAAAACTCCCTTGGTGCATAAAACAGCTTGCAGTTAATGAAAAGTACTTCCACATCAGGACAGCACAATTTCTTTAACACAGTTACATCCGTACACCACCTCCTGTTGATGTAAAAGCATGTCCCACCACCGCGCGTTTTGCCCGTTAACTCCGTATCGCGATCTGCTCTGTACAGCTGATAGTCCGGTAGGTGTAATGCGCTGTCCGGAATGGCTTCGTTCAGCCAGGTTTCTGTGAAACAGTGCAGCAGAGTTGTTAAAGTTCTTGTTTTTGCATATGAGTAGAAGAAGTTCGTCCATTTTGTTAGGAAGAGAGCGGAGATTCGCCAGATGGATGCTAGGCAGCGCCATTCTGAAGCCGCATTGTCTCAGCCTGACGAGCATGCCGGCTCGCTTCCCACGTCTGGGTGTCTTGTAGAGTTTCCACAAAGCAGCTGCTCCGCCGACAACAATGTTCCGCAAAACGCCAGAGAAATCAAAATCCAGTTGGTGATTAGTTGGTGTGCACTGCCGAATGTTTAGCAGCTCGTCCCTGGTATAACTGATCATGTAAGATAAACATAAAACAGGACAGACTAACAAAAACAGAACAAAAACTGGAGAGCTCCATGCCGAGACGGCCATCCGCAGCGCCATCTTGAGAAGTGTTAGTTTTTTAGAAGTTTAGAAGAAAAAATTTTTTATGGTCCACGTCACATTTCCATTGTGCTCTGCAATATTTGCAGCATATTTCTGTATTTACTCATTTGCTAATGTGTTGTCAAATTGATGAAGAGTTTTTTTTTTCAATTTGTTAGTGTTTTTCTGGCGACACGTTGGCGCAGTAGGTAGTGCTGTCACTTCACAGCAAGAAGGTCACTGGTTTGAGCCTCGGCTGGGTCAGTTGGCATTTCTGTGTGGAGTTTGCATGTTCTCCCCGCGTACAAACATATACTGGATAAGTTGGCGGTTCATTCCGCTGTGGCGGAATAAAGGGACTAAGCCGAAAAGAAAATGAATGAATGAATGAATGAAGTGTTGTTTTACGCATGTGTTCTTTTCAACCCAGGCTCATTCTGAAAATGTAGCCCTATATACATTTCTGGAGAGAGCAAAATACGTCCCAGGAGCTACGTTTTTTGCTTTGTACGTTTTTTGAGATTTCAAATTTCTCTCGAGTGCCATTCGCGTCTGCTGTTCTCACACAAATCCACCAGAAGCCCCTGTTGACTAACTCACTGATTGTCTGACCAACCGACTGATCCCCCCACCCTCCCCCTTCCCTAAACCCAACCGGAGTGTTTTGAAAAGCAATCCAGATTTTTACCACGTTTTCAGATTTTACCACATTCTCACCCTGTTATTTACTTGCTTATTTTATTTTTTGGCTTCTGTTTTTGTCTTACCTGCTTTCTGGAACCGTTCTTAGCTAGGTTTGATTAGCGAGAAAAGGAGCGGCATCATACCGCACCGTAGCGTTCATTTGAAAGACGAAATGCAGCCATACGTAGCTCTGGCTACATAATTCGTGACCTCCAAAAATGTATATAGGGTTACGTTTTTAGAATGAGGCTATGTTGTTGTTGTTGTTGTTTTTTTTGGGCTCTCTCAGCATCAACCAAACTTTTAAAAGATGATTTATTTACATTTTTGGGTGAACCATCTTAGTACATATAACAATAATAATAATAATAATAATAAATATTATTAATAATAAACTACAATCAATAAATAAATACAGAGTTTCCATGTAATTGTGTCACACACAGCTTTGTATCAAATTATGCATGACATAATGAATATGCATAACTTCTTTTTTTCACATTTTCAATTTCCTATGACAAGAACAGTGCAAAGAGGTTCATTTAGGACATCATTATGCTCACGACATGGTAAGTCCTGGTAAATGTCTTGCTCATCTCTGTGCACACACATAATTAAACTCCATCTTGCATGAGGAAAGATTTGCTTGGGGCTCAAGAATGAAATCTCATTAGCACAGACCCCGGCACGATCAGCAATTACTCAATTCACTTGTCAGCTATGGGTCCAGAAGTAATGCCTCTTCGTTCCTGTGCAGATGGCCAATATTCAACACTTTCTTCACGTCTTTCCCTCTTTTTTCAGAGGAACCCCACAGTGGGGTTTTTTAATACATTTTGAATGTATTTTAATATAATTTTAAATCCATTTCTTTTTTCTTCATTTAAAGGGTCACGAAACACCAAAACACATTTTTTGAGCTGTTGACAGTCATATATGTGTCCCACGCTGCTATAAACACTATTAGGACACATATATTGCACTAAAAAGTGAAAATTGGTTGTTTTTGCGTTATTTTGAGCAAATTCGTTCTTCCGGTTTGAAACGAATTTTTGAAGCTACGTCACGGCCATGAGATACTTAGGTGTAAATCCAGCTGGAGAGTGGCTGTCTGTCTTTTCTAGGGCGTTCTGACTTATCTGAGTGCGCAGTATTAATTCATGAGAAGACGTGCTTCAAACCAATCAGCGCGCTCTATTGTGTATGACGCGAAACTTCATTAATATGCATGATAGCTCCGGAGACTGTTTACCAGTTTACACTGTTCAGACGGCAGAGAGACGCCACGTTGTGTTGCCAAAACAAGTGAAAGTACAAGAATTTCAAGACAAGAGTCGTAGGTGTTATTAGTGTGTTGCAACGAAGGTTTTGTTTTCATTTTCCCTTTATGGGAGAGCAGCTGGACTCACGTGTGGATTACAGTGCATGCGACACGCGACAGAAACGCGTTTGTAAGGAACATTTTTACACGAGAGCTTTTTCTCATCTGGAAATGGTGAAATCCGGATTTGCCGCTCGTCTACTTTTAATAAAAAGACACAGCTCCAGTTTGATTGTCTGTCTACAGATTTGGTAAGTGTTTGCAGTGCAGTGCCCTTTGTTTAAATGCTGCTCTCCGAGTGTAAACATGTAAACACAAACTATTTCCGTCGTGCAGGATTTTCGCCGCATTTTGTGACAGGATAGTCTATACACACACGGCTTTCTGACGCTACCTACCGAGTACATAAGTTACAGAGAAATGCGGAGGATTTTTTTCTCTTATTCGCCGTAACAAATCAGCCTCTGTGTGTTTGTTTTTCCTGTCAAACTTAGCGCGTCCCTTCTATGCAAAATCTTATCCTCTTTCCCTCCCCCGACACTCCCACACTCCCAGAGCTGGACACGCCCAACTTTCCTGACTTTTTTCAAAACAGAGTTGTAAAAACACCCTGCTGAGACAGGGGGTTTCGTGACCCTTTAAGTTTTCCTAGTGCTAAAATAGTAATAGATAATAGTTAATAGTAACAGATATAGGTTTTCAAGATTGTTTAAATTTTTACTTTTTTTTTTTTTTGTTTAGTTTATTTGTTTACAGGGTCAATGCACATTAATAAACAATATTGTCAAATGTGCCAGAATAAGCCAAGAATGGCTATTTTTCATCTGTAGACCCCTTACAGAACACTCCGGTTACTAAAGTAACCCTCGTTAACGAGGGGTGGAATTGAAATGCTATGTGGAAAAACTTCCACTATGGGGATTTTGTTCAGAAAGCCAATCATCTGAAAGAGTATGTAAACGGGCCAATGAAATGCCAATGAGTTGGCAGCTTCAGCTTGCGCAGCTGATGCTCGTTGCAATCAATTTGGCTATAAGAGCACAGTGCGTGCAAAGCTAAAGCATAATTTTTTTAGCGGAAGAGACTTTCACCTCAACAGCTAAGGGGCAATCATTATGGCGAAGGAACATAGCATTTCCGTTCCTCCCTCGGGGAACAAGGGTTACCTTAGTAACCGGAGCGTTCCCCTTCGGGAGGGGAACTTCAATGCTATGTGGAAAAACTTCCACTATGGGGAAATGTATGGAAAACGGCATAATGATTTAACCTTACCTTCGCCCCCGATGAGAGGTTTGCCAGGCAAGAATGAGCGTAAGCGCACCTGCACCACCAGAGACGCGGTCTTCCAACGTGTTCCCTGGCCCTTACTTACCCCACTTCAACAGAAGATTTACGTATTTAGATATATTTTTCGGGAGTCGCAACTGCGTCTAGATAATTTTTAGGAATTGAATATGACATTACGTTGGGAATCATGCAGTCCTGATAGGGAGAACGCTTCGGAGGCCACCTGCTACCCAAGTGGGGATACTGGTGGCAAGAGAGCATATGGACTAGCCCTGTGAAGGGGGAGTACGCATATGAATATAAGATGGTTAGCGGTGAGGGAAGACACGGGTCTGCCTGTGAGGGGGGACTGCACATAGCGGGCACTAATACCCAGAATGCGGGCTGACCAGCGGGCATACCAACAACGTAACGGGCATACCAACGTAGCGGGCATACCAACAAAATCTCACTCAGTGAAGGAGTCAGGCGCTGGGGGCCTCGAATGAATATCTGCAGGGTTCGCCAAGCGGGGAACTTTCCAGACAGAGCAAAAAAGCGCACGTATCTCCGTGTTAGAGAGAATGGCGCAGCAAGCGTTTTACAATACCAAACCGAATTTCTCATTCACCGCGTGAGGAAATCGGCTTCCCTCAAGCTTAATAAATCTCGCAACAGGTGTCGCCCAGTCCGCAGCTCTACAGTGTCTGTTAGGGAGGCGCCGCCTGCTAACGCCCAAAAGGATGCACGCTTCGAGGTGCGTGCTCTCACTTCTAACAAATAAAGGGGCTAGGTCTGCCTCCTCTGTGGGCAGTGCTTGTAGGTTCACTACGTAGCTAAAAGAATGCTGTAGGAACCTAGGGCACCTAGGTGGGCCAGGGTCTCAGGCAAACATGAGAGTGGGCCGGCCCAAAACGCTGGCACATTAATATTCATGTCTCGCGCCTCTGGGAACTGGATGATGCTTCCCAGCACGCAGCCATCGGCGCATCCTCAGAGCGGGGATGATCGTTACGCCAACCCCTCAGAGCGGAGGGGACAGCCTTAGCTTTAGCCAACTGAAGGAGGATAGCATCACTCTGATCTGGCATGTTCGGGGTTTCCTTCTCGGGGAAAAAGGTAACCACACAGCGAATAGACTCCACTTCAGGGCGTGGGCATGCCTCGTAGAGGGTGCTCAGCCTGAGTGATGGTGTTAACCACCTAATCGGTAGGTCACCTAAGTCCTCCGCGCTCCATCCATGAACCATACATGAGGCATAGATCTGGGTGCGGGTACCAAACGGTGCCTGTCCCCTGCTTCCAAGATGTGCCAGGGAGGGGCCATCACGAGGAGAGAGTTGAATGCAGGTCTGATTGGGCCAGAGAGGCGCAATACGAGAGCTGTTTCTCGACCTCCCTGACTTTACACAGTATCTGTGCGAGTAGGCTCACTGGAGAAATACGTATTATGCATGCTCCGGGGCCAGCTGTGTAGCTAGTGGACTTTGCAGGGTTCGCCAAGTGGGCAACTCAAGCGAGAGTGCACGAATCTCTGAGTTAGAGAGAGAAAGGCGCAGCCCATAACAGCTGGCCAGTCGGGGGTGGAGTCTCCGTTTTCCCAGGCGAAACTGCCGTGAGAGCGCATGGGCTGCACGGTTGAGCTCGGTGGGGAAAAATGAAATGCAGCAATTGCGACGCGTATGACTCTGGGGGAGCAGATGGTGAGCAAGCTGAGACATGCGGTGAGAGCGGATACCCCCCATATGGTTGATACATGCCACCGCCACCATGCTGTCCGTCCTGACCAGCACGTGTTGTCGCTCCAGCACCAGTAAAAAACAGCGAAGTGCGAGGAACACGCATCTGTCAAAATGACAATATGTCTGGACGCCTGTCCTAGAGGCACTCAGGCCTGTAGGAACAAGGGGTCGTTCCAGGGGCTGAGGGCGTGGTGACACAGCGTAGTGACAGTCACTCGGTGTGTGCCCGCGTGTCATGCGCGTCTGGGGACTCGATCGTGAAGCCAGTGCTGAAGTGGTCTCATATGGAGTAATCCGAGCGGCGTGACAGCGGCTGCGGATGCTATATGCCCTAGGAGTCTCTGAAAAGATTTCAGTGGGACCACAATTTTGCTGTCGAACTCTCTCAGACAGTTCAGCATTAGCTGAGCGCGCTCTCCGGAGAGGCGCACTGTCATGGTGACCGAGTCCAGCTTCAACCCGAGAAAAAAGATCCTCTGCACAGGGCCGAGTTTGCTCTTTTCTCAATTGACCTGAAACCCCAATAGGTGGAGGTGCTGGAGCACCTTGTCCCTGTGCATAATCAATTGCTCCCGAGAGTGGGCTAAAATCAGCCAGTTGCCAAGATAATTGAGTATGCGGTTGCCCGTGAGCCAAAGGGGCGCTAGGGCACCCTCCGTGAGCTTGGTGAAGACCCACGGAGACAGAGAGAGCCCAAAGGGGAGGACTTGTACTACCAGGCTCGACCTTAACACAGACTGCAGAAAAGTGATGGTGGCATTCAGTATGGAGACATGAAGTACACGTCCTTCAGGTCTATTGCTGCAGACCAATCCCGAGGACGAATGCACCGGAGGATGCGCTTCTGCAAAAGCACTTTGAATGGCAAAATGCGCAGATCTAGGACTGGCCGTAGCCCACCGCTCTTTTGGGTACGATGAAGTACAGGCTGTAAACCCGCTTTCCATCTCGGCTGGAGGGATCGGTTAGATTGCATCCTTCGCCAAGAGGGGGGGGTTGGGGGAGCAGCAGGCGGGGGCGGAGCAGCAATTGTAGACGGGCGCTCTCTGCGATAAGCAGTGGATGTGGATTGTTCGGCGGAGGGGAGCGGTCTTACATCCCCGACTCCAAGACTGCGTGAGCCCACTGTGCACTTCCAGGAAGAAAGGGACAAGAGGCTAGAAGGTCTTGCCTTTTTAGTCCTCCACATATACCCATCTAGTCGGTCCGGCTGCAGGGCTGGGGGATAAACCATCTCCAGGCCCGCGGCCAAAGCTGCCCGGGAAAGCACGATTATCATGTCTGTTTCTAGATCCGCTGCCGCGCTCGCTCCCGAGAGGAGGGAGCGGAGGGGAGGAATCCTTCATCAGACCATGACAGCCCATCCTCCGATGCAGCGGTGGACATCTGAGCCTCGGTGTCATCAAGTGAGAGGGCGGCCATCCGAGGACAGAGCGCTTCTCTCACTCAAAGCTTGGATGGAGCGCGTGGAGGAGCGAGAGGTCCGCAAGCCCGAGGGCGGCAGACTTACTCCCACTGTGACCCTCAGATCTGCCCGAGTGCCCAACCGCAGAGCTGGGGACAACTGGGGTGGGTGGCGCTATTGTAGGAGTGAACGGCGATCTTAACTGCGCAACAGACATGCCACCGCAGTGATTGCATGCACTGCCCGCGAGCACCGCATTAACATGCTGGACCCCCAGACATGAAACGTAGCCCATCATCCGAGGACAGGAGACCACAGCATACAGAAACGCACAGTCGGAGCGGCGTCTTGAAAAAGACGTGCTGCACGACCATGTTGCTCTTTTAGGAAATTCGCAACAATACATACCGCTCTGGAGGACCGGACCCAAAGAATGCCAGGCAAGGGAGAAACCCAGCTCGAACGTCTGCCGATGCGTGTCACACACTCTGGACCGGGAGATCGCTCTCGTTCACTGTCTGTCTGAAACTCAGCTGGAGGAACCCTCATCGACTCTCTCAGAAGGCTGTTGAAGTCTCTGAAGTGAAAAATGATGCTTTATCTTTGCATGCGCTGTGCTCTTATAGCCAAATTGATTGCAACGAGCATCAGCTGCGCAAGCTAAAGCTGCCAACTCATTGGCATTTTATTGGCCCATTTACATACAGATGATTGGCTTTCTGAACGAAATCCCCATAGTGGATATTTTTCCACATAGCATTGAAGTTCCCCACCCGAAGGGGAATGTTAAAAAGTCACACCAAAATCGAAGCACAGCATAATAACATTCAATACACTATCATATATTAACCCACAGGGGTCAAAGCCCGCGTATACGTGTTTTGACGTGTTTTCACATGAAAACGCAGAAAAAACTTAAATGACACTTTCAGTTTTGATCGTACAGATATGAGCAATACATCAATCGAATTTGTTAGGTGTCTAGTTTTTTTGGGTACACTCACAATAACAACAAAAGTGTGTGCTTTTGCAAAATAAGGAAAATAAACAGTGAAGGCACTTTCTCTTTTCTCTCTCCGTGAACTGTTTTTTCAAACACGTCAGTAATATGCACTGAAACTCCGCGAAAACTAAACACACAGACATGAGACACATATCTATAGAAAGCTTGAAGTGTCTACTTGAAAACAACGTGCATGTTGAAAACAAATATTGCTTGATAAAGTACTCAGTATGAAACCAACGCTATGTCTAGTTTCTCTGTCTGAACTCATTCTTTTTAATTCGACCACGCCCATGAGGCTCATGAGGCTCGCGCGACATGTAAACTGAGGTCAGAAAAAAACAGCAGAAACTTCAGGAATACATGAGACATACACATGACAGACATACCTGCATAAAGCTTGGAGGGTGAACTTTCCAACTCATTTTGAAAGCAAATGTTGTCTCACTAGGTAATCCATACAATTCTCCCGGCAGAGCGCGCATCACGCCGGCTCTTCCCACTTCCGCCATTAATACAAACAATGACGTAGGCTGCCCACACGCCCACAGTGCGCTAGAACGTGACACGTTATACATGTCATTAATTTAATTTTTATTTATTTTACCGTAGTTGAACCTGTTAAAGTTTGGAAAAAGTTAACTAAGTCAACTATTTGGGCAAAATATATATAAAAGGTCTTAAAATATTATTTTGATTATTTTTGTGTTTTGTCATTATGCCAATGTCATCCAGAAATGATTATTAAATGCTAGATTAATGCACAAGAAAGTTTTTATTACAACAGTTTTGCAAACACGTTTTATACCATTTCAAATATTTCCCTCCATTTCTCAGTGAATATAGGCAGTGTATTTTGATGCATTTAAACAAAACAGATTTATTAAACAGATATATTTATTAAAATAATATTTTAGTCACCAAATATATTCAGAAATTGAAAGATAATACAATAAAATTCAAGCAAAATATTGAAAAAATTATAACCTACAAAATTTTAACTAAATGTAACAAGCATTTAGTTTGGGCTAGATTTTACAGATGGACATTGCTTTACAATGCCCTTGATGGGTGAGTGGGGGAGTATCTTTTGTCTCTCCAGGTGTGAATTATTCATGACTATTGTCACTCACGCATAGACCTGAGATGAGCCAAACAAACCTAACAAAATGTAAATCTTTGTAATGTTTCCTTGGAATGAGAGAATTAAATAATTTTTACATAATTGTGAAGTAAATATTCTAGCTTACCAGACTGGTTACTCAAAAGTCTCGCTCAAGCACATTTAGTGTGTTTTTTTTACCTTATTTCAGCTGCATTTTTTTTCTCCAAATCCTACTAACTACGCATAATATTTTTTTTCTAAAAAACACAAGCATGTACATCAATAATTGTCACATATTATTTTAGCACAGTTTGTGCTGAATACAAATAAAATACATGTTGGCCAATACCATGTAATAAGTAGCTGAAATTAGCACAAATGTCAGGGCATGTCAAAACATCTCAGGGGCCTCAAAATCACCTCAGACCCCTGAGGGTTAAAAAAACAAAAACAAAAAAAACAGATTGATGGCAGCAGAAGAGGACAAAAATGCCAAAGAAAAACAGTACAAATAAATGTCAAGAATATTACATTTTCAGTTCAATTCATCTTTATTTCTACTGTATAGCGCTTTTACAATGTAGATTGTGTCAAAGCAGCTTCACATAGAAGATTATAGTAAATTGAAACAGTGTCAGTCCAGTTTTCAGAGTTTAAGTTCAGTTTAGTGTGGTTTCATTTTCACTGCTGAGAGTTCAAACACTGAAGAGCAAATCCATCGATGCGCAGCTCCACAAGTCCTGAACCAAGCAAGCCAGTGGCGACAGCGCCGAGGAAAAAACTTCACCAATTGGTGAAAGCGAAGGATTAAAAAACCTTAAGAAAAAAAACAGGCTCAGTTGGCCACGACCATTTCTCCTATGGCCAAAACGTCTTGTGCAGAGCTTCAGTCTAGGCGATGGAGGCTGGAGAACGCTGGACGTTCATCGTGGAGAAGCTGCACGTGGGAGTGGTCACCGGCTGGTGTATAGGCTGGCCCTTCAGGATCAACGTGATGACTCGTCTGTCACATGCTCTTCACTCTTCCATAACCACCACAACAGCTGCTCAGGATACAGCCTGGTTCAGGATTATGGAAACTTCGGGAATAATTAAAAAAAAGACTAACATAAGTGCAGACGCCGTTCAAATTATAATGTCATTTGGGAAGTGTTCCCAGCTCCGGTTTCCCTAAATAATGCAGACTAAGAATCCTTTAGAGGATTTGGATTTTGACAGCATTTGTATTTTATGTGTATGCTTATGCAAAGAGATGTGTCTTTAATCTAATTTTAAACTGACAGAGTGTGTCTGCTTCCTGAACTGTACTAGGAAGGCTGTTCCATATCTACCACCTACAGTTGATTTTGATATTCTGGGAATAATCATTTGTCCAGAATTATTTGAGCGTAGTGGACATGAGGGGCTATAATACATCAGGAGCTCCCTCAAATAATGGGGAGCTAAGCCATTCAGGGCTTTTTAGGTAGTCAATAAAATAAAAATAAAAAATACGATATTTATTAGGGAGCCAATGCAATGATAAAAGAACTGGAGTAATATGATCATGTTTCTTTGTTCTAGAAAGCACTCTAGCAGCTGCATTATAAACAAGCTGTATTTTGTTAATTAGGCCAACAGGGCAGCCGCCAAGTAACGCGTTACAATAATTTATCGAGAGGTCATGAAAGCATGAATAAGCTTTTCCACATGAGAAATTGATAGCATATGTCGAAGTTTGGCAACATTTATAAGATGACAAAATGCAATTTTACAGATGCTTGAAATCTCGCCTCTGCTATCAAAAATCCCCCCCCAAATTTTTGACTGAAGATTAGGACTGAACTAAGAATCCATCAAGGGTTAGACGGTGTTCTAGGTTTTTTTTTATTTTTATACAGTATAAGAATACTGTACTAATGCTAACAATACTGATTTGTCAATAACCAATTTTTAACATGAAACTGAAAAGAATGAAAAGTAAGTGATCTTCTAATTGTTGGTGGGATGGAGTTCCATTCCCTAGCAGCTTTCACTGAAATTACAGACTGATTGAATTTATTTTTTTTGAGACTAATAATACAATCCCCCTCTTTCACCACCCACTGGCTGATTTAAGCATGGGCAATACGAGCGATCACCCAGGGCGGAACAGGGAGACGGTGTAAAAAAAAATCCCCTAGAAAGAGCATTGAGAGATTTACTTTATGTAAGTGTATTAATTTAGAGTGGCAATCAAAGACGTTAATTGACATTCACATTTGGCATCTTTTGCACGCGTTTGTTGTGCAACCGAAACAACGATGGTGAAAGCAAACTGATGCAAGCGCGCAGGCAGACAACCATTCCCGCCTGCCTCACGTGCTTATGTGTGAATCCCGGTTGTTTACATGCACGCCGATAAAATACGCGCCGCTCATGCGCCGTGAAACTGAAGTAACGATCTTTTGTGCAGAGGTGTCGGCACTCAGCAAATTTTGCAAGTCGACAAAACTAAACTTTATGTAATATGATGATGATGTTACTTTCACTAAGCATGGCTATAAAGCAGAAAGCAGGGATAAAGAGTTAGAGAGGTAAGACTTCATAACATTAATTCTCGGCCATGAGTCGGGTCTAAGACTACAGATAATTCTATAAAACATATTTATTTTTTGTATTCTATAGAATTGTCATAATTAATATTCATGCAAAAGATTTCTTTAGTGATCTTAGCATATCACTCCAGTTGTTACATTGTTTTCCAGTAACATTTAGGATTGATTTCTGTTATTTATTTAGAATAATAATTGTATATTAATAATAATTGTATTTATTGATAATAAATCTAAATAAATTGGGGCATCACGGTGGCACAGTGGGTAGCACGATCGCCTCACAGCAAGAAGGTTGCTGGTTCGAGCCCCGGCTGGGTCAGTTGGCATTTCTGTGTGGAGTTTGCATGTTCTCCTGGTGCTTATGTGGATTTCCTCCGGGTGCTCCGGTTTCCCCCACAGTTCAAAGACATGCGGTACAGGCGAATTGAATAAGCTAAATTGGCCGTAGTGTATGTGTCTGAATGCAAGAGTGTATGGGTGTTTCCCAGTGATGGGTTGCAGATGGAAGGGCCTCCGCTGCGTGAAACATATGCTGGATTAGTTGGCGGTTCATTCTGCTGTGGTGACCCCTGATTAATAAAGTGACTAAGCCGAAAAGAAAATGAATGAATGAATTGTACAATGATTCAAGTGGCATCAAAGTTGTAATGCTAGCTTGGGACCAAGTGGTTAAACAAAAAGTGATATTAGAAATGATCATGGAGTGATAATAGATTAGGGCAGCCTCACATGACATCTGATCATGAATAAATCTAAAACTTGCTAAACTGAATCTGACCCGGTTACAAACCTTTTAACCTGTGACTTAAATGATAGTTTTGAATCTATCAAAACACCAAGGTACTTGTACTCAGATACAACTTGTAATCTTTCCCGCTGATACAAATACATCTGGTACTACACTTAACCTATCATTCTTAGAAAGGAACATACACACTGTTTTAGAGATGTTCAACTGTAAACAGCATTGTTCTAACCAGGCTGAAAGATGTACCAGTGATTCTGAGTTTGATTGCAACTTTTGACACACTACTACTATGAATAAATGAAACAGTGTCGTCCGCATACATTTGTATATTATTGTTAGGACTTTATTTTCATTTTTATTAATTTGTAACAATAATTTGATAATAATAAAAATAATAATCATTTGGTTGTGTTTTTTTTTTTTGTTTGTCTATTTATTTTTGTTATTTTAGATTACATTTTTAACAAAGAATTTTTTTTTGCCAACTGATTGATATATAGCTAGCAAATATTCAAATGTTTTTTTCTATTAATTTTATTTAAATTAATAAAAAAATAATTTGTTAAGATTAACATCTCATTCAATTTAGTAACTGTGTATAAAATTAATAATCTTGGGGTGAGTCTTATTTGGCCACAACTTTCTCTGTGTTTCAGCAAATTAAATGATTTTTGGTCACACGTTTTATTTTGACAAACATTTTGGGAAAATCATATGAAAATTTTGCAAAACTCAACAATAAACTTTGGGCAAATTTACTATTTCGGTTTGTCGTTTTTACCTCATTGACTTCTATTATAATGACATATTATAATGAATCATGCATCCATGTTTCTGGTTTTCTTTTTTGGGAGGAGGTGCCATTTGTAATTTTTACTGTTGATTATCTGTTGCAGTGCAAAAAAAAAAATCCTAGTTTTTGCAGTTTATATGGAGTTAGTACAAAGTGTGTGTGTGCGTGTGTGATATGTCTGAGAAAATCAAAATAAGCAGCTCAGCTATCAGAATATAAACATAGTAAGTGTATTTATGCACACACACCACAATTGGCTGTTATAACCCAGTCAATATAAAACCCAGAGACAATTTTTTGCACAGGTCTATCTAAAGGGTTAATACAGCCAACTGATGATCAACAGTAAAAATTACAAATATTACCTCCAACCAACGATCAAGAATGCATGATTATATGGCGTCATGGCTGTACAATCAAAAATGTCATTATAATGGAAGTCAGGGTGGAAAAACAGCCATGAACAGAACGAAAGGGTAGTAAATTTAAATATTACACAAGGGTTATTTATAGATTTCATTTATTCATATATTCAATTTCATGGTGACCTTTCTTACCTTGCATTCTATGAAAGATGTGCTTTATCACATGCTTCCTGACCCCATCAAAGTGACATAACTATTATATGCAATATCGTCTTTGATATATTTCCATAACAGCTCCCTCTGGAAAACCCTCAGCACAATGTGCCCCGTCAATCATGTCAATCTGCTTTGAAGAAAAGGGAAGTTTTTAAGCATATGAGGCATTCAGATGATTTTTACCTATTGGATTGTGTTACACTGTAAGAAATGCAGGGTTCCACACTATTCATCCATGTTGTTCCAACAAATTAAGTTAAATTAGCACATTTAAGTGGATTGAACATAACAAAGTTAAGTTGTGGGCAACGCAGTGGCGCAGTAGGTAGTGCTGTCGCCTCACAGCAAGAAGGTCGCTGGTTCGAGCCTCAGCTGGGTCAGTTGGCGTTTCTATGTGGAGTTTGCATGTTCTTCCTGCGTTCGCATGGGTTTCCCCCGGGTGCTCCGGTTTCCCCCACAGTCCAAAGACATGGGGTACAGGTGAATTGGGTAGGCTAAATTGTCCGTAGTGTATGAGTGTGAATGAGTGTGTATGGATGTTTCCCAGAGATGGGTTGCAGCTGAAAGGGCATTCGCTGCGTAAAACATGTGCAGGATAAGTTGGCGGTTCATTCCGCTGTGGCGACCCCGGATTAATAAAGGGACTAAGTCGAAAAGAAAATGAATGAATGAATGAAGTTAAGTTGTTCCAAAAGAGAATGGAATCAAGAATTGTGTTGTTTTAGCTCATTTTAAATAAGTAGCTTGAACAAGCAGCAAACATATTGCATAATGCATTAATAAATGTTGATTAATAATTATGGTTAATAAATGCTATACTGAAACTGTTCTTAGTTCATGCTAGTAAGTACATTAACTATCATTAACCAATGAAGCCTTACAGTATTTTACAGTATTTTTATAACTAACTTTTAGTTTTTATTTTAAATACAGAATACTATAAACTATACTATACTGTTTAAACATGTAGAACTCATTACAACTGCAATATGGACCCTTCTCACATTTCCAACTTTCTCAACAGCAGAAGTCGCCCTAGTTGGGTAAACTTAGAGCATAGTGAATAGGGGAGTACCATAAAAAACTTTTTTTTTGCATTCCAATTTGCTCAAATGACAAAAGAAAACTCTAGTAGTATTATCACCACTTTCAGAAAGGAAAAAAAATGTGTAGGACTGATAATGACAGCCCGAAAACAGAGCAATGTCAAATTTACTTTCCTGTCCATAGAGACTGCTTTATAAACGCCTTGTATATCCATTTGTAATTTGATGCAAATATGATATAATACTACCTATAGCTTTATAAATATACATATATATATATATATATATATATATATATATATATACTCAATGGCCACTTTATTAGGTACACCTGTCCAACTGCTCGTTAACGCATATTTCAGCCAACCATATGGCAGCAACTCAATGCATTTAAGCATATAGACATGTTCAAGACGACCTGTTGCAGTTCAAACCGAGCATCAGAATGGGAAAGAAAGGTGATTTAAGTTACTTTGAACATGGCATGGTTCTTGGTGCCAGACTGAGTATTTCAGAAACTGCTAATCTACTGCGCTTTTCGCACACTACCATCTCTATGGTTTACAGAGAATGGTCCGAAAAGAGAAAATATCCAGTGAGCAGCAGTTCTGTTGGCACAAATGCCTTGTTGATGCCAGAGGTCAGAGGAGAATGGCCAGACTGGTTCCAGCTGATAGAAAGGCAAAAGTAACTCAAATAACCACTTGTTACAACCGAGGTATGCAGAAGAGCATCTCTGAACACACAACACATCGAACCCTGAGACAGATGGGGCTACAGCAGCAGAAGACCACACCGGGTGCCACTCCTGTCAGCTAAGAACAGGAAACTGAGGCTACAATTTGCACAGGCTCACCAAAATTGGACAATAAAAGATTGGAAAAATGTTGCCTGGTCTGATGAATCTCAATTTCTGCTGTGACATTTGGACGGTAGGGTCAGAATTTGGCGTCAACAACATGAAAGCATCCTGCCTTGTATCAACGGCTCAGGCTGCTGGTGGTGGTGTAATGGTGTGGGGGATATTTTCTTGACATACTTTGGGCCCATTAGTACCAATTGAGCATCATATCAATGCCACAACCCACCTAAGTATTGTTGCTGACCATGTCCATCTCTTTAGACCACAGTGTAACCATCTTCTGATGGCTACTTCCAGCAGGATAATGCGCCATGTTATAAAGCACAAATCATCTCAGACTGGTTTCTTGAACATGACAATGAGTTCACTGTCCTCAAATGGCCTCCTCAGTCACCAAAACTCAATCCAATAGAGCACCCTTGGGATGTGATGAACCGGGAGATTCACATTATTGATGTGCAGCCGACAAATCTGCAGCAACTGTGTGATGTTATCATGTCAATATGGACCAAAATCTCTGGGAAGTATTTCCATGTCCATTGCCGGTGGCCGGTGAGTGTATTTTAAAGAAATCTACAGTACATATCAAAAACTTCTGAGGATTGAATTGAACTGAATTAAATGCTACTGCGTAGAATGCATGATCACTGGCTTGTCAAAAGGTCCATTATGACAAAAACATTGTTGTCTACATATTTTTAAAATTGTATATTTAGTAATAATTATTTATTTTCATTAATATAAAACATACATTTTTGTGTTTGAAGAAATTGCCGGTAATAAAATTGATTTTAGTCTAGAGCAGTGATTTCCAACAGGGGGGTCCCGGCCCACAAAGGGGCCTCAGCGAGCTTTGTGGGGGTCGCGTTATAATTGAAAAATTTCTTAGCAGTGGACAATTAGGAGAATGATCATGATCCAAAACCGCATACTTACATACTATACAGTACGCTAAAATCAGTATGCGAGCCGAGTAGTACGTCCGAATTCATAGATTTAGAAAATCAGTATGCGAGAAGGATGACTTACTACTTCCGGGGAGATTCTGAAGTGTGCATCCCATGCATGCTGTGCTATGCCATGATGCCCCGCAAGATAATTCATGAATGGGAGTGAATCAACGCAACTGACGCAGGTAGGTCACGTGACCATGACAAAATGGCAGATGTAGTACGTACGAATTTCATTCATACTTTACATTCAAACTGTAGAGAACGTACTTTCTAAAGGCTGAAAGTTTAAATTCAAATGCAGTACCTACTGCGTAGTAGGCAGTTTTGGATGCAGCCGTTGCCTTAGTTCATTTTATGCCCTAGCTCAGTGGTTCTCAACCACCGGTCCATGGATCAAATTAATTTGTTATCTGAGTCTAAACAATCTTTTATTTTGAAAAATCTTTTATTTTAAAAAATGACCATATTTACTTACATCTCGACCACTTGACTAAGTTTTGTATGAGTGTTACATATGTTATCATGACCGATCAGCTTCAGCTTGTATGGAATATTCACATTTCGGTAAGACTAATTTTCTCAGACAAACACAGAACAGCAATGTTTTGTCAGCTTGTCATCGTCTGAGAAAATGTCGGCGGTAAAAGGTTGGGGACCACTGCCCTAGCTGACCAAAAATGGACAAATTTTTAATCCGTTCTCCACAAAAAAGACAGTCTCACACCGATTCGCCTTGCAGCAATCCTCACACTGATTGATAGAGCATAACAAATAATATGCAAGTATTAAATTGTAGTGGCCTATATTATTTTTTTCCTTATACACCAGTGTGAATACTGATATTTTTTGTTATTCAATTTCAAATAGGGCCAATTTAAAGGCCAAAAAATTATGTTTTTCAGTTACAAATGGCCTACTGATGTTTTGCTTTTATATTGTACATTAGGCTATTATTTGTGCATAAACATATCTAGATATAGTAATAAACTTACTGTTTGTTTGAAAACAACATCTTTTGTCATAATTACTGCAAACTTATATGAGCGTAATATCATTAAATGTGGAGGGGGGCCTTACAATATTTTCCAGGGGAAAAGGGGGTCTCAGGCAAAAAAAGGTTGGGAAACACTGGTCTAGAGCAGGGGTACCCAAACTTTTTCTAATGAAGGGGCAAAATCCAAGCTTGATTGAGAGCTGTGGGTTGAAAGTAAATATAGCAGACTGTATTACATTAAAGCTGCCATTGGTAATTTCCTCATTTATTTCATAATATTTATTAAAAAAAGAAAAGAAAAATTACTTGAACCATATTTACTAATGCATTCATTTTTTTTTGGAAAATATATATGATTTTAATGAACTTATTACAATAAAATCAAATAAAAAATAAAAAGCTAGAGTTTAATGCCAGATGCACTAGTCACCTGCCTTTGTCTTGAATTGCACACTCATGTCTTCTGCTTTTTTCCCAGTTTGTTTAGTGACATTGTGTACATTTTTAAAAAATCTGATTCATTTACAACATTTAATTTCAGTTTGCTTTTTTGTAGCTCAACAATACAAACAAACAAACAAACAAACAAAAGGTTACATTAAAATAGAAATGAGAATTCTTGTTAAAGGCATTTCCCAACCCTTCCCAATCATTTTCCCTCTGGCGGCTCAAATCAAAGGGGCCAACATTGGTTCGCGTGCCCTAGTTTGGACCTCACTGGTCTACAGGAAGTTTTGCATAAAACTGTCATTATAATTTCTGATAATCTTATTTATGCCTCATTGTTTATGCTGAGAGCATTTACACAAATGCACTGAATTCAGTCAGTGTGGATTTGAGCACTTATCTTTGTGTTGATGGCTAATCTAAACCCCTCTCATGGCTTTTCCATGTATAAGCTCAGCAGAAACATGGGTATAGATTCAATGATAAAATATGATGAAACATCCACAGATCTTTATGTAATGCTGTCTTATTTTGAATTAGAGGGGTATTTTTGATCATTTTGGTAGCATTTGTTTCCCTATTAAATTCTGACTCTTGTGGAAGCAAACATATTTCACATAGAAGTTTATTGGACTGGAGTCCCGTTGAACACTGAAAATGAATTATAACACCTCAGTGTCTCTTGCGGCCCTTTTGTTTGTGACCACTGAGTCGCAGGCCAGTAATGCTCATTTGGCTTTCACCCACATGCCATAAAAAGTCCACACAGGGCAGTGATTGTTCCCTTTCGCCTTGAATGCCACTGGGATGCAAACAGTTTCCCTTGTCCAAATGAAAACTATGCAAGTTTGATTCGTAGATTTTCTTTTTTTTTATGTCAGAAAGAGATGACATAGAAAGCATAAGAGTTTCAGCAGCTAAATAATTAAGAGTGAGAAAGTGGAAACTGAATAATAATGAAATAAAAAGCTAAAAGAATCACTTCACAAAAAAAAGACATTATTTATAGAAGTAGAAGAAAACAGAACTGAGACGCCACAACCATGTTAAAATGAAACTTACTTAGAAACAAAGATCAAAAAAGGAGGTTGTTTCGGTTTTAATGAGAGAAAAAAGGAGAAAACAATGCAGAGATTGTTTATACACAGTGTTGGGAAGGTTACTTTGGAAATGTAATAGATTACAGATTACAAATTACCCTATTCAAAATGTAATAAGTAGTGTACCTTTTCAATTAGTTTATATTAATATTAGTTTATATTATATTAGTATATATTTAAGTAAAGTAACTGATTACTTATTGATTACTTTTAAGTTTCAAATGGATATCTTCAACTAAATAATTTTCAAGCATTTATAACAAGCAGGTGTGACCTTACAGAAGCTCTCTATTTACTGTTAGAATTTAAAAACCTTTCATCACTTAAATTAAGATTATATTAATTTAATTTTAAAGTACAGCCACCACAAAACCAGACCTTATAACAAAAACATTGTTTACTGTTGTTACAAAATCAAAATTTTGCATAATATATATATATATATATATATATATATATATATATATATATATATATATATATATATATATATATATATATATATATATATATATATATATATATATATATATATATATTTACAACTCTTCATTAAAAAATTACACTACATAATGTAGTATCATTAGTAACTATCTAATTGAACTTATAGTAATTACCATAGTATACTTTAGCCTTTACTACAGTAAACTAAATATATAGACCTCCTCTCCCTCAGTCATCTTTTCATCAAGCAAATTTGTCATGTTAGCCTAATTGGTTGGCGACATCACCAACTAGGGGTGCGTTTCCCAAAACCATCGTTAGCCAACCAAGGTCGCAAGTTCCGTCGTTACAAACATAGTTTGTTGATTTGCCGTTTCCCAAATCCATCGCTACAACGAACATTCGCAAACTGCGTCGCAAACTTGAGCACTTGAAACGACACCTCTGGAGCTGTAGTTAGAAACATAGTTCCTGGCTGTGTTCTATTCCCACTTATCCCCCCTATGCCCTATTAATTTAAAAATTCTAACATTCAAAGTATTAAAAATAAAAAAGCATTAAAGTCATCTCTCTTAGGTGTAATTTGCGTTCAAAGTATTTTTACAGTTCAGTTTTAGCGATCTTCATGTTTACAATTGTGCTCCCTTCACAGTGCATTTTTAAAACATTGATGTCATTTTAAACACAGCCTGAACTTTTTGCTGTGGTTTACATGTCAAATTGTAAAAGTAGACTTTTTAAAAAAATAAAAAATAAATGAACAATATCCTACGTAGTAATAATAATAATAATAGCCTAATAATAATAATAATAATAATAATAATAATAATAATAATCATCATCATCATCATCATTAATATTATTAATAGTATTATTAAAGTAAATATATTTATAATAAATAGCCTCATTATTTATTTATATATGATATTAGAATAGTGTTAGCTTTTGTAAGTGATTTTATGTTTTAGAATAGAATATGTAATGTTCAACTTTTCAATAATATTAGTAAAGCAAACATTGGCCCCATATGTGCCATTTACATATATTTCAATTAATATGGAAAACGAGTGCATGTTTTTACCAAAACTAATATTGGATTTTATTTTAAATGCTTGTTTGTGTAAAACAATATAATTTGCACAAATAAATTATGGGGTTGTTCTCTAAAGAAGTAGTTACTCCACCCCGTTTAGAGCATCATTATGGGCGTTTTACAGTATAACTAATGTGGATCAAGTGATGGATCTGCAACAGAGTAACTAGGGGTTTTGGGAAACACTCGTCACTACATCGTTCTTTTCCCAAACGATGCATGATAGATACTATGATAGTTCAGCTGCGAGTGACGTCGTTGTTTGGGAAATGCACCCCAGAGCGAGAGGTGGCAGTAACGTACCAAAAACTTTGTTGTCAAACACCATAAAACATGTAGAAGACAAAATCGTCATTCTCACCTCATATGGATTTACTTTCATCGGCTAGACACCGGCCTCACAGCTCTATGAATGTCGGTGCCGTCACTTATTGATCCGCGATCAGTAAATGCAGCTTGTGTGGACGCTACTGCCCTACTTGACTAATAAAATAGCTTCACTACTGAAAAGCTATTTGATTTAGAAAGTAGCGACGCTGCCGCTATGCTACTGAGAAATGTTGTTAAGCTAGTAGTAAAGAAAATTTTAAGATGTAACCCCTTTTGTAATCTTTAACATTTTCATAAGTAACTGTAATTTAATTACACATTTTGGTAACACTTTATATTGATGGTCCATGACTGTCTGCTTAATATCTGTTGATACAGACATTCAACAGACATTAAACTGACTATAAGAAACTTCGCAAGTACATGTCAACTTATACTAACCCTAACCCCAACCTAACAGTCTACTTATAATCTAATGAGAATTAGTTGGCATGTACAGTTGATGTCAGAATTTTTAGCCCCTCTTTGAATTGAATTTTCTTATTTAAATATTTCCCAAATTATGTTTAACAGAGCCAGAACATTTTAACAGTATGTCTGATAATATTTTTTCTTCTGGAAAAAGTCTTATTTGCTGTATTTTGGCTAGAATAAAAGCAGTTTTTAATTTTTAAACACCATTTTAAGGTAAAATTATTAGCCCCTTAAGCTATTTTTTTCGATAGTCTACAGAACAAAACATCATTATACAATAACTTGCCTAGTTACCCTGACCTGCCTAGTTAACCTAATTAACCTAGTTAAGCATTTAATGTCATTAAATGCTTTTTTGCTGAATGCTAACTAACATTATGCTGCATTAATAAGTGTTTTATCAGCAATACATGCAACAAAAGATCATTTCTACATGTTCCAGATGTATACATTCCTGTTTTCACTTTGAAATGCCAGTGGATACATTAAGATTGAGACTTTTTTGAGTTTCTTTTAAACTAAATTATAAAGCACAAACAGTTTCAGACTTTTGTACCACTCTTGTTATGAATTCTATATTCAAATAGCAGTTATAAACTAATAGCCCTTAACTTCCCATAAATATTAATAGTATTTGAATTAAACATTTGTTACCGGGAAAATTACTTTGCCAAGATGAGATAAAAGCAATTTAATAATTAATGAGACACTCATTATTACGTAATGAACAGAGGTAATTTCCCATCCATTGTAATGCGGTGTGCAATTCCACAGGTTTCTGGGACCCAGGGATAATCATCCAGTTTTGAGCAGAGATGGTGATTTAAATGTTCTTATTCTAAAAATAATTCGACATTAAATAGATTGGGCATATTAATGTAATGAGTGCCAAACTGTCATAGGACATGCATTCTTGTGATTTCCCTGAGGACAAAATCAAAGGTTGAGAATAATGCTAATGACGGGGCAACATAAGGGGAATGTGGGTTGTTCTGTTGTGTGAACATCAGAACAGCTCAATTAGGCTTTTCAAAAGGGACCTTTAAACAAACTTGAAGGTTTTGTTCTTCCATGTTCTCCTACAACAAACAGCATTTTGACAGTGCCAACAATCCCATAATTCCACATCATGGGGCAGCCAAGGGAGGGGGGGACCGCAAATAGTACATACAGTGTGTGTGACAAAGATGAGAATCGCTCACACATAGGGAAGAGTTCACAGGGAACTCATTAACGCATTCAAGCGTCCATCACAGGCAATGACCTAGAAATGAGGGACAACTCCACAAAAGGAAAAAAACAAGACAATAAAGCCTTTCTCTTCCAGCGATGGCATCCACTTTATCAGATGGATCCAATTAGAAAAGATGCTAAAATGCAGACATCCATTATAAGAATGAGACCCACTCTATACACTTAATATTGTTCCCATTAACGTGAACCCTGTCTGGGAAAATGTTCATAAATGGTAGTTTTATGGACAAGGCAAAATTAACAAATATTTGTGACCAGGGCTTGACATTAAACTTTTTGATCACCAGCCACTGTGGCTAGTAGTTTTTCAACATAACTAGCCACTCGCCATTTTCCCTAGCCACAATTTTGTTGTTTGAAAAATATATATTTATATGCATACATTTGACTTTGGCATACTAAAATTACTTATAGATTTTGTGTTATGTCCACATGAGTCCTTGCTCAATGAGCATGAGAAAAAGGGTTGTGGTTTCATAGTGTTGCATTGCAATTAGTTCTTGTTTCACATAACTTTTCATAACACTAAGGATTTACCCATTTCTTTCCTCTGGCCACACCAAAAATTAACAAATAAACAAATAATTATTTATTTGCCACAAATTTTAAATAATTAGAAATTTTCTAAACAAGCAAAATGTGGTTGTGTACATATACTTTTTATTAAACAAAACTTTTCTTTAAAAAAAAAAAAACAATTGACATTTAAAAAAACAATTATTGTGATTTATCTAAAACTATGCACAGTTGTCTGTACTGGCTAAATGTCTCAGATCACCAATTAACTATACATAAAGGGGAAGTTAATCTCTTATTAAAGCAAAGATATTTTGAAGGATGATAATTAAATCATTAAAAAACAAACAAACTTAAAATTAGAGCAGATGAAAAACATAATCATAAACATAATCACGCGCACACGGTTAAGGTTAAAGTGAAAGTGGCAACCTCTGCATGCTTACACAAAGACATTCTATTTCAAAGAGAACCAATTGCATCAGTTGCGTTTCCAAGAACAGTTGCTTCGCACAAAAAAACGAGAGCGGCAAGCATTTAAAAACTCGCGCATATCACATCAGCTGTGCGCGCTACACTAAAGCCCTTGTTAGTGGGTGAGTCTCACGATGCGCCTGATCATCCTCTCATTCGGTATTCACCTCTCTTTTTACAAAGATGATTTTGTCAGTTGTGCTGCTTCTCGATGGGCCTCCATTTTGTCAATATTTGCTTTTAAAAAAACAACTATTTAAAAAATATTTTAAACCAGCCAAAGTGGCTAGAGGGTGTGGTTGTCTAACATGCCACAACTGTAATCTACACACATTTGGTGGGTTGACGGGTGTTAATGTCAAGCCCTGTTTGTGACCCTGGACCAAAAATAAAAAAAAAATAAAAAAACAGCTACAGGTGTATTTGTGCTCTGTAAAAAAAAAAATCTGTTTTTTTTTTGCCTTTAAAGATTGAATGAGTATTGTAAAAAATTAGTTTTCATATTTTTACAGAAGTAAATTGTTTATTAAATGCTCGTTTTGACATTGATTTTTAAAATCAATCATTTAATGTATTTTCCCACACTGTAAAAATCTATTATTTGACTTTTTTTTCCTGCAGCTAGGATGCCAGAACAAATTGTAAAATAATGGCCGAATTACAAATATTTACTGTAAAATAACAAATAACAGACGTTAAATTACTGAAATTTACAGAAACTTTCTGTAATTTAACGTCTGTTGTTTTACGGTAAATTTCTGTCATTTAACAGCCGTTATTTTACAATTTGTTCTGGCATCCTAGCTGCCGGAAAAAAAAGTAAAATAATGGATTTTTTTACAGTGTGGGAATAGCCAAAAAGTACATTGAAGCAATCAAAATGATTGATTTTAAAAATCTATGTCAAAACGAGCATTTAATAAACAATTTACTTCTGTAAATATATAAAAACTAATTTTTTATTACAATACTCATTCAATCTTTAAAGGCGATTTTCTCAATATTTAGATTTTTTGAACCCTCAGATTCAAATAGTTGTATCTCAGGCAAATATTGTCCAAACCAAACATCAATGAAACCTTTATACAGCTCTCAGATTATGCAAATATCCCAATCTCCAAAAACATAACCCTTTAGACCAGCCTGATCTCACGAGGAAACATAGCTTTTTTTGTCCATTTATTGGCTAATTCATACAAATTCGTCCATTCATTTCATTCATTCATTTTCTTTTTCGACTTAGTCCCTTTATTAATCTGGGGTCGCCACAGCGGAATGAACAGCTGTCCAGCATATGTTTTACGCAGCAAGGCAAGGCAAAGCAAGTTTATTTATATAGCACATTTCATACACAGTGGCAATTCAAAGTGCTTTACTATACAGGAATAAAAAAGACAAGTGTAAGAAAAAATAAAAACAGATAATAAAAAAACAGATAAAAACAGGTTAAAACAGGTTGTAAAAGAATGAAAAAGAAGAGAAAAACATAATAGTGCGATTTGTCGGACATAGCACAGTGCTCATTTAGTAAAGGCACAGCTAAACAGATGTGTTTTCAGTCTGGATTTGAATGTGTCTAATGTTGGAGCACATCTGATCATTTCTGGGAGTTGATTCCAGCAGCGAGGGGCGTAGTAGCTGAAAGCAGATTCACCCTGCTTTGACTGAACTCTTGGAATTTCTAGTGTATATGATCCTAGAGATCTGAGTGTTCTTCTAGGTTTGTATTCAGTGAGCATATCTGTAATGTATTGAGGTCCTAGGCCATTTAGGTATTTATAGACAAGTAATAGTACTTTAAAATCTATTCTGAATGTAACTGGGAGCCAGTGTAAAGACCTGAGGACAGGTGTGATGTGCTCTGATTTCCTGGTTCTGGTCAGAATCCTGGCCGCAGCGTTCTGGATGAGCTGCAACTGTCTGACTGTCTTTTTGGGAAGGCCCGTGAGGAGGCCGTTACAGTAATCCACCCTGCTGCTGATAAAAGCATGAACAGGTTTCTCTAAGTCTTCACTGGAAACAAAGCATCTGATTCTTGCAATGTTTTTGAGATGATAGTATGCTGATTTACTAACTGCTTTGACATGACTACTGAAACTCAGATCTGACTCCAGTCACACCAAGATTCTTGACCTTATTTTTTGTTGTTTGACCTTTAGAGCCAAGGTACGCATTCACCTTGAGAACCTCATCTCTGTTCCCAAACACAATGACTTCAGTTTTCTCTTTGTTTAACTGAAGAAAGTTTTGGCACATCCAACTGTTTATTTCATAAATGCATTGGCAGAGGGTGTCAATAGGGCTGTAGTCATTTGGCAATAAGGCTAAGTAGATCTGAGTGTCATCAGCATAGCTGTGTCCTTCCAGCCGCAACCCATCACTGGGAAACTGCCATACACACTCATTCACACACATACACTACTGATAATTTTAGCTTACCCAATTAACCTATAGCACATGTCACTGGACTTGTGGGGAAAACCAGAGCACCCGTAGGAAACCGAAAACGGGGAGAACATGCAAACTCCACACAGAAATGCCAACTGACCCAGCCGAGACTCGAACCAGCGGACTGCGCCACCGCATTGTCCGTACAAGTACAGTTGTACAAAATGTATGATTTTTTAAAAGGAGGCAAGGCACCAAACCCCACCCCTAAGACAAATTGTGAAATTATACTAAACTGTACGAACGAGATGGTATCAATTCATATGAATTAGCCACTAAATCAAAAAGTTACAAATTGCCACATTGTTTAGACTAGTTTTGTAAAGTGTTGCATGTATTGAATCTTGACTATGGCATAATTGTGAATTAGGACATGAGTAATGGGATGCTCTTAGGAGAAAGAACAAACAAAAAGACCGACATTAGTCTTTGTCGAACTCAGCACTGTTTGAAGTATGCATTGTCTACCACGTAGACTTCATCATTCATGAAATATTAATATGACACATGCCGTTCAAAAGAATGCCTGTTTGTTGGTGCCTATGAATCATTTATTAGGCCAAAGTGTGGGTCTGAATGATGCAATCTACTTAAATATGCATGAGAATGTCATCAATGAACACTCTCAGACTGCCTTAAAATCTCATCTTCATAATGTTTTTTACCATTATTTTATAACTGAATGCATCTAAAAGAAATACAGTAGGTCCCCCAAAATGAAATCATCATTTAGTCAACCTTCACTTGTTTAAAACCAGTTTGAGTTTCTTTCTTCTGTTGAACACAAAATACCTTATTCCATTTAAACCCAATAAATGCTCAACCAGCATTTTTTAAAATATCTTCTTTTGTGTAAAAGATAGAAACTCATAAAAGTTTAAAACCACATGAGGGAGAGAAAAAAAAAAGGTAATTTTCATTTTTACTTTTTGTTGTGAACTATCCTTTGAAACGTGTTAATTTCTTTACACTAATGTTTCTGCACCGTTGTGAATGCTGTTGAAATAAGTAGAAGAAAATTGGGATATTCTAGGCCAACACCATATATTTCAAAGCAGCCCTATATGGCTAAAATATATACATATATCCATAAAGGGAAACTGTTTGTCTGGGCATTTTAATGTTCATAAATCAAAGGATTAAATGCCTCTGATCTGCTGTTGCATTCAAAATAAATTAATAGAAATGGAGCATAGCTTTAGATCAGTCGAACATGTCAGTCAAGCTTGCATCAGTCATTTACCAATTTAGTTCTGACATTTGTCACATCGGTCTATTTAAATCATACATCCGGTCTCTCTTCAGATTTTGGCTGCTCACTAATTCTACACTCCATCCACCATCCCTAACTCCTCCTAGCTCATTTCTGATATCTGTTCAAAGTAGTAGCCAAGTATATGGTAATCAGCCTCATGTCTCTGGCCTTTAACTCATAATCAGGGGTTCTGTTTTGTTACCCCCATGGAGGGGCATGTGGAGTTTTGCCAAGAACAGAACACAACACTAACTGCGTGCTTATTCATTCATTCATTCTTTTCGGCTTATTCCCTTTATCAATCCAGGGTCGCCACAGCAGAATGAACCGTCAACTTATCCAGCATATGTTTTACACAGTGGATGTTCTTCCAGCTGCAACCCATCTCTGGGAAACACACTCATTCACACTCATACACTACGGACAATTTAGCCTACCCAATTTACCTGTACCGCATGTCTTTGGACAGTGGGGAAAGCCGGAGCACCCGGAGGAAACCCATGCAAACTTTGGGAGAACATGCAAACTACATACAGAAACGCCAACTGACCCAGCCGAGGCTCAAACCAGCAACCTTCTTGCTGTGAGGCGACAGCTCTACCTACTGCGCCACCGCATCGCCTAACTGCGTGCTTAAGATATCTATATATATCTATATATATATCTATCTATCTATCTATATATATATATATATATATATATATATATATATATATATATATATATATATATATATATATATATATATATATATTTGACAAAAGTGATCCTAATGGAAATGTGTGACTGTGTGAACAATAGAGAAAAAAAAGATAGTGGAATTTATTAAGTGATAAGTAAATTGTTGCATTGTAACTAGGGATGTCCCGATGAGTTTTTTTGCCCTCGAGTTTGAGTCATTTAATTTTGAGTATCTACTGATACCGAAACCCAATCTGATACTTCTATAACACATAAAAGTAAAATAAAGAAGAGCGAAGAAACAGATCCAGGACGGAGTCAATCTATTGTGTGGTAAGGCTTAGTAGAGACATGGGAGCTAAGGACGAACTCCATATGTCTGTGTTGAACGAAACATGGGGTACATCTTATAACTTATAACAAGTAGTTTGTCAGAAATCTTCTTATAAAGGGCTGGCAGAGCTTTCTCTGTGAAATAGTGGCGAGACAGCATTTCAAATCGAGGTTCTGTGTTTGTTTTTGAGTTGTTTTTCAGGTTTGTTGTGTTAAATGTAGCCTTTACCTTTTCACCTCTTGCAATGCCAAGTTTACATATCTCACAATGTTGACAATAGCAATGTAGTCATAATCAACTTTATAATACCTCCAGACCGCAGACATACTCGCGCTTTCTGCTTCAAGCTACTTCTGTGTTCTACTTTGCCAGCATTTAACCAATGGCGTCTCTGCAACAAAGCAATGTCATGTCGCACGCGTTGCTGTTTCTGTGTGGTCAAGAAAGAGGTCTAACTTTCTGCCACCACATAACTAAAGATGTGCTAAAAATAATAATAGTAATAATTTTATATATATACAGTACATATGTATATATAGATAGATAGATGATAGATGGATAGATAGATAGATAGATAGACAGACAGACAGACAGACAGACAGACAGACAGACAGACAGACAGACAGACAGACAGACAGACAGACAGACAGACAGACAGACAGACAGACAGACAGACAGACAGATAGATAGATAGATAGATAGATAGATAGATAGATAGATAGATAGATAGATAGATAGATAGATAGTTAAAGTCAGAATTATTAGCCCCCTGAATTATTTGCCCCCTGTTTATTTTTTCTCCCACTTTCTGTTTAACGGAGAGAAGATTTTTTTCAACACATTTCTGAACATAATAATTTTAATAACTCATTAGGTTAACTAGGCAGGTTAGGGTAGTTTGGCAAGTTATTGTATAATGATGGTTTGTTCTGTAGACTATCGAAAAAAAAAAACAGCTTAAAGGGGCTAATAATTTTGACCTTAAAATGGTTTTTAAAAAATTAAAAACTGCATTTATTTCAGCCAAAATAAAACATATATATATTATCGAGTCCTGATTGGGATGTAACGTCCGATTCCGATCGAGTCTGAAACTGTGTGATCGGGCCCGATTTCCAATCATGTGATCAGATCTGGACATCCCTAATTGTAACATATGTTTTGGATGAATTTGTACAATTCTGTAAAATCTTCCAAATGAATAAAGATATTTAATTCCTGTTATGATGCGTCAGATGTAAACAGCAAGGCAACTAACTATGGTTTAAGAGCTGAGCTTGCATGCTTTAAAAGAGATTATTCCATTAATGCTAAATGACAATAAGTAACCAGCCCACAATAACAAAACTCCAGCTGTCCTGTTAAGCCAAACAGGCTTCCTACATCTTTCTCCACACTCCCAAACCAGTCCACACTTCTGTCTGTGAGGTCATGGAATCTGCTGCTGTATGAATGCCTAATGCTGAACTAGCCACAGGCTTAAACAATAGCCTCTGTATGCTGGGAGAGCACTGTGTGGCATTGATGACCCACAGGCCTGAGAACTTTACATTGGAGAAAACAAAATAATATGTTAGGATCTCCAATTCACCATCACTGTCTGAATAATAATAATACCAAAATAAAATTAGCTTTAGTGAATGCTTCCCTCAGAAATCTGTGACAATATTTCAATACATGCTTTTTTTTATTAAAGTGACACATCTTGGCTAAAACAACAGCTTCTCCAGTGCTTTCCATTGACTGAAGAGCACCACACGTTCTTCTTCTAGCAAATACAGTGTGAATTAAATACTTACATAGCAAGGGAGCTAGGCTTAACATTAAACCGATTCACAAGAATCGCAATTTTCCAGACAACCACGACATACTATGAACAGCCATTTATACATTACCTTCCATAATTCTCAAAGACACTGTGAACCAAAATACAAATACACAAAATTAAAATGAAAAAAGGGAACGGAAATTGTGCAACTATAATCAAATGCGTGTGTGTTAATCCAAAAAAGTCATTGCACACTGAATCTGAAATTTTCACAGGTTAAAAAATAAATTCAACCTTATGTTTTGTCAATCCCATTTTTGTCTGTCATAAAAATGGGATTGGGTTTAATATATATATATATGGGTGGGGTTGGGGGTTGCTTGGTGATTTCCAAAAATCAAATTTACTTTATTAAACTATCAGAATTACCATATTTTATCTATAACCTACAGAAAATAAATTAATAGTTAATAGGTATATTAAAAAACAACATACAAATAAAAAGCCATCAGCCTTTCGACTTTTTTTGTGACCCTTGCGCTGATTACGTTATATTAAAGACAGAATACATTGATTTTATGGCACTAAGTTAAACTTTCTGACATCTTTACGTCACTCATGTACATTAAAAATAAATACAGGCCACAACTGAACATGGAGGATGGTCTCTGAATGGCATTCTTCAAAATTAAATGATGAATAGACTTGGGCGTATTGGTATGTGTGCACCGTTGTGTGCAAGGTTTATATATTTATAACCACCTCAAAGATATTGGGGGTCGTGACATTGTTATTTTGGGGGCCGCAAGGTTGAAAAGTTTGGGAACCGCTGACTTAGAACACAGAGCACTTTATGATGAACAACATATGTAATATAAAGACAGAATGTGGCAGATGATTGAGAATCACTGCTGTAGTCTACTGTATGCTGTTTCAATAGCCGCATTTCCACTGTCGGGCCACTTTTATCAGGCCGGGCCATGCCAATAGACCGAAAGCATGAGCAGTGAGGCTGAAATCATGTTGCGTTTCCACTGTCGGGCTAGTAGCTTGCAGCGCATCATAGATATTATTAGATGTCGCCTACCCTGTTGTTTATTGGAAGGAATGCGTCAATAGAGCCGCCATTTTAGTACAGGGTAGCGCTCCTTTGAAATAAATGCGGGACCAAGCTGCAGTGGAGGACTGTGGCCATCCAGAGCCAGAGATAAACACATATATCTATGATCGGGAGTTTTCCCCCGGTGGTCAGTATGCAATTTTTTTTTAATTACGAAAATTATAATTTTACATCACTTTTTTACATTAACGGATGAGTGATCGCACGTGCATTCCTGACAAAAAGCATGTGTTTGTGTGTATGGAAATGTACTATCCTCCCTCCCTGTTACATTTGATCTAATCCGTGTCCTGAAGCACACCCCCTCTCCTGCTTTCACTTCTCATTCTGAAGGAGGGAGCGATTCATTTGTGAATGAATCCCTGTTATGAACGACTCGTTCGCTTAGCTGACAATAATACAAGTTTCTGGCACCGCAGCGTCTCGTTGTCATATTTCTTTTGCACTGTTTGCTTTTTTTATTCAACAAAACTAGCATAAGCCTGGTATTGAGTGCGAGTTGGTGCTACTTTGCCTTATGGTGAATGCAGTAAGTGACTGTATTATCATCAATAACACTACTTGTTGAGCACAAAAGTTTATAACATACAAAAACGTAAAAAACGAAATCTTACCTATAAAATGTTCTACCTTTGTGCTTTGTTTTCTTTCTTTGCTCATTACTACACCTGTACACAGTGCTAAAAGTCCAGCATCTTCACGTTGTCACACTGTTTTGACTAGTGCGGTTGAATGACATTTGTGCTGGGAGCACTGTACCAATGTGGCGGCGCTATTAACGCATGCTCAGGGTCCCTATGCGATATCTAGTGTATATATCTATGGTAGCGCATCACCAGGGCCGCTGCGTCCATAGAGGCGACCTAGGCGGCCGCCTAGTGCGGCATAATAGTGAGGGCGGCAAACGCACGCCCCAACCCCCCTCTCCCCGGTCCTCATCCACGACAAACCTCCCCCCTCCCCCCCAGTCCTCATGTTTATCCGCGACAACCAGCGGCAATTCAGCTTGCTCCGGCCCTGCGCATCACGCAAACCCCGCCCCCAGAACTTCCCCCGAATCAAACATCACACAACCCGCCCAGTTCAGCGGGAATCAGGCAGGCGGATAAAGCACACCATTGATCATCACGAAAGATTAAAATGAAGACAACCGAAACAAACAAATGACACGTTACTGTACAGCATTACATTATATGTCTATACGCATAGGCCTATTTATTTTCAATCATTATATTTGTTAACTCGCCGAGTGACTGTTGGCATCGTGTATCGAGTGGTCTTGCCACTAATGGAGGGATGACCCAGCGGATTATCCATAATATAAAACAACAGAAATTCTCTGGTAATAACTTGGTATAAAACATATTTTATAACATCCTCGTTTTGATAGAAGCCGTCAAACATTCTGCCCAAATGCTCCGGAGAGACCTAAAACATACATTTTTTCCCTAGGCTATATGACACTTAATAGGTAATTCCTCTTTATTTAAGAGAATAATTTAAGGATGTTGCATATTATTCAGTTATCTTAAGTGAAGGAAACCGTTAAGTGTTTTAGGACATAAGAGCAAGTGATAAAATATAAGTTATAGCCTATATTTCGTTGCGCTCAGCAGCTATTCACTAATAAAGCTCTACATTTACAATTAATTTTTTTAATTTTACCACGTCATATAAAAACTTAAGGGACTGGATGACACAGGACTGAATGACAGAAAATAAGATCGTTTCTGATGGTTTCACCCAAAAAAATGCTCTGTTTGCATGATTTGATAAGTATCATCATATATTAAATTTAAATATTTCAAAACTCCTCCATTGTTTATTGTTTTTAGAAAATAGCTTTTTTTTCAGATAGGCCTTTTTTTTCAGATGGCTTGAAATGGTTTAATTTATTTGTATTGTATATACCTAAATGGTTATAGCTTTTGTTTGTTTTATATTACTTTGTTTATTTATTCTGGTTTTATTATATCCGATATTTGTAATTCTTTAAATAATTTCAATATAGCTTAGGCTATTTTATCTAGATATGACTCTATTGTGTTGAGCCTACAAAGGTGGACAGGCAATTTGTAAAGTTTTATGTCTTTCTGTTCTATTCATATTTTGTATTATTATATAAAGAAAGAATTAAGCCACTCAAATCAACAGAGCTGTCAAGCGAGCGCTCTTTCGCTCGGTCTTTCATACACATACAGTACAGACCAAAAGTTTGGACACACCTTCTCATTCAAAGAGTTTTCTTTATTTTCATGACTATGAAAATTGTAGATTCACACGGAAGGCTTCAAAACCATGAATTAACACATGTGGAATTATATACATAGTAAAAAAGTGTGAGACAAATGAAAATGTGTCATATTCTAGGTTCTTCAAAGTAGCCACCTTTTGCTTTGATTACTGCTTTGCACACTCTTGGCATTCTCTTGATGAGCTTCAAGAGGTAGTCACCTGAAATGGTCTTCCAACAGTCTTGAAGGAGTTCCCAGAGGTGCTTAGCACTTGTTGGCCCTTTTGCCTTTACTCTGCGGTCCAGCTAACCCCAAACCATCTCGATTGGGTTCAGGTCCGGTGACTGTGGAGGCCAGGTCATCTAGCGCAGCACCCCATCACTCCTTCTTGGTCAAATAGCCCTTACACAACCTGGAGGTGTGTTTGGGGTCATTGTCCCGTTGAAAAATAAATGATGGTCCAACTAAATGCAAACTGGAAGGAATAGCATGGCGCTGCAAGATGCTGTGATAGCCATGCTGGTTCAGTATGTCTTCAATTTTGAATAAATCTTCAACAGTGTCACCAACAAAGCACCCCCACACCATCACACCTCCTCATCCATGCTTCACGGTGGGAACCAGGCATGTAGAGTCCATCCGTTCACCTTTTCTGCGTCGCACAAAGACATGGTGGTTGGAACCAAAAATGTCAAATTTGGACTCATCAGACCAAAGCACAGATTTGCGTTGGTCTAATGTCCATTCCTTGTGTTCTTTAGCCCAAACAAGTCTCATCTGCTTGTTGCCTGTCCTTAGCTGTGGTTTCCCAGCAGATATTCTACCATGAAGGCCTGATTCACACAGTCTCCTCTTAACAGTTGTTCTAGAGATGTGTCTGCTGCTAGAACTCTGTGTGGCATTGACCTGGTCTCTAATCTGAGCTCCTGTTAACCTGCGATTTCTGAGGCTGGTGACTCGGATGAACTTATCCTCTGCAGCAGAGGTGACTCTTGGTCTTACTTTCCTGGCGCGGTCCGCATGTGAGCCAGTTTCTTTGTAGCACTCAATAGTTTTTGTGACTGCACTTGGGGACACTTTCAAAGTTTTCCCAGTTTTTCGGACTGACTGATCTTCATTTCTTAAAGTAATGATGGTCACTCATTTTTCTTTATTTAGCTGCTTTTTTCTTGCCATAATACACATTCTAACAGTCTATTCAGTAGGACTATCAGCTGTGTATCCATCTGACTTCTGCACAACACAACTGATGGTCCCAACCCCATTTATAAGGCAAGAAATCACACTTATTATACCTGACAGGGCACACCAGTGAAGTGAAGACCATTTCAGGTGACTACCTCTTGAAGCTCATCAAGAGAATGCCAAGAGTGTGCAAAGCAGTAATCAAAGCAAAAGGTGGCTACTTTGAAGAACCTAGAATATGACACATTTTCATTTGTCTCACACTTTTTTACTATGTATATAATTCCACATGTGTTAATTCATGGTTTCGAAGCCTTCAGTGTGAATCTACAATTTTCGTAGTCATGATAATAAAGAAAACTCTTTGAATGAGAAGGTGTGTCCAAACTTTTGGTCTGTACTGTATATGCATCTAAACGTGCATGTTTTATGCACAAACACACCATTTAAACAACAAAAACTGTCGACAACTGAAAATTACTGGCTGCTGTGTCTTTAATATTGTGTAAAGAATATTATACGTTATTGAAACATCAAGGAGGACGCAGCAAAGGAATATCACTTATAAATTAAAACTACTTTAATATTTTATGAAACACCCTTACATTTAAAAGGGAAACATAAAGGCGATCATAAGCAAAAAGACCCCTAGCCTATAGGGTGACAAGCTATATGTTTTTCTTTCCCTTATTTATGTCATTTTTTGACATAAATAAGTGTAATGGCGGCACACCATCTTAACCAGACTCGGGCAAACTCCGCCTCTCCTTTCACTCCACTTCGAAGCCCCAGCTGGCCCTCTTTGGCCAAAAAAAGGCCAGGCGCTGGCTTCGATGAAGCCCCGCTTTGACCTGATCAGGCCCTGGAAGTGACTTTAGGCGCGATAGTGGAAACGCTCGCTTTAGGCACGATATTGGAAGTGCGGCTAATGCCTGCTGTGCATCTTTCCCAATGTGTCTGTGTGTCCATAGTTTCAATAACCTTGCCCAGTCTCTGTTCAGGATTAATTAATTCACAAAATGTTTTGTTATGTGGCTGCAGTTTCACAAGAAATTAAATAAATGTTGAAATTGGGGATAATCCCACAAAGCTCAACTTAACTCTTCCCTCTCCATGCAATGGATTGAATAAATACAGTATATATATATATATATATATATATATATATATATATATATATATATATATATATATATATATATATACAGTTTTGCTCCAACCCTGATCAAAGACAGCTGATCCAACTAATGAAGGTGTTTATAACTCTTTTAAAACACCTCGATTAGTTGAATCAGCTGTGTTTGATAGAGTTGGAGCAAAACTGCAGAGCTGCGGCCCCCTAGGAATTGAGTTTGAGACCTATGATGTACAACTTTCTATTTCTCAGATACAAATACAAAAAGCGCATACAAAAATTTCAGACCTCAGTGTGCAAAGACCTTAATTCTTTTAAACTTTGTATAATCTTCAATGAAACTACACAACGTCTTCTTTTTGTAAACATTAACAGTCATCCCTAAGACCATGTGTCCTGTAATAAATGTGTGGCTCTTTGTCTCTATTTCCACAAAATATCCACTTTGTGGGTATCTCCCCTAAACAAAGCAGACAAAAAGTCTGAAAAAAAAAATGTACAGCCTCCGAAAATATCATCTCTCGGTTGGTTTATTCCACAAATCTAAGCCCTTGTTGACACGTACCCCTTAGGTAAGGTACAACCTTAGCAGTGCGTTCCTGCTATTGGGAAGGTAGATGCATCCCTGCGGCCTACTGTGCTGTAGGGTGAAAGCTCCAGATCTGTTGTGCCGTCCTGATCGTTGTCATCACTGTTAGGTTCTGAGGATTTTGGTGGGCCACACTCCTCAAAGCAACAGCAGCAGCAGTCCAGAAAGGCTTTGCTAAATGGCCGACAGAGTGCAAGAAGCAGCACAGGTGTAACAGCAGACTTGCAGAACAGCATCATTTGACTGACTAGATGAAGGATATCTAGTGTGCGACGTGGCACGCCTGTAGCCATGTACACAGATACGATGTTGCTGATATTCTCCGGAATGACGCAAAAGCCATACAGGATGGCCAAGGCAACCACAATGCAGTTCATTTGGCTTTCAAGTTGGATCTGTTTGCGGTTGCCCCGGACACTGGCACGCTCGGCCTTGCGGATCTTACGTGCGGTCACCACTGAGCTTATGATGGTGAAGAGGGTGGGAAGGCAGAAGTAGCAGCCAAAGTACCACCAAAGTCGGGCACTATTATATGTGAGTCCGAGAACATAAAGAGTGTCCGGGAGATCTGTGGAGATTCGGACCACACAATGTTCGCAAGGCGTCACCTCCGGTGGCTCACTCACTTCTTTAACCAACTGCCGGATGAGGAGCTCAGGAAGTGCGAGTAGCAAAGCACCAAGCCAGATCACGGTTAGCTTGGCTGTGGTGGACGTGCAGTTTTCAATCATCTCATAGTACATCTGGACATTACTCGCAGCACGGAAACGGTCAATGCACAAAGCACAAAGAGTGAAGGTAGTTACTCCCAAAGACGCCACCTGCAAGGTAAAGGGAATGTATGGTCATTACAAATTAAGTTTTAGTAAACCATTCCACAGGGTATATACAGAAATCAGAAAGTGTAATTCAATACCTTTTAAGACCTTTATTAAGACTCTTTCAATACATTTTTAGACCTCATTGCTACTTTAGGTTTCAACCGAAACATTGCCGACATTTTAACTTAGAGTATATTTATTAAATACTGATTGTAAGAAACGAATCTAAAACGTTATTCATATACTGAATAAAAATGGTAATCCAGCAACTCAAATTGTTTGAGCAAACCGATTGCTACAAACCATTTGAGTTAAAAAACTAATCTATATGAGTACTGTGAACTTACTCCATTTAAGTTGAAGTAATGAGGTATTTATTTAACTCATTACCTTCAACACTAAGTTCAAAACTCTTATTTTCTTAATTCTTAGTAAATTTTACACTAATTTTATTTGATAAAGTTGACTGTTGGGTTTTACAGTGTATAGAACAGCAGGAAAAATGGTGACCCCTTGGTTACCGCAGTAAACAAAGCAGTGTGATGTCAAATATTGCAGGATTTGATTGATTATATAAACTACGCTGCATCCTGCTATTCGCAAATTAAATTTAGGCAAACTTTAGCATGCTGATAAACATTTAATACCTTATAAAATAGCATTTAAGACTTTTAAATTAGGGGCTTAAATTTCTCAAAATTGACTTATCAACTTTTAATACTTTTCAAGACCCCACAGACACCCTGTTCCACTGACATGTAAATTGCATCACAAATGAAACACTACACACTCAACCATGTAGTGTATAGGTCTCAAACTCAGTTCCTGGAGGGCCACAGCTCTGCAGTTTTGCTCCAACCCTAATCTAACACAGCTGATCCAACAAGGTGTACAAGGCTACTAGAGACTATTAAGCAGGTGTGAGTTGGTGGTTTGAGTTAAAATCTGCGGAGCTGTGGCCCTCCAGGAATTGAGATTGAGACCATTGAAGTAGTGTATGATTTTAGTGTCATCCTATCTCTTTTTCTCTAAGGACATATATTGGTTGCCAAACTAGAGAAATAAAAGACCTACCAAATAACTACCAAATAGTACCTGTTATAAGTACAAGAGCATTCACCATCATGAGCCGGTATAATCACTTTTGGTAGGAAAACATTGCTTGCAAAATCCAATATAAAAAAAGTATTACAACCTCAGCACATCATAGATCCTCCCCTTCAGCTATGTGAGCAAAATAGATTGCATGAAGTGTTTAACATTTCACACTTTTTTATCGGTTAAATAAGTGCATCATCTGCGTATGTAAAGTGCAATTATTCTTTCTTTTTTTTTTTTTCAGGGTGAATGTTGTATAGTGGATATGTATGCAATTTGGGACACACCTATGGACCCTTTTTTTGCAGTTGATAATGAATTTAAATATATATTACAATATACAGAGTTTACTGCAGTTTCAATAGACACATGCTACTATTCTCATTTCTTTGTTTTAAAAAGCAGTTAATATTGACCTATTTTGGAAGATGACAAGCACATAAAGCTGCATTGCTTTTATTTGTCAAGTGACAGAAAAACCCTTTCCAGTAGATAAAACAAGGCATCTCTGAAAAAATATCTGAAGCAACATTGTCCTGCAGTGAATATATATATATATATATATATATATATATATATATATATATATATATATATATATATATATATATATATATATATATAATTATTATTTTTTTTTTTTGGTCATTTATGACATTTATGATTCAACAACGACTTATTCCATGCATATGTGTAAAATTTCAACTTTCAGTTTGTACTATGTACTATTGATGAATTAGAACAAGTTTAAACCAATATTTACAATATGATTTGGCCAAAGGTATTCGGCCTCATATAAAGTGGCCTTAACTAACATGTAGTTACATTGAAAATTATCATTTGTTACAATGTACTTCTTGAGTAAATACATGTTTTTACATTGCATTTATAATTGATTAAACACATAGATGTAATTAATTTCTGTAATTACAGCTTTAATTAAATGTTGACCATCCCTTACATCTTAACCCACCAATAAACCTACCCATACCACCAAACCCATCCCTAACCCTACACGTATCCCACCTCAAGAGCAGCAAAAGTGTTCTGTAATACATTATGAACACAGTAAGTACATTGTATTTTTTTCTGATGCAAGTACATAGTAGTTAAGTCCACTTAATATAAAGTGGGACCAGGTATTCTGATGAGGAGCCCCCGCTGGGTCACCTGGCATTCCTGTGTGGAGTTTGCATGTTCTCCCCGTGTTCGAGGGGGTTTCCTTCGGGTGCTCCGTTTTCCCCCACAAGACTTAAGATATAGGTGAATTGGGTAAGCTAAACTGTCTGTAGTGTATGTGTGTGTATGTCCTGGTCCTCCAGGTTGGGGGTTGAGCATTAGGCTAAGGACCCACCTTGTAAAAATGAGATGTTATGAAACACCAACATGGTGCCGCTAAATATCAACTTCGATATAAATGGCCCTGAGAGTAAGTAATTCTGATGAACATTGGCTACTAGTCTGGTTGTAATTACTGTGCATTATTCGGGCACAAGTAAATGTGAGGTTGATGTTTTAAAGGGATAGTTCACCCAAAAATGAAAATTCTGCCATCATTTACTCGCCCTTGATTTATTCCAAACCAGTTTGAATATACAGTTGAAGTCAGAATTATTAGCCCCCTTTGAATTTTCTTCTTCTTTTTAAAATATTTCCCAAATGATGCTTAACAGAGCAAGGAAATTTTCACAGTATGTCTGACAATATTTTTTTCTTCTGGAGAAAGTCTTAGAATAAAAGCAGTTTTTAATTTTTTTAAACACCATTTTAGGGACACAATTATTAGCCCCTTTAAGCTATATTTTTCTTCGATAGTCTACAGAACAAACCATCGTTATACAATAACTTGCCTAATTACCCAAACCTGCCTAGTTAATCTAGTGAGCCTAGTTAAGACTTTAAATGTCACTTTAAGCTGTATAGAAGTGTCTTGAAAAATATTTAGTAAAATATTATTTACTGACATCATGGCAAAGACAAAATAAATCCATTATTAGAAATGAGTTATTAAAACTATCATGTTTAGAAATGTGTTGAATAAATCTTCTCTCCATTAAACAGAAGTTGGGGAAAAAACAATAATTCTCTAATACTTCAGGGGGGCTAATAATTCTGACTTCAACTCTATATATATGTTTTTTTTTCTTGTAACCCTTGACTTCTATTTGTTTTATCAAGTCAATGGTTTCGGGTTTCTAACCTTTTTCAAAATATCTACTTTTGTGTTCAACAACAACAAAAGGTTTGGAACAAGTCGATGGAAGAAATATTATTTATTGTTTTTCCTACTATGAAAGTCAATGGTTACAGGTTTCCAACATTGTTCAAAATATCTACTTTTGTGTTCAACAGAAGAAAAAAAATTGTTTGGAACAAGTCAAAGGTGAGTGAATGATTTAAATTTTTGGGTGACTATCCATTTAAAAGTTCAAAATACCTACTTTTGTGTTCAACAGAAAAAAAAAAAAAACATTTTAAAATAAGTCATGGGTGAGAGAATGATTTTCATTTTTGGGTGACTATCCCATTAAAAGTATATTGTGTTTTATTGTGTATTTAAATTTAAATTAAAGTCACTTCCTGCATAAAGTTGATTATTACAAAATTTATTTCAGCTTCTTTAAAATAATCTGGGATACACTGAGGCACTGACACACATGCTGAGAACTGAGAATTGTATTAAAACCTTGAGCCTGTGGAACAAGGAAACTCAATCCTGCTAGATTCTGCATCAACACCCGAGCCTTTTATTTAGGGCCATAGATTGTATTGTAAGACGGAAACATTATGATCAAGTGAGAGGGTTTTCTGAATCAAGGGTGTAGCGATCTGTAGTCTGTCAGGAGATTAAAACCGCAGCTATGGCACCAATCAGGTCAATTTCTCGAAAAACACATGATACAATCTGAACGCTGCCCCAGGGCAATACCACTGTCTCTTTGTGTCTGCTGAGAAGACACTCCCCCGCCTACTAAAGAGAGAAAAAAAAAAACATGGCTAAGATGTCCGCCCTGATCTACAGTACGCATAAGCTATACTGTACAACATCTGCACTCAATTCTAGTCATCTGCAGATCATTTCCTAACTTAAAAGCTTTTTTGTTAATATAGAAAATGTGTGAACAGCACCCACTGTTAAACTGGCAGCAAATCAGATTTGAAATGTCAACTTGAAAGTGTTGCAAACAAAAAAAATACTATAGATCTATATCATATATGAAAGCAAAGTCATGAGTTACTGTTAGAGAATTTACTGTATGCTGTGAGACTGCTTTGATCAAAGAGGTCTGTCAAGATCTTAATGAAACTGTAGAATTGATAATGCAAATGCAAATGTCTCAATTGTGATTATTAAACTGTGCAAATGTGAACTCAGAAGCTTACATGAAATTAATAATGCATTGTTTTTTTAAATATTATTACATAATTACATAATATAGTCATTGCCATCAACAACTCTCCATAACAGTTGTCTGAAAATATATCATGCTAACCAAGATTGTTAAAGTCAAGGTGTACACATACAGCAACTTACCTGACTTAAAGGGATACAATAAATAAATTGTTATTGTTTACTCGTGTTTACATCGTTTTTCTTAATGTTGTGGTTGTTCCACTCCTAAAAGGATCTAGCCAAATCAATAATTAGTCTGGCCCACACGTTCTACATACATGAAGGTTCCAATTAATTAAATAAATAAATTAATAAAAATGTAAAAAAAACAGGTGTATATTATAAAATACATATTTTTGCACTATAAACCATAACAAAATGCATTGTCAAAAATGAATGCCAAAGAATCTCACATATTAGTAACAAAGTTTCATTTCAATCAATATTCAAAAGTGGCCAATCCCATTTTTCTTAAATCAATATTTTGTTTACCTCAATATAGGGAATAATCTTACAGGAGAATTCCCCAAGGAGCCAATCCTTAGTGAGTTCGTGGAATACAACAAGTGGCAGGCAGAAAAAGAGGATGACAAAATCCCACAAGGCGAGGTTGGCCAGCAAAGAGTTTGAAATGCTTCTCATGTAGTAATTGTGGCACACTATGCACATGATTGCTATATTCCCAACAATTCCCACAGTGAAAAAGAAGATGGAGATGCACATAACAGCATATGCACCGTACGATTCACCTGTCACGGGGTAAAAGGGGTTTTTCACCCCTGGGGTTCTTGGTCGTGTATTACGGGGGATGAACGCGGTGACTTCCTCATACTCTTCCAAAGGTGAGGTTCCCCATTCGGGAATAGACGTGAAATCAGGATGAAAGTCTGTAGGCTGGACTTGCGCTACAGGCTTCGGCAAAGACTCCACGCGTTCAAGTTTATACTCTGGCGATTCGATGGATCGATTCATAATAGACTCGTTTCGTACTGTCGCCTTTTCTGTTTGATAACCTTGTTTTTCCTTGTGTATTCCTCGCAAAAATGACGTTGTTTTGCCAATCCTCTTCATTCCATACATGTTTTCAGGTCTGGAAGATGCTGTCACCGCTGTACCATCGCTGCCACCGGCCGTCCTAGTCGATGAAACTACACCTGTGCGTTGTTTATCTCGTATATAACTCGTTTTATTTAAAGTTCCACGTTGTTCATGGCTGTATGTCTTGATTTCACCCACTTTATAGGGTGAAACTGGTAAATCGGTTGTATTATCGCTACGCGTGAGAACTATTGGGAGTTCACAACAACTGAGCAAACAAAATACAGTCAAAAATGTTATTTCCATTGCGCTTTCCTGTTTGTATCCAAAACCGATAAATCCAGTATAGTTAAGGCAAAGCTGTAGATGAAAACTCAAGCTTCGTCCCACTTTCTGGTCTCTCGTTTAAATTAAAATCTCTAGTTTCCATTTTTAAATCCCAGGAGTAGTAGGCTACCAATAACAGACATTTGAGGTAAAATTGTGCCAATTCTTGTAAAAAACTAACTATTCAAAACCTTTTGAAGCCCTTGAACTTAAGAAATATATCCATGCGCTTCGTACAAAATGAAAAGTATAGATATCAAGCTCAAGAGCATCCAGCATCTCGATAAAGTTTAAGTCCTTGAGTGCCGTTCATGGGCTCCTGATGGAGCTCTGTAATATGAAGCTCTGTCAGGGAGGCGCTGTATTTACAGACACAACAGTGAAAGCGCCACCTATTGGATCTAAACAACATTGTGTTCATGAGTTTCGCTTCAGATTGCTTGTTTACCCTTATTACGCATTCAGGTGTGTTTTGGACCGGAAAAAATAGGCTGCATAAAATGTGTATGTTTAAAAAAAACACACACACACAAGGTTAGACGAATCGTTGACACCTTCAAAATTCCCACTTTCCTCCCCCAAACAATTATTGATATAATAACACATCTGTTATGTCAGGATATGTAGGGAGCACCTATTGCATTTCAAAATTGTGCATTTTAAAATGATCTATTAAGTTAAAACAGTGTGAAAATGTTTGGTGTCTTGTTACAAATACACTGTAAACCCCGCTGTTGTCATTATTAAACATATTAAGTTAATATAACTTCACATTACTTAAAATACCAAGTTTTGGCATCAAAACTTAAACAGGTGTGTTAAACTTACTCATTAGTAGGGCCAGACAGAATCTGCAAACAAGTTTTGCTATTTCTACGGAGAATTTGTAAAAACTCTGCAGATTTATGCTGAATGATTCTGGGAGTATCATAACTAAAAACTTAATATATGAAATAAAAAAATATACATGTTTAACTTTTATTTAATGTTCACAATGCAAATCCAATTAGATCCACTTATTTGGTAAACAAAGCAAGTCTCTCGTATAATATATCTACTAAAAGACAGAAAATATGACTTTACAAACTGTATTGTAAATAATTCATATCAACATTTTATTATTACTATTATTATACCACAATAATATTAGTGAAATTAATTTAAAAACCTGAATAAATATAAATATACACAAATTTACACAAGTAAATGCCTAGACTTAATGATTAGCTAAAAATCTGCGGATTTCTGCGAGCGCAGATTCTGTGTGGGCTTACTCATTAGGCAGCAAAAAACGTTTAAATAATATTTAAAAGTTCTCTGAACTTAACATTTTAATTTCTTTAAATGGTTCACCATGTTTCTGTTTAAAATGATTGGTCACACTTTATTTTGACGGTCCGTTTGTTGAATTTAAGTTACATTGCAACTAATTATCATTAGATTATAAGTAGACTGTTAGGTTGGGGTTAGGGTTGGGGTTGGGGTTAGGGTTAGTGTAAGTTGACATGTAATTGCAAAGTTTCTTATAGTCAGTTAAATGTCTGTTGAAGGACTGTTAAATGTCAGTGTCAACAGATATAAAGCAGACAGTCTACTAATACTCAAATGGACCATCAAAATAAAGTGTTACCAAATGATTGGTTGCACTTGAAATTCTGCCTTGACAACCGCACGGATTGGTCGATATATGTTATACACAAGGTGGTCATTTTGCTTGTGATGCTGAATTTTGCTTAAGCACAGCAAGACAGAGGCACTACCCAAACTCATCTAACCCACCATATACATGCAGGGGCGACACGGTGGCGCAGTGGGTAGTGCTGCTACCTCACAGCAAGACAGTCGCATGGTTCAAGTGTTGGCTGGGCATTTCTGTGTGGCGTTTCAATGTTCTCCCTGTGTTGGCGTGGGTTTCCTCCAGGTGCTCAGGTTTCCCCCACAAGTCCAAAGACATGCGCTAGGTGAATTGGGTAAGCTAAATTGTCTGTATAGTGTATGTCCTGATCCTCCAGGTTGGGGGTTGAGCTTTGGGTTAACGACCCACCTCGTAAAAATTTGACGTTACATCTAATGTAATGGTGCGGCTGAATATCTACTTTGAAATAAACAGCTCTGGGAGTAAGTAAAGAATATAAAAGCTGAAAAATTTGGCAGATTAGTCTATTAGCCATTTTTAAGTTATCTGCACTTAAACATTTAAGTTAATTCAATGTAGAGACCACATTTGCCCAACTCAATTTTTAGGTGTTCATTTTTCATTACTCAAAAGAACTGAGGAAATCACTTTCCTCAAATCATTTGAGTAGTCTCAACTTATTAGTGTTTAAAGTGTAGATGTTTTAGGTTTCAAATTTCTCATCAATAATGACCAAAAATAGTATGTGCTTAAGTGTTTGTTGTGGTTAAAGTATAATTTAAAATTTCAAGGTATTTACACATTCTTCACACTTTTTTACACATTCACTCATAAATGGGAAGATATCAGATTTTATAAATGTTTTAGGAGAAACAAATATTTGTCACTAAATTAGGTTTTAAATTAAACTGTTCAAATGTGAGAAATAGGATTCATTCATTCATTTATTTATTTTTTTCCGGCTTAATCTCTTTATCTGGGGTTGCCACAGTGGAATGAACTGCCAACTTATCCAGCAAATGTTTTACGCAGTGGATGCCCTTCCAGCCGCAATCCATTACTGGGAAACATCTATACACACTCATACACTACAGACAATTTAGCCAACCCAATTCACCTATACCACATGTCTTTGGACTTGTAGGGAAAACCAACGCACCCGGAGGAAACCCACACCAACAAGGGGAGAACATGCAAACTCCACACAGAAGTGCCAAATGACCCAGTCGAGGCTCGAACCAGCGACCTTCTTGCTCTGAGGCCATTGTGCTACCCACTGCAATATAGTATTCATATGCATAATTAAGGTTAAATAATTCTATACATGGGTTCAGAAAGAACAATAATTGTCAAATTATATTGTCTTTATAGAACTTAAAAATATATAATCTGAGTAGGAATAATGTAAAACAAACAAATAAAAAAAAAAAAAACACTTTATTTTACAAACATCTATGAATAGTTTTACCAAAAAACATGTATATGCAGTTCTTAACATAAACATTTCAGGGGGAAAAAACTAACAAAAAACAGCTCCATTTTCTTGTTCGGTGTAGTCTTCAATTTATTTTCTTTGAATTACATCTTTCATAACTTCTCTATTGTTTAACAATTTCTGTGTTTGTGATCTGGTAACAAACTTTATTTCTGTCGTTGTCCTTTACAGTGTAGGCAGAGAGGCAAAAATCCATCCATGGATGTTCTTCTACAAAGACAGTAAAGAAAAAAGTATATATCATCTTACTCTAATTGAAGAAGGAATTTGAACATTCGAACAGTTTCATAGGAAATGACATCTTTACCCAAACTGCTTTCTGGTGGTTGAATTGTGTCCATGATTGTCTGAATCTTGTCCTGCAAATCTTGACTACCTGAAGCATCTACAGCAGAAATATGGAAGAACCTCTCCTGAAAAGAAAAGACAGGCGATCACCAAAGCCTAGATCAGACAGCATTTGATCTTTTCAGAGACTAAAAGTTATAAAATAAAGACTAGAGATTTTAAAACGTAAATACTACAGTATTTAAAAAGTTGAACACATCTAAACAACTTAAAATAGCTATTCTTAGCAATAATATTTAAAACATTTGCAGTCATTTACATACTAAATACTAAAAAAACAAGCTGTACTGAAATATACAGTTGAAGTCATTATTAGCCCCCCTTTGATTTGTTTCTTTTTTAAATATTTCCCAAATGATGTTTAACAGAGCGAGTAAATTTTCACAGTACTGTATGTATGACAATATTTTTTTCTTCTGGAGAAAGTCTTATTTGTTTTATTTCGGCTAGAATAAAAGCAGTTTTAAATATTTTAAAAACCATTTTAAGGTCAAAATTATTAGCCCCTTTAAGCTATATTTGTTCGATAGTCTACAGAACAAACTATCGATACACATTAACTTGCCTAATTACCCTATCCAGCCTAGTTAAGCCTTTAAATGTCATTTTAAGCTGTATAGCAGTGTCTTGAAAAATATCTAGTAAAATATCATGTACCGTCATCATGACAAAGATAAAAGAAATCAGTTATTAGAAATGAGTTATTAAAACTATTATGTTTAGAAATGTGTTGAAAAATCTCTCTGTAAAATTAAAACTGGGGAAAAAAATAAACAGGGGGGCTGAACTGTATATGACATGAACATCTTAAATTTATTCCAGATCTTTAATTAATGACATTGATATAACATTTATACTCACAGCATCCTCCCACAGCAGAGCCTCTGTTGTATCAGTCCCGTCATCCAGTTCAAACTGGATTAAAAATCTGTACTGCATCATCTGAACTCCCAGAACTGTGTGACAGTGACACAGGTGAGCAGCTTAAATATATACATTTGTACAATTTTATGTTTGGATGAATTGTCTAAATAATTTAAGACGATAACACGAGACATTCAAAATATTTGAAATGCAAATACAGCAGTCATTCAGGTCTCAGACTTTCATAAATGCACACTTTCAGTCACACATTAAAAACATAAATAAAATTAAGCTGACAATATTTTGACTTTATTTTTATCTTGTTAAATGTTAATACAATTTTTTGTTTGTTTGTTTTTTCTGTTGAACACAAAGAATATACAGTTGAAGTCAGAATTATTAGCCCTCCTGAATTTTTAGCCCCCCTGTTTATTTTTTTCCCCCAATTTCTGTTTAACAGAGAGAAGATTTTTTCAACACATTTCTAAACATAATAGTTTCAATAATTCATCTCTAATAACTGATTTATTTTATCTTTGCCATGATGACAGTAAATAATATTTTACTGGATATAATGATGGTTTGTTCTGTAGACTGTCGGAAAAAAATAGCTTAAAGGGGCTAATAATTTTGTCCTTAAAATGGTGATTAAAAAATTAACAACTGCTTTTATTCTAGCCAAATTACAACAAATATAACTTCTTCCAGAAGAAAAAATATTATCAGACATACTGTGAAAATTTTCTTGCTCTGTTAATCATCATTTGGGAAATATTTAAAAAAGAAGAAAAAAAATCAAAGGGGGGCTAATAATTCTGACTTCAACTGTATATTGAAGAATGTTAGAAACCTGTAACCAGTGACTTCCATAGTAAGAAAAACAAATACTATGGAAGGCAATGGATACAGGTTTCCAACATTTTTCAATATATCTATCTCGTGTGTTCCACAGAACAAAAAAAGTATGGTAAAGGGTGAGTAAATTATGACAGAAATTTCATTTTTGGGTGAACTATCACTTTAAGAATGCAATCAGACAACATTAAGGTATCTTAGACCTTAATAAGCATTGATATGCTTCAACATCCAAACATATGTTCTTAATTTATATACAACTTCTTATATACAAATTAATTTAGGCTATTTACTAACATATTTCAATAGTAATATGAATTTTGTTATGTAAAAATTGGACAGTAAGGACACAATTAATAGTTTTGTGAGTGGTTAAATGTAAAAAGCTGTTACTGTTTTGACAGAACTAAAGTTAGATTAGAAGAATACACTTAATAAAAGGCCATTTTTACACCTGGCTAATTTAGAAGATTTGTTTCTGTTTGTTTGTTATTTATTTATCAATATGAAAAATATATGAGAAGTTCAGATGCAAAAACCTCTAAGTAGCGTCTGAAATTTTCCTCTAAAAGTTGTGTTTCTCTCAGCCTCCTATATTTATGTTCAGTTATTTCACTTTAAAGGCAATGAAAATAACATATTCTTTGCCATAACACACAAATGTCTGAGAAAAATGCTAATTTCAGATGGAAATTCTCAGATGGGACTTTGAGGTTTTTGCATCTGAACTTTTCATATGTACTTTGTTCATTCAGAAACTAAACACTGCTGTATGTGGATTAACATACACAATAGCTCTTCTGTGTCTTTATAGGTAATATTTCTCATTTGAAAAAATAAATAAATATATAATAATTAACAATATTGTGTCTAAAATATAACATATGATAATATTAATTAATTCATTTTATCATCCGAATATTGATTTATCATCCTTTTTTGGTTTTTGACTGCTGTTGCACTATGAAACATGTATTTAAATGTCTTTTGTCGCACAAAAGACTGTTTGCTGCTGTGCAAATATCTATCTACAGTGGGGAAATAAGTATTCATAACATCATGTTTATTTTTCCTGGGAATAATATTTCTAAAGGAGCTGTTGACATTGAATTGAACCAGATTTTGGTAAAACAATACAAACATAAAATAAATAAATAAATAAATAAATAAATAAATAAAATCTGAAAAATTAGTTGTGTGTAATAACAATGAAAGACTACTTACTATTTGTAGTAAAATTATGGTTCATTTTTTCATGAGTTTGTTAAAGCTAATTTCAGTGTTTGCATTTTATGACTCCATATCCACTTATTTTGAAACTTAATTTAAAAATCAAGCAATAAATAAAATAACAATGAAAGACACAAGAGGAAAGTCCTAAACTACTGAAATGTATTTAATACTTTATTTTAGTTGGTTATGGCAGCTTAAAGTGGACTCCTATATAGAGAATGAAGTCACCTGCATTGCTCGGGTGTGAGTTTTTCACAGACTTCAACAAAGTGTAAAAATTTTGATGGTTCAATGGGTCTCGTCAGTCAGGTGATTGGCTGGGCTATTCTATAGCTTGATTTTCTTTTTCTAAAAACATCTGAGAGTTTCCTTAGCTATGTTTTGGATCATTGTCTTGCTGAAATGCCCACCCTGGTTTTATCTTTATCATCCTGGAAACGTAAATGTTGGACTGAAACAGCTAATATTAATTAACAATGACGAATGGCAGAGGGTTGCTGAATAACTACTGAGAGATTTAGCTGCTGTCTGAGATTTCTATTCCTTTTTACTCTTTCCTTTATTCATGTGTTCAATACTTTTTCCCTGTGTCATTTCATTTTATTTAATATAACTTCATTTATCAACTAATTATTATTTTTTGCATATATGAATTGATTTGGTTGTTACCAACCTCTGGGGAAAATGTCAAGTCAAAAGCACCTTTAGAAATATGTTTTCTGAGAAAAACAGTCATACGTTCAATACTTATTCCCCCCCCCTGTAGGTACTGCACATCCTCACCAGAAAAGCAAAGTCTGCTCAGATATTGTGCTAGGACATTTCTATACGGTATACTTGTTCCTGCTGCTCATAATAGCGTTACTGTGCTGTCATGGCAATATTGTCTGGCAGCGAGCCTCTCTATATATTCACTTTTCATTTTTTTAAATCAGCATAATTTAAGTTATAGAGTTATATTTTAAACATCTTTAAACTTAAAAATGAATTTTTACAATTTAATAAAATAAAAATAATTATTGCAAAGCATTTTTGATTTCGGTTTTCAGCAAAGTGCATCCAGAATTGTTGGAATCAGTTCAGAATTATCATTTCAGTGTATCCCTAATTTGCACTCATGCCATTTGACTCCATTTTTTTCCATGGCTCAAGCATTTTTGCCCCAGTATCTTGAAATATGTGTATATAACTAAATTGTATAGACTCCATTATGCCTTGAGAGTTCATGTTAGTCACCAATTAGCTGTATGGGGGTGGGTACATTCTTTTTGTTTTCCAAAAGTAGTTAAATTTACATGTTAAATTGAAAGCACTAACAATTAAAAAAAAAAGAAAAGAAATATATATATATATATATATATATATATATATATATATATATATATATATATATATATATATATATAAAATTGTCACATCTTGACAATTAATGCAGAGGAATGTAAACAGATGCACTCTGACCAATAGGATGACTGTTGCACTCACATCTACAAGTCTGAAAATGGCCTTAAAATATTTTAAACATCAGACAATAAAAAAACTTAATCACTCCCAAAAAAACAATGTTAATGTAAAATTGCGGAGTAAGTACCTTCAGCAACTGCCTTTTCATCCCAGCTCTTTATTCCAGTAAACACAGGGTTCTCAAACGTGTTCCGAGAGCACTGTTTACAACTGAGACATGTACATAAATATTCATTTAACTAAATATAGACATGAACGTAAGCCTTCCCTAGGGTTTTTATATGATTTACACAGTGAATACCAAGGGACATTCAAATGAAACTGGTGGACTTGTACGCTTACCCATAATATCTTTTTTTTCCACAAAACAAGAATGGAGCTGTGAGATCCATCCGGGTCATCTTGCTGTTCTCTGATCTCACAGGAACTAGGTTTTTGTGATCACGTGACAACACACTTATCTCATCAAGTGTCACTCCTGGAAACATGAAGTTATATTGTTAAAATAATGCCAAAGAAATATTATTTAAAATATGAGTCTCTTTGCAGTTTGACATACCCTCGATGAATATCAGCTGCATGTGAGTGCTTTCCCCCACCATGTCTTTAGAAACATGCATTGAGATGGTTCTGCCAGGTTCTCTAGAATTTGCTGATGAGGTGGCAGCCCACTGCTCATCACAAGGTTGGTTATTTCTTGCAGATTCCAGAAATATGTTTGCGACAGCACTGTCATCAGGAACGTCTTTCCTGTCACATACAAAATAGTAGAGCTTTTCAATGACGTTTCATTAGTATCAATAGTTACTACAAAGCTATCTGTAATGTATGATTCTGATCGGTTGGTCGCAATAATCTAAGGGATATTATTCCAAGATAACAATCGCTGAATAACACTGGCAAAATCTAGGTACTTTGAATCATCTTGACCATCAGTGAACAGTTTTACATCCATATATTGTATATGCTTGCCTGACTTTGTGTACGCTCCATCAGCTCCTTTAATTCATTTTCATTTCAGTCAGAATTAATAAACTATTACGGCTCAGAACAATGTTTTGTGTTTAATTTTTATGTTTTGTGGCAAGTATACATTAAAAAAGTGGTATAAGCTATATTTTTGCAGAATAAACCCTTCCGACTTATATAACTACCCCCAGCGGATGGCGCCATCTTGTGACTGAGTTATACGTAGGTTAGTGTAGGCTCCATTCAGCCATTTTCCTTTCTGTCAGCTTTGCCTTTAACTAAAGCATTAATAAACTGTTGCAGCTCAGAGCAATGTTTAATGTCTAATTTTTACATTAAGGTTTTAACGATATTACTACTTTTATCAATACCACTTATCGGTTCGGTACTTTAACGGTTCTCTTATCTGTACTTTTTGTAGCGTTTTTTTAACAAAAAAACAAATTGAACAGAATTAACAACACTATTTTAAATAACATTTTTATTGTAAAATAAAATGAAACCAATAATTGTAAATCAAATAAATACTTTTTTCCTGTAAAAGAATGTACAATCAGTTTTTAACCATTCTTCTAGAGAAAAATCAACATGTTTGACTTTTCTGGCAGAAGTCAGGATCTTTCTTGGTTTATTGTGCTCCCTGCAGTTGAAAATGCCCTCTTTAGCAAAATGCAGTTAAATGAGATAATGTTTATGATTTTTCATTAACGCATTCACATAAATGAGTTAACTGTGTTTTAGGAGTTAACTGTGCTTCTAATACAGTTTTAGAGCATCTTGCAATGTAAAAAGCTGTTTTCTTATAATTTCTTACGTATAGTTTATTATTAGGCTATTCATAGGCTGTATTTGTTACAGCTGATGTAAATGCATTTTTAATGTTTAAGATTTATTTAGGCTACTGCAGAAAAAAAATACTGTTTTCATTGTAACCGAATGTGTGTGTTTATTTAACTATTAATATTATACTGATTTAGGTGATTGACTGCTGGTATAACGATGTGGATGATCTAATGGTACTGTTAGTAGCTTGGCAGTCAAAAACTTTTCATTTGTCTTTTTGCAGTTAATGCACTTTTGAAAGATACGTTCACTTAGCCAGATTACTTGCGTTTCTGCTTATACAAAAAAACAACTTGTTGCGTTTGTTGCAACGGGCATTTTTGCTGTCCACTCGGGAAATACAACTTGTTTGGTTCACTCCGCAAGCTTATGAGCTGTGTGTGCACGCGAGTCTGTGTCGCGGGCTATGTGTGTGCGTTTAACGCAAGCCTCCGCTGAGTGCACGCACAACCAAGAACTGTGAAGGCTTTTATACTTAACGTGCTCGCTGGAAACACGAGCATTTCTCATGTGAGATTGCCAACAGTGCAGACAAACATCAAATATCGCAAATTAGAAAAGGTTGGTCAGTTAAATTATGCAACTGTAAGTAATGTTTATTCAGCGATAATTCTCCAGTACTGATAGCAGAACCTTTAACATCAGAGCTTATCGATACTTCGGTCTTTTATAATGTAGCACCGAAGCCGATAAAGTACCAAGTTTCGGGACCCATCCCTACACAATAGTAACATGTGTGGTAAGCAGGATAAAGTACATCCAGTCGGCTGTTTCGCAGAATAAAGATCTACTTTATCTCTTACTTATTACACAGCCCACTGGAACACTTGATTCTGCGCAGTCACAAATTTCCAATGTATATTATTCCAAGATAACCGCTGAAACTGCTCATCCACGTACTACGAATCATCTTGATCATATCTGTAATTATATGCTTATTTGTCACGCTGCAATGTGACAATGTCTTCAATGTCATGTGAACCAACAGAGCAGAATCTTTTGGTGCTCAACAAACATTTAAAGTTTTAAAATACAACCCCTAATCAGAAATAGTTGGGACAGTATGGAAAACGCAAATAAAGAAAGAAAGAAGTGATTTCTAAATGTATGTATATTTTTGTTCATTTGCTCTGTACTATTTTTGAATGCAAGGTTCAAAGGAACAGTATTTGTTTGAAATATCTCTATTAAAAATATATATTCTAATTCCAATCTTTTAGAACAATAGGTTAAAATGTAACAAAAGTCAAATGTTGTTCATCATAATTGTGAAATGCGAAGATAAATCATTAGATTTTTACTTGCCGGCCTTTTTTCTACTTAACACCCAGGTAGCAAACAACATGAAACAAACCTAGAACAATAAAACTAATCTATAAGGGAGCATTTACACAGCAGATTTTGAAGGTTAATTCAAATTTTGTGACTGTATCCACTTTTTGGATTACCTGATTATATCTTTTTAAAGTGGCTCGTATCTGATATCTACATTTACAACACATAAAGCAAAGATCCAGAAAAAAATATCGGGAGCTGACTGACAGCTGTGACAATTAAAGAGTCCTCTTTCTTTTCTTCATTCATGTATTAATTCTGTTCACAGGATTATTATTTTTTTTAATAGTTTAGATCAACTAAGTACTGTGTTATTACTCTTTCTCAACACTGTGGCCAAATTAGTATGTTATAGTTCATGACAGAAATTCCCACAAGGCCATCTTCTTTTAATCTAGGTTTTTTTGAACAGTATGTATTTTAGTTTTATGCTCATGTGATGTTATGTATGCTATTTTTATATTAAAACTAAAAAACAGGTCTCTGTGCTACGTGATAGGAAGATACTCAGATTTCAGGTCACTTAGTGTATATAATATAAATGCAGCCTAAGACCCTAATCACACTAAATGCATTTTTTTGTGGTTAGAGGTGCCTTTTTTAATGATTTTCTATTGGCGGCAAGTGTTCTGCACACTATCTGCCTTGTGTTCTATCCACCTCCTGCGTCTCATGTTTTTGACTGTGTGCTCTGTGCACCTGCAGTTGAAAAAAAAAATCAAATATTTGCAGAAAAGAATGTCTGATGTCATGCGCTTTAGCACCAAGATCGTTGATACTGTGGTTGGCTAGCAACATACTGTACAGGGGTTAGACAATGAAACACTGGCCAATTTAGTGTAGGAGGTTTCATGGCTACATTTGACCAGCATAGTGGCCAATCTCCATTGATTGCTTATTCCACCAGTTTAATTAGCAAAGTCATAGCACAGTTTTGCTTAAAATATTATACACAACATTATCTGTGGCATATCAGAGTTCAATAGATGGTGCTAAACCAGATTGTATCTGAAAAACATAAAACCACAGCTGCCCAACTCACTGCGGAATTAAATGTGCACCTCAATTCTCCTGTTTCCACTAAATCTGTTCATCGAGAGCTCCAGAGGGTCAATATACATGGTTGGGCTGCTATACCTGAACCTTTGGCCACTTGTTCCAATGTCAAACGTCGGTTTCAATGGTGCCAGCAGTGAAAATCTCGGGTTGTAGACAATGTGAAACGTTTTGTTCTCTGATGAGTCCACCTTTACAGTTTTTTGCCACATCTGGGAAAGTTAGGGTGTGGGGAATCCCCAAAGAAGAGTACCACCCAGACAGTTGCATGCTCAGAGTGAAGCATGGGGTGGATCAGTGAAGGTTTGGGCTGCAATATCATGGCATTCACTAGGCCCAATACTTGTGCTAGATGGGTGCGTCACTGCCAAAAACTACCGAAACATTCTGGAGGATCATGTGCACCCAATGTTTCAAACATATTTCAAACACAAGTAGCTTGATGAACATGAAAGTAAAGTTGTAAATCCTGCACAGTCACCAGATCTAAATATTATTGAGCCACTTTGGGGTGTTTTGGAAGAGCAATTCAGGAAACATTTTCCTCCAGCAGCATTACATAGTGACCTGGCCACTATTCTGCAAGAAGAATAGCTCAAAATCCCTATGGCCACTGTGCAGGACTTGTATCTGTCATTCCCAAGAAGAATTGATGCTGTATTGGCTGCAAAAGGAGGCCCTATACCATACTAATGAATTAACCAGGCATTTCATTGTTCAACCCCTGTAAAAAGAGCAGCGCGTTGCTCTTTTCTAAAATCAACAAAAAGGCAGTGCTTGTGTTTTCAGAATGGAAAAGCATGTCCAGTGTGTTCAGCCCCTAGGTCTGCTTGTCTTGAGTCAAACATACACAAAATATACAATATAACACTAATCCAGAAATTGATTCTGGATCAATAAGAAATATTAAAATGAGACCTATTTTGAATTTAAAGTCTGCCTGTGAACCAGTATGAGCAACAATTATTTTTCAATGTATTGGAGTAAAGAACAGGTTGTAGTAAGTGTCAGACTCACATTGTTTTACACTTGGAGCAAAAGAGTTTCAAGCACTGGTATAACTGCTGGGGCAGGTACTTCTTCACCCGGGCTCGAACATGACATGACAGCGGTGGTGTGGAGCGCTTCACCTGAGCGAGTGTGATCCGCTGTGTGTTGTGCTCACACGTCTGCACTGAACAAACATAATAGAGATGCTATCAGCATTCATAATAAAAACTGACATTTTGACATATACTTCTGTAGTGCATTTGATGAATGCTCAGGTCTGGCTTTTAACATTTCCAAAAGCTGCTTCCTTTAAAGGTGCAGTAGGTGATCTGCCAAAATGCTATCCGTTAGCATAATAACTTTAAAAACACAGTCCCTCCCCTGCCGTCCAAAGCCACGGCTCCTGAAATCATGAACGCGCACCTTAAAGATGACAGTAGACAACCAACTAGATCAGGTCATTCGCCAGTTAGAAAACTTTATAGTACTTTATAATACTACTAGTTCCGAACGAAAAACATGTATTATATCTAGCACATTTTCAGTTGTGTAGAAAGTAAAACTTGTCATAATGTACAATATTACATGCATGTAAGGATCGCTGGTCTCTCTCTCATGCGCTTTGTCCTAAAGCAACTATGCTTAGACTATGCTTGGATTGCAGGGTGCATGAATTACATATATTACTAGGCCATACTTGCATGCTATTTCAGACCGAATATACAAAGTAGCATTGTAAACAATATAGGGAGCGCGTCACAGGTTGTTCAAAAATGAACCAATGTGATGTGAATATAAAACCAACTTCACAGTAAAGCAGGCTAGCCGCAATAGCACAATTTATTTATGTTTTTTGTCAAACTAAATAAAAATCTACATTATCGATGCTGTAAAAGGTACCTTAAAAAATTGAAAATAGTCATGTCAGTCTTTCTCCGGAAAATGTCAGTGGCTGAACAACACTTACATGCATATAGCCCATTCGTAAAACAAAATCTACATAAGCTTTGCATGACTAAAATACCTTTAAAACATATGAGCAAACGGCGGATCTGCGTGAACGGGGTGCACAGATGTACAAATCTACATTTGTTTACAAATAGTTGGGCTACTTATTAGAATTATGGGAATTGTCTGGGTGACAAATTTTAATTGGATGAACATTTTTAAGTCTTATGCCTTTGGGTTTTTGCACACTGAATCCGAAATTTTCGTCAGTAATTTTCTCACATTAAAAAATAAATTTGACCTCAAGTTGTGTGAATCGTATTGACACACTGCCTTCGAAACACTTGTCTGTCATAAAAAAAAATGTAACCAGGTTCGATTTTTTCCGCTTTTTGCATCCGAAAAAGCGATTTGAGAGGTGTTTTTACAGTTCAGAGCCACCATATAAGCAAAAAGCTAAATACAGAATGCCATCATTTGAGCTACAGATAACTTGATGACAAACACAGTGCATAATGTAAGACAGCATGTGGCGAACAGTTGAGAACCCCAATATGCTGAATTCAGTGACTGGCACACCTCTCCCCTGCTGCTGCTTGGTGTGTGTGTGTTTGTGTGTGTCCATACATTGTAGGTGCTGCCCATAGATATTATAATAGAAAGCATGGTCCGCTTTCGGACTGTTGCTTCAACACGTCAACGCTGTCTGGTCTAAAGGTACAGCCAGTCTCTGTTCAGGATTTGCTTAGGTACATGAATGTGTGAAGTATCAAAAACAGTTTATTAAAATTCCACTGATTTCCTGAAATAAACTTTGCATTTGGGGAAACTCGTATCGCAGCTCTTTGATAAGGAGGAGAACTCTCCTTCCTCTCTATGTAGGCTAGTATTAAATGAACACAATATGTAGCCTATTCCTCTTTCTTTTTCTACTATGGAATAAAGAGAGGACAACAAAGTATCACTGCTTGAACTGACTTCGAAATGTTTTGCGTTTTTTTCAGAATGGATTAATAAATACGCATCGGACTCAGTGTGCAAGGTTTGTTTACATGACAAATTTTTCCCATATGAATATGTAAAAAAAAAAAACATACGGAAATTTTGCACTTCAGTGTACAAAGACCTTTACCCAGAATATAAAAATACATATAAATACATTAAGATCATTTACTTTAATCATTACTATTGGAATGTGAACAGACTTTTAACCAGCACAACAAAATTGTTTCTGAAGACAATCACCTGCTGCACCTTTAATATTAACCAAAGTCAAGTGATCTGTATTTCTATTGTGCTTGTACAATGTAGATTGTGTCAATGTAGCATTACATATTAAGAAAAAAAAATATATAGGCCATACAATTTGTGTATTTTTAGTTAAATAAAAACTGATTCAGTTCAGTTTAAAGCAAATGTCACCATTGAAGGGCGAATATATATGAAAAATAAATGCTTTTTACATTGATTGTCAACTGGCATGTCTGTTCATGTTTTACCTGTATAAGCAGGCCCTGCATTTGCTTCAGCACCTGAAATTAAAATAACAAATGCATTTTTTAAACAAATTTTCTTAATCATTACAGTATATTTATCTTGGTGGTGGAAAAAGGCTTTGCGAAAACTTAGCAATATATAATATATTTATACCTGGATTTTCATCATTTGGCAAGACTAGAAGGAAACAGACGCATATATTGATAGGAGTCCACTGAATGTGGGACCAAATTAGATAGAATTAAACAACAAAACCACCACAAACCTATAGACTCCGGCGGCGTGTACCAAACATCCAGTAATGTGCTATCATTCACTTCTTCATGCTCATCCAGGTCAACATGTTTCCCTAGAACACTAAATACAGATCAGTACAAAGAGAGATGAAGAAAACTGAAGAGCTTGATGGTTGAATGTCAGGTAGAAAGCTTTAACATGCCATTAAAATGATGACTCATGACTTCAGCAAATTCTTAAAATAGGATCAGATTGAAAGACACGAACTAACTGTTGTGATATGTGTGTGCTAGGACACAATGTATATTAGGACACAAATGTGTACAATGACAAGGGAAGTGCAATGTGAACGTGGTTTATGAGGACACCGTTTCCTTGTAAACCAGATGGCTTAAAAACATTTTAAACGATCCCTGTAAACCACAAACACAATTATGCATGTATGTGTGTGTGTTTATTAGCTAATTTAAATGAATTATGAAGGATGATGCTACACTTAAGACTGGATTAATGGCTGTTGAATAAATCACATTTCAGTAATAACTCTATAATACTGCTTATATACTGTACAAAGTATTTCATATGTAAAACAATAAAGCGGAAATACTTACTATTTAAAATAATTGCATACTAAATTCTATATTTTGGTTGTTTACCATCCCACTGGTCCATTGGATGCATTTACTAAAGAATTGTGGGGTGCAGTCCTTATTCCCGAAGGACCACAACCCACTTTTGGTATTGGGCAGTGGTGTAAAGTAACAAATTACAAATACTCCAATTACTGTAATTGAGTAGTTTTTCTCAGGAATTGTAATTTACTATGTAGTTTTAAAAATGTGAATTTTTTCCTCTTGAGTACATTTTTAGAGCTGTATCACTACTTTTGTTCCACTATTTTCCTTAAACCTGCAGTCACTACTTTATTTCTTTGCTGTCTATGGTGATTGGCTAAGTAGAAAATCAGTCCTGTGAATCCTGTCCAAATCAAATCCCACATAGAAAGTAAATCGCATCATACTGAACAACCTCAAGACATGGGCGCTTTATAAATGCAGCAATCCTTTTGGAAGCATAAAAAATTTCCAAGATGGGCCCAGAGACGTTTTATAGACTGCATGTCACTGATGAGAAAATGAAGGATGTCAACTGTATGATGACTGAAATCACTACATGGAACAAATAAGAAATGGAAGGAAGGGCCGAATGAAGGAAGCACTGAACATGAAATGGAAGGAACAACCAAACGAAGGAAGGACCGGACCCATGAAGGAAGGAAGGACCAAATGAATGAAAGAAGGATTCAGGGTAGGACTGAACAAACTAAGGAAGGAAGGAATGAACAAATGAATGAATGAACGAATGAATGAAGGGAGGAACGAACAAACGAATGATGATAGAAGGAACAAAAATATGAACGAACGAACGAATGAATAAATGAATGAATGAGCGAACGAATGAAGGGAGGAACGAAGGAAAGAACAAATAAATAAAGGAAGGACAGAACAAACAAACAATGGAAGGAAGATTAGAACGAACAAACGAACAAAGGACCTAATGAAAAAAAAAACGAATGAACGAACGAATGAATGAATGAGCGAAAGAATGAAGGGAGGAACGAAGGAAGGAACGAACAAATGAATGAATAAATGAATGAAGGAAGGACAGAACAAACAAACAATGGAAGAAAGTTTGTTACGAATGAACGAACGAACGAACGAACTAATGATAGAAGGAACAAAAATATGAACAAACGAATGATGAACGAATGAATGAGCGAACGAATGAACGGAGGACAAAGGAAGGAACAAATGAATGAAGGAAGGAATGAACAAACAAATGAATGAATGAAGGACAGAACAAACTAACAATGGAAGGAAAATTGGAAGGAATGAACGAATATAGGAAGATCACTAAATGCACTACAGAATGTTAGTTTTACACACCTTTTCACAGTGTAATACTCACTACTGTTGAGTAATCAATAAAGAGGGCCCAGTAAAGGGGGTTCATGTACTCATATTTTGAGTAATATTTACAACAGATACTTTAACTCTACTTGCACTATATTTTTGAGCAAGTAATTGTACATTTCATTGAGTATGATCTTTCAGTACTCTTTCCACCACAGCTATTAGGTGACTTCAACATTCATTTGGAAAATCTTGTGCCACAGACTTCCATTGCCTAATTACGTTATTCGATCTCTGGCGGTTTAATACCACAAGTACTGATAAATCTGCCAATCAATTAGACCTGATATTTATGAGAAATTGCATTTAAAGGTGCACTATGTAAGTTCGACACCCAGTGGTTGAACTAGGTATTACATTCCCTAATCAAAACGAACACAAGCACAGGTTGCCAGATAGACCAACAGGAGCAAGTCTGATGATCGAGCCTAAATGATGATTTAAATCATGTTCTACATAAAAGCAACGACATGCGAAGGAATGTTTTTTATATCAAAAAGAGTTTTTGTTATAATCAACACCTCGAATTTAAATTTTAGATACGGTGTCTATTTCCTGCAGCTGAACAACACAAAACAATGATCACCTCACATACACCTTGTGTGATTTATTCAGTGTTAAATGGTAAAAATGTGAGTTTGAATGCCATTTTATTTGACATCTACTGCCCTAGTACTGAAAGCAGTTCACCTCAAATCTTAAAAAAAATAAACCGTTTGAAATTGAACTTTAAAACTGTGACTCAAAACCAACACATAGTGATTCAGCATGTACATTTAATAATGTTAAATGTTTAAAATGTATTCATTTGATTATAAACCTTACCATTTCGTGAGTGCAAACAGTCAAATTGTTTATCACTGCAAATCTCATCACGTAGTGTGTTTTGACATGGGGTTACAATGTAACCTGCTCACCTAATGTTTACACTCGTAATATTTATATTATTTGCTATATTATTATATTATATTATTTAATAACCTCATGTGCAATCTGAGTCTCATTTCGGAGTCTGCTACTGTCTACCGGAGGTTGCACTTTGGTCAGGGATGCATGCTTTCAAAGCCTTTCTGAATGAATGAATGAAATATGCGGCTTTCCAACAAGCCATCCCGGGGTGCTGGAATATAATTGGCTAAACTGACATTGGGCGGGTTAAATGACCAAAATAAAGACGGCGCGCCCATTTTCAAAACAGAATATCGGACTTCAGCATTGTTTTTCAGATAAACAACAATGTTCACTTGGCATGTTTCTCAAATATCTGCAAACATATTATGGTATTGTTATGCTTTAGAAGAGTCAAAAACTTAAAGCTTTAAAGCACCTTTAAAGCTGCAGTATGTACCTTTGACACCCAGTGGTTCAACTAGGTATTGTACTCCTGGATCAAAACAAATGGAAGCGCAGGTTGCCAGATTGAGGACAGGAGCGTATCTCGTCACGAAGCATGTTGTTAGAACATGCGGTAACAATGTAGGCTAAACTGCTCACATAATGTTTACGTTCGTAATATTTATACAATTTGCTAATTAATAACCTCATGTGGAACTGAATCTGTCTCATTTCGCAGACTGCTAACGTTACTGTCTACTGGAGGTCGCATTTCGCTCACAGACGCATGCTTTCAGAGCCTTTCTGAATGAATGAATGAAATACATAGTATTCCAACACGGCAACCCGGAGTGCTGAAATATAATTGGCTAAACTGGCATTGTGCAGGTTAAAAGAACATAAAGACATCGTTCTGGCACGGAAGAGACATTTTCAAAGCAGAATATCTGACTTTTTTTTCAGATAAACAAGTTCACTTTGCATGTTTTTTAAATATTTGCAAACATATTATGGTATTTCTATGCTTTAGAAGAGCCTTAAACTTACATACAGCACCTTTAATGAAACATTTTCATTAAACCTTTGCACACCGCAGAAAGGATTTACACTACCACACAGCCAACCTCCAAAATGGTTTCATTCCGAAGCAATCTACACATTCTTTCATCCTTCCACTTCTTCTTTGATGTCATATCCTCCCTTCCCTCACACACCCAGTTCTTGCTTCTAGAGGTTAATAGTGCAACTGACACTTTCTGTTCCACTTTAACCTCCTGTCTAGATGAGATACTTCCTCTCCACTCCAGGCCAGCACAAACAACTCCGTCTAATCCCTGGCCTTCTGATGTTCTGTGTGAACACAAAACAGCACTCAGGGCAGCAGAGAGAAAAATGGCACAAATCCAAAAGCCCTGCTGACCTGAGCAGATATCAATCTAAGCTCACAGCATTCGCCACACAGGTCCATTCTGCAATAACTCAATACTACCAAAATAAAATCAGCACCACTTCAGACACTTGTAAACTCTTCAGGACACTCTGCTCTTTCCTCCTCCACCACCTCCTTTATCTGTTGACCATTTGCCTTCTTTTTTTACTGACAAAACTGCATATATTAGCAGTCAGATTCACACAACATCTCTTACAAATCTCCATCAAACCAAACCTTCAAAAAAAAAAAGAAAAAAGAAAAAAACCATTTCCTCCTCCTCCTCCTCCCTCTTCACAGAAGTATTAGTATCCAGACTTCTCTCTGGACATAAAACAACATCCACTAGACTACATTCCCTCACACATTCTACAGGATATTTCCTCAGTTATAGTGCCTGTGCTAGCTAGCACACTGGCATTTTTCCCACCACCTTTAAACAGGATTACGCAACCCATTTGCTAAGGAAAGCATCGCTAAACATTACAGAATGATCTCCCTCCTCCCTTTAACAGCCAAAACTCTAAAAAGAGTATTGTATTAAACCAATTTTCACATCTCTTACACAGAATAACCTGTTGGACGCAAACCAATCAGGCCTCAAAAGTTGCCATTGCACAGAGACTGCAGTATTCTCACGCCCTGCAGATTTTAGAAGCACGTTCCAAGTATTCAGTCCTGCTTTTACTGGACCTGTCTGCTGCCTTTGATATTTTTTTATCGGGGGTGCCCAAACTCACTCCTGGAGGGCCGGTGTCCTGCATAGTTTGGTTTAGGGATGCACCGATATCATTTTTTTGAAACCGATCCGATCTCAGTAACAAAATTCTGAGAATCAACCGATACAGATCCAATCCTGATACTGTGCTGTTTTTTTTGTTTTGTTTTTTTTTATTAACATAATACAGTTTCTATAGTTCTAGTGATAATCTCAAATAATATATCTTCTTTAGTAAAAATAACAGACCTATAGGCCTACTGCATATGACAGATGGCACAATCGAACTAAACATGATGCTTGCTATAAACTATAGGCTACATTATTTGAGCATTCATTATGACAATGATATGATCTGTTGTGGTCCAACTTATGTTTCCTTTTTAATATTAAGATTTTTCTTTGAAATCTGTAATAGGCTACCACTTTTGACCCTAATTGTTGGTAAAATAATCAGCCTTTTAATAAAGCCTGCAGGTTTGAAGCAGACTAAACTAAACCGTCTGAGGCCAGATTTGCTTAATAAACATCCCCTTGCCTAAACTCGCCGCGAGTGAGATGGAAAACTGAAAGCATGTCTGAAAAATTTTTTTTTGTCTGAAAATGTATCTTTTTAAAACGAGTTTAGTTTGGTATAATTTGTTGGTTATTTTAATGTATTTTTGTTGGTCAGTTATCTACAAAATAAACAAGAATATTTGAGGTGAAGTTCAAAACAAGGTACCCTTATGCTTCAGTGCACAATCTGACAAACTGGTCTGTTAAATAATATTTTAATATATATATACAATTACAGTGAAATATTCACAGTTTCAGAGTAGCCTATATTAGGCTAAATAATTTTCTGTTAATGACAATTCATTTGCGCCGGGTCATCAGTTTCACTTTTAATAAATTAATCAAGTACTTAAACCACAATGAGCCGGGCTTTACAAACTTTTCGCGGCACAAAGTATTCCCCTCAGAAGAATAAACTCAGTCGGAAGGATGAGAGAACATAAACTTATTATAATCTTACAAAGCGGCGCATGTCGCGTCTGCGCAGCCAGTGCTTGAATGAAGCGATTGCATCACTGAGACACAGCGCGCAGCCCTCCGGTATATGGACACTTTTAAAACAGCAGCACAAAGGGGAGAAATCAGTGCGCTGAGGATCTGTCCAATGTATTATTGAGCCTTTTCTAATTTAAAGTTTCAGGTAGGCCTACTTTGTGTGTGAAGAGCATGTAATAGCCTAACCCTCTCTACTCCAGTGTTGTGAATGTGATCTGCTGGTCTAACAGACACAGAGCATGATTTAGAAACAGCAATGATCTCCATGTTGCAGGTCAAAATGAACCCATTTAATGCAAAATTAAATGCATTTCCCCACTGATTATTTAAACTAACAGGAACAATTAGTCTTGGAGAAAGTTTTTTTGTGTTGGCATGCAGTTTCAATTGTGAATGAATGGAGAATGATTGACAGGAACAATAGCGGGAAGCGCTGAAGTGAAGATAAATTTAACCACTTGAATGTTCATTTGTACTTCACATTAAGCTATAGAATGGCTTCAGAACATTTAGGATAAGTAGGCCTACATGACAACTTTCTAGTGTCTTATAATAGGCTTCCTTCGTGGCTTTTGTTGGCTTATAAATTACACAGAATATAACGTTAGCGCACACGCAAGATCGGATTTGGATCGGCACCAGCGGGCCGATACCCAATCCAGTAAGAATATGCGGTATCGAACTGATATCCGATCCAAGTATCGGGATCGGTGCATCCCTAGTTTGGTTCCAACCCCAATCAGACACACCTAAGCTAGCTAATCAAGCTCCTACTAGGCTTGCTAGAAATGTCCTGGCAGGTGTGTTGAGGCAAGGTGGAGCTAAACTCTGTAGGACACCGGCCCTCCAGGACCGAGTTTGGGCACCCCTGTATTAGATTCTTCTATTCACCATTTCCTAAATAGGCATTACTGGAATCCCCCTCTGCTGGTTACCTCACTGGCAGATCTTTCAGGGGTGGCTTGAAGAGGAAAGAACATTAGATGATAACAGGTGTACCTCAAGAATTACTTCTTGGACCCTTTCTATTCTCAATGTACACTACATCACTCTGACCTATCATCCAGTCTCTTGGTTTCTCATATCATTGTTATGATGATGACAGCACACAGCTCCATCTTTCATTTCAGCCATATAAGCCAATAGTAGCTGCAAGGATCTCACACTGACAGAGGAACATCTCGGCTTGGATAAAAGATTATCACAAATTTGGCTAAAGCAGAACTTCCCATCTTCCCTGCTACTCTACCTATTCAACAATTTCTCCATCCAGCAAGGATCACCAACCATCACCCCATTTGATCTTTGATGTCCAGCTATCCTTCAAGGATCACACCACTAACCCAGCGCGATCATGCAGGATTGCACTATTCAACAAAAGACGGATTAGATATTTCCTGATTGAGCATGCAGCACAACTAGCAGTCAAAACTATTGGAATTTCTAGGCTGAACTTCTGTAATGCTTTTCTGTCTGGATTCCTATCCTCTACAAATAATCCAGATGCTGCAGATTGTCTGGTTTTCAACTAACCCATGAGAGCTCAGGTCACACCTCTCGTACTGAAAGTTGACTATTGTTGAAAGCTCACATTAAGTTTAAATCATTGATGTTTGCTTATAAAACAGCCACTGGCTCTGCATCTATTTTACCTTTACTTGCTTCTGTAAGTCTAAACCTTCTCCAGGAGCCTTTGGTCAGTAAGTGAGCGCTGTCTCATGACACTACCACAGAGAAATCCTTTTTCAGAACAATTTAATTTGCTGTTACTCGCTGGTGGAACAATCTTCCCAATCCCACAAGGACTGCTAAATCACTGGCATCATTCAAATGCCAAATTAATAACATCATTAAAAAAATCTATTCCTTTTTCCCTCCTTACCGAAACTCTTACTTTTTTCTAGCAGTATTAACATCTGTGTAGAACTTCTTGAGTGTATTGTCTCTACGTGTTGAGTTGCCTAATATCTTCTTCATTTGTAAGTCAATTTGGACAGTAACGTCTGCTTAATGGCTAAATGTAAATGCAAGTTATGCTAGTAATAGACTTTTATAATGGACTATTTATTATTATTATTATATTTTATATTTAATCTTTAAAAATCAGCAAAAAAAAGATGCATTTTCAGACACCTCTTAACTTACCTCTTGAGGGACTCCAGGTCAGGGGTTTCTGCAGGAAGGCTACGTAAACCTCGTCCATATACTGTTCCCCCATGAAGATGGAAACCGAGATGTTCCGGCTGATCTGGCGACTGGCCTGGGGGTTTCTGAAGAAGTGCATGGAGATTGTAGAACCGCAGAAATTCACCGGACTGAACATAAACACAAAGAATGAAACTTTTTAACATTTTTATTATAAAGACTGATGAACCAAGACATTTTTGGTAGGTATTCAAATACAAACAAAGGGCTCTATTTTAACGATCTAGGCGCAAAGTCTAAAGCGCGTGGCACAAAAGCATTATGGGTGTATCCGAATCCACTTTTGCTATTTTAAGGATGGAAAAATACACTCTGCGCCCTGGTGCATGGTATAACAGGGCTGTGCTTATTCTCTTAAAGCGTTATGGGTGTGTTTTGAGCATAACGTGCACTAAACCAATCAGAATCTCATCTCCTATTCCCTTTAAGAGTCAGATGCGTCGCACCATTTGCTATTTACATAGCGGACTTTGTAAGTGGAAAAACTGAATGCTTCACTAGCGAGAAAACATTTAAACAAACCATCTGCGCGAGGATACAGAATTGGCCTCCTCCATTCAGCCTCTTTACTTTCTCTTTCTCTTTACTTTTACTCCTTTACTTTCGTGGATAAGGAAACTGTTGTGACATTTCATGCATGCCCCCCGTGACAAACGAAATATTGGATGCAACTATGAACTGCTGGAAGAGTGTTGTTTTAATGAAAGTTCATACTGCATGCTGAATGGAAGAAAAAAAACCTCCGCGTTTCACGATGCAGGTGTCTGTGCACTGACTCGGTAGGTGCAAAAAGTGTCAAACAGCCGTGTGTGTGTGTGTGTGTGTGTGTGTGTGTGTGTGTGTGTGTGTGTGTGTGTGTGTGTGTGTGTGAACTATTCTGTCGCAAAACGCGGCGAAAAGTCCTACATGACGGTAATAGTTTGATTAATGTGACTAAAATCGGCATACTCCACGTCTTAATTCGATTTCTCATTAGTTCGATTATGACCTTAATTGGATTATATTAATCAAAAATCGCTGTTTACATGGTAGACTCTTAATCAGGGTATTGTCTTAAAGAATAAAAATCGAATTATTGGTGTCCATGTAAACGTATCTTTGACAGCTTGTGACATCATCTGGCACTTTCAGTGAGTATATTTACATGGACACCAATATTCTGATATTAATAAGATTAAGACAATACTCTGATCAAGAGCATACCACGTAAACAGTTATCTTAAAAGACCACAGACACAAACTGCGGAGGAAACATTTATAGGCTGGTGGTGATGCAAAGACGTTGATGGATCTATGTGCTATAACATGTAACATTCAAAAAGCAACTCATGTAAAAACCTGAATTATATTATTGTCTTATTCAGATTAAGGCAAATCATTAGATCACTGATGTCCGTGTAAAAGTAGTCATAAACCCAGAAAAAAGGGGCTCCCTGATTTTGATGACAGCCTTTCCACAGGTTAGTAGTAAGCTAATGTAATGTTAATAGCATAATGCAAATCTTGCATTCATGCTAACAAACAAATGATCAAAAGAAATATATTAATGCTATTCAAATATATAAAATATGAATTGATGTTTACTTTAAACTTATTTTAAATGTAAATGTTATCATTATAATTGAACAATATAAATATACATTTAACTTTTTTTTTTGTCAAATAATTTTGTGGCTAAAAAGTATCCATTCAGGCACCAGTACCGTTTTAAAAGTATCAATTTAGCACTGGTATCGAAATAACCCCAAATGATACCTGACCCTAATGATACGGCCCATAGACTTCTACTCTACCTTCAGATATTTTTACATTCAGGTCAATGAATTTTGTAAATGTCTTGCCATTCATCCATAAAAATTATTTTCACCTTTGTCCAAAATGCTATACATCTACTTTCTCTTCAGCTGTTTAGAACAAAAATCTTTAATGCAGCATTGTACATCTAAAATATATGGGGCGATTTTGCTGAGTATACACAAAAAGACTTTTAGTCTCTCCTAAAATGAATTTCCAGTTAGACTTTAGATTTTTGCCTTTGTTTCAACTTCAAGGGTTTTTTCCATTCCAATGCACTGCTTTTCCGTTGTTTTTCAATATTAACACGTTTGATGGACATGCATGCACATTACGCTTGTATCTTGTGTCTTTTCAAGCACTGTGTACATGAGCGCTATTTTTTGGATGACTTGTCAAGTTAAAAGAGCGTAAACATTTACACCCAGTGCCACTGCTTTTAATAAAACAGTAAATACACTAACTGTCAAACGTTAGCGTTAAGGCTGAGCAATAAACAAGATCATGCTAAGGTAAGAATATAATTCATGTCATTAAGGATGATAAACTCTGGACGTTTTTATTTAGTATTAATTAATCTAGCAGTCAATCCCACAGCAGAAAAAAAACCCACAATAACAAGTGTGTATTGCTTAAAACACCTACATGTTCTGCATGCCTTTGTGTTAATGCAGTAGCTTCACCTAGTGATATACTCTGCTCTTTTTCAAGCAAATTTTCAGTGTCTGCATCTAAATTTATATAGAAAGTCCACACGCATACTGTGGGAAATATCAATAATTTATGATATGGAAAAGAATATGTATGATATTAATATTTTGGCCATATTACCAGCCCTAGTTAAGATTTTTTGGTTTGTTTTCTTATGCTCAATTACTTGATAATATGTGCAGTAAATGATAGAGATAAAAGAGTAAACACAGCGATACTGTGAAAAAGCATAATCATTTAAAATTATATTTATTATATTTTAAAATGTAATTTATTTCTATAAATGAAACCTGCAGCTGCAATCACGCCATGATTCTTAAGAAATAATTCTCCATCTTCAATTAAAAAGCCAGCAGGGGGAGCTACAAGACCAACGTTGCACAAATAGAGTCTCAAGACTACAGTAAAATGGAAAGAAAACGTTAATCCCTTATGAGTCCTAGAAGCATCATAAAGACTAACAGAAAGACCCTGAATCACTTAACGATCCCTTGTGGATCAATAGATGAACGATTGTCTTTTTACAACAGACTAAATAATCAAGCAGAGAATATGGCATCAGAACACCTCTTAACAGATTGCATTCTGATCTGCTCTGCATGGGCTTCCGTTTATAGGTGTGTGCTTTTGACAACATCTTTGGGGTTTTCAGGAAATTGCCATGTCTTTGTTTACCTGATTTTACCTCTAGTCACTGATTAAACAAATATTTGAAGTAAGCCTGTAAGTGCAGGCATTCTCAAAAACTGGGTAGATGCAATATAGTCCCTAGACCAGTGGTGCTCAACCCTGTTCCTGGCGATCGACCATCCTGCAGTTTTCAGTTGCAACCCTTATCAAACACACCTGCCTGTAATTATCAAGTGCTCCTCACGTTCTAAATAATTGGTTCAGGTGTGTTTGATCAGGGTTGGAGCTGAAATCAGCTGGAAGGTCGATCGCCAGGAACAGGGTTGAGCACCCCTGCCCTAGACAGTTCTATAGAGCCTAAAAGGCATTATGAATATGAATAAACAAACCAAATAATTTGAACAAACAGAATGATGGCAATCAATTATCCGCCACCAATATTTGATTGAAACAGGCTTAAACAGAACAAGGTGGGTAACCACATTTGGAGAAAACAGGGTTGTTTTCCATGAGTGCAAATTTGATTCAGCTCATTACCATCTTGCTTGAGAATAAGCTGACAACTGAAAACTGGGGTGTGAGATTGGAGCTAAAAAGGGAACTTGGTGTGTGGCTTGATAAAGATGGCCTTGAAAAAAATACGGTTGGATCCACAGAGAGAACAAAATGTTTCTTTCAAACACAGCATTAAATGCAGGTACTAAACTCCCAAACCAGTGCTTCCCCAGGACAAACCCTCCACTTCAGTTTAAGAACCTTGAGACACAAGTGATATACTCTAGTCTGGTGTGCGAGCATGGATATGGAAGCCTTTTTATTACAGCCATTACCATCACCACATACAGTACATTACTATTGGATTCTGAACACAAATATAAAGTAATAAAAACAAAATTTGTCCAAAAAATATATATATTTCAGTATACCCTTACTTATGTCATTCCACCAAACCAGAGGTTAAGCAGTTTTATTGATGAACTATTTTTATGGATTAATTATTGACAACAGTACCCAGAGAGCATGTGTGTGTGTTTAAAAGATGTTTCATAGACATCCACACTTAGACTTAACCTAAACAGGGCTGAATTTAGTCTGTGAGAATCTAATCTAAAAAATAAACGAGTCATAAATAAAGAGGAATAAATGACTACACATGAAGTCTGTGTCTACTCTGTCTATTTGATGACTACATCAAATTGATGAGAGCACAAATTTAACCTTGTTTTAGCCAACACATCTATGTTTGGATGTCTTTTTAAAGGGGTGGTCCACTATGTTATCATATTTACGTTATCTAGCCGGCAGATAGCTCTGTGCAACTCTCACATGGTCGCCCACTAAAGCTAAGCAGGGCTACGCCGGTTAGTACCTGGATGGGAGACCACATGGGAAAGCTAGGTTGTTGCCGAAATGGTGTTAGTAAGGCCAGCAGGGGGCGCCCAACCTTCGGTCTGTGTGGGTCCTAATGCCCCAGTATAGTGACGGGGACTCAGTGAGCGCAGTCTTTCGGATGAGACGTTAAACCGAGGTCTTGACTCTCTGTGGTCATTAAAAATCCCAGGATGTCCTTCGAAAAAGAGTAAAACATCCTGGCCTCTGTCCATCATGGTCTCCTAAACCTCCCCATATCATAATTGGCTTCATCACTCTGTCTCCTCTCCACCAATCAGCTGGTGTGTGGTGTGCCGTCTGGCGCAAAATGGCTGCCGTCGTGTCATCCAGGTGGATGCTGCACACTGGTGGTGGATGAGGAGATTCCCCCCAATATGTAAAGCGCTTTGAGTGCCCAGAAAAGCGCTATATAAATGTAAGGAATTATTAATTATCATTTTAAACTTTAGTTGAGGTGTAATGTATCTCTGAAGTAATACGCTTAAAGTTCAATGCAAAAGGAGAAATTGTTTTAGCAAAGCCTACAGCGAACAAAGTTTGGGTACTACAATAAAATACATCTGGGCAAGTGAGATCACAAGGGCTTCTGGTTACATGCATTCCAGATGTGCACACACCCTGTGCAGCGAAGGGGTGTGGCCAGAGGCGGTGTAATGTAATGCCGTCAAAACGCTGCTATTTCCACATAGCGTGTTCTGCTCTTGTATTTGTGCTTCCAAAGGACACAACACAAAGAAAGAAGTCCTAATAGTTTAATTTTAATTATGTTCCAAAATATTATTAAAAAAATATATATATAGCTAGCATTTGACAAAGGACACCTTCCAGAATCTCTCGTAGTTCAGTGCTGGATTCGTTTAAAAACTCCTCCAACCGACGAAGCTGTGGATTGTGAGCCACAACCTGTAAGTGTTTTTATTTGTTAAAATTGATCTATTACATGCATAGTTTCTAGCGTTAATGGTTGTAGCGAGGACATAAACTAAGATGTAAATAATTGGAAATGCTGTTTGGCAGCGCTAACAATTTAGCTACAAATTCATATTTATCAGTCAAACCGCTGTAAACACCCACAATCTTTACCAGCGCTGCAGTCTCTCTCTATGCAGCCGCTTTCCCTGTGTTCTACATCTCAAATAAAAAACTAGCAAAAGATATACGAACGTTTTATATTACTTACACATGCTTATTCCGAATATATGTGAAAGACATTTGTCAGATTTTATTTTCGAGAGCAGACGTTAGATTCAGCTGTGTGCTCTTTATTTTTCTGTCTGATTCAAGCAGCTAACGCTGCTAACAGCTGCTCTGACTGACTGTTTACATGCTTGCTTGTAGGGACGTGATGTGGAGACAATCCACAAATCACAGCACATTATGTTAGCTGAACAATCAGAGCCTCTTGAGCGCGGGCCTTTCAGTGGAACTAAGAAATATGACAGTCATTTACATGTTAGCCGAGTAGCTGTATATAATGAAAGTAAGATATATGAAAAAATTATGTGAAGCATGAGCACACATTGCTTTGCATCTTATAAACACAACCAAGCCCTGAAAATACACTGTGGACCACCCCTTTAAACACAACACTGCTTTTTGGGTTGCTTGAAATCTTACAAAAAATGTTTCATAGCTTAAAGTTGAATTTTCAACCGGCATCATTTTAAAAAAATATAAATAATGTTGTGCTTCCAGATCCAATCTTTATTTTTGTATATTACAGTCAAATTAATGTATTACCTGGATTTTCTAATCTTACACTGGAGTCGCAAAATTATTTGTTTAAATATTGGGTAACACTTTAAAATAATGGTCCATTAGTTAATGTTAGTTAATATATTTACTAACACGAACAAACAATTAGTAATACATTTTTAATTGTATTTATTCATCTTTGTTAACGATAGTTAATGTCATTTAAGTTAATGTTAGTTCGTTAACTTACTTTGCAATAAATAATGTTAACAAGCGTAACTTTGGATTTTAATAATGAATTAGTAAATGTTGAACTATGATTAATATATGCTATACAAGATTATTCATGCTTAGCTAATGTAAGTAAATACATTAACTAACATTAACTAATGGACCATTATACCTAAAGTGTTACCAAATATTGCAATATTAAATACCCACACAAACACGACAACAATGAACCCTTTTCACAATTCTGTGTTTCTCAGTAGCGAAAATCATCCTAGTTGGGTAAATTTAGAGCGCAGTAACTGAGTACAACAAATATTTTTTTCTTTTTTTACAATCCTATTTGCTGAAATAACAAAAGAAAAACTCCATAATGGTGTTATCAAGACTTAAAGAGACTGATAATGGCAGCCAGAAGAGAGAATAACGCCAAATTTACTGTCCTGCCTCACAGATGTGACATTATAAATATTCCATAAGCAGTAATTCGTTTTTGTAATTTGATGCAAATATGATATAATGCATACATAAATAAATAAATACATACATAAATACATACATAAATATATATATATATATATATATATATATATATATATATATATATATATATATATATATATATATATATATATATATATATATATATATATATATATATATATACACTGTATACACACACACACACACACACATATATACATATATATATATATATATATATATATATATATATATATATATATATATATATATATATATATATATATATATATATATATATATTACTTACAAGGATTTAAGATGCTGATGACTGTTAAATGCATCACAACAGTCTTGTGAAAAGGGCCCATTCTGTTATTTCTAATGGGGATGTCAAGGTGAGCAAATGATCACATTAAAATTAAACTTGCTACAACATTTCTATAAACAATACTACAGGAAGGTACGTACGTTACCGAATGACATTGTGTATAAAATCAATGATTTGAAAAACTACAGAATCCTTCCCACTTTATTAAGTCAAAATCCACTCAGTCAACCTTTTTAAAATTCCTGTATTTTTCCCTGTTAAAGAACAAATGTTTTTTTTTTTTTTAATAATGGCATAAAAGCATATGAACTCTAAAAAAGAGGATTTAAGGATTTGGATCTTTAAGGATTAAAGATTACAAACAACCAAATTTAGAAAGTTATTCACTGACATTTTTCCATCAGGGATGCAGAATAAAAACCAAATGCCATTGGTGTACCATTTTAGTCTATTTAAATTGCAGGAGATTTTTCTCTACATACGCATATCATACAATTTCAAAAGAACTACAGTATTTAGTAGGGATGTTCAGATCCGATCACCTGATTGAAAATCAGGCCCGATCACATGGTTTCAGACTCTGAATCGGATGTTACCTCCCGATCAGAACTCGATTATTTTTTTAACACATCTATGTGGTGGCACAGAGTTAGACCTCTTTCTTGACTTCACACTGAAACAGCAATGTGTGCAGCATGACATCACTTTGTTTCAGAGGTTCAATGCTGGCAAAGTAGAACACGGAAGCTGCTTGAAGCGAAAAGCGCGAGTATGTGTCTCATTTCAGATGTGTCTGCGGTTTGGAGTAAATTTTTCTTTCTTCAAACATTGTGATGCGTCATATTTGTTTATTTTCGAGTTGTGCATGGACATAAGTAAAGGTTTTGTTTATAAATAAATAAAGGTTTTGTTATATACACACACCTCATATGGCTCTTAAAAAAAATGCATTTGATAAAAAAAAATCTGAAATGGCTCTTTGCTGAAAAAAGGTTCCTGACCCCTGCTGTAGAAGTATCGAATCAGGTTTCGGCATCGGTAGATACTCAAATGACTCGGACTTGAGGGCAAAAAAGCTGATCGGGACATCCCTATACTTAGTGGTATAATAATATAGGTAGTGATATAATATTGGTGCTTGTAAGTAGGGATGTCCAGATCCGATCACGTCATCAGAAATTGGGACCGATCACGCGGTTTCAGACTCGATCAGAATCGGATGTTACCTCCCAATCAGCACTCGAATATGTATATTATATATATTCTCATTACTTTTAACACATCTATAGTTATGCGGTGGCACAGAGGTAGACCTCTTTCTTGACTTCACACAGGCACAGTGTGGCATGACATCACTTTGTTGCAGAGACGCTATTGGTTAAATGCCGACAAAGTAGAACACGGAAACAGCTTAAAGCGGAAAGCATGAGTATGTCTGCGCTCTGGAGGTATTATAAAGTTGATGATGACAACATTGCCATAGCAAACTGTGAGATATGTAAACTTGTGATTGCCTGCCGGGTATTTTAAGTTGAGGAGCTATTAGCTTTTATATTAGATTTTTTACTGTTGCACTGAAGTCCAAAAGTTAAGAATTGATGTTAGTTATTACTTGATTGTTCAAGCTTCCTCACAGAAGTGCTCTGTTTGTTAACAGAGTTGTTGAATGTTAAAATGAAGAACATCCTGGTTCATTCGCTCTTCTTTATTCTTTTTATTTATCATAAAAGTATTGGATCGGCTTTCGATATCAGTAGATACTCAAAATCAAATGACTCCGACTCGAACTTGAGGGGAAAAAAACATCTGACCGGGACATCCCTACTTGTAAGCCCCAATACCCATTTATTTTATTGAAAATGAGCTTCTATGAGAAACTGTAGTCTTATAGAAAAAAAATAAACAAGTTTGCAATAAGAGAAGAACGAGCACATGTTGACAGTTATTATTTTTGGATGAACTTTACCAACACCCCATCAGGCTTGCAACATTTTCCTTGAGAAATGACTTAGAACATAAAGCCATCGGTGGAGATGAATCTACATCTACTTGGTATTCTGCTATTCGCACTCACTGCATGGTTGGTTACGCACAGCAGGAGAAGAAGCCGGGCTGCTCGGCACAGGTGTGCTCTAGCTGGCATGAAACACCTCTGCTGGTGCTGGCGAGGGCAGCAAAAAAAAAAAACCTAACATTCCTCAGCTCAGTCATCCTACATGGAAAATTCCATTACCTTAAGCATTGTTCATATGTGCAGCTGGATAACACAAACCTCGTCTGTACCCTCATCTATATGGAAAAATGAAAGGGGCTGAAGAAGCATGCTTTGTAAACAAGTAAAGCTGCCTTTCATGAAAACAAACCAATTTCGGTCACACACCGGCTGATGAAAACAAACAAATGCAAGCAAAGAGTAAACATCCATGAGAGTAATTCACAAAGGCATTTAAAAAAATAATTAAATACTCATGTGGT